>CM068835.1:1828341-3028341 GCA_028554795.2 Sinohyriopsis cumingii
GGACATATGTACCCCCCTGCCCCCCCCCCCCCCCCAGCTACGCCTCTGCCTATACATGTATATTTGAAGATATGCATCGGTGCTGAGAATCACGAAATTCGTAAACAAAGATATTCTAATAAAATTCCTAAGTGGACACCCTTTCATTGCAAGTAGCAGAGGTACGACTCATATACAGCAATCAGAGCAAATGACAAAGGAAACACACATATCTTCATTGCCACAGAGAATTTCACAATCATGTACCAGTACGGACATTTACATCACCCATGATAACATCCCCACTGAGAACCAAGACAACTTCGTGTATGAATTACCATGCCAAAGTTAACATCTTTACTAGGACACATGAAACTGAGAGAGCAGTATAAATCAACGAATTTCACTAAGTTCATTCTTTTCATGTTGTTTCAACTATATCAAGGATATCTAATAACATTCCTAAGTAGACACCCTTTCATTTTCTGCAACATCGGCGTCCTCCATGCCCCCCCCCCCCCCCCCCGACGTTATCGATGATAAGGTCACCTCTTGACAACATATAGTGGTTAATTTGCCTGTCAGCGAGGAAATGCATCTGAACCAACTATTGTTAAACAACTGTATTGATTAAATGGAACTTAGTGTCGTAATCGGAAGAGAGGTTGATGCGTGTCGTACAAGACAAATTACCAACAGTAAAGCATGCTAATGAGTTGTATGACTGGTTTAATGTCATATTTATAAGGTGTTAAATGCTACCCTTCAGAGGGAGAGGGCATACGTAAGAGAATTGTTTATTATCTGATTGGTCGAAGGCGAAAATCTAGCGTGGTCCATCTAAAATGTATACTCTTAGACCTTTGCGTGTGTGCGTGCCCACATACTTTACCATTAATTTTGCCTTATATACTTCTCCATTCCTTTTGGTAATGGCTTTGGAAAGGATCATGGATGTATGAGGATCCAACTATAGTGAATATTTGCCATTTAAAGGTATGAGATTAAATTTTTACAATAAATGACACCCATTACTGAAATAATCGGTGTTGAACGCATATTTGACGTATGACTTTTGCTCTAGTTTTTACTGTAGTAAAAAGTCATATGGATCATGTACGCATTCAACACCTACTAAAAATCCATATTCCTTGGAAAGATCATTATTTACACAGCACGAGAAGTACATACGTCAAAACCCATATTCGTATTACCCGTTGCTTTGATGATTAGACTCGATGTGGTCTTTTCTTGACCCAGTTTAGTACCTGACTACCATAGTACAAAAATCCATAGCCATCGATAATTCTCGTCTGCAAGTTTCTTGATGATAATTAAGGTGTATAGCATTCAATAATCAGGACTGAATATGTTTTGGTTAAACAAAATTAGTATTAAATGTTAAAACATTAATTAATATTTAAGATAAGATAAGCAGATACGCATACATGACCCTGTTTAATTTGTACTAACCGCTCCGGTGGCCTATTGGTTAGAGCGTCCGCCTCGGATGCGGGAGGTCGTGGGTTCGATCCCCGTCCGAGTCATAGCAAAGACTTACAAAATTGGTTCTAACAGCCGCCTCGCTTGGCGCTCAGCATTATGAGGTTAGTGTTAGGACTGGCCGTTCCGGTGTCAGGATAATGTGACTGGGTGGGACATCATGCTATATGTCTGCGGCATGATGCACCAGTGCTAGACATCACTATAAACTGTCATACTGCAGACATCGTAGCGATATGACTGAAAAATTGTTAAAGGTACGTTAAAAATTAAAATCACACACACACACACACACGTTGATTTGTACCATTTTTCTTAACATGTGGTAGCTTATTATACAAAAATGACATCGACCTTTTTGGACCTTTTTGACCTCACTTGTGTATTTGATTTTTTATGATTTTTTATACTTGGTCGCTGATTGAGGCATTAAATTTGTACATAAAAGCTGGACCCTGCCCCCTTAAGGAAAATTGACAGTTTTTTGATGGTGCAGTCAGCCACATCTATTATACTTTTTTGTTTCTTTGTGTTTATTTAAATAATTTGTATGCATTAACTTTATTATATCTCCTTCCTTTTTCCATATATTACTTAGTGTTGTATGTAATGCTCTTTGGAGAGGGAGGTAACTGTGTTTTGTACCTCCATGTGAGAACTGTTTACATCATGACAAAGTAGCATATTTTGGACTTAACTTACTAAATATGGGAACAAAATGGTAACCATAATGTATTGTCTTGCATTTTCTGTAGCTGTCAAGGTTTTGCACCCTTATTTTTATGAATAATATTCACATTTCAATACAGACACACCTAAACAATTGCATAGCATGTCAACATGTATTCTTTAAAGTAATTTAACTCCACAGGAGCAGATAGAATTCAGAGGAATCATACATAAACATACTGTTGTGAATATTTAATGTCACCAGTGGAACAGTCTTAGAAATAATGATGCATATGGCATATTACTTGCTATATTTTGGTGAAAAGAATGAAAGTTTTAGCACACTGACATAGTTTCTACCTTCATGACCCCACTCTGAAGTTGACATAAGAGATTCATATCTCACACTTGGGTGATAATAGAAAATGTTTCAGTGTTATGTATATATCTTGAAATTTCTAGGTTCAGTTAACAAAGGGGGAAAAGCTTAAAATTAAGTGGCAGCTTCATGCATTTGACAATACACATACAGTTTCTCCTGTGAAAGTCTTATGTTTTCACTGAATGTTAAATGTACATCAATATCACTGGTTTCTTTTCTTTTTGCAGGTCTCAGTTTGCATGGTAGGAGATTAGGATTAATCGGTTAGTCATGCTGAAAGAAACAATAGCTTCAATCTCATCCGGATACTCATTCTGATCTAAGTGCACAAGAGAGTGACTTTGATGGACAGATTTATCTTCTGCAGGAGTTGTTTTATGGTACGTGCTTATCAAAAGCCAAGCCGGTGAAATGATTTTTACCTTGAACTGGATTTTCCACTTTAAATATTTGTTCTATACCTTATCTTATTATTTACTATCATTTTGTAAACTCCAGAAAACATTAAAGTCACTTGTAAGTAAATTGGTGTCTGAGAAGAAATTTCTCTGTTAAATTGTATTGAGTAATTTGTATATGTATGGTCAATTTCATTGGCTATGTATCAATGAATTTATTTGATATGTCACTCTTTGTAAGTTTTAGGGTCCTACTCATCAGTATATCAATATTCCAGCATTGTCTAATGTTAATTGATGAAACTTTGACTTCTCCAGACTAGCTAGACTTCTGTTGCGATTACCCCCCCCCAACACACACTGACACAACACTGATGCTGCTATTAGCATCTCCAGAATGATAATGAAAAGTTAGAAGCCACTTCTTTTATATCAGTCTAAGAGTACTTTTAAAGCACATGATTTACTTAAATGTGTGATTTCTTTAAGTTTGCTAGAAGAGTTTATAGAAACTTTTCACTTCTTTCACTGACACTTAACATAGCATTTCTGTCATTCCCTCCTAAAATTTATAACTTCCAGATCTCTTCTTGACATTCATGAAACATTGTAAAGGAATTTTGATTTTGTACTGATGCTATGGTGCTAAACAAAGACCAAACGCATTGTAGGTTGCAAACAATTTGAAATCTTTCAAGAAATGCAGTCAGTCATCATTCACAATGTAAATAATGCAGTGCTTTTTGCCACAAAGAGGTAACTTTTTCAAAAGCATAATACCATTTTTAGTTTTGTGCACAAAAAGTTTTCCTTTATACCATTGTACTAGATCATGTCTAAATATGTGATATGTACACAACTTTTGACATAAACCATTTTCAGCCAAATTCTTAAGGTGGTACTAGGTCCAGTTTCGTACATTGGCCTCGGCAAATTTCTTAACTTAAGGCTATGGTGTGACTTTTTCAGCTATTATTGTTTAGTATTTAGAGATATGGATATATTTGTGAACTATGTGTTTTGGGCTTGTGTTGTTCTTGAAATTGATGTCAGGCATGTACACCTTCCATAGTTGCTCTGCAGTATGTTGATAGTGAAATACCAATAGTTGGCTAGGAAGAAGAGCTAGCCTCCCATAGCAGTAGACACGTGGGTTCAAGGCAACTAGAGTATCTCAAAAACGGCTTGGATGACAACTATTCTGAATTGCATCAAACTATTTAGTAGACAATGTTTTTCAAAATTTTCATCCAGGGAAAGGGCTTGCGTTTGCACTGTGAGCACCACATGCTGTCAAAAATGGCATCAGGGTGTGAAAAATGCAGGTATAAAATAGGGGTTGGGGTGCATAAACCTCTTCAGCTGTGAATTGCCGTTGATTTCTCTGGTCAAGTGAATACTATTCTTATGCTTTGTTTTAATATAGGTATCTAAAAATATGGACCTTTTTGACCTCCCTTGTGTATTTGATTTTTTAAGATTTTTTATACTAGGTTACTGATTGCGGCATTAAATTTGTACATAAAAACTGGACCCTGCCCCCTAAGTGGTTCTGAGCAGAGATATTTTGGTTCCTATCGCGGATGTGAGCTACAGAACCCTACTCCAACAGTTATCAGACCGGTAGTGTATATACTTTAACCGTTACTAATAATTCCATTGTAGGTTTCATTTCAGCGCTGGTTATTACATTTTATTTTGTTTACTGTCACAATTTTTAAAGTACTATTTGAAATTAGACCGCCATTGGTGGCGTTATTAATTTTCGTGGATTGGTTGAATTGCAAGGTTATTTCGCTAGTAGTTTTATTATAATTATTATATATTATTATAACCGTATCCATGAATTCTTTGTATGTTTATATTTTTCAATAGACACGTTTTTAAATTAAAATTGAAATTAAACGATACATTATACGCCTCATACCCATTTATTACCGTTATCAGTTTTCGTGGTTTAGTAATAAGATCGCATTATTTTATCTGCACGGCCGTACTCCTAATAGTATATATACTGACACCGTTACTAAGATATAAGTTACATTTTATTTGTGTACTAGCAATTACATTTATTTCCGATTAATCCACTTTAAGTTTATTACCGTTATTAGTTTTCGAGGACTGGTATATAAAAGAAAAGTCATTGAAAAACCCGCAGGGGCTCATATCATTACTTACAGTTGACCTGTCATACATGTGCTATATAGTAGTTATTATATAGTACATTAGTCCAAATTTCTTCTAACCATTGCCACCCCATTTTTGATATTTGGACAGTTATATTGGGCTGTAGGGTCCCTACACCCAAACATAAATATCCAAATATCAAAAATGGGGTGACAAGGGTCAGAGGAAATTCTGACTAATAGTACATGTATGACAGGTCAGTTGTAAGCAGTGATACGAGCTCCTGTGGAAAACCCAGTATGGTGTGGCCTAGCTTCCGACGATATTGGTTCTATGGTATCTCGATATTTGAAATTTTCAGTTAGTATTTATTTCATCTATTGCACCACGTATCGTGTACTTATATATACTATGTGACCATAGCCTAGGTTACTAGTTCTGCATCACCAGTTTATTTTGGGAAAATGTCAGGATTGCTGATGAGTACACTATTTTATATATAAATCCATGAATATTATTGTTTCTAAATAATATCCTTAACCTATGTTTTTAGATAGAATCAAAATCTTCTTAAAATTGCTATCACTGTAACAAATTGTTTAGCCAGTTTGTTGTCTGATAATGTCCAATGATGTTATACAAGAGTTTGATCACATGATTACTGTGATGGTCAAGGACTAGGAGATCGAATCTATGGTAGCATATAAGAGTCAAAATGTGAAGCATGTTAATGTCGTATTTTGGTGGCTTTCGCAGTTAACAGGTGTTGACTTGAAAGCTGCATTGTACACGATTTATTACTTTTCACTGGAACACCGGTTGTTGTGGTTGTTGTTCAAACAGTCTTAGGTTGATATGTACTTTCATGCTAATGTTGAATGTTCGTTCTCAGCAACAATCCCAGAGCAACTCCAGTCATCATGGGTAGTTATTTGAAAATGCATTTCTTTAATTCTTTCTTATAAGTTTATGTTGCTCTATGGCACAGGTGGCATAATGAGTGCCATAGAATTAGCATCCATATATATGCTATATCCTTTCATAACTAGGACTGTACATAACATCTGTTTATTGTTTGTTTCCAACAGCCATCTGATTTATAGTGGAAAATAAATTCATTTTAATATAAACAACAACAACTAGACTTAAATTATATCTTGAGGGTCATTGTTTTTATTAACTTATTTGCTGATTGCAGACTTCATGACCTGAAATATCATAGCACTCATGATAGTAGTGAACAGAAAATCAAAACAAAATGAAAGAAATAATTCAAATTTTGAATCATTTTAAATCAAAAACAATTGACTGATTCTCATAAATTCTGTGACATAACTACAGAAGTTTTAAGACCCTTTTTGGTCGGCTTAGATGGTAAAAAATAAAAAATATACATTATACATCTACATCACTCAACTGTGTGTTATGATAGTAGTTGTAAAAACTTTGCAGGGTCTATATACTGGTCCAAATCTGCCCATATCCTATATGTACCAAAATCCATCAAAAAATCTCCTAAAACAAACATTTTACAACCTTGATGGTAATCGTATTGATATTTTACAGTCAGCTGATAGTTCTCATCAGAAGTCTGTTCAGCGGATGCATTAAGTTGAATGATAACTTTATCAGTACTCATCCATATCTGGTGACAGTAACAATCAGTCCTGTTCAAGTTTTACGAATAACAAGTCCATATAAATGTACATTTGCTTGTATATTATAGTATGTGTTTTAGATTTTTAACATAGCTTTAACAATTTTTAAGTCATATTGCAAAGATGTCTGTAGTGGCAGTTTATAGTGATGTCTAGCACTGGTGCATCATTCCCAAGACATGTAGCATCATCTCCCACCAAGTCACATTATCCTGACACCAGGCTGACCAGTCCTAACACTAACCTCTTGATGTTGAGCACCAGGTGAGGCTGCTGTTAGTACCATTTTTTGAAGTCTTTGGTATGACTCAGTCGGGGTTTGAACCCACATCCTTCCATGTCCGAGGCGGATGCTCAAATCACTAGGTCACCAGAGCGGTCACCTGTATAATATATAATAATGTATATACTGGTAAATCTTGTGATAATGACATGATTAGTTGCTTTATTTTTTCTGTGACACTAATAGGTCGTGCATAAAATATGTATTCATTTAGTGGAGGTGGGGGAATGTTGAAAAAATTCAAAAAGCATTAGCCTGTGTATGTGGCAGTGTGACTGCTAAGTATGTTCTGTATATTATAGTTGATGTTAATACTTTCCTACTTTCTATTTCAAAGTTTGTTTTACATGGTATTAATTTAAACCTCTGCTTATTTTTAATGACTGTACTAATAACTTCATCTTTTAAAATTCAATTGTCACAGCTATTCTTGGAAAGGGGGTGATGACTCAGCAGTGTAAATACACAAGGGTGGGATACAAAAATGTATGCTTTGCAATGAGTAATGGGAAAGGGGGTAAAAAATCACGAATTGTTTGCATATGTACTTTATGGACAACCCCTAACATCATTATCAGAATATTATTTTTGCCAGTGTAACTGTTCTTGGGTAAAGTTATCAGATCGATTAAATGTTTTAACAGCTGACCATAATGTCATTATAGTTCATTTGTGCATGAAATATCATTCTACATTATAACTCTTTTCTGTTCTTTTTGTTAACTTTGTTTGCAGATTAGTGTAGATTTCAGCTGATTTTGGTAATTATATGGACTTTTACAAATGGGCCTTGTTACCTAATAGTCAAAAAGATGTTAACATGACCATTCCTCTGATAAAGGTGTGTAGATGAGTCAGCGGCTAAGGACAACCTTCTATGAGCAACAATTATTAATTTTTCCTACAAACACTAAAGGCATCACATGCTGCATTTCTGGATTAAACACATTAATTCCATTATGTCTAAGATATTTCACTTTGAATTGTTTGCATGTAAATATAAGTTATTGCACACATATTGTATTATTATGTGCAGTATTAATTTTAATCTTTATTTGGGGGGATATTGGTAGTGATGATTTAGTATCATTTAATATTGAGCTTTAAATGCTTGGTATGTGGATGAGTTTGAATGTTTATAAACCGCTGTTGCTTTTAATTACTGCTGTTCTAGTATGTTGATAGCCTCTGTATCACAAGTAGAGCAAACATTTACCTAAAGTTCGGAGTGAAAGCAATTTTTCATTGTAGGTAATAAGTACAGAGAGAGAGTTAGTTCACAGGCACTTTACTGAGAAAAAAACTTAGTATGATGTATCCCAAAAGATTACAGTCTACCAAAGAATCTTACAATTGCCAGTCATGAAATTATATCGTGTTAATTCTACCAGAGACAAAGAACTCTTTCGTCCTGTGTCCAAAAAGCTTAGAAATAGACAGTATTGTAATAAGTCCCACATGAAATCAAAGCACAAAGTACTGTGATAAAACTTCATGTAGCAACACAGTTTTGATTCAAAAAGATGATTTGTCACTGACTGTGCACAGCTTCTAACTTACAGACAACTGTACCAAAGTCACACTATTACAAAGAGTAACTAAAATACCTTCCAATCAATAAACAAACAAAATGAGTACACTATTGGGCCAGCAGGAGGAGGGTATTTGTTAAGAAAGGTAGGGACTAAATTCTGAGTACTGACTTAATGTTAACTCAGATAAATAGTAATCACCTAAATTTTCTGATAGTTACAAATAGACTTGGTACCACTTTATGCAATTAAATGTGACCTCTGCTTTATGTTGGTCAAATAAATTATGTAAGATGGGTATGTTTTGATTCCTTTTTGTTTCCACCAATGGTATGCAATGTGTTCAGACATCTAATGCAAAATGTTTCTTTTTCTTTCATTTGTTCAGTGATTCAATAAAGGTTATTTCGGAAGGATTACATCATCAAAGGTAAAGGGAAATGCTGCGTTACCAGATTACATTCACTTTTTTGGGTACGTTAATCAGAATGACGAATGTTGATTTGGATGTTAAGATTTTTGTTTCTTGAACACACTGGATACTGCACTTTGACTGCAATCATTCAGGTTCAGTTGAATGGATAACACTCCAATTTCATGTATTTGAATGCAGTTAAAGCAAGTTTTGGTCTGAATTTATATTATGCAAGTTAGAGGCATCATTTGTCTCAATAGCAATGTAAGGAGCATTGTTGACAGAACTTTGATTTTAGTTTACTTTTATAACATCAATTTTTATAGTGTAAACTGCTGAAAAAAATTATTTCAGTTTATCAGTCTTCAATGTTGCTTCATTACAAGGTATATATTTATGGGATACATTTTGTCTTATTATTATATAATCGAAAAATTAAACTAATGTTTGAAAAATCATTTGTTCTGTGATACAATAAAGGCAGTGGGCAATTCCAGAGGATTACATCATTAAAGGTAAAGGGAAATGCTGCGTTACCAGATTACATTCAATTTTTTGGGTAAGTTAATCAGAATGACGAATGTTGATTTTGATGTTAAGATTTTTGTTTCTTGAACACACTGGAAACTGAACACTTTCACTGCAATCATTCACGTTCACTTATAATTTCATGTATGTGAATGCAGTTAAAGCAAGTTTTGGTCTGAATTTAGATTATGCAAGTTAGAGGCATCATTTGTCTCAATAGCAATGTAATGAGCATTGTTGACAGCACTTTAAATTTAGTTTACTTTTTTAACATCAATTTTTATAGTTTAACCTGCTGAGAAAAATTAGTTCAGTTTATCAGTGTTCAATGTTGCTTCATTACAAGGTATATATTTATGAGATACTTTTTGTCTCTGTATTATCTAATCAAAAAATTAAACTAACACATGAACAATCTACTCTAATTCACAGCATTTTAGAGAGAAAATTGGGGTGATTCTAATAAATGGATGATCTATTTTGAACATATACATTATTATTATTGCAGAGGCTTCATTGTTTATCAATATTGCTATAAATTAGTGTAACTTGACTTTTAATAATAACTGTATATATTGGACCCAATAAAATAATTATTATTTCCTGTACTAGAACTTATGGTGAAACTTTTTCACACCTAGGTCATATGTTCCAAGACTTAAAAAGTGAAATAAATTTGTGTTTAATTTGTACCCCCATGTTGCATTAAAATTGATAAACAAAATGCTTATTTGATAATAAAATGAAAGAAGTTAACATTGTATTGTTATCACTTATTCCTCTCTTTTTTCCATCATGAGCATTAATGAAAATGTATCCACAAAGTCCATATATGTAGCGTAGACATCTATACTGTAGCATGTTTCACTTGCATCAGATTACACAAGATACAATGTTTACTGACATGAACATAGAGAAACAAATCATGTTTGGTTGTACTCAGAGGTTTGAATGTGTTATCTGATTGAAAACTGGATCCAACAAAATCACAAACGAGAGTGAAAAAGTGAAATGATTGCTTGAAGGTATGTGCCATTCACACATGACGCAGTGTTGTGTGCAAAATAACCAAGATTGTATTGTATCCAGTTCAATTATATGACATTATCTTGCAAATAAAATCATTATTTGTCATTTTGCCAACAGGATATTGAAGACAAGGATTATTTTTTATCGCAAAGCAAGCTGACCTAGGAAACCGACTTTGGATACTTTTAAACCGATTATATTTAAAGGATATCAATAAAAAGGTTATTTTTTTTCAAAGCAAGCCGATTTTGGATTCTTTTAAGTGTGCTGATTATATATATATATATATATATATACATACACACACACACACACACACACACATTCAGCGCACATAGGGAAACTACTTTGCTTCCATTTGACCAGTATTTACAGGAATTTTGGAAATAAAATGAAACAATTTTTAAAGTGACATAATATAGTACTTCATGTATGGACATCGATGATCCAGGGTCACTTAGATGATTTGGAGAAAATAAAATCATTTGATGAATTTGTGAAGGCCAGAAGCAAAGATGATTTTGCAGACAATAAGATCATTAACATGGATGAAATTCCAGTGTGCTTTGATCTCATTCCTAGATGGACTGTCAATAAGATGGTGGTTGAAAGTGTGAGAATTAGCATGACTGGTGCAGATCTTAAATAAAATGACTTTAGTCCATGCAGTTTCTGCTTAAGGAGATGTGTTGTCTCCAACAATAAATTTTCACTGTATGACAAAGCTAAAAAGATATTCATGCACTGAAAGAATGGATCATATATGTGCAGGAGAAGGGCTGGGTTAATGAGATGATGCTGCAATGGATTTTTAAAAAAGTACACAGTTTTATATTTTTTAAAATAAAAATTTAAGTTGGAGTGCATTTTCTGACATGTAATTTTCAAATGATTTAAAGTGTGCTCACAACTTAAGACTGGAAAAGAAACTATGTGTCCCAGAAAATACAGTGCACAAAAATATACATTCAGAATTGAGTTATGTTGTCTCAACATAAATGGTATATATAACGTTTATTGAATAACAAACTTTTGATTGAGTTGCATAGCTAAATGTAAGTGAAATTGCCATAATGCTTCCATGCTCTTACATACAAATATCAATACTATTGTCACTGTATGAATTGTTTGCTAGTCATTTAAAGAGTGATATATTTATTTCATGATCTTTATATTATTATTTGGCAGCATAAAATTGATTTTTCAACACACTTTGATGCAGTTCCCTAAGCTCTATAACTGTTAAAAATTTCACCAAAATGTTTCCAAAAGTGAAGAAAAAAGTTGCTGCAATTATACTGCAGAAAAAATGTTTTTCCTTTTCTTGATGAAATCCACACTAAAATCTATTAACATACAAATTCCTAATAATAACATTTCATCTGAAATGTTAATTGTCATAACTTTTTCCATTTATTATGATATTTTTAAAAAGAAAACTGTTCTGGAATGATTTGAAATTTTTTTTAAAATTGATTCATTCCTTGATAGAAATTCAGAAAAAAGAAATTTATTTTCTGTTTGCTAAATAAAATCATTCTTACTTTGTTCACATTATTTTCACCCATCCGTTCCTCTTTTCTGGGAAATAGATATAAAATATATGTTATGGTTTTAACCGTGACAAGTAAATCCCAGTCCAGGGGTTACATTATTTGTCTCCCCACAAGGCTTGCTGAGTGGGGAGACATATAATGTAACCCCGCAACTGGGATTTCCTTGTCTTGGTCCAAACTTTAATGTAGATTATTTTTCTCACCCAATATTTTCCTTTAAAAAGAACTCTTCATTAGTGTAATATAGTTCATGTGCAAATGTTTACATGTGGCTCATTATTACAAATATGTTAATGAAGGTTGTGGTGTGACCATTGCATCCAAAGTACAATTTATGCAGATGTTATGTGAAATTGACAATAAATAATTAATATTTCTTACAAGAAACTTTCATTTTCATCAGTTTCAATTTTGACAAAATTATATTGTAAATAATGAAACGATACTGGCTATTCAGCTCTACTGTAGTTATACTTAGTACAAGCTGTAACGAAGAGTAACATCTTGCTTTAGATTATTCATGGGTAATTAGAGATCTGTGTCACTATCGTATATAACTCTCCTTTTCTCTGGAAGTGGTGAAACTGTTTGTGACATGTGTTGTCCTTAGTATTGATTGTAAAATTACCCCATGTATAAAAGACCCTCCAAAACTTTCAAGTTCATGGATTCTTTGAAATTTATTCTTGTCTTGGAAATATGGCAAGTGATACAGTAAATTTGCTTATGGATTAATGATTTCTTCTGGCTGGTAAGTGCATTATTTGTCATTAAATATTGTAGGTTTATCTTTCAGATCCAGTGCTGAATGTCATTCTCATGGTTGAGAGGAACAAAGTTATGCTCCACTGAAATCCATGTACCTGCTACAGATTGCAGATTTACACAGAGAATGTGACCTCTGCTTTGTCTGTCAGAGCACAAGCAGAATTCTAAAGTCTTCAACAGCACAGATTTCCAAGAATCACCAATTATTAGTACTAAACATGTTATTTGTATTGCTAATTCAATATACAGTAATACTGAAAGGGATGTACATTTCTGACCACACTTTCTGTTGTTCCCATGATTTCACTCTTCACAAAGCAGTACTGGTTTACTCATGTTATAATGTTGCTCTTTTGCAAGAGCAATTAATAGAGCTCCATTTTTCATTATTGTTTACCTTTCTTGTTTAGCAAAGGCATCTGCTCCAACTGTATTTGACATGATTGTGTTATTGAGTAATGGTTAAGATGTTGCTCATTTCAGCTTGGTAAAGAAAGTAAAGGAAATATAAAAACATATTACAGATTGCTTTCGATTGCTGATTAAACTTAAATGATGGCAGCCAGATTAACAACTATTCCATTAAAACATACATGGGACCCAGAAAGGCACTTTCAAAGTGGGATACTCACCCATTGATGCAGTTTAGAATTTGCTTATCATTTTAACATGATATCTGTGAAATCAATGTACATATATTTTGTTTTAAACTGCCTTCCCTGGGTACTATGTATGTTTAAATGGAACAGCCCTAAAAGCAAAGCTTACAAATTTGGAACATATAGTGAATAAGCTAAATTTGAAAGAATCTGGTGGGGGGGGGAGCTCCATTATTTAAATAATTAGATTATTATATGTGCATGCTTTATATCTTGTACTTGTGTCAGTAATTGGCTTAAAGCACTAAATATGTATATATGTTCATAAATATATGAAACATGAACAGGCATCAAACCATGGGCAATAATTGTTTGTCCAAAGAGTATTCACATAAAATATTTTGGTGGCTATCTGGGAAGAAAGTAGTTCCCTATGGGCACAAAACAGTGGTTAGTGGATGTATTCCTCCTGTCAAATAACAAAGTGAACAATATGTACATGCATGATAGAATGTTGCCTTTGCAACAGTAAACCACTTTTGGATACCATAAATTTCATTTATTGATTTTATAGAAAAATGACGTCCAAATGACCAACATTTCATGGTGAAAATTTAGTCTGATGAATTACCCAGAAAAATTGTTCTTTTGGTAACAAAAATCAGTTGTGTATAAAACATGTACACTGTTGTTTCATAATTTACTTACCTAGTTTAACATGTTTTGAAATGTTTATATTTTCTGTATTCAGTCCAAACAATTTCATTGAGATTTCTAATCGTGACTGCAGGCCATTTGCAATCGCATATTGTACAGTTCTTTAATGTAAGAGTGCAGTATACATGTTAAGTGTTTCGACTGAACTTTTTAAATAATGGTACAATGTACCTCTGCAAACAAAAAACGTTTGCAGATTAAAATCATTGAGGTACATTCATTGTAAGTGTAAATTTTCTTTTCAGGAAGTATACAGTATTTGGCTTTTAATTGCTTTATAGACTTTAAATCTCTGCACAGTGATGCAGTGAAAGTTACATTGAGTGTTTGCAAATGAATAATTGAGGAATTAGGCATGCAATATTTATACCAAATAAATGCAGAAGCTGTACTCCAATTTTACCATTAGAAATATTTAGAATTGGCTTTTTGTCATAGCCACCATTATATGGCTTCCCTGGACACTATGAAAGGCTTTTTCCCAGCCTACAAATGCATACCATATCTGTCCTTTAGGTCTACAACAGTGATCTATATGAATGGCAAGTTGTACTGTGTTCTTCATAATTTCCTACCATTTCATTCAGTATATGCTTTAATAATGTTTTCAAGTAGATAAGATGCTGTACATAAAAGATGTCCTAATTTTCAAAAACTTTTTACCAGTCTTCCACCTCCATTGACCCCCATTGTGTCCCAAATCTTATTCAATAATTTACACACCTGGACAGCCTCTGACGAGTGTATGAGTTATGTCGTGATTTGTAAACACCATTAATTTCATTGTAACCATAATTAAAATTTATATACTAACAAGTTGATTTTTGGTGCTTGAGCTTTTACATTTAAATAAAGACTTGTTTCACATGTTAAGAGGTCTTGTAATAAGTATTAAGGAAAGAAATGAAAAAATAGCAAATAGCAATGTCTGTCTTAGTTATATTTGAAATCTTTTTAATTGCATGATTTCAAATTCAGTTTGTATTCAGATGTTGTGGTCTTTAATGTTTCTGTGGGAAATAAAAAAATTAATAAAACATTTAACATCATACGATTATTCTTTATTATTTGCATGTTCATACGACCATACTTATAGGCCACATTTGTCATAATTCTAAGCATCCACAGTATGTTTCTTCAGATAGGCCAATAATTGAATCAAAAGAAATTATTTTCTTTGAATTATCTGTTTCCATTTTGATTGTATATCTACTATCTTCTCACAATTACCTTCTCACAATTATCAAATGTATTTTTATCATCAAAATTAAAATAAGTATTAGTCACTATAGTGCACAGGGCAAGAAATAAAATTACTAATGGGAAATGATAATTAAGGCAATATAATTTACTTTTGTTAAATTATTTTCCATTTCAGGAGATGTGTGTATGTATGTGTGTGTGTGTGTGTGTGTGTGTGTATATTACAAGACTACTATTTTCTCAGACTACTCTGGTGGTCTGGTTGCCCAGTGTCAAGATAATGTGACTGTGATGCCCCAGTGCTTGACACCACTATAAACAGGCCCCTGGTGGCTGAGTGCTTGAAGACATCACCGTACAAGCTCTGGGTTTATACACTCTCATTAATATTACCAACACGAAAAGCCCATAAAGCTACAGAAACCCTAATAACTCACAGAAACCCGGGTAACTCTGTAATTATATTCCATCAGTATTCAATTCCTACATTTGTATGATGGGAATTACGGTAAATAAAGGGTTCTGAATTATTGGAGTGAGATCCTCATCTGATTTCTTGACCTTCTCGCATATCATTCTACCATTATTGTTTCTATTCCCCACCCCACCCCAACTGGCACTTCATAGAAAGTCTTTTGACAAAATAATTTCTTGCATTATGTTGGATTGGTAGTCGGCATGCATGACTATAAACAAAATTCCCATGCCAAATTCAATGACAATAACTGCATTTGTTTTTTTGTCTCTAGTTCAGAAGTTACAAATGTAGAAATGGTTAAAAGAACAGCACACTCCTTTCCCAACCACAACCCCCAAGTTGAAACTTCAAAACCATAACTGTCTAATTCTCCCAAGTGCAGGTCCTGTATTGAGGAAAATACATTGTCTATTTCAGCAGCTTCATACAATGTATATATGCTGTCTTACTTTCATGGTGAGAACAGGAGAATGACTCAAACATGAAGGCAATCAACTTGCTAACTGACTTAAGATTGAAAAAATATTATTTGTTGACTAAGTGAATGGCATTAATATCAGTCAAATAGAACAAACAATTGTGGTTATTTATTAATAACTGAAAGAGGCTTGATGATTTATTCAACAAACTAAATGTTTCATAGAACTAATGCCATGTTTTTGTGTAACACTCAAGTTTGGCTTTATTATATATATATATATATATATATATATATATATATATATATATATATATATATATATATATATATATATCCTGAATTTTAAGTTCAACTCCATGTGTGTTTTGATGTAACACATCTAATGGAAAAAAGTTGCCATAAATGCATAAACGTCCACATGATTCTGGGACAACAGATTCTTTAATATTTCTTACAGCATCTGCGTAAAACATTAATATTTAACTGGGACACATGCGGCCAAAGTTCAGTCCCAATGGTGTTTACATTGACTTAAAGAAGAAGGCTTACATCTTTCCTTCAAAACACAATACACTAAATGGTGAGCTACCATTGTACTAATAATGACATTAGTGGTTAAGCAGAGAAGAGGTTTTGAAAGGATACATAAATCATCTTCCAATTATAAAAATCTCTTTTAATCTAAAAAGACTTTTAACATAAACAAGATGACAATTAGTTCCATTAAGATCTTGTTAAATAAGCACAAAAAATTACATTATACACAAAATAAGATAACAGTGTAACATGTAAAAGACACATACAATGCAAAGCAGAAAGGTAAGTATTATACACAATTACTACTACTTCTACTACTAATAATAAAATAATAATAATTGAAATCCAAGTATTAGTATAGTCTGGATAAATGTATCAATGGAAAATACCACATACTGAGACAAAAATGCTTAAGAAAAGAATACAGGTGAAAATAGCTCAAATTGATTAACTGCAGAAAAGGTGAGTTTTCTGGGCTTTCATGAATCGTGTTGCAGTTACATTATGATTAAGTTGAAGAGGCAGACTATTCTAGAAAGTTGGGCCCTGGTAATCAAAAGGATGCTTTCCAATGTATTTTAATCAAACATTGGGAATAATGATGATATGAATACAGGAGATGAGTGCAGTTGTCTGGAAAGTGTGTATACACGATGAACTCAACAATGTACTTAGGGTTTGACATATTAAAAATGTTGTAACAAAGAAGTCACTTTTTATTTAATCCTTGATATAACCAGAAGCCTGTCAAGGATGTTACACACAGAAAATAAGTACTCACTGATAGGAATTCATTGACAAAATAAGGAGCATTTTGCACCTTTTTCATATTTATTTTTTACTATGTACTGGGGTAAAGGCAGAGACTGGAATCGAAATAATCAAGTACAGAATTTATAATGTAAAGATGCATCTTGAGGAGACGAATCTAATGATACCTCGTTAATAAAAATCAGTTGAGGCATTGTGAGAAAATTGTGTTCTTGTGACAGGGTTAGGGTTACGGTTTTCCGAACAGATAGTGCCATTTTGGATACCGTATTCACTGAAATACTTGTCTCATGGAGTCCGATAGAAAGGTATTTCGTTCATGAAAATCGGTCTAGTGGTTTATGAGAAATTGAATTCTTGTGATTTCCCATATATTTATATAGCTTATTGTTATGGTTACGGTTTTCTGGTATAACGTACGAATGGACCCGGCAATTCTGATGCGCTTTTTGCTGCAGTACGTGTGTCATACAGATAGGTATTTCTTTGATGAAAATCGGTCAAGTGCTTTGGGAGAAAACTCGATTCTTGTGATTTCCCTTATGTTTATCATAGGTTAGGGTTAGTGTTGCAGTTTTATGGTAATACGTAAGAATGAACCCGGCGATTTTTATGGTCGTTTCACTGCAATACGTGTTGATGGAGCCCGATAGATAGGTACTTGGTTCATGAAAATCGGTCGAGAGATTTTGGAGCAAAATTTTTGTTGTTGTCATGTTGTGTTAGGAATTAGGGTTACCCATGAAGTAACTATTTTCTCAAGATCTTGGGAACTTTTCATGCGGTGTGCTTTGCTTGATCTGCCTTGGGTAAACCTATGTAAAGATGGTGGGTATGTCTTTCTGCGACCTGCAGCACCCATTATAATGCGAAATGAGAGTTTGGTATTATAGTGAGCAGACGGATCATCGGAGTTTTATGATACCTGTATCCAAATACGGATCTTAAGGAGATAAATCTACTGATACTTTGTTGAGATAGAGAGCTTGATGTCTTTTGCTAGGTTATAGCCTTTCTAATAAAATTCTGACTGCGTCGTTTTTAGATGAAGTTCGTCTTTTTCGGTGAATATCTTGGTAACCCCTTTAAATTGCTTGCTGGCATTGGCCCTACCAAATGAGCCCGGTAAAGACGCATGCTGAGACACCTAGCCTATGAAGGTTATTTGAGGGCTTATGGAGTTACTTAGATTCGAGTGATAAACAGACCCGTCTTCCAAACTAGCACCGTAAGACAGTCTGCTTGCGGTAAATTGGCCAAGTTGCCACATCACTATTTTCTGATTATCTTGATACCGCCTTGGAATTTTGACATGCGGTTTGCTTTACTAGATCGGCCTTGGTGAGACAAACATAAGAATGGTTCGTCCGCCAGTCTGCGACCTACAATGCCCCCATAGTAAAAAATGAGTGTTTGATACTAAGGTAGCGGACGGATCGTCGGAATTATATGATACTTATGTCCAAAGATGCGTCTTCATGACAGTAACCCAACAATACCTCGTTGGTGAGAACCGGTCAATGCATTCGTTAGAAAATCAGATTCTTGTGACTTAGGGTTAGGGTTTAGGGTTATGGTTATGGTTATAACACAAGAACAGACAAAATACGATTTGAATGCGCTTTTTACAGCAATACATGTCTCATGGAGCCAGAAAGATCAGTACTTGGTTCATAAAATAATTGTTTTTAGTAGTTTGGGAGAAATTCAGATTATTGTGATTTCCCACAGATGTAGCATAGGTTAGGGTTAGGGTTACAGTTTTCAGTTAATAGCCTACGAACGGATGGGACGATCTGGATGCAGTTTTTACTACGATACATGTCTCATGGAGCGTGATGGATAGGTAGTTACTTCATAAAAATCCGTCCTGAGGTTGGATAGGAAAATGAATTTTGTCATTTAGAGTTAGGGTTATATGTGAAGTAACATCAATATTTCGGTAACTCATGGGATTTTGTCATGTGGTTTGCTTTGCTAGATCAGCATTGGCGAGGCCTAATTAAAAATGGTTCGTCTGTATGTCTGTACAGCGCCCCCTATAATGTGAAATGAGTGTTTGGTGCTGTATCGGGCAGACGGATCATTGGAGTTCTACGATACATATGCCCCTTTTGTCATAAGAGGTTTCCTATGCTGGATAAAGGTAAGTCTGCAATCATAGCTAATCATATGGAACTAAGTTTTATCCCTGGTATCGATGACACGTGAAGTACTAGTTCACACCAGTTACACGTATGCAATGTTTTTGTTTTATAAAATTTCAATTAATCTGCAGTTGATAATTCCTACTGAAAAATATGTAACATACAGTTACTGACCATTAAATGTTGTCTTCTGCTAACATCTTCAACACTCCCAGGACTCAGGAATGCGATGTTGTCAAGAAAATTACTGTATCAGTTACTTATATATATATATATATATATATATATATATATATATATATATATATATATATATATATATATATATATATATATATATATATATATATATATATAGTGATTGGACATATGTGTATATATTTATGCGGGTTTGTAAGGAAATTAAATTTTAAAATACATTATTGATCGGATGTTTGTTGTATCGATATTAGCTATGAACAAATATAATTATTTTATTGAATAAATGCAAATAATTACTTATTGGAGAATTTGTAAATGATTAGTGTACAGGGGCTGAGACCTTGAGATTACCCGTCTGTTGAATTAAAAACTGATTTTTTTGGCCATGAGGCTAGAAAAGTGACCGGGTTTATATGACGGGGTGGGGGGGGACGCAGTCGCCAATGAAGAATACGAGTACAGGTTGGATGATAGTCATTTTCTGAACGTACGTGCTTGCAGTGTTTGTCTACGCACCTTATCACTTGGAAGGCGTGAACTGTTATTTACCTAGGAGCAACGCAATTAGTGAAGAATTGGTGTCAACTATGTTTTTCTGGGTCATACGGATGAAGAAAACACCAAAACCAATGTGCACATACACTAGAACTAACAGGACACAGCATACAGTACACAGATGCTCAAAATGTAGATAACTATGGCACGCCAAATCGTTCAAAATGGATGAGCTGAAGCAATCGTGGGGTGAGCTTGGAGCGATCGTAGGGTGAACTGGAGCAATCGTAGGATGAGCTTGGAGCGATCGTAGGGTGAACTGGAGCAATCGTAGGGTGAGGTAGGAGCGATCGTAGGGTGAACTGGAGCAATCGTAGGTTAAGCTGGAGGGATCGTAGGATGAACTGGAGCAATCGTAGGATGAGCTTGGAGCGATCATAGGGTGAGGTTGGAGCGATCATAGGGTGAGCTTGGAGCGATCATAGGGTGAGCTGGAGCGATCATAGGATGGGATTGGAGCGATCATAGGGTGAGCTTGGAGCGATCATAGGGTGAGCTTGGAGCGATCGTAGGGTGAACTGGAGCGATCGTAGGGTGAACTGGAGCAATTGTAGGGTGAGGGTTACTAGAAACACCGAAATACACTGAAACACCGAAATACACACCGAAATACACATGTATTTACATGTTCTCTCTGTATATATCGGTTTCCACACACAAACTATTATTTGTTTTTGTTTGAATAATAATATAACGCAAAATAAAATATGATTTATGTGATTTTGATACGAATTATTTACTTTGTTCCTATTTATAGCACAATTCATGTAATAATGTCACTTGGTCGTACTTGGATCGACAGACCTGTCCGTTCCGGCAATTCGTTCCGGAACGATCAATCGTTATCATACCACCTCCGTTCCGGAACGATCAACCTGTCCAATACAGTACGACCAATTGACGCGTGCTATAACTAGGAACAAGTAAATAATTCGTATCAAAATCACATAAAACATTTTTGTCATATTTGTCAGTCATTGTCTGTGCAGACATGAAAAGTTCAGTTATTACCTAAGTGGAAGCTGGCGGTTATGTCACCTGTGTACGACTCTGCTTTGCAGTGACTTTTTGCAGCACATTATGACTTTTTACCAAGAAACTTCCATTAGGATGTTTGTTATTTACATTTTTTAAGGATTTCATATATCGAGTTAGAGTCTTTTTCATTTGAAATACAAATATAAATCTTATACAACTTTTGGGTTTCTTATCTCATTGGGTACCAGATGGTGCTGCGGTAGCACACACACTTTACACCCCTGGAGTTGTTAGTTTGATTAAGGTTTTGACACGTTACTGATTTGTAGTAACGAACCTTTGTGGAAACCGATATATACAAAGAGAACATGTAAATACATCTGTATTTCGGTGCTTATTTCGGTTTTTCAGTGTATTTCGGTGTTTCTAGTAACCCTCACCCTACAATTGCTCCAGTTCACCCTACGATCGCTCCAAGTTCACCCTACGATCGCTCCAAGCTCACCCTACGATCGCTCCAAGCTCACCCTATGATCGCTCCAACCTCATCCTATGATAGCTCCAAGCTCACCCTATGATCGCTCCAAGCTCATCCTACGATTGCTCCCGTTCAACCTACGATCGCTCCAAAGTAGTGAAGTGGGATACCCTAGCGACAATGGGAATTAGCATTACAGACCACCACCCAGGGACAATCTGGCGACAATGGAAAATTAACATGGAGAAAAATCGTGAGACAATCTGGCGACAAGGGAAATTAACATGGAGAAAAATCGTGGGACTGTTTAGCGACAAGGGAAATTAACATGGAGAAAAATCGTGGGACTGTTTATTGACAAGGGAAATTGAACATGGGATTTTTAAAAAAAAAAAAAAATAAAAAATAAAAAATAAAAAAAGGGTAGGCAATCGAAAGTCATTCTCTTTTCGAGAAATGTGGGTGGCCCTGAAAAGGGCCTTTGGGTTTCTTCTGCTTCTTCTTCTATTTCCTCCATTTCCTCATCCAGCCCCTAATCTTTCCCCAAATTCCTTTGTTCTTCCTCTTTTCTTTTTCTGGAAACCAGTCTCGGTGACCCATAGCCCTGAACTTCTCTTGTATCTTGATCCACTTTAGATTGACTTTGTCAAAGGCCTCTTTCTTCTTTATTGTTTCCTTATCCTGTCTTTCTTGACTCCATTTTTCTTTTATCTTTTTCACCTCTTCAGTCATCATTTGTTTTATTATTTCTTCTCCTTTTTTCAACCTGTCCAGCCCCCTCTTCACATATGACAACTCCGTCCAATACACTATATGTTCTAGGAAGCACCGGACTTGGATGACATAATCCAGTGCTTCCTTCAAACTCCCCACTCTGACATAAGGTGGGTCAATAAATCCTCTTGATTTGTTGACTTCATCTTCTATCATTCCTTCTATTATATGTCTGGCGGCCTTTAGACGTTCGACTTGACTGGTTACCAAGTGTTCTTTATCTTCATACTTCCATTCCTTTTGTATCCTTTCTATAACATATTCTGCATCTATCATCCAGAAATAGATATGCCTCAATTGATTAAATAAATCAGTCACTTGCCTCATCTTGTCTAGATTATTCTGTAGAATGGTGCGAACGACAAACTTTGTAGGTTCTTATAGTTAAAGCGCGGACGTGAAGGAAAACATCCCCCTACTTTCTCATTTCATATAATAAAACCCAAACTATACTCTCCACATACGCTAAGAAACAATTAACAAACCCATAATCTACTATTCACACAAACTTACGTGATCGGTTACAAACACAAACACAAACACATACACTCACACTATGAAAAAAGAGTCAGTGTTTATATTCACACTACTCTACCTACACACATTGGCAAATTGATGGTTATTTCTTTTCTAGAGTATTGGGTAGCCCTGAAAAGGGCTGGGTTTTTTTTTAACTTCATGGACACCTGGTTAATGATGGCACCTTCCAGGCCTGGCGCCACATACACATCTTGTTCCCCAGTTGCTTTTTACTTTTTTGGGGGAGAGAGCAGAGGCGGGATAAATAGCTTCAGAATCCCAATTTTCTGTCTCTGGGATTCTGAAATTTCTTCTCTCTTTTTCTTTATCTTCTTTGTTTCTTATCTCCTCCTCCTCTTCTTTGTATCTTCTCTCCGCCTCTTCTTTGTATCTTGTCTCCTCCTCTTCTTTGTTTCTTCTCTCCTCCTCTTTCATCCTTCCCTCTTCCACAATGGCTTCCGCGGCCAGTTCGTTCAACAGGCGCCTGGCATATTCCAGATGCACATGAAGTTCCAACAGTTTCGCTAGTCTGGTGTTCATTCTGGTGTTGATCAATCAACAAGGGTAGCTGGACTGACGAGTGACTTTTAATTTATACTAAAAGCGCGGACGTGAAGGAAAACATCCCCCTAAAAACATAAAATTGATCTTACCTAGATCATGACCAAAACAACTCGCAGACCTAAAAGAAACACTCACTCACTTTTTTATACTACCCATTCCTATTCTAAAAAAATTTTTCATTAATCACTTCAATATACTATTCACATACGCAAAGCAATCAAACCCCCAAATCTACTCTCCCCACACCTCAAACACCAAAAAAACATGATCTTAATCTATTATCCACACCAACGTACTTGAGCACCTACAAACACATACACTCACACTATAAAAAAGAGTTAGTGTTTATATTCACACTACTCTACCTACACACATTGGCAAATCGATTGTTATTTCTTTTCTAGAGTATTGGGTAGCCCTGAAAAGGGCTGGGGTTTTTTTGTTTGCTATGGCAATCTTTTAGTTTCTAAGAATGCGTCGTCCTCTGAGGATAGACTTTCTGACGATATGTCTGCTTCTTCGGAAAGAGAAGAAGAACTCTTTGGTGTCGATACGACAATCGACAAAGCCTCTGTCAGGTTCAGGTTCCTGCTGCTGCTGCTGCTGCTGTTGTTGTTGTTGTTGCTGCTGTCTCTGAAGTCTGTACTTCTCTGTCCATTCTTCTTTCTCCCTGTTCACTTCTTCTCTGAAGAGCTCTTCTATCAGGTCTTCAGTGACTTTTAACATTCTCACATTCTCTATCTCTTCAGCTTTCGGTATCAGACTGTGTCTGACCCTATGCAAATTCACGCAGGCTTCGTTTAGCTTAGCTAGTTTGGAGCACATCTTCGTAGGAGGATGAGTCGACAATGGATGCTTAGACTGGAAACTTCCCCGGTTCTTAAAGTCAAAGAGCGGACGTGAAGGAAAACATCCCTCCACGGTTTTCGAGCCGCAACGTTCAATGAGTGTCATGAGAGGGATAGTAAGAAGTTAAAGAGCATGAGCAGCAGAGAGGGTGAACAGACCATAGAATTCCGACAAAAACAAATAAAACAAACAAAATAAATCATCTCGTAGAAAGGTCCAGATTTTTACAAATGAACTTTTCCTTGAGATGTTTTATTTCTGTAATGACCGATTATACTAATGAAACCCCAGTTCGAAATAGTAGCTGAAAAAATAAAGTACTCTACGTGTTTATTTATTCTTGTTTATTTTTTTGACGACCAACGTTGGTAGGTACCCTCTCTGCTGCTATTAATTTACCACCATACCAAGTTTGATGAATATTTTTCAACGCGATCTCGCTGTCGTTTTTCCTCATCTGTTTCATCTTTATTTGTTTCATCTTTATTTGTTCTATGTTGCAAGTAATATTCAAGTTCTGATGGTGATTTTTCTATTTTTGGATTTATGTTCTTTCTGTGTTTATAATATATCATCAAACTTCTGTATCGATCTCCACCGCAATTTTTGTAATCCTCTAACGCTGTTGTTACAACCAACACAACTTCGTGGACCAGCATGAGGGTTTTTCTTTAGAAGATAATTATGTTTTCTGCAATATTCTCCACGGCATTTTTTATCAGGTTCCTTGACGCAGTCACGCACAGTTGTTCATTATATGAACGATATCTTTTTAATTAAATTTATTAATTTACCCAAATATTTTATCAAGATCTACACGATATCTTGTTCTTGGATCATGTAAATTTATTGTTATAAATCCATGTGGAGTAGCTTGCACTCGTGAGAAGAAATTTTTGAATTTAATTATATCCATGTCACCACCACACCAAGTTTGATGAATATTTCTAAGTGTGTGTGTGTCTACGCCATTAAACACAACTAAAATGTTGCAGTTGTCTCTGATCACTTTCGGAATTTGTGTGTATCGTTGAGTAACATAAATCACGTCTGTATTTTTATGTCTACCTCGGGAAAATATTCTGGCTGGATTTGATTGTTTATCTAGCATCACATCGTCGTATACAACTAAATTATTAATAAATCCGTCTATGGAATCTACGGATGGTGCTTCATCAATATCGGTTATAAACTCTATAACATCATTACCCTCATCCAGTAATCGCGCGTTTTCATTGAAATCTTTAAGTACATCATAACATCGCTGATCATCAGCGGATGGTGCTACTAAATACAATTTATCCCATTTCAACCATCTCATTATCAGATTAAGTAATAACTGCGTCTTACCCGATCCAGATGGTCCTATGATAATCATTCTGATGGAATTCGGTAGCGCAGGATGGTGTTTAACTGGCTCTCGTTTTCTTGTTGCTGACAAATCAATTATATCCATATATTTTATATCATGAATTTATATTGTTACGCTGTAGAGTTAAAACTCCAACTACTGATTTAGCTACGGTTACAACAAAAAATAAAAAAATAGCATATGGTGGAAAATGTTCTGTATGCGGTAGAAAGAAATTTTCGTTTTAACCTAATAAGCGAGGTGGTGATATTGCTAATTTGATGTCAAAGTTTCCAGGTGCTCCATGGGCTAAATACAGTGGAGAAAAACATCTACCGGGATATAATTATTGCGGTCCTGGTACCAGACTTGATATCAGGCTCGATAATCAAGATCAACCAAAACCAGGCGAGGAACCAATAAACGCTATTGATCGAGCTTGTCATGCTCATGATGTAGCTTATAAAAGTCAAAATCTACAACATAGACATATTGCAGATGTGAAATTAATTCATGCATTAAATTCCATAAAAAATAAAAATATTAGAGAATCATTAGCTAATTGGTTAGTAAGATCCTCGATGAAAGGTAAATTAGCGCTTGGGGCTGGTAATTAATAATGGAATCGATTTATTATTCACCAAGAGGATACTGGAGAGGCAAAGTAGCAATTGGTAAACTTGCTGATGCAGCAGCGGTTAAACATTCTACTGCTAAAACGTGGTTATCCAAACAAGCAATATGGCAAATTTATCTACCACGTCCTAAACGAATTCAGTACGCGTATTTCGATGTCAGTGTTCCTAATGAAGTTCATCAAGCTGATATTCTGTTTTTACCGCATGATACTGTGCGTGGAAAAACATACAAAATACGCGTTAACCGTAGTTCATGTTGCAAGTAGATATAAAGAAGCAGAGCCGCTATCAGCGAAAACATCATCTGAAGTAGCCGATGCGTTTGAACAAATTTATCAACGAGGTGGTGGACCACAAGGTGGTCTGCGATGGCCACAGCTACTACAGGTTGATCCTGGTAAGGAATTTCTTGGTCCAGTATCATCGCTGATGAAACAACATAATACCAAAATACGACGAGGTCATACTGCAATTCATCGTGATCAAGCAATTGTTGAGCGATTTAATCGAACACTTGCTGAGCGGTTATTTGGATATCAATACGCGAGGGAATTTATTCAAGATAAAAGATCTCGCGAGTGGGTTGCAAGATTACCAAGCGTGATAGCTGCATTAAATAATGAGATCACACGAACAACCAACATGAAACCCATTAATGCAATTACGAAAAAAATATACCAACACAACGAAAAGATGTTGAAAAACAAAAAATATTGGGTGATGTTACAGTTAGATATTTATATGAGCCTGGTGAACTTGAAGGTGGTAGCGCGAGAGCGACTGATCCTATTTGGAGTGTTACCACACACAAAATATCTACCATGACAAGATCCTGAGGTAGACCTGCAATCTACAGATTAGATTCGGCTGCTCCTCAACGTGGATTTGTACGTGAACAACTACAAATAATCCCCGCGGATACACAACTACCGCCAAAATCACTTCAGTGATTTCGATCACTTAACTAGCACTAGCGCCAAGGGTGCCTGAACCCCGACGTTGATTACACTCAAGACAGGTCAACATGGTATTTTCTCGTGTATGACCGCGACTATTATCTTTTCTATCTACGGTAAATTGTCTTGAATCATTACTCGAATACCTCCACAGCATTATGCAATTGCAACTGGCGCAATGATTATTCTGCTGCTGTTTTAACTCAATAATAATTTCAACATCAAGATCAAAGTCACGTTTATTTTTTTTATCAGATTGTTTGTATCCGATTAATTTTTTTCTTATTATATCATCATCGATGATGTTAAATTTATCAACGATTTCAGGAATTATAATTCTGCGTAATTGAAATATTTTTCTGACCCTCGATACCGCTAAATAAACTAAATTTGACCACTCGATGCGATCGTCTACAATCCAGACTCGTGTATCAGAAATAGTTAATCCCTGAGACGAGTGGATCGTCATAGCGTATCCCAACACCCATGGAGATTTGTCAGCATGTAATGCATCTTCGACTACACTGATATCAACGGCGACAATATCATTTAATAAGAGATTCTGTTTCCTTGACTCTGTCAAGGGTCCTGGAATATCAACATTAATATTCTGTTTTCGTGTATCTGATGGTCTATAACATAACGGAACAGGCAATTCTGAATATTTTTTTTATGCAGTTGAAATAACTGTTGTTGTAAAGCGTCTCTGATTATTTTTCTACTTGCTACGATCAAATCGTTGGGTCTCCATAAATTTAAAAAATCACCCATTGATGTCTCTGAGATCATTCCACGTATTATTTCACACTGAATTTTGTTTGATTGTAATCTGATTAATTTTTTAAACTCCTTTAAATTTGCGTCGAGAGCTCTATGATCATCATCTATTTCTTCATAATAATCAACGAAATTTTTTAACCAATCATGTGGAGATGGTCCAACAAAAGGCGGCGGTTGACCATGATCGCCACACATTATTATAGCGGTATTTTTCGTCAACAACCAATCAAGAAACGTTTTTAATGTATCCAATGACACCGTACATATCTCATCCCAAATAATTATTTTAGGTATATATTCTTCTCCCATTCGTTCAGGAGTCCATGTGTCCCCGCGCCACCGAAAGAAACTATGATACGTGCACGATTGTACTTGCCGCTGTTTCATCTCGCGTGCAAGTCTATGTGTGGGTGTCAGCACGATAATATCTGAATTTCTAAAAACATTAATTGCTCGAGTCGTTTTGCCGCATCCACCAGGTCCATTGAGATATACTGTCTTATATCTGGTTATTGGATCACTCAATGATGGTGCTTTCGACATTTCTGATATTTTATTACCCTTACGATAAAAATCTCTCATTGGAACATCTGCTGATTCTGCATAATTGTGTAATAGTTCCTTTTTTATTCTCCACGAACCCCATCGTTCATCATTACTTGTAAATTTCATAACAGGTTCTAAATATTTACTTGAAATATAAAACGAGTCTGTTGCGACTCTGACTGCGGTCTCGGAAAATCTATTAATCATCGATAATAAATTTATAGAAACATAAGCCAACATGGAAGATCTTAGATGAGTATACTGTGGGGAGACGTCATTTATGTAACTAACGATCGTACCCAATTTTGTTCCGTCGGATAAATAAACACTTTCTCGATTTACAAATATATTTCTCTCTGTTGTGTCAGCGATTATAAAATCGTACTCGGCATCATCTAGAATTAATCGTGCGTGATGTCTTTTATAATCATATGCACCACCTTGAGTAAATTTACCTATAATTTTTCTACCGAGATCTTTTGCGGTTTTGAGTTTAATCTCGAGAATTTCAGGAGCTTCTTTGACAATATCATCTTCGGAAACATCAGGACATTTTTCCTTAAACTCGCTAATAACTTCAGAATCTGACATGGGCAACCAAACTTCGGTCTGCGCGTGATATGATATAATTGCCTCACTGACCACCAACGATGTCAGTATCGCACAATCTAGCATATATCGTAATAAAACTATAGGTGCCCAACGTTTTTCACAAAAATGTCTACCAAACCAAACATAACAAATCTTGTGAAGATTTTCGTTAAACTCGAATGATTCAATGCTGGCGAATCCAGTCAGATCAAAATCAGGTAATGGTCCATTAATTGCCACTCGCGTCATCTCGTTTGTAGGGTGACCAAATCTTTCAAAGTATACAGAACAATCTCCGTATCCTAGAAAACTTCCTGGATAACATGCAACCATATCAACAGAAATAACATCATTGTAATTATATTTGGTATTCCATAATCCGCCATGTCCGTATTCGACGCAACTTGCGCGTGCGTCCTCGAGTAAATCAAATCGTGTTGGTTTCCATGAATTTGTTTCTCTCGCGAAATGAGCCGCAACAGATGGAACGGTAAAACAATTAGTAATTTTTTAGTATTTTCCGCGTGCTTGCACTCTAAAAACATCTCCGCAAGATTTTTCATCTCGTCATGGAGGGATTCTGTTCGATATATTTCACCATTTGGTCTGACAAACTGATCAAATTCACCTTCCTCATTACTTTTAAATAACCATACCGATACAGGATCATTTTTACTTATTTCGTTAATAAAATCAAACATACCTCCCCCAGAATTATCTGGGGAGTAAAATCTAACAGTTCGATCACGTGGAAATATTGTTACTGCGTTAGTCCATGCATGCGCGTTATGATCAATAATATTTATTGGAGCTCCCTTCGATTTATATTTCGATTCGTACAGAATTTATCCCGTTATTGACGCTACGGTTATTGGAAATTTTAATAGTTTTCCTAGTTCAGCAACATCTTTTATTGTAGCACCGGTATCCTTAACTGAATCAGCCCACAAGTTTATTTTTTCACGCCTTAAATCAGTTAATCTATTTCCACGCATCGCGTTTGTAAAGTGTTCTATTACTCGTTCGGCTACACAATTTAACCTTGAAAATTTCATCGGCGCTAGTTTATCAACGTTGGGTTTTTTATTTATCTCATAGATTCCATAAATAACCGCTGTTACAGGATACGCTCGCTCATAATACGGTTTGTCAATACCCGTCAGTAGACCCGGTCTGGAATTTTTACTTAATATGACAGTTTTATTATTGCCAAGGACAGGATCATATTTGTCACGGATAATCCAACTACCTGTTTCTGTTAATACAATAAATTTTACTCTGAAGAAATATTTTTGATTACCCTCGTATTCAGCGATGTAGTTAATGATAGTTGCCGCTCGCTTGTCGTTCATTGTGGCGTCCGTGACAGCTTCCTTGACTCCGTCAAGGCGTATAATCTTGAACGTTGACCATGTATGAGATGCACCATCCGTGTAAAATTCCTTCTGGGCGTCGTGAATTTTCGAGATCAAACTTTTATTTTTCGATCAACCAAATCTCGCACTGGCAGGTCTGGAGATAATCTGTCGAGGTTGAATTTATATTTAACAGGCCTAGTTTGGGATAATCTCTCAAACTCGTTTATATAATTAAAACAAATATTTAAAATAAAAATATTATATATACAATGTCTCAATGCAGATGGTTGATGATCGGCTCAGTAAATTGATGCAACAAATCCTGCAGAAAGGAATTTTGCTGGATGCACTCACAAAACATACGACGAGGAAGTCCAGGACCAATACCATGTCTGCGGTGTGGTATTGGAGTGCGAGGAAAAACAGGATTATGTGGAAAGTGCGGTGGAAAACGTTTCAGAGAACTTAAAAGATATTATGACAAAAAAAATAATAACGGTGAAAATGCTATAAAATCCGTGGAGGATTATATATCAAGATTTCAGACAAACAATGATTTAAACAAATAATATTATTATAATGGAGCAAAATAAATTTGTCCCACATCCTGTCATTAAGAATTACGAATCAGATATTAATGGTGTCATCAGACACTGTAGGTTAAAAAAACCAGTTGGTTGTATTAATAATCATGGTTATCTAATGTTCACATACGAGGGAGGAAAGAAACATTATTTCTGTCATCGTTTTATCTACGAATGTTTCTTTGGAGTGATCAATGACGGTCTAGTGGTCGATCATATTGACGGGGATCCTCAGAACAACTCCCTACACAACCTTCGAGTTGTCACACGAAGCGTGAACTCTGCATGTGGTAATACAGGAAGATGTAAAACAATCGGAAAGAGGGCGGTAAATTCCACAAACACAGAAACTGGTGAAGAAATAATATTTCGTTCAATGTATTCAGCTGCGAAATACTTTGATATTAATCCGTCTTCAGTGCAAAAAGTGGCAAAAAATATATATAAAACCGCTTTCTCGAAAAAATATAAGCAGAAAATCACCTTTCAGTATCAATAATTATCATCACCACATTGAATTATATCATTATTTGAGGGGACCCAGTACTGTCTGATCATATACTACTGAATTTTTGATTATATGGGGGGGGGTATTATTTTTTTAATATATAGTTTTCTTCGTAGATTTTTGATTTTTTATGATCGTAATTAATTACTCGTAGAAGTATATTTATGGTTTTTAAATATTTCCCATCATACAACATTACGAGAAATCATGACAATGTTATTGATCCGCAAGGAAGCTGTAATATAGGTACAGAACAGAAACCGCTGTTATGGTATAAATCGATCTGCAGGTGTGTTCATGCCGCTTAGGACCGCTGTCATTATTGATTCGCAGTCTGCTTAGGAAAAACGCTGTTTTATATTCAGAAACTGTTGTTATAATACAGAAACTGTTGTTATAATACAGAAACTGTTATTATTCAGAAACCGCTGTTTTAGTGTAAATATTGGTTCCTTGGCTATATATTAACTTCCGAAACATATGTTCGTAACAAGGTTCGATAGCTCAATCAGTATGGTATTGGACTGTGACGCTCGCGGTCCAGGATCGAATCCCCATGGCTGACAATTTGTCGGTGGTGCGCATAATTGCGATTTTTATAATAATGGGGAAACCGCAAAACCCCCCGCTCAGCAAAATTCAACCACAATATTGACTGGTGGTTGATACAAATTTTCGTATCACCCACTGGATTAATTATTGTGGGTGGGATTTTGCTGAGTGTATATGTTTGTACTGTCCTTCATTCATTGAATGTTATGTGTATATCCTCTAAACTTGGTAGATTGCGGTGGCAAGCTACGAGTTTAATGAGGATTGTGCCGTCCTCCCTCTTGGGCCTTCTAGACCGTTGTTTGGCGGGTTAGGGGCTCTCGTAGAGGGAATATTTGCCTAATGAACTTGGTAGATTGCGGTGGCAAGCTACGAGTTCTTGGTTGTGCTGTCCTTGAAACATCCCGACGAACTCGCTAAAGACTCGATAGGGGTTCTAGGGATAATTTTTTTTTATTTTAAAGATTTATATATTATATAATGAACCATGAAAATATCAATGATGTAATTGTTGCTATTAAAAAATTGTAAAAAGATGGAATTAATATATCCGATGAACTAAATCCTGAAAAAATAGTTTCTGATTTTGAGATTTTACAAGAACGTAAAAACCAGGGAACACACACACTATCATCTGAATACAAGCTCATGAAGCGGATTCAGGCGGCAATATTTCAGTCGCTAGCTACCGTAGAAGATAATCAGGTGAAGGAGTTCGTTCCTCTCTCTGCCGCCGTAGAAAGAATTAAATCGCTATTATCCCACGAGTACGAGGCAAAGAAAACGATTAGTACTCGTATAAGACAATTAAGAAAAATTATGTCAGAGAGTAACTTCGTTACTGGTGAAACGATCCAAAGTAACCCCGTTACTGATGAAACGATCCAGAGTGATAATGAAAATGAAAGTTTTGGTAACTGGGGTCCCTGTCAACGCTAACCACGTGTGGGCTAGAATTAAATTTTCGGAAAAAAAAATATTTTTTTTGTAAGGCCGATTAATTTGTATCAGTAATAAAATATTTTTTTTTGCAAGGCTGATTAATTTGTATCAGTAATAAAAAAATAGTTTATTTATTTTTTTTTAAGTTGATCGAATTTGAGTCTGAAATCCTCATGTATAAAAACCCTCCATTACATAATATTTAAGATTTCACATACAGATTTATCACAAGTTCTTCTCCACGTATGTCAATTAAGCGATTAAGGTGGTCTGTGAGTTTAAAATTTATTCGTGTTAACATATTATTGTGACACCGTAGATACACACTATTAGTTGGTTCTTGCACGATTAAACTTCCGGGGGGAACTTGTGGTGTGAACATGTACAGGATGTATCCATATTGAGCTTGATTTGATCTTCCGAGATCTATTTGATAGCTGCCATCGATTACGTCACAAACTAGATTAACCGCGACCGTCGGTGTTATATTAACGATTCCCGGAGATACGTGTCTTCCGCCGCCATGTGGATCATTATCATATCTAAGAACGGTTGGATATGGTGCTAGTTTTCTCCATGCATCGAGTATTTTAGGAAAAAACTCATCAATGACATCATTGACAGATTTTCTTAATTTATCCGGATTATAATCAGGAAATTTAAACGTTACAATGTCAGCTTCGGATATTTTGTACTTGGCTGCGAAAAATCTTCTATAATCACCCGATGATTCAAAAACCAGGTTTATGATTCTATTATGAAACTATTCAATGGTATCAGCTATATTATTTAAAATTTCTACTTCTTTAATAATTTTTTCACGCGTAGATGTCAAATCAGACAAATATTCTCGAAAACTATTACGTAAATTGTCTAGTTGTTCTTCGTGATCTGAATTTATGATATGAATGACATTACTGATATTTATATCATAAAATGAATTACCACCATCAACGTTGGGTAAGAGCCAATAGTACTCACCAATATTATTGACACGAAATTGATCCCGTTTATCCCATACACGTTTTTCTATATTCCACCAGAAACTTGTATAATTCATTTTAATATTATGATGAAAACTTTTCGATGATGTAAAATCATCCCGAGTTAGTTCTGGTAGTCCTTCATACACCGGGGGAATTTCAGGCCAACCTAGTACGGATCTGATTGAAGATTCATAAATATCAACGATGTAATCGGGAGAATGTATTTCAACCGTCGAGGACAAGGTCGGTTCATAAACATTAATTGATATTTTTGATTCTTTTCCGGTTATTGATTTTATTCTACGCGCAAATTCATCATTGATTTGTTCGATCTCATAACTGCCAGTTGGTATTCCAACAACAACCCAGTCAGGTGTTCCATAGGGTTTATTTTTACTAGCAAATACAAGCGAATTATTTGCTGGTGTACCATTAAATGATTTTGATCTGATATTTGGCCAGCTGTAATATACTCGTAATTGCGCTAGTGCTATTTCTTTTACTGGAATTGCAGTAGGAAAATTAACACTAAATTCAGGATTAGACGAACTTACCGAGATCATCGTTATCTTTGGCGGAGTTGTGTTGGTCACGATCTGCTGGAGTAATTCTGTCATTATTAATACTTGTATCTTTAATACCGATACCTTCGTCGTATATTTTGGTCATCATTGAAAATTCGAAATCAGATATAATTCCATCACTGAGACTCGCTGATAACAACGAGGATAATTTTGAGTATGCTACCGTCGCTGTGTGTAATTTTATTTTGTAATCGGATAATTTTTCGTTCGTGCAAGTACATATTTTTTTTGCGATGATATTAAGCACACCTGCAATAGTTGTTGCTGCTGAAATACAAATAGTTACAGCTGCTGGTGCCATCATTGTCACCGCTGATAATATGACACCGGTTCCAGCAACAACAGCGGATACTGAATAAACAATCACGTCGACGATAACTAATCGTCGTCGATATTTTTTTACTTTTACTGTATATTGTTCGACTTGATCTTTTAGCGCCGCCTGCCATTCACGTGCTTGATTGTACCTGTATTGTGCACCGTCCATATATATTTTTATGCAGTAACCAGTTGAGGTGTTTCAGCTACAAATTCCAAACACCACCAGTAAGATGTTGCGGTTAATTTCTTATCAGCTGCTTCCAGAATAAAAATTTCTTCGGTTCCGCTATTTAATATAACAGATACAACCCCGGAAAACCTGTCGGTGGAATGACGCCATGGAAACGTTGTAAATATTTCAAATTTTGCAGCACTAAACACAGACAGCCTGTACACGCCAGTGACTGTTGCGGTATATTTGATAGTATTATTTTGTTTGGACCATGTTGCAAATCTCGATGATACCGTGCATACGATGCTTGTGATATGCCCGGGAGTTATTCCAGCTGAAATTTTAATCAAATTGGTTTTATTGACGATCTCAGGAATCCCCGCTACGATGTCTTGCTGTGTTCGTTTGATCGTGTCTAGGTTACTTTTGATATCAACGAGTTTTATATCAATGGCGTGCGGAGTGCCGAAGAATTTATCTATAGCTTCGTCGGTTTTTTGAAAATTTCTTCGAAATCTTGCAAAAGAGCCCACGTGAACATCATACTCGGCCCGCAGCGTGGATAGTTTTCCATCCACGTTTTCGACGTATTTTTTTGTTGCTGCGTCTTCGTCGGATGTTGGATCTCTTAAAACTACTATTTTATTTCCGTTCATGCTGAGTTCACCCGTCATTGTGTCACCGGTATTTTTTCACACGATTAGCAACGCTTCTTGCAATTTCATTTCTAATTGTTGATAATGATACACTTGAATCTCTGATTCTACCACCGTCAGTAAACACAGGAATATTATCTGTAACTGCACCAAGTACTCGTCGAACTATATCATTCCATTTGATATTGCTGGTTTTTAGTTTACCATATCGATCTTGAAAAATAACAACCTCATCTATGTCAACTCCAGCCAGGTTCATAATATCAGCGAGTTCATCTTTAGTCGCATACTTCGACAGATCAACGTCGGATTTTATTTTCTTACTAGTAGAAGATCTTAGGTAAATATCAACCATTATAATAAGACCTGTTGCTTAAAACACTTCACGCGCAACGAATCGGTTACTTGTATAATCATGCACAACTTTATGTGGTGGTTTGGATGATTTTGATATAGCGTCGAGTACATTAATTACTTCACGACCGCATATTGGCGGATCTGTCATTGTTTGTGTGGGTAGCGTTGAATACCAAACTTTATAACCGCTAGTTGTTGCGTGAAGTGGTGCGACATACTTGATAAATTCAACAGGTGGAGCTAACCCGTATGAATCAAAATAAACGATTCCACGTGGATCAACCGCGTATGATACCCAATGAGTACCGGGTCCTGAAGTCGAGTCTAGATTAATAATACCTGTTTCGAGTTTGTTCGGTTGTTTCGGTAATTGATCTCGCATAAAAACACCTCTAAAGGCTTTTATTTTTAATTTTTTAGCAACATCAAGTAAATCAAAATTTGATGCTGGAACATCTAACGTGGAAGCCTTAGACCTTTCCCCCAACGAGATCCTGGCAATCTTAAGCCGCGTCCCTTTTTTTTGTATCCATTTCCTGTTGCTTTCTTTAGAGCCATTCCAGCAGCACCTAACGCGACTGCTTTTGCTACGGCTGGAGCAGCAGCAGCTATTAACTCTGGAATAGCCGCAAGAAGTGGAAATATACCACCTATTTTAACCATGTCTTTGATGGCGCTCGGAGAGAGATGGAATTGAACTCCAGTTTTTGATTCTAGGGCTTTATTGAAATGTTTAATCTGATTATTTGTCAGCGATAATTTGTTTGGACCACCACTAATCTGATCTCGTTTTAGTGATATTTTAGTTCCGCATTTGTTGGCGGTTTTTGATTGAAGCTTTTTTACCTGACCGGGAGTCAGAGTAACATTAACATGACTATACGACATTTTTATATAAATAATATTTTTCTGAATAATTAAAGATTTTCCACTGGTGTATCAACGACTCTCATTCGACCACTACCACCTTCAAGTAACATGGCTTTATCGCTAAGTATGACCGCAGTTGCTCTGTAGAAAGCACCACCACCTGGCGGGTTAGTAACATGAGCTCGAAAGTGTATATCAACGACAGATTGCTTGGATAAATCAAGATGTTCTAATGAAAAATGATAAATCGGATATAGACCTGTAAAATCTAGTTGTGATATTTGGAAACCGGTATCTATATTTTGATCACGTCCCATAAATGACATCAAACGATGATATGCAAGCGCTACATGATTTTGATTAAAATTTAACAATATATCCTCAGCCGGTTCTTGATGTCCATTTATCCCCAAGGAAACTTCATTAACTCCAAGGTTATCAAATATCATATGTGAACGTTCTTGATTATTTATCCGGTCAATATTTTGCAGCGCAGTAAAAATATGTCGTGGTGCAGAAACACCCTGTTGTGATGCTATATGCCATATAAATAAACCATTAATATTGCTTTGAGCAGCATCTGTGGTTACTGTTAACCATGATAGCAATGATTTACCACCTTGATCCATAAAAGAGAGTAATTTTTGTTCCTCAGTAATTGGTGGTGTCATTACTGGCATCCACAATGAAAGTTTTGTTATATTTACTTTACCAGCATCAGCAACACCAGCACCAGCACCTCGCCAGATTGCATCATTATCATCACCTTTTCTTACGAGCACAATTGTGTGTTTAGCTCCAAAGATTACCTTTCTAACATTTCTGCGAAATCCAAAGATGTGAGATAATGGAATTGCACACGAAAAATTTCTATCATTTCCTGACAGCGCTGCTCGGCGTGTTGCAAACCCTAAGTTGTAAGTCGGGGCAATATCTTTTATGATTTCAAAATCACCCCCTGGTCTAGTTTCACGATCGGGATTGGCAGCTTCTGCCTGATTAGCAACAGAAGTATTCTGTGGTGTGAGTAACTTGATATACTGATTATGGTTGGCGTTGCCGGTGATATCCTTAGCAAACATCATTGTTGGACCTGCCGATCTTGTAAAGTCGTCAGAATATCTCGCTAGACCAATTATTGTTGTAGCAACATCAACATCCTTCTGAATTGATTCAATATTTTTTCCATCAATCATGTATGTGGCGCTATCAAACAACGCCATAATCCCGTTGTTGACAAAACCAACACGCAAATTGGCACCATATCCGTATCATCCCCCTTTACAAGTCTACCTTCTACTTCAATAAACGCTTCAGCGGGCAAGAAATATCTACTTGTATCATGAACCTGTACTTCGATTCTACCCCGCTGATCTGGTTGTTTTGCGTCATAGGAATAAAATTGATAATCACGTACAGATTCATACTTAAGGACAGGTGCCTCCATATCAAATACTGGGTCGGATATGCGTCTAAACATTTTATTATAATTATCATTTTTCCAAATGATGATCATCGTCGACGAAGACCGCTTCCTGCTATTAAATTTGCTGTTATATTTTTTTTCCGCTTCTTCAGATAATTCCGCTAGTTTTTGATTTGCAGCTTGATTTATTATTTTACTGACATCTGCAGGCATCACCTCAGTACTTGGTAATTTTACCGGTTGTTGTTTTCGTCGCAATAATCGTGCTAGTCTTTCTTTGATCGCCGAGAACGCCTTACCAGCAACATTGACAATTGCACCAGGAGCTTTATCACGAACAATATCAATGGCCTTCATCGATAATTGTTTTGCAACAGGTGCTACTTTTGGAGCTATCCTTGTAAATAATCCCTGAATAACATCACCAAGTCCATCTCCGTAAGTAGCTCTATAGATTGGTAATCGTGAGTTTACCGCTCTGACCTGTACAGGTTTGCGATGATTATTATGTATTATCATCTTATTTTTATTTACCATTTATCTAACAACTAGTCATCAGCAAGTTCATCGATAAGTTCTCGGTAAACTCCGATATCCATGATACCACCTTGAAATAATCGCTGGCAAATATCAGCTGCTTCATTAATTATTTCTGGTGAATTATTTCCAGCACGTTTTCCTCCTATGAGAACCTCTAACCGTGACACGTCATTGAGGATATTATCAGGACAAACAAAATTATTTTCTCCTGGCACTTCCTACAGCGCCAGGAGGATCATCGTCAGGATCTCTTTCTTCTGTTGTTTTCTTAAATAGTCTTAAGGGTGATCTTTTTTCTTTTGTTTTCTTAAATAGTCTTGAGGGTAATACTTCTTCTTCTTCCTCACTTATTGTTCTGAGAGATTGTGATACTTTTGGTTCTTTTTGTGCAAGATACATGTCTATTTTTCTGCGATAATCATTATATATCTCATCATTGGAGTAAACTCTATCTTTATCGTAATGTATACGATATATCCATTTATACCAGATTTCAGGATTACTAATACGAGCGGGACTATGTTCAGGTCTTAAAAGTTTTTCTTTTTTATCAAAACTTTCTACTGCAAGTTTTGATAACGTATCAATATCCTGAATTTCTTTTATGAATCTGATACCCGCACTAGTAAATTTATTGTTCAGCGTAATCATTCCCCCTTCTTCTGGTTTTGTTGATTCACGATCTTTCATAACACCTATCTCAGCACGAAGTTTTCCAATTTCTTCAAGTATTTCCTCACCAACAGGTGGAGGCTGAGCCGCAACTATATCAGTTGGAAGATCTCGTAAAATCTTCTTTGCCTGTTTAGTTCTTCTTGCTATTTTTTCAGTCTGCGCTGCAGTTTGTTTTGATACCGGAAGAAGATCTTCTTTGATGACAGTTGTAACTTTCTCAGTAGCTGCAGTGACGGGCTTAAATAGATTTTTAGTTTCTTCTTCATACTCAACTTGTGCTTCTTGCTGCACTTGCAGATTTTTTCTGAATGAGTCTCTGACAGGAAGAAATTTTTTAATTGCTTCTAATCGTTCTCGAGCTATTCTTGCAGTATGAGATTCCGAATGTACCATTTTATTATAACATAATGATTTAATTAATATCATCAGAAGGGGTGTAAATTTAATTAAAAAGATATCGTTCATATAATGAACAACTGTGCGTGGCTGCGTCAAGGAACCTGATAAAAAATGCCGTGGAGAATATTGCAAGAGACATAATTATCTTATAAAGAAAAACCCTCATGCTGGTCCACGAAGTTGTGTTGGTTGTAACAACGGCGTTAGAGGATTACAAAAATTGCGGTGGAGATCGATACAGAAGTTTGATGATATATTATAAACACAGAAAGAACATAAATCCAAAAATAGAAAAACCACCATCAGAACTTGAATATTACTTGAAACATAGAACAAATAAAGATGAAACAAAAATAAAGATGAAACAGATGAGGAAAAACGACAGCTAGAACGCGTTGAAAAATATTCATCAAACTTGGTATGGTGGTAAATTAATAGCAGCAGAGAGGGTACCTACCAACGTTGGTCGTCAAAAAAATAAACAAGAATAAATAAACACGTAGAGTACTTTATTTTTTCAGCTACTATTTCGAACTGTGGTTTCATTAGTATAATCGGTCATTACAGAAATAAAACATCTCAAGTAAAAGTTCATTTGTAAAAATCTGGACCTTTCTACGAGATGATTTATTTTGTTTGTTTTATTTGTTTTTGTCGGAATTCTATGGTCTGTTCACCCTCTCTGCTGCTGCATGAATCAACATTCTTATAGCCAAACAAACGACAAAGGCATTTTTTTCAAAACACAACATTTTTTGTTCAAAATCACTTATCACTAACCAACAACTATAACATTTTTGACAATAATCCAACAATATAACATCAAACATTTTTTTCAAATCTCAAACATTTTTTTTCAATTCACACTCTACTTTAAACAGGGCTGACAACGTTGTGAATGAAATTGTGATTTCCATTGTTGGAAGTCTTTAGGCAATTGATGGACACTACGTTTCCTAGCTTGAGACAAAAGATAAGCACAATGGTCACAGAACCATCGATCTACTTTCACATCATTTCTAGAAGAAGAACGAGGATCAAAATGAGTCACTAAATGTTCTAAGGAATAGCCCAGGCTGCGATGATGCAGAAAATACACACAATATTGTCCACACACCAAGGAATCTGTGCCTTGTAATTTCACATTATTGAATCGGGTGGTCTGAGCATTTCTTCTCATAAAGTCTATGATATCGTCTTCCAAAGGGGGCAATCCGTACGAATCGAAATATTCCACACATCCTTCTTGAGGAAATTAAACGGCTACCCAGTGGGTTCCTGGGAGATGACTGTCGTCCGTGTTGATCACATAAGCTAGATGGTCTTGAGGTTTGCGATGAGGGAGTTCATCTTTAGCACAGACGACAGGATTCCAAGAAGCCGTATACGAACTGTGGTTCAAAAGGTAATAAAGTTCCCAGGTATCCATGTTTTTTTTTTCTTCTTCTTCTTCTTCACAGGTAATAATAAGTCATCAATTCGATTCTGACTTTTTGCTTGAAAATGTCTGACAAATAACCGTTTCTTCGCTTCGTCTCCTCACTCCGATTCAGAAGAGCTTCGATACGATGGATCTCTTGAGTGGTTAATGGTGGACAAGAATGTTCACGCAAGTCTTTATACCACTGATGCAACACGACTTCGTCCGAGATGAGACTCCAAGCTTCGTCCAGATACTCGTCCAATTTTTCTTCTTGACTCAACATCAGGCATTTGTCGTGTTGAATTTGACTGGGATGATCGTTTTGAGATCCATAGCACTCTTTCTTGATCAATTCCGTCATTTTTTCGACCAAGTGTTTGGCAAAACAGCAGACTAAATGGGCTTCTTGTTCTGGCCATCTTGACTTCATCATGATCACTTCTTCTTCCACAGTTTCCTCACATTCCATCTGCAAAGTTTCTTCACTAGGTAAAGAGGGATAACAGTCTTCCATGGTTTCTAATAGTCTAGAATGACTTCTCTCAAACTGTTAGTTTCTATGATATTATCGAATTCTGCATACAGGATGACGTTCAACGTTGGATCAGCAGGGTCTCGGTTTGCAAACTGAATTTCCACACGAATCTGGCCGGATTTTATAGGGTGGAAATGTCCCTCGTCGCTGCCTTGGTCTGGAGTGAAATCGAAAGCCCATAAAGCATAGCCTCCTGCATAATCATCGTATGTAATACCGTGACTGGTGTTGGTTCCTAACTGTCCGGTGGCTTCGTACAGGGACAAGTACGATCTCAAATAATTTCTGTCACCAAACTTAGGCTCAAAGGGTCGGGTACACAAAGTCTTGCCGTCGCGACTGACTTCGATCTTGGACACGCCAAAGTGTTGAAACTCAAAAGGATTTTCGTTGTAGGCTCCATTGAAAGCTGAATTCCTGACGATACCAACAATCAAACGGTTGGGTAACTGTCCTTGGAACAGATGATCTTCGATCATGGATCGCTGTCCAACAGGAATGGTGAACGTTTTCACTTCTACGCGTCGTATCGGATACTTGGCAGTCGTTCTGCTCAACGTCTGACTGACGTCGTTTCCCACTTTAGGTAACACTTCCACACGACTCACGTAAAGTCGGGCTTCTTGAATGAAAGTTTTGTAAACGGTATCACCACCAACCATCAAATGGAAAGTGGCACTGCTACGATTCAGTCTCAGACGGATATCCACTCCGTTCAGCAAATACTTTTCTTGTAACCACATGTCCAAATGCAAACGATCCATCAGTTCTAAACTTCGCCCTTGCAGAATTTTATTTCTACGTGTGTTAAACCCCACATTGTGAGCATTCCCATCTTCTGTCAGGGCTGTGTCGTTAAACGTGCCTGCCGTGTCAGGTTTCCATACCACGCAAGCATCCAGATGAGTGTTCCTGGCTTCTTTTCCGTACGTCAAGAGATTTTCCAGGTAGGCACGATACGGTAAGTATCCATGCTGCTGCTGACCAGTTTGTTATTCAAGTACAAAGTCCACTTCGCTGAACAAGGAATGCATGAAATTGTTGACGGGCGCTACCCTATCATTGGCTCCAGGATTGGTGTTGTCCGCTTTGATCACTTTGACTTTCAAATACAGGTAACTGCTATTCAGATCGATGTAATCTTCGGGTTGTCTTTGATGTCAAACTCGATGGGAGCAGAATCCGTCAAAGTGGAGACCGGGTGAAATTCCACCCATTGGGATTCTTGCATGGTCATCATGGTGGGCGGCATGGCAAACAGACCCAGTTCCGACTTGGAACAAGCGCAAGACTCTCGGTCCATCATTTTTTTCTCTTTCTCAATAATCGAAAATGTCTAAGTCTCGAACGGTTCTTCTTTTCTTTGCCTTTCTCGCTTTAGAAGTTTGAAGTCTGGTGAAAGGGTATTTTCTTCGTCGTCTCTTTCTGCCTTGTCCTTGCTGAATGCCTGACTCGGTAGCGTGCAGGGCATTTATAGGTGTGTCTCGTCGGCCCAAAAGGTCTTTGCCCGTTTGCAGCAAGACATTTTTGCCTGCCCTCATGAAAGCTTCTTTGGGGTTTTGTTTGTCGATGATGACATTTTGGAGAAATTCTTTGCCTTGTGTCAGTGCCGCATCTTTCAAGGCGTGCAATCCGCGTGTCACCATCGGTTTCAACATCGGAGCCACCGAACGAAAAGCCGATTTTAACATATCTTCTAAACCGTGTCCTCGCTGTCGAGCAAACCCTCGGTACACTGGATACATGACTTACGAATCGTGAGAGAACCGTTTTCGAAAATGGAGTTTCACCGTGACTTTTCCTTTGGTGAATGCAATATTTTGTCCCAGATCTCCTTTTATAGCAATGTTGACCGTGTCCAAATAAGACTTGCTGACCGGTAAATAGTGAGGATGTACAAATTCGCGGTGAACGTGGTAAGTGTTTCCACCTTCCTCGTCAGCGTTCGTGGCAGAATTTCTTTGAAAGGAATGACACCACGTTGTACTCCACCACATCGGAGTACACAAACATCAAATTCAGTCCTTGGTTCAGTTCTACCGGGGCACGAAATAACTTGCTAAAAGACTCGTTGTCGTAAATGACTGGTAATTCGTTTTTCTTGAGCATGGCCATTCTCATGTCCATGTCTCCGCCCAACATGTCAAACAATTCAGGACAAAATAAAATGGACACGATTTTACTCCGGTCAAATTTCATGAAGAAGCGACGAGCTGCTTTGTGGTACTCCATGGTGACACTTTTTTGGGCACTTTCCAAAGCTTTCAGAAACACGACATTAAACCTGGAGTTTATGGTGCTGACCAAATGTTGACCACTAAAATAATAGCCTGGGGAATAAACAAGTTGTAGGTCCACGTTTCAGTTTTGTCATCATAGGTTTTATTGTCATATTTGACATTGGTATTCAAGTACTTTTGCATTTGCTCGTCATGAACTTCCACCTTAAAAAAAATTTGATTGGGAAGGACATTGAGAACTTGGGTCGGGTGAATGATTTCCACTAAAGCCACTTCCCAATGGGCTTCGTGATCTAAGGGGATGGCCTGAGGTAATTTGGCCGTGTAACAGTACAACGTGTTCTTGGGAAACACCTCCATGGAACTATCACTGGGTAAGGTTAAGTAAAATTGGTTTTGGTGACTCATAATTCCAGAGTTCTGTGGCTGTCCGAGGGGTTACTGGACGTTAGAGGCGTGTCTCCGCCCAAAATGGGGTTGGGGTTCTGGTTGTGGTTGTTGCTGGAGTGGTGACTGGCACTGGCACTGGACACTAGGTTCCCGTGGTTCCCGTTGGAAGAGAATTTCAGGGAGGGATTGGGAAGCAGGTAACCGATGCAACTGCTCAATAAAATGGTCCACAATTGTTTGTCTCCTTGTTGCAAACTCAAATTGGCAATGGCTGCCGCGATGACACAATACACCACGAAGATTTGGCAGAAAAAGACGATTTGCGTTTTATTCACACGTTCTCCGCACCACACCCACAAGGGTTGTTTTTGTAAATCTTGCACAGAAGAACTAGGTGAAGGAGTGGTCGACGTAGCTGCGTCTGTGTGAAAGGGCATGATGGTCACTTCTTTTTATAGTCGATGACTTGCGAAGCGTCGATCCAAGAATCAAAACTGGGTGGATATCCTTTCCAACGTACTTTGACTTCTTTGACACGTCGTTTGCCTACTTTACGGGTTCTGCGTTCGAGAATGCTTTCGATGTCGTACATGTCGTCTTCTATTTTGGTGACACGTTGTAACTCGGACAAATAAAACGTTCCTTTGAGCACTTCTCCGTTCATGTCTTCCAATTTATAGACGGCAGGATGACGACCATGCACTCGTCCAGTGACACGAAACAATTCGGTCGTCCAGTTATTTAAGTAACCTTTGTCGAAAGTGCGTTTGGTTTTGCCAATGCGCACCCAATCTCCTACGGTCAACTCTCCACTTTTCTTGGGGACAGCCCTCGTCGGGGACGTACCAAACAGACGCTCAAACACCAGCACTTCGTTGTCGGGAGTCACTTCTTGCGGGGCACGTCCGATGCTTCGATGGTAAGATTGGTTGTACGCTTGCACCAGGTGCGGTAAGATGTCGATGTACTTCAGAGTGTGGTGATGCGTAAAATATTTCCACATGCGTTCTTTCAAAGTGCGTTGAAAACGTTCCACGATGCTGGCTTTGGTTTCGGGATTCTCGGTGGTAAAAAAGTGAATGTCACGTTTCTTTAATTCCTTTTGGAAAGCTTGTTTCAGAAATTCGGTGCCTTTGTCCGTTTGCCATCGAAGAGGGTGACGACCGTTTTGTTTCAACACCCGTTGCAGGGCTCGCACTAACTCGCTGCTCGATTTGGAAGTCAAGGGCACGACCCAGGCAAATTTGGAAAAGACGTCGATGACACAAAACAAATATTTGTAGCCACGATTGTAGCTGGCCAAATGAGAAACATCGGCTAAATCGGCTTGCCATTGATGATCGATGCCTTCCACTCGGGTGCGACTTCTGGCAAACTTGCGTCGAATGGGTTTGTGTAAAGTGTAGGTAGCTTGTTCTTGTAACCATAGTTGCACTTGAGGTAAACGGAGACTTTTCAGTCGCATTTTGGCAGCACGATACAATTTTTGAACTCCTGCGTAACCTGCAGGATGCGAGGGATCGTAGTAAATGCTGGCTAAGACTTTTTCCATTTTTTTGTGTTTGTTTGTGTGTTAATAAGTCACCCACTGTTCGGTGATGCTACTTTGGGTGGGACGAAAGGGTGGTTTAGAAACGGATTTACGTGTCCGATGGGCTACGGGACTAGAAGTCGAAGGTAATGGTGGTGGAGGTGACAATGGAATGGCTTTGGTCTTCTTTTCTTTTTTCACTTCTGGTTTCCCTTCTTTCTTTTTCACTTCTGTCGAAGGAGGAGTGGACATCATCTTTTTAACCCAAGCTTTCATTTCTTCTCGTTGGGGTGTGGGGGACGGGGTCAACAAGGATGCTGCAATCTTACTCGAAATGGGAGCTGCTGACGGTGTTTGAAACACTTCTCGCATCTCTTCTTCCTCATGTCTTCGTGGGGTAGCATCTCTGGTGACCCCTGGGGATGGCAGTATTGGTGGTGGTGGTGGTCGTAGTGATGATGGTGCTGGACTTTTCATCAAGGTCTTAAAATCTTTCAGATTGGTTAGAGCTGTTTCGTCTAAAGCTTTCTGGTGAAAGAGTTGCAGTCGTTGCAAGAGTTGACCGTACTTTTGCGATTTTTCTGTTTTGGACAAATCTTGGCGATCCATCAAGGACTGCAATTCGTGTTGTAACTGGGACATCTCGCTCAAATTGGGATTGGGAGGTAAATGCGGGGTGCGTTGTTCTTGCCACCGATGGTATACCATCCATCGTTTGTAAGGCACTAAAGCTAGTTTTCGTTCTTCCATGGGGTTGTCAGGGGTCGATTCTGAGATCTTGGGACTTCCGAGAGCCTTTTTATCTTGCTCCCACCAGTCCTCCCAACATGGTTTCCAAGACTCCTTTCAGTATGGGACCTAACAAGAGGGGTAAAATTCCTCCACGTTGGACCAACATCTTCTTCTTTTGACGAATGGGAATTTTCTTTTGAACCATTTGGCGAAGAACGTGACGATGTTTGCTTAAGCATTGTTTCTGGTGTTTGGACAAAGGGATCGTGCCTTTCAAAACGTCCAAACAACATTCGCACACGGTATCGATGACCTCTTTGGAGGCCGATTGAATGAGTTTTTTTCGTAGAGGTGGAGAAGCTTTGGACAGGACAGATAACATGTCCCCATGTTTGACTAAACGTGGTGGTAGTCCTTTCCTTTTCTTTCCTTGGGGTTTTCTGGAGGGTGACATCTTTGAGTCTTCAGGAGCACCACAAAAACACTGATACCCCCGACTTGGTCACAGGCCTTTTTTATACTGGAACGCGTCGCCACTGATTGTCTTTACGTCGTATCAGTTTGAGGACAGGCATGACACGTCGTGCAGGGGTACGTAACGGACTAAATCGAGCCAGTTCTTGCTTGGACAAATCCAGTAAACTTTGTAACATGCCCGATCTTTCTTGGACTTTGATTTTGGGAGAAGGTACTTTGTGAGCAGCAGCCACTGCCACTAAATTGGAGGGTCCTGCCACTGGGGAAGTTCTTTTTGGGGTCATCAACGGAGAAGTTCTTGGTGTGATCAACGTCTCCAAGTACTCTTCAGTTCTTGGTGTCATTAACGGAGAAGTGGATGAACGTGAGGCTGCCGGAGACGCAGTCACCGCCGTGGCAGGTCGTGGTTTGCGAGTGTAAGGTTGCGTCCTGGCCGAAGAAGTGCCCCTCTTGCGAGTAGATTTCTTCTGTGGGCTTTTCTTTTTCTGAAGACTTTTTCTCTGTTTCTTTTTCTGGGGGCTTCTTTTCTTTTTCCGGGGTGGTGTCTGGTAAGAGGAGGGTCCCGCCACTGGAGAAGTTCTTCTTGGGGACCTGGTCGTTTTCTTCTTCTTCTTGGAGCTTCGTTGGACTTTTTTCTTGGGGAGAAGTTTGGGGGCATTAGGATCCGATCTTAAGAGAGAGCGAATGATGACCCCTCCTAGAGTACCGCTCCCTCCAGGTTTCAAAATGATTTGTTGTTTGGTTTGAGTGTCGATGCGGGGATCGGCCAGTTGGACCAAAGCGACTTTGTTTCGATCGAAAAAGCGTTTGGTTTGATGAGGAATCTGAATGATCCCTTGGAGTATTTGACGTGCCGTCACCGTGAAATATCGTAAGACTTCTTTGAGACTAGCTTCTAAGACACGAGCTCGTATTTGTGGATTTTTTTTTCTCGACTGATGCCATACAAGGCACGAATCAAGTTGACGGGAAGATGCGACTGAAGGGACGTCATGTTCAAAATGTGTGTGAAACAGACGAAAAGGGTCTGAGGTTTTTATAGATTTTTTGTGGAGTGAAATTAAGTCGAGGACGGAGACGTGTACAGGACAGGCCCTCCGTCTTGGCACCAGTGGTGAAACAAGTGGGCACGAAATCGCAAATCGTCGGGGGTCGTAGGTTTCAAATCGACGAGTAAATAGGCGTGTGGAGTTTGAGTGGCATCGTCGTACGCCTGAGTCAGCCAAGGCGTTCCTAACTGTTTGGCTAAGACTTGCACTTGCGATTGATCTCGAGGGCTTTTAAACAAGACCACGTAATGCGCATTGAGACTGATGGTGCGATGGGCTTTACTTTGTTGAAACAAATTTTGGGTGATGTAAACGACACTGGCATTACGGTGATGCCCTTTGCGCGTGAACCAGAGTTTAATTTCTTCTTCGTCTTCTCCTAATATGTCGTCGAAAATGACCAAATGGGTTTGACGGGAGTCAGAGACAATGCCGTCGTCTTCTTTAGGAATGCCTTCCACAAACACAATGGAATCGCCTTGACTTTCTCGCAAGAGGCTGTACGCCGATTGCCACTCTTTGTAACACCACACGATCCGTTGAGGTGGCCGATCGATCAAATGATGTTTATGTTCGATCAAACGTTTGACGAATTCGGTTTTGCCTGAACCGCTAGGTCCAGCAATGAGCATGTTAAAGGGATGGCGAAGATACAAAGCCTCCCAACTGGCACGATCTAAGTGTTCGTCGATGACTTTGACAGTAGAGGAAGAGGGAGCAGAGACAGCAGAGGTAGCCATAGTGTGAGAAATGTCACTTGTGACACGAAAACAAACAAGACAAGAGTTTATATACTTTTTTAGAACACGTTTATTGAATGTTTCAAACATGAATATGAAAGACAAAAATACATAAAAGCCAAACGCTTAAGTACAAGGATAAAAGGCACATGATAACCATTAACGTGGAATAAAAACAAGTGTCTGTACAACATGTTTTGGGTAATGTTCTAAACAGTTCTATAGTAGGGGGTAAGGTCACACAAGTGTCCTCCCGAAAGGGTCTTTCAGGCCTGTCCACGACAGTCCTGTCCTGGGTGACGGGTTCTTCTGGCACCGTCACTAACACGGGTTGAAAAGTAACTTGTTTCCTTGAACAACTCTCGTGCATACTGGGCCACTTCTTTGGTCCAAGCCTCAAAATCCCATTCTTTCCAGGCACGGACATCTGTCCAGTGGGGATGTAAGTCACAAGCTACACACACATCGTCATACACGTCTTGGGTAGCTAAAAGTTGACGAGTCTTTTTTTCCTGTTGAGGTCGAGAAGTATCCAGATGAAAACGCAAGGCTTTGAGCAAAAGGAGTTTATCGTGACCATTTAAGACCATTTGGGTGGTAAGTACTGATCGTAAAGAGTCCACAAGGAATCGGCTGGTAAACGAAATCCCAGAAAACAAGTCACTAAGACACACACCACTTGTCGACCCAAATTGAATGGATACAGTTCTTGTAATAATCGATGGTAATGATCCACGGTTTGAATATGGTCATTGAGTTCCTTCCACGGAATCTGTTCAATGATATGTGACATAATCCGTGGCATGGCAGCCTGATTTTATAGTCTCTTTGTTTCAGAAGCAATAAAGGTAATTTCTAACTAGACATGTTTGTTCTCCAGTAGGGAATTTAAATGTTACATACTGTAACCTAAACGTCAGAGTTTGTCTAGATGTTTCGTCTTCCGCTAAGCAGATTCCACGTAACAAATGTTGGTAATCCTTTAACTCGTCTTCCTCAATACGTTGCAGTAGGTGAATCTCGAAGTAACCAAAATTACGAACGTCTACTTCATCATTCACAAACTGAAAGTGTTCAACAAGGTCTGACCACTGAAAGAATTTCTGACGAATCAGTCCTCTTATACCATTCAGGTACCAGTGGTTAAAGATCTGGTGACGTAACGGATGCAATTGTTCTTTACGTTTGACTTGTATTTTCACCTTTCTCTCAACTCCTCAGGCAAGCCCAACATGTTCTCTTGTAAAGTATCCATAAGTATATACACTGTTCTTGGAATCCTTGGGTGGTGGCCAATAGCCTCGTTTACCTTTGTGCCTGATGTAATATCCACTCATAATCAGTCTTCTTATACTTTGAAACAGAGCATAATTTAAAAACGGTTGAATAACTTTGCGTTTGCGTTTCACTTGTATTTTGATCAGTTCTCGGTAAATGCGTTCTCTCAACTCCACAGGGGGTTGGTATTTTTGCACGTAGCATTGGTGTTCCAAGTCCACGACGTGGCAGCAAATGTGACAGTTTTTCTTTCCTCGACATACGTGTGCCTTGGCATTATTGGTAAGTATGCCTTGTCCACAGGTAGGGCACAATCTCAGCAGTTGACAAGCACATTTCTTCTGTGAACCTTGCGTCTTCAAATGATTTTGGTAACAGGCAGGGCTGACAAACGTGCGCAGACAAGTTGAACAAGGCACTGGTCCTTCGCTCAGACAGGGTGGAGAGGCCAAACATCCTGAGCATTTCAATCCGCAATGTTTGTGTTGCTCTCGATTATTATAACCATGGTCACATTTCTCACAGTAATAACCGTATCCCAGGAATGCAGTGATACTGGTAATGGTATCGAAATGGTCATCGTGATAATAGACATGAATGTATTTTCCGTCCTTAAAGTCTTTCCCTCGAAACAACAGAGGTCCGCGCATTTCTTGAGGGTACACTTTCAAGGTGTAGCGTGGAGCTAGGGCATCTTGCAATTTTTGCATCTCAGGAATGCCACAGGGTGTGTCTTTGGACAGTCCGGCTTGTTGTAACAGGAGTTCTGCTTCATTTCGTTGTTTGGCTCGGTCGGATCGTTGAATAGTTTTCCAGGTTCTTTTCCATTCTACCGTGTCGTTCTTGTTGGCATAGGTTCGTCCCACCACGATGGCACGGGCTAAACACATCTGGTCTTGGGGTTGTTAATTCGGACGAGACTTGTTTTGGTGTTGAGAAGGTCGTCCACCAATAACATCTTTTTGCGTCCAGTCCCTTGAGGAGGAAAGACGTGGGTCATGTCCAGTGTGGCTTTTCCATCGGTGATGTCAAACTGGTCATTAGATTGTTGCACGTGTTGAATCTTGTCCATTACTTTGGAAGCGGTCAATTCTGCAGGGGTGCTAAACTCGATCCAAACAGGGGATTTCAAACCGTCGTGTTGTATGGAAAGTCTCAAGCGATCGTCTTCTTTGGGTTGACATTTTCGCTTGAGTGCGGTGAGCAAAGAATCCCACACCCCAGTGATGAACCCTTCTGATTTCTCTAACAGTACTTCAGCCTTGAAATCTTTAAACTTCACTGTGTATTTGTAAGCCGTGGTTCTAAATTTTCTAGAGGAGCGCTTTTCCGTCTCTCGAATGGAATAGTATTTTTCAGGGTTGACTAAGGGTGGCGAACTTGGTTTAGAGGGTTCGGATTCTGGTTCACTCATGTCCTCTTCAAAATCACTGGCATGAATTTGTGCCAAGACTTCAGCCCTGGTACGAGGCGATAGATCACGTTTCTGCCTCTTACTTTCTTCTGCTTTCTTCTCGAATGAATAGGATCGTTTCATCTTGAGTAAAAAACGTCAAATGACTCAAGTTTAAACACCATGGACTAATTTATAGTCATGGCAGACCAGCGTATATAAAAGGGTGTGTGTATTGTCCTTTCACTATTCATTTCACTCTCTAACCGAGCACAACGATGGAAGAGACTAGCCAAATCGAACGTTTCATCAGAGCTTTGCGAGGGGTCATTAGAAAATTCTCTTCAGACCAGCCCACGGATTACTCTCCTTCCTTTCGAGATAAAAGTCAAGATACTTGCTATATCTGTCAGAAGAAAGGGCATTGGTCTTCAGAGTGTCCAGACCGTCAAAAAAGAAAAAAAGGGGCTAGAAAAGACAAAAGTAAAGATATCTGTTATTATTGTCAAGAAAAAGGACATTGGTCTCCAGATTGCCCAAAAAAGAAACAAGAGGAGTCAGAAGAAAAGAGGGATTCTTCAGAGGAAGAGAGGGATTCTTCAGAGGAAGAAGAGGAAGAAAGAAGACAATTCTATTTACAAGAGGCAAAGAAAAAGAAACAGGAGAAGAAAAGAAGAAGGGAAGAAAGTGAGGAGGAAGAAGAGGAAAAGACGGTGAAGAAATTTAAAAAACAGAGAGAGTGAACAAGGAGACAGAAGAAGTCAATGAACTTTTTAAAGTGTTCTGTTGTGAATTGTGAATTGGATTGTAACAATGGATAAAAGAATAAATTAATTATATAAGGTAAGTGTCTTTGACTTTTGATTTTGAAATAAGAACGTACACTCATGCACTCATACAAAGACATGTACTATAGGGGTAAAATGGGGTGGGTTGAGTTATTGGCAAATGAAATTGTATCTCTTTTCGAGAAATGTGGGTGGCCCTGAAAAGGGCCTTTTTTGGTGTAGGGGTGAGTTTAAGCAATCAACTTTAACTGTCTTAAGCCTTTGCCACGGCCAAGGCCTACTTCTGGACTGCGTAATGTTGATGATGATGATGATTGGGTTGAAATCACTAAGTGTGGTACGGTAGGCTTAGTCACAGGGTTGACGTGTTTAGCTCGGGAAGGTCGTACTCTTTTCGGTCGTAATAAAGAAGTCTGATACATTTGTTTCAGACTTCTTAACTCCGCTAAAATGTCCAACAGTACCGTGACCGTTTGATTTTCACCCTCTTGTTTCTTTGCTGTTACTTCTTGTTGTTGTTTTTTTCTTACCTCTTCTTCTTGCTGCTGTTGCTGTAGGAGAAAAGCTTGTTCCGCTTCCTTTTGTCGTTGTATAAATTTCTCCAATTCTTCTTTCTGTCTCTGTCTAAAATTCTCCACTTGCGGTAATGAAGAAGGTAACGAAGGTTCCGGAACAAATTCTTGCGAGGTAAGAAAATCCACAAAATCCCAATTTACCTCTTCTGAAAGTAAGTCCGGGTTCCCTTGGGCGGTCTCCACTGCTGGTGCACCCCAATGGATCGTTTTCTGAGTTTCCATCATGCTGAATCACTGTCGCATAGATTGACTGCACACAGGCGCTAGCGAATCTATATAGACCAAGTGACGTCACAAACTGCTCTCTTCGGATTGGATGAGGGCTGACTGAATTTTGTAACGCGTGTTCGGATTGGTGAATGAACTCAATCCGTTTCAATCCTTCCTCTACCTATAAATGAGCGCAGTTCACTGCATTGATTCACCTGTTCTCGTCGCTTCAAGATGTGGACCACAGTTGAATCATCCACCCATGTGTCTTCAGTGATGTTTAGGACGGACATGCTCATGTATGTCCGGTCCAAGTGGACTGTTGTTGATAGGACAGATACTAGTCTATGGATGAGAAGAGTTTACATAGAAAGACAAGGATGTCTCAAGAGGTACTTGTGTATGGACCTGCAGTTAGAAGGAGTTTAAGAAGAAGAAGAAGATGTGAGAGATGCCATCTATGTTAATATTAATATTAACATAAACCCAAAGGCCCTTTTCAAGGCCACCCACATTTTTCGAAAAGAGAATGACTTTCGATTGCCTACCCTTTTTTATTTTTTATTTTTTATTTTTTTTTAAAAAAAAATTCCCATGTTCAATTTCCCTTGTCGATAAACAGTCCCACGATTTTTCTCCATGTTAATTTCCCTTGTCGCTAAACAGTCCCACGATTTTTCTCCATGTTAATTTCCCTTGTCGCCAGATTGTCCCACGATTTTTCTCCATGTTAATTTTCCATTGTCGCCAGATTGTCCCGGGGGTGTGTGTGTCTGTAATGCTAATTCCCATTGTCGCTAGGGTATCCCACTTCACTACTCTCCAAGTTCATCCTACGATTGCTCCCGTTCACCCTACGATCGCTCCAAGCTCACCCCACGATTGCTCCAACTCATCCATTTTGAACGATTTGGCGTGCCATAGATAACAGAAGAGCAGAGAGAGAGAGAGAGACAGTGTGAGATACGGAGTGAGCGAGAGAGAATGTGTGTGTGTGTGAGAGAGAGAGAGAGAGCGAGAGACAGAACGAAAGAAAGCTTGAGGTAAAGCAAGAGAGCGAGTGAAAGACAGCGAGCGTGAGACAGGTGCAGAGAACGAGCGAGCGAGACGCAGAGCACGAGAGACAGAAAGTGAGAGCGTGAGAGCGAGCGAGACAGGCGTGAGAGCGAGCGAGACAGAACGAGAGAAAGGCAGAGAAAGCATGAGACAAAGTGATACAGGGAGAAGATGGACAGGAGGAGCAAGTGGGACAGAGCAAGAGGGAGAGAGGGATTGAACAAGAGAGACAGAGCACGAGATAATGAGCAAAATAGACAGATATAGAGAGAGCACGAGACATACATATGGAGACAGAGTGAGAAAAAGACATATAGAATCTATGTTGGGGTTTGGACCGAGACAAGGAAATCCCAGTCAAGGGGTTATATTATTTGTCTCCCCACGAGGCTTGCCGAGGGGGAGACAATATAATGTAACCCCTTGATTGGGATGTCCTTGTCTCAGTCCATAACCCAACGTAGATTCTTTTTCTCACCCAATACTTTCCTTTAAAGTTAAAAAGAACTTCTCACTTTTCCAGTATAGTTTACGCGCAAATATTTACATACGGTCCATTAGTACAAACATGTTTATGAGAACTGTGGCGTGACCGTGTCATCCGAAGTACACAGTAGTCATGCGTGAGCACCCAAAAATTAATAACATAAAACGTTGCATAGTATTGAGGTATTATTACATTTAACATATGGATGTTATATGAAATTAACAAGAAATAGCTAATATTTATTATAAGAAAATGTTTCATTTTCATCAGATCCGATTTAGAAAATTTCGTTGTAAATAATGGAACGATACTGGGCCCACACCTCTGTTGTAGCAGTAGAGGCTATTATTATAACGAAAAGTAGCATGTAGCATGTGTTCATGCTTGGATTATTCACGGGTAATTAGTAATCTGTGTCACTATGGTATATAACTCTTCTTTTCTTTGGAGGTGGTGAAACTGTGACATACTTGTGTTGTCCTTAATATTGATTGTAAAATTACCCCCGTGTATAAAACACCCTCCAAATACGGACCCTAGCGGATAATCATGTGCTAAACTTTCAAGTTCACGGATTCTTTAAAACTTTATTTTTCTGTCTTGGAAATATAGGAAGTGCTATAGTGAAATTTGCTTATGGATGTGTCAACGGATAGATGATTCCTTCTGACGGGTAAGTGCAATATTTGTCATTAAATAGTACAAATTTATTTTTGATTCAACTGGGGCACAACGGATATGCTTAACAAAATTAGAATAAAGCATGTTTGACAACACATTTCTGTCTGTTATTGAGTTTTCCGTAGTTGTTAAGATAGTTGGGAGGCTGTGAAGTGTATAGGTCTATAGTCTGTGTGCATAGATCAATGTTTTCTGTCATAGTTCATTTCACACAGCATTGAGAATTTTGTCCTATCTGTAGCACAGTAAATTTTCAGGTCAGCGTCATAATTGTTGCAAACAGTATATTTTTCACACGAAATATCTAAAACTAGTTAGGTAGCTTTAGCTACATTTAATGACGCTGACCTGAAAATGTACCGAGCAATGCGTGGAACAAACTAGCATAATATCAAAAAGCTCGACATCATATGCATGTGTATCTCTGTCTCTCTCAAAATGGTTTTGTATGGTGTGTTCTCAAAGATGGATTGACATAAGTTACTATGTTTTTTGTTATATATTTGTTGTTGTTTGATTTTAAAAGAACTATGTCAGGCACAGCAGAAGACAACCAGGGTTTCTTTTTTTAAAAGTAGTTATGAGCGCGTGGACACCTCAACTAAGACGGCTGGTCTGAGATAAGAAAAGTAAGGTTAGCAAAACAACTATATTTTTCTGTTGCATGGGTGAGAAAAACAAATAATAGCCTTTTGAAACTTTTATTATGTATTCCCAACCACAAGAACAAGATAAAAGAATTTATAAAACATTAATAATTTTCAACAATGGTAACATCAATAGAGCAGTTCAAATACAAATATTGAAAATAAAGTTTTACAAATGTTCATCTCATATTCGAAGGGCAAATAGCTCTGGTCAATTTCACGTGGACATCATATAACAGAGCAAAATCAAGACCCATTTATTGATCTGAAAGAAATTGTACATAAAAGTTTGGGGTTAAAAGAATTACTATATGCCATGATGAAAGGAGGGGAAAAAACCTAACACTGTGTAGACTACCTGCAGTTTAAGGAGTCGAGCAGTGAGACCCATTAACTATGTCATCATGTCCAGTAGGAACTGACATGCAGTCACTCTAGAACTAGTACTGGAAGACAATAATAAATAAAAGGAAAACAAACTGTCCAATATACGGAAATATTCTGAACTGGAACAGCTATCAAATCTGTTACATCAAAAAAATGAAAAGATTTCCGACTTTCTATTAAGTTTTTTGTTGATTAATACCACAACTGTTGTGTTAACAATCATGAAAATAAATGAAAAAAAGACATTAAGTATAAGTGTTTTAGATTTTTAGCGCATCATTAACAATTTTTCAGTCATATCGATATAATATCTCCAGTGTGACATTTTGTAGTGAGGCATGATGCCGCAGATACGTAGCATCATGCCCCACCCAGTCACATTGCCCTTAAAATGAAAGTCTCTGATATGACTTGGTCAAATGTCATTCATTCTTACCAGCATGTACAATACCAGGGAAAGGGCTTGCGTTTCCACTGTGAGAACCACATGCTGTCAAAAATGGCATTTGGATGTGAAAAATGCATGTATAAAATAGGGGTTGGGGTGCATAAACCTCTTCTGCTGTGAACTGCCATTGACTTTTCTGGTCAAGTGAATACTATTCTTATACTTTGTTTTAATATAGGTATCTAAAAATATGGACCTTTTTGACCTCACTTGTGTATTTGATTTTTTATGATTTTTTTATACTAGGTCGCTGATTGCGGCATTAAATTTGTACATAAAAACTGGACCCTGCCCCCTGAGTAATGCCAAGCTGTATACTCTATAACCCATATAACACCCATCAATCATACACCAAAATAAAGGGGATTAAAGGTTCTTTGAACTATACCTAAGATATACAAGGTCTTTTTTTAAATAGCCATTATAAACCGTGAGGAATGCCGGGGAAATTCTTTTTCTTTAAAATTCTAATGCAAAATAAGAACCTGTAGAGCGTCACATATAGGGCAAGCTCGGTTCAGACTAATTACCGGAATAAATTGGAACAAGTTGGAACAAATGAAAATAACGGAACAAAGGTTAAAACACAAATTCTTCCTACAGAAATGGGCGCCCGCAGGATTTTTTGCAGATGGTTGGGGTGGGGGTGAGTCAGGATATTTTGCATGGGGTGGGTGGGTCAGTCAGTCACGGACAGGAGAGTTAGTACAGCAAGCAGTCTGAAACTAAAGCTAATATTTACTAAGCGTTTTAAACAAAATCTTGTGACATATTTTCAGCTTCATTTGCATTATTAAACTTGTCGGAATATATATATATATATATATATATATATATATATATATATATATATATATATATATATATGCAGTATGATGGAGGGTCACTTGACCTCCTTTGAGCTATGTTGTGGGCGCCCATGCCCATAGTTATAACTTGTTATACTTTTAGTTACATAAATTTCAATTAATTTTATTCTGACATTGGTTATTTTACCTTTATTTATTTTGTTTCCATATTTTGACACTGATAATTTGATGTAAGCGGGGGAACGATTATTCAGGAGCAATAGCTTTTGTGTAGTTAAACTATATTATTACCAAAATTATATTACACTGTATATATTAATATAAGTTTATTATGCACATTAAACTTTGTAAGCAGGATATCTGCATGAATCAAGTTTCGGCAAGTAGCGGCTAGTAGTCGGACGGTTTATTTTTTGTATTTTATGACGGTTTATTTTTTATATATTATGATTGTTTGCAACAGTGCTGATAAACTGATATAATTTTTTTAAGCGCGCTGTTCATTGTCTTGTGTATGAATAAAAACAGAGTCTTAAAACAGTAACCAGGTACAAATTTTTTCTCTCATCATGTCAAAATTTAAGACAGACAGAACAACAAAAGTAAATATTTAAGAACTGAACATGGAACACATAAAGTGATGAAATATAAAGGAATACGTAAAAAAAATACAAGACGATAAATGTTTCAAATGGAAAAAGTATTTTAAGTTTGTATTTAGAGAGAAATTCTACTGTCACGATTACAGAGCACTGGTAAAGTGTGTAAATAATGCAGTGTAACGATATACATATCGATTGCCCAGTATCTCTTTTGCTTGGTATTGTTGTAATGGGTTTCGACTTTACATTCCACTCGCATAGAAGTGACATTTATATTATTAGACAGTGGTTCTACATATTCTGACTGTGATAATTCCCCAAAGAGCATGAAATAGATTAGACCAACACGTACGTTTTCGCCTTTTTCTGACATTTCTGGTTGCGGAGACCACCTGTGGGAGGCACAATTTAAAATGAAGTTTTCAGACTCCTTTCAGTTCAGATTATCGGCCGCTCGCTATCAGGGGCCTAATTAATATTTTGACTGTCCTTAGTATGCGGATGGTAAGTAAAATCCCTCTTCTTTTTTACCCATGGCATTAAATCTTTCTGAACACTCACTCTTTTGTATTAATCCCTATCCAAACAGAACACTTGCGTATCCATTGGTAAACTGAAATATGGGGAAGGCAGCCAAATAATAATAATAATAATAATAATAATAATAGTAATAATATAATCATGAAATTGAATGTCATTTTAAGCAGCATTCATCATAATATTACATTGCGTTAGTGTTATTTAGATATAATTTATTAAATTTCAAATCACATTTGATTTCGTAGAATTTAGTGATATAACACATTTCACAGTACTCGGACCACTCCAGAAATATGAATTTATATACTTCTTTCTTAGTGGCATACACAATTGGCTTTCTAATACAAAGTGATACTCACCATCAAGAAGTTGCAAGAAATAGTTTGGGGGGGGGGGTACATTTTGGTCTCTTGAATTTTCCTTATTTAATATGTTAAGAATCTGCAGACATCCTTTATTTTGACACCGACGTTTGTAGTTTGTCATTGTTACTATATCCAAATCCTCCTTATGCCAACATTTGATGCAAAATTGCTAAATAATTTATCGTTTGAAGATTCTCTGATTGTAAATTGCTAGTTTTGAAGAAGCTAGTCAGCTGGATGTTGTTTACGGAAAGACAAGAAAACCATCATGTTCTCAACAACTTGATTTATCTGCACTTCCCCCAAACCAAGGTTTTTTAAAATAAATCCCGAACTACTGATGCTCAATTTGTCTTAGCAGTACGGCTGTTTGTGTCCGATATTTCAGACTGCGATAATGTATTTTGATCTCTAATGGTGTCCTCCATAATTCTCCATGTACAAAATCAGTTTGAGTAGACATTTTAGCCTCGAGAAAACAGTAATAAAAAAAGTGCAACCATTCAGCAGCATTTGCTTCAATAAGTCCCCATACTTCTGATCTTAAATTAAGAATTGATAAACTTGGGGTATCATAGATTTCAGATGTCCTTCGGGAATACATTTCCAAGCTTGTATAATTATTAAACCATTGCCTTTGAAGTCTGTGCACCTAAGGTTTGTTGAAAAAGTGAAAAAGAACCTCCAGTTGTAAAAACAATTTCGAGAAACATAGATTTTTAGCAACCTCTAACTCTAAACCTTTAAATAAAGAATAATCTACTATTATTTCTCCCTTGTGAAATACAATACTTCTGTGCTTGTATTTACTTTATAAACACACTTGTTGCAACATGTACTTTAATCCTTTTGCAGACAATGTTGTGTCTCAGATAATAAAACTAGATCATCTACATATAAAATCATAAACAGTTGCAGCATACCTATGTCATCATCTTGATCATCACAGGTAATAAAGTCCTCGTCAATATAACTAATAAGAAAACAAAACAGTTAACATGCAAATTCCTCCAGATTCTGACCAGTGACGTCACTAGGGTTGGCGTCACCCAGTGCGGTAACTCGTGGTGTCACCTCCATGAACCTCCTTCCTGCACAAAAATTCAAAACATTTTATAGTCATGTACGATAGCTCGTTGTGTCACCCACATGGACCTCCTTCCGGCACAAAAATTCAAAAATTGTATTGACAGTCATTTTGGTGTCACCCACTCTGATGGGGGGTCCGCACCCCCATAGTGACGCTTCTGATTCTAAAATGATATTTTCATACAGTGAATGCACAATATTAAGTACTTTACCTCGTGTTCCTCATGAAAGTAATTTATACCATGCTATCTTCTGTGGATATATCTATCTTTGTAGGCTATCTTCCATGTTTCCTTGTATAATTGTTTTAATGATGTCCGTCCTCCTATTACATGTGGCATTAGGGGCCTTGACGAAAGTTTGTTTGCTTAAGCGATTTCTGCATCTCACAGTGATTATATGGAATAATTTAACCAGGTACTGCATGTAAAAACTGTAAAGACAAAGCGTATTTTGTTGCGTAGTATATGGTTCGGGTGGGTGATCCCAATCTTTTATTTAAACTATTATAGAAGTTCCACCCAGGTTCTATTTTGTTGGAAGTTAAATTTAATGAAAGACAGATTTAAAGCTCTGAGCCCCCAGGCAGCAATGCCGACAGTTAGATGATTAAATATACAAAAAGGTTGAAATTCAATGAATAACAATTCAATTATCAAATGACTCAAATTTCCAACTACACTCCTTTCGCTCGACCCTTTAATAAGCCTATTGCGTCACTTGATTAGCAGTATGAGATTGATTTCCACCTGTACTTGTATTTCTACTCATCTGTTGTATCCTTTCTCTCTCCTATTTCTCCCAATTCCTTATCTTCAGCCTCGACCTTTCTCCGAATTCCTTCTCCTCCTCCTCCACTTTCTCCAGACTCCTGTCTACTTCGACTGTCTCGACTACAGTCTCATTTCGTCTCCAACTCTTGAAGACTTGGGACCCAATGGAACCGGAAGTTCTGTCCCCTAAAAACCTTCCTGTGAAAACACAAGAACGGTACAATCTTTTTCCTTAGCCCTCTCATCTCACACTACACACAGACTATCATCAGTTAACGGCTATTAAATTTCTTCGGCCACGCATTCGTTCACATCGAGATACCCATACGTTCTTGTATGGTAAAACAAACGTCATAATACAGCACGGTATCAATTACTTCTTATACATACATCAATAAATTTCGTCACATCAGTACATATATCTAATCCCGTTATACTAAACAATATCACGATAATAAGACGCATTTCTTTACCTTACAACTCATACATATAAATATTCAAATACCCGTGCTCTGATATATGCATACGCCCATAATCGCTAATCTTACATACTTCAACCATTTTTCCAAATTCACAATTGAAGTATGTGTAAATTCTAACATAACGCATTAATAAAGACACTGGTTTACAACGAAGTAACCAGAGAGCGAATTACAAAATTAATTCTACGTGACATATTTGATGTATCTCTTTCACGTCTCCAGCAATTTATCAATAGAGCTAACATTTCTAGTGTTCGTTCGACACTGGTCCTTCGCTATTATTTGGCATCTTCCTTCTTATCGTCCGTCCCCTGGTATGGTTAAAAAATTGCGTCAAGATCGGGATTCTACACAGGACAACGGTTAGCATCACTGATGACAACACAATTAGAGTCACTACATTGTAGAATAGTGGCATATTGGTCATCGCCATTGCTTGAGTAGTCCGTGGAGGTGAATGCAATGCACTATGTGTCTCTTGATATGCTCGAACAAAATTTCCATGTTCAAGATTCCCAAAATTGCAGTGGCTCTTTTTAACCACTTCCTTCCCATCTGAGAACATGTCGTACACTTGATTTTTACTAACAGTCAGCTTAGATGGGAATTTTACAGAAACAAGTTTACTGTTATGTCAGGATACTTTGTATCATGGCCATCTCATTTTCCTAGTTTCGACGATCGTTTTTAATCGTTATTCACTAGTACCGATATGTGAACGATATTCTTTACATAATTCAACGATATGCAGTTAAAAGAAAGAAATAGTTTTACTTTAGATTCCTAGAAATTATGTTCGACCAGTAAGAACATGAGCCTATTGTGGCACTTTGTTATCAATGATCATTATTAATAATGATGCATGATTAGTAGCAACATAGCTGAATAGAAGAAACGCGGCTGCACACATGTACATTTTTCATAATGATTAATGATATTGTTCATTTATCCAACTTTAATTAACGCAGCTGATTTGTTAGGCTACCAATAATAGACTTCATATACCGATTGATAAGCAGAGATAGTGTCAAGTTGTTTGAGAAAATTTGCTAACAATTCCTGCCTCATGTTTATACGTCTTATGATAGAATTCGTAATTCAAAGTACCTTGGGTAATGTCAATACGTGTTATATGATATTATGACTTTAGAACTATTCTGAAACAAAGCAATTAGCTGTCCGTGACGCAGCCAATGCATCACAGTCAAGTTCGCTGTTAATTCAAATGGAACCTTGCCGCGGTGGCGAGAAACTCTGTTGTTTGTAAAGGAAAAATATTTGACATAGAAAGATCAGTGAGGTAAAGTTGCCCACTGTCAATGCTATTATATGTAATAGCAATAGAAATTCTAAGTATTAAAATCAGAATTTACAAAAGAATAGAAGGTATCAAAATTCCAAATTTAAAAGAAGAGTTTAAAATGCTCCAACATGCTGATAATTGTACAAGCTATTAAAGACTCCAATTCCTTTAAACACTTGGAAAAATAATACGAATCATTCGGAAAAGCGTCGGGGTCAAAAATCAATCATGACAAAACTGAGATACTAAAAATAAGGAAATGGAGGGGAAACCACCCGGGTTTACCACCACACTTAAAGATAAAGTTAAAGCCCTAGGAATTTATTTTGGAAAAAGTGAAGAAAAAGAAAAATGCAAAAGTGTAAAAATGAAAATAAATGAAACTATCAATATCTGGGCACTTACGCCATTATGCATAATGGAGCGAACACAAGTTGCAAAAACGTATTTATATTCTAATATGAGTTATCTTTTAAATTCTTTAGATGTAGGTGAACTTGACAAAATTGATAATGACATTATAAAATATATTTGGAATTTTAAAACACATTATGTTAAAAATATACACTATATAGGGCCATGAATATGGGAGGGCTGGCCCTACCAAGCCCAATTTTAATTAAATGTTCCAATATTTTAAATAGATTTAAAAAGCTAAATAATCAACCAAAAGCTCCCTGGGAAGCGTTATATATTATTGATTTGGTTTTACCTTTAGGAATAGAAGTGATATATAAAAAAGTAATAAGTCAGTTTAAAGACTGGAAGTACCAAGGAAATTTAGGAATATAAAATAACTTTCATGTAAATATAGGGATGTTGATGAACTATGGGGAATTGAAACGAAGAAAACTTATAACTGGATAAGGGAAAATTTAACCCTAAGAATAAAAAATAAAGTAGAAGAAGAAAATATTTCCGTTAATTGGGATAGAGTTTGGAGGCACTGGGCCAACATCCGCTCATCCAAGATTCAAAGTATATCATTCAAATACTTACATAACGCATGGTTAACTGGAGAAGTCGCACTACTAAGAAGAATGATTAGAGCAATTGTTAAATGCCACATGTGCAAAAAAGCAAATTTTACGAAATATCATTCTATAGCACAGTGCGAAGAAAGGAAAAATGAAAGAATTCAATTGATAATGGAAATATATTAGAAGGAGAAATACCGAAGAAATCAAATCCTATATTTAGACAGCAACATCGATAAAAAACTTAATGAGGACAATTACGGATTATATAACAAAAACAATGATGGCATGCGGCCAAGTCATAACAATCAAAAAATAATAAATTATAATAATTAAATTAAGGTTCATTTAAAGATTTTTGGGGCCTATGGACTGGGGGTGAGGAGAAGGGGGCGGGAGGGGCGCTTCGGAGGGCACCCCCTTATGGATGTCACCTTGAAACGGACCGGAGATCACAATCTCTCTCCCTGACTCTGAGGCTCCCTGGACCGAGAGGCAACAGGAATCTCTAGATGTGTTTTAAGATTATAATAAATGTAACATTTCTAAAAATAAATCAAAAATTTAATTTAAACATTGACACTGTGTGTACCTTAAAAACTATCATTTTAGATTAGGACAAGTTTTAAATACTCTAAAAAATATTGACAGGGAGGGATAGGGAAAGTACGAGAAAATGGGGAAAGTACGAGATAAGGACGTCATGGGGCTAATTCACATGGCGCCACGCGAAATGAACAGGCCTATGAAAGAGTTTTGGAAAACTACCCCAGGTAGGAAAACTTACATGCATAACATAAAAACAAAGACTCTCGTGTAATTTTCTCTTCTATTTCTTTCCTTCAACAGCTCCAGTACTGTATAGTTAATCCCCTTTGTGTGGGAAAATTAAATCCTTTTGGATCTTTGGCAATAATCCAATAAATAGTTAGAGGCGGCCTAACTCGAGTTGAGAGGAATACAAATGAATAAAGAATGCGTGGACCCCAACTCGAGAACAGCCGGCCTCAATCAATAAATCAATCATGCGAAGAACAACACAGATTAACTCTCACATGAAACAGTAGGGAATTTTTTTTCTTCTTCTCCAATCAAACCAGTATGACACAGTTACTTCGCCGAAATTCAAAATTAAAATGAATTAATATAAAAGTAATGTTTTTATCCAATTATCATCTGGATCGCAAGACAACTGGGGACAATTTAACTAGCTATCCCTACACGAAAACTATATATATAGCACACATACAATATAGCATATACTCATATAACACACACGGGATATAGGCGACCTTTAGCCAAGGTCTACTTGGAATCTAGGGAAGGGATTTCGAGTTAGGTGATAGAAACCCACTCGGAAGAAAAATCCTATAGAAAAACCCTTAAAATAAAACAAAGAACATATTTGTGGGGGTAACACTTACACATAAAACACCAATTATTGTTTTTGGATAAGTAGGGGAGGCATCTGTCTGGTGCCCAAGTAAACAAAACAAAAATCAAAAAGAGAGGGAAGAAAGGTCTAGGAAATTCGGACGAGATTTGGAACAAAAGCTTCGCAGGTAAAATATCTTCGCCCGAATCTCTCTCACTTTCCTAACTAGGTGTCGTAAGATTTATACGTTATTATGTGCATTTAATTTAGTAGAAATTTAATCTTCTATGTATAGCTGAATAATCAACATGTAACGTAGCTTATACAGAATTATTGATATCCAAGATTAACGTATGTAGTCATTAGGTTAGTATCGAAGTGGAAGGTGTAATCTGCTACGACGTTGCATCATGGTGCATGTGCGAGTGATTTGGAATGTGAACGTAGCTTTAAAAAAATTTCAGTCATATCGCTACGATGCCTGCAGTGTGACAGTTTATAGTGATGTCTAGCACCGGGACATCATGCCGCAAGCATGTAGCATGATGTCCCACCCTGTCACATTATCCTGACACCAGGCCTACCAGTCCTAACACTAACCTCCTGATGCTGAGCGCCAAGCGAGGCAGCTATTAGTCCATGTTTTTGTTAAGTATTTGGTATGACTCGCTGGGGATAGAACCCACGCACTACCGCATCCGAGGTGCATCATAGTGCATAACTGAATGTAATAGTGAGTACTGTTAGAGCTTGTACTTTGCATTTGAAAATATAGTTGTTGATTATGTAGTTAGGCTTGTTGGCTTTGTGCCTGTATAATTAGGTATTTTTATATTTGTATGTGTCTTTTATAATTTGTAAGGTAGGGAATGCATTGGAATATTGTTGATGTTGTTAGTTTACTATATCGAAAATTAGGGTAATGTGTGTATGTATCAGAGGTCGGGATATTATTGTTGTTGTTATAGCCTTTACCATAGAACAAACGTGTATGGAATATTTAGATGTGGTTGTATGAGTGGACCTAATGCTTTAAATGCCAATATGCTGATGAAAGGTATGTGAGAGTGTGTTAATTCTCATGTAATTGAGCAAGGAGACAAAATTGTACATCCATTCTAATGCACATGAAGCTTTCCAGGTGGGATAGGGCGCCATCCGAAGATTAGAGAGAGGAGACGACGTGGAGGGCACGTGGAAATAAGCAGTTGTGCGAAGGCACAGGACCGGGAGAATAGGACATAGAACACAATTAGTTTGATTATATGTTCTCTACATTTGTTTCTCAGTACTGACCTTTCCACTGTGTGACAATCAATGCAAATCATATGTTAATCTAAAATACCTTCAAAGATAACTTCACGGTGAAGTTCTTGTCAAAGGTTAACCTGCTCTTTTTTTGAGATGCTGGACTGTCTACATAGCAGCATGTAAACAGAACACAGATTTCACTTCCGGATCATCACCAAGGCCTTATTACTCACTGTGCACTGTCACCGAAATACACACAGACATCAACACCCTGAGCTCATATTATCAAGAATAAACAGTTACCTTTAAATCCCTACCAAAAAGGCATAAAGAAAACTCTTCTATCAACACCAAAATGAGAGAGGAAAAAATGTTCTAAAATAGACTAGAAGTACATCCGTGGGTACTGAACTGGAAGTATTAATTGTAACCCGATTTCAATAGGCAGTAGTGCGAAGGCGCAGGGCAGGGAGAACGGAAACAAGGGTACCGGAAGTACCGAATCGGAATACAAAACGGAAGTTGCAGGTGAGCAGGGACACGGAAGGAAACACTCTCACCTTTAATTTCGCTTGATGAAAGAAGTGGCAGTTTGAATAGGTCTTTGATTAAGACTGAGTCTCAGTGTTTCCCTTTACGCACATTTGTGCGTCAGGGACGCAAGCTGGAGAAAATTGACGCACACATTTTGTTGCGTGCGTTTTTTTTGACGCAAAGGATTTTCATAATGTGATCAGGATTTATTTAATACCCAATTCATTGGACGATGGATTGCATCGTATATACTTCTATCACAGGCATTGACTGGTTCCCCGCTTTGTTTGCTCCCTGCCTTGCGCTCCTCTATTCATGTAGTAGTACTAATATTAGTACCCTTACTCGTACCTCGTGGACAGGGTACTAACATCAGCATATACGTGTTAATGGAGCAAGCCGGGTGTGAATCACACCCGGCGCTCTTTTAGCCTAATAATAACACTTTAAACATATTCCTTGCATATAATCCAATAAATTGAGTAGTTCTCTTATTTAATATCGGAAGTATCGAAAATCATTGTAGAAATAGTTGGAATATCTCGTTTACTTTTTCAGCCGATATTTTCGTTTAGATCGTCCGCCATGTTATTTCAAATAATGATTACTTCCGTTCTCAGCCTCGTTTGTTTGTGTGCCATATAAGGACATTGACGCCTTATTTGGAAATGTAAACAAATCGTAGTAAAAATTTGGCGCCGTTTGGGTCAGAAATTCTGCGCATTAAAAGTAAATACGGTTTATCGGCAACTTTGAAATTCCACCAAGAAGCGATTATTCGCACTTGATTGATAATAATATAGCGTAGAATATCCAAATATGTTCTTGCAAGCCTTACATAGAAAAGGGCTCACGGCGAGAGTCTCGCATTATCTGTCATGGCGGAGAGGATAAGGTTAGAGTAACCATGCCAATTTATTTTATCGTGTAAGGGCTTAATACATTCAAAATAAGCCAAACTTTTTTCACAACATGATTATACTTATGTAGTTGATTTCTACACTGTTTGTTTTTCTGACTTTAGTGATGATTTTTTTTGCTCCATTACATGATATGGGATCAGTTCGCAGCCTCAACCACAACAAATCAAGTTGAGACTACGACATCGTAGCTATTCATATAGCAGAGTGCACCGAAGCAACATACGAGACAATGAACCAGACTAGCATAGGCAATGTTATGATGGAGTAAGCTTCCCCTAATATCGCGAGCTCTCACGCGATTTCCATTGAGCTCAAACAGCTGGCATCTAGATGTTTAACCTCAATGCTTGTTGCACGAGAAAGTGATCTCCAGATTAAAACGTCGTGCACAGCAGCAGAGAGGGCGAACAGACCCAAGAATTCCGACAAAAAAATAAACAAAAATAAAATCATCTCGTAGAATGGTCCAGATTTTTACAAATAAACGTTTCCTGGGAGGGTTTTATTTTTGTTGAAACCAACCCCATCAATAAAACCTTAGTTCGAAAAGGTAGCTGAAAAATAAAGTACACTACGTGTTTATTTATTTTTTGGTTTAATTTCCGCGGACTACCAACATTGGTAGGCGCCCTCTCTGCTGCTATTAATTTTAAAAATCAGAAACGTTAAAAGATTTTATCAAGACCCACACGATATCTTGTTCTTGGATCATGTAAATTTATTGTTATAAATCCATGCGGAGTAGCTTGCGTTCGTGAAAAGAAATTTCTGAATTTATTATAATCCATGTCACCACCACACCAAGTTTGATGAATATTTCTAAGTGTGTGTGTGTCTCCACCATTAAACACAACTAAAATATTGCAGTTGTCTCTGATCACTTTCGGAATTTGTGTATACCGTTGAGTAACATAGATCACATCTGTATTTTTATGTCTGCCGCGAGAAAAAATGTTCTGGCTGGATTTGATTGTTTATCTAGCATCACATCGTCGTATACGACTAAATTATTAATAAATCCGTCTAAAACATCTACGGATGGTGCTTCATCAATATCGGGTATAAATTCTATAACATCATTACCTTCGTCCAGTAATCTTGCATTTTCATTGAAATCTTTAAGTACATCATAACACCTCTGATCATCGGCGGATGGTGCTACTAAATACAACTTATCCCATTTCAACCATCTCATTATAAGATTAAGCAACAATTGTGTCTTATCCGATCCAGATGGTCCTATGATAATCATTCTGATGGAATTGGGTAGCGCAGGATGATGCTTAACAGGTTCTCGTTTTCTTGTCGCTGAGAAACCAATTACATCCATATATTTTATAACATGAATTTATATTGTTTACGCTGTAAAGTTAAAACTCCAACTGCTAATTTATCTACGGTTACGACAAAAAATAAAAAAATAGCGTATGGTGGAAAATGTTTATTGTGCGGTAGAAATTTTTTTTCATTTTTACCTAATAAGCGCGGTGGTGATATTGCTAATTTGATGTCAAAGTTTCCAGGCGCTCCATGGTCTAAATACTCAGGAGAAAAACATCTACCAGGATATAATTATTGCGGTCCTGGTACCAGACTTGATATCAGGCTCGATAATCAAGATCAACCAAAACCAGGTGAGGAACCAATAAACGCTATTTATCGAGCTTGTCACGCTCATGATGTTGCGTATAAAAGTAAAAATCTACAAGATAGACATATTGCAGATGTGAAATTAATTCATGCGCTAGATTCTATAAAAAAATAAAAATGTCAAAGAAAAATTAGCTAATTGGTTGGTAAGATCTGCGATGAAAGGTAAACTCGTATTAGGAGCTGGTAATATATAATGGAATTAATTTATTATTCACCAAGAGGATACTGGAGAGGCAAAGCAGCAATTAGTAAATTTGCTGATGCAGCAGCGGTTAAACATTCTACTGCTAAAGCGTGGTTATCCAAACAGGCAATATGGCAAATTTATCTACCACCACCGAAACGAATTCAGTACGCGTATTTTGATGTTAATGTTCCTAATGAAGTTCATCAAGCTGATATTCTGTTTTTACCGCATGATACTGTACGCAGAAAAACATACAAATACGCGTTGACCGTTGTTGATGTTGCAAGTAGATATAAAGAGGCAGAGCCGCTATCAACGAAAACATCATCTGAAGTAGCCGATGCGTTTGAACGAATTTATCAACGAGGTGGTCTGCGATGGCCACAATTGTTACAAGCTGATCCTGGTAAGGAATTTCTTGGTCCAGTATCATCGTTGATGAAACGACATAATACCAAAATACGACGAGGGCATACTGCAATTCATCGTGATCAGGCAATTGTTCAGCGATTTAATCGAACACTTGCCGAGCGGTTATTTGGATATCAATACGCGAAGGAATTTATTCAAGATAAAAGATCTTGCGAATGGGTTGCAAGATTGCCAAGCGTGATAGCAGCACTAAACAATGAGATTACACGAACAACCAACATGAAACCCATTAATGCAATTACAAAAAAAAATAGACCAACACAACGAAAATATATTGAAAAACAAAAAATATTGGGTGATGTTACAGTTAGATATTTATACCAGCCTGGTGAACTTGAAGGTGGTAGCGCGAGAGCGACTGATCGTATTTGGAGTGTTACCACACACAAAATATCCACCGTGACAAGATCCTCAGGTAGACCTGCAATCTACAGATTAGATTCGGCTGCTCCTCAACGTGGATTTGTAGGTGAGCAACTACAAATAATTCCCACGGATACACAACTACCACCGCGATCACTTAACTAGCGCCAAGGGTGCCAGCACCCCGAGTTCGGTTACACTCGAGACAGGTCAACATCACATTTTCTCGTGTATGACCGCGACTATTATCTTTTCTGTCTACGGTAAATTGTCTTGAATCATTACTCGAATAACTCCACAGCATTATGCAATTGCAACTTGCACAATGATTATTCTGCTGCTGTTTTAACTCAATAATAAATTCAACATCAAGATCAAAGTCGCGTTTATTTTCTTTTATCAGATTGTTTGTATCCGGTTAATTTTTTTCATATTATATCATCATCGATGGTGTTAAATTTATTAACAATTTCAGGAATTATAATTCTCCGTAATTGAAATATTTTTCTGACCCTCGATACCGCTAAATAAACTAAATTTGACCACTCGATGCGATCGTCCACAACCCAAACTCGTGTATCAGAAATAGTTAATCCCTGAGACGAGTGGATCGTCATAGCGTATCCCAATACCCATGGAGATTTGTCAGCGCGTAATGCATCTTCGACCACACTGATATCATTTAATACGAGATTCTGTTTTTCAGTCTGTCCTGGAATATCAACATTAATATTCTGTTTTCGTGTATCTGATGGTCTATAATATAACGGTACGGGTAATTCTGAATATTTTTCTTTATGTAGTTGAAATAACTGCTGTTGTAAATCGTCTTTGATTATTTTTCTGCTTGCTACTATCAGATCGTTGGGTCTCCATAAGTTTAAAAAATTACTCATTGAGGTCTCTGAGATTTCTCCGCGTATTATTTCACACTGAATTTTGTTTGATTGTAATCTGATTAATTTTTTAAACTCCTTTAAATTTGCATCGAGAGCTCTATGATCATCATCTATTTCTTCGTAATAATCAACGAAATTTTTTAACCAATCATGTGGAGATGGTCCAACAAAAGGCGGCGGTTGACCATGATCGCCACACATTATTATAGCGGTATTTTTCGTCAACAACCAATCAAGAAACGTTTTTAATGTATCCAATGACACCGTGCATATCTCGTCCCAAATAATTATTTTAGGTATATATTTTTCTCCCATTCGTTCAGGAGTCCATGTATCCCCGCGCCACCGAAAGAAACTATGATACGTGCACGATTGTACTTGCCGTTGTTTCATCCCGCGTGCAAGTCTTTGTGTGGGTGTCAGCACGATCATATCTGAATTTCTAAAAGTATTAATTGCTCGAGTCGTTTTGCCGCATCCACCAGGTCCATTGAGATATACTGTCTTATATCTGGTTATTGGATCACTCACTGACGGCACTTTCGACATTTCTGATATTTTATTACCCTCACGATAAAAATCTCTCATTAGAACATCTGCTGATTCTGTATAATTGTGTAATATTTCCTTTTTTATTCTCCACGAACCCCATCGTTCATCATTACTTGTGAATTTCATAACAGATTGTAAATATTTACTCGAAATATAAAACGAATCTGTTGAGACTCTGACTGCGGTCTCAGGAAATCTATTAATCATCGATAATAAATTTATAGAAACATAAGCCAACATAGAAGATCTTAGATGAGTATACTGTGGGGAGACATCATTTATGTAACTAACGATCGTACCTAATTTTGTTCCGTCGGATAAATAAACACTTTCTCGATTTACAAATATATTTCTCGCTGTTGTATCAGCGATTATAAAATCGTACTCGGCATCATCTAGAATTAATCGTGCGTGATGTCTTTTATGATCATATGCACCACCTTGAGTAAATTTACCTATAATTTTTCTACCGAGATCTTTTGCGGTTTTAAATTTAATCTCGAGAATTTTAGGAGCTTCTTTGATAATATCATCTTCGGAAACATCAGGACCTTTTTCCTTAAATTCCTTAATAACTTCATCGAGATTGATAGAATCTGGCATGGGCAACCAAACTTCGGTCTGCGCGAGATATGATATAATTGCCTCACTAACCAACAACGATGTCAGTATCGCACAATCTAGCATATATCGTAATAAAACTATAGGCGCCCAACGTTTTTCACAAAAATGTCTGCCAAACCAAACATAAAAAATCTTGTGAAGATTTTCGTTAAACTCGAATGATTCAACACAAGCGAATCCAGTCAGATCAAAATCAGGTAATGGTCCATTAATTGCCACTCGCGTCATCTCGTTTGTAGGGTGACCAAATCTTTTAAAGTACACAGAACAATCTCCGTATCCTAGAAAACTTCCCGGATAACATGCAAGCATATCAGCCGAAATAACATCATTGTAATTACATTTGGTATTCCATAATCCACCGTGTCCGTATTCGACGCAACTTGCGCGTACGTCCTCGAGTAAATCAAATCGTGTTGGTTTCCATGAATTTTTTTCTCTCGCGAAATGAGCCGCAACAGATGAAACGGTAAAACAATTAATTAGTAATTTGTCAGTACTTTCCGCGTGTTTGCACTCTAAAAACTTCTTCGCGAGATTTTTCATCTCGGCGTGGAGTTATTCTGTTCGATATATTTCACCATTTGGTCTGACAAACTGATCAAATCCACCTTCCTCATTACTTTTAAATAACCATACCGATACAGGATCATTTTTACTATTTCGTTGATAAAATCAAACATACTCATATCTGGGGGTAAAATCTAACAGTTCGATCACGTGGAAATATTGTTACTGCGCTGGTCAATAATATTTATTGAAGCTCCTTTCGATTTATATTTCGATTCGTACAGTACTTCTCCCGTTATTGTCGCTACGGTTATTGGAAATTCTAATATTTTTCCTAATTCAGCAACATCTTTTATTGTAGCACCGGTATCCTTAACTGAATCAGCCCATGAGTTTATTTTTTCACGCCTTAAATCAGTTAATCCATTTCCACGCATCGCGTTTGTAAAGTGCTCTATTACTCGTTCGGCTACACAATTTAACCTTGAAAATTTCATGGGTGCCAGTTTATCAACGTTGGGTTTTTTATTTATCTCATAGGTTCCATAAATAACTGCTGTTACAGGATACGCTCGCTCATAATACGGTTTGTCAATACCCGTCAATAGACCTGGTCTGGAATTTTTGCTTAATATGGCAATTTTATTATTACCAAGGACAGGATCATATTTGTCACGGATAATCCAACTACCTGTTTCTGTTAGTACAATAAATTTTACTGTAAAGAAATATTTTTGATTACCCTCGTATTCAGTGATGTAGTTAATGATTGTTTCCGCTCGTTTGTTATTCATTGTAGCGTCCTTGACAGTATTGCGTATAATCTTGAACGTTGACCATGTATGAGATGCACCATCCGTGTAAAATTCTTTCTTGGCGTCGTGAATTTTCGAGATCAAACTTTTATTTTTCGGATCAACCAGATCTCGTACTGGTAAATCAGAAGATAATCTGTCGAGGTTGAATTTATATTTAGAAGGCCTAGTTTGGGATAATTTCTCGAATTCGTTCATATAATTAAAACAAATATTTAAATAAAAAAGATTATATATACAATGTCTCAATGCAGATGGTTGATGATCGGTTCAGTAAATCGATGCAACAAATCATGTAGAGGTGAATTTTGTTGGATGCACTTACAAAATATACGGCGAGGAAGTCTAGGACCAATACGATGTCTGCGATGTGGTGTTGGGGTGCGAGGAAAAACAGAATTATGTGGAAAGTGTGGTGGAAAAGGGTTCAGAGAACTTAAAAGATATTATGACAAAAAAAATAATAATAGTGAAAACGCTTTAAATCCGTGGAGGATTATATATCAAGATTTCAGACAAACAATGATTTAAACAAATAATATTATTGCATAAATGGAGCAAAATATATTTGTCCCACATCCCACAATAACAAACTATGAACCAGATCGCAATGGTGTCATCAGACACTGCAGGTTAAAAAGACCGGTTGGTTATATTACTAATGTTGGTTATCTAATGTTCACATACGAGGGAGGAAAGAAATTATATTTAAATCAATGAACGCGGCTGCAAAATATTTTGATATTCACTCATATTCAGTACAAAAAGTAGCAGAAAATATATATATAAAACTGCGTTCTCAAAAAAATATAAACAGAGAATCACCTTCCGATATCAATAATTATCAACACCACCTCGAATTAATTTTTTTAATTTATGTCACAGTATTTCCTCCATACACTACTGAATTTTTGATTATATAAAAGGGAGATTACTTTGTAATATATAGTTTTCTTCGTAGATTTCTGATTTTTTATGGTTGTAATTAGTCAGTTTAACTAATTACGTCGTAATTAATTACTCGTAGAAGTATATTTATGGTTTCTAAATATATAAACGTATTTTCCCATCATGCAACATAGCGGATCCATTACGAGAAATCAGGGCAATTTTTACAACCGCTGCTATTGATCCACAGGTAGCTGTATATGCTGCATTTACAATCCGCTTAGAAACCGATGTTATGGCGCACAGGTGTATTTCACAATCCGTTATTGATTTCGCAGGTTTGTATTTGCAGTCTGTTACGAAAAACCCTGTTATAATACAGATATATTCAGAAACCGTTATTGTAATGCAGAAACAGTTATTTAAATGTAGAAAGTATTATTATTCAGAAACCGTTATTTTAGTGCAAATATATTTGAAATTAGTTTCTTTTCAGCTATATATTAACTTCCGAAACATATGTTTGTAACAAGATTCGATGGCTCAATCGGTATCGTATTGGACTGTGACGTTCGCGGTCCAGGATCGAATCCCCATGGCTGACAACTGGTCGGTGGTGTACGCATAATTGCGATTTTTATAATAATTGGGGAACCGCAAAACCCCCGCTCAGCAAAACTCAACCACCATATCGACCGGTGGTTGATACATATTTTCGTATCCCCCACGGGATTGATTATTGTGGGTGGGGTTTTGCTGAGCGTATATGTTTGTATTGTCCTTTATTCATTGTTGTGCCGTCCATGAAACATCCCGCCGAACTCGATAGGGGTTCTATAGGGATAATTTTTTTTTATTTTAAAGATTTATATATTATATAATGAACCATGAAAATATCAGAGACATTATTTCTGCTATCAAAAAACTAGAAGAAAACGGAATTAATATATCTGATGAACTAAATCCTGAAGAAATAATATCTGATTTTGAAACGTTAGAAGAACTTAAAAATGAAAATAAGTACGTTCTATCACCTCAATATAAGTTCATAAAGCGGATTCAGGCAGCTATGTTTCAGTCACTAGCTATGGTGAACGATGATCAAGTAAATTAATTTGTTCCTCTTTCTGTCGCAGTAGAAAAGGTCAGATTGGGATTATCCAGCGAGTACGAAACGAAAAAAACAATCAGTACCCGCATAAGATACTTAAGAAAAATTATGTCAACAAGTAACGACCAAAGCAACCCTGTCTGAAATATTTTATTCTGAGATTATATTTTATTTTGAAATATTTCATTTTTTCTGAAATATTTTATTTATTCTGAAATATTTTATTTTTTTCTGAAATATTTTATTTTTTCTGAGATTATATTTTTTCTGAAATATTTTATTTTTTCTGAAATATTATATTTATTCTGAAATATTATATTGAAATATTATTTTTATTCTGAAATATTTTATTTATTCTGAAATATTTTATTTTTTCTGAAGTATTATATTTATTCTGAAATATTTTTTTCTAAAATATTTTATTTATTCTGAAATATTATATTTATTCTGAAATATTTTATTTATTCTGAAATATTATATTTATTCTGAAATATTTTATTTATTCTGAAATATTATATTTATTCTGAAATATTATATTTATTCTGAAATATTTCATTTTTTCTGAAATATTTTATTTTTTCTGAAATATTTTATTTTTTCTGAGATTGATGGGTTAAGTGGTACTCAGAATCATGTAAATTCATAATTTTGATGGGTTAGTTGGTACTCAGAATCATGTAAATTCATAATTTTGATGAGCTAGTTGAGTTGGTACTCAGAATTTTTAAAAATTATTATTTATTTTTTCTGAATTATTATTTATTTTTTCTGAATTTGATGGGTTATAATCATACAAACCAATCAAATTTATAACTCTGATGGGTTAGTTGGTACTCAGTTTTATGTAAAATGATCAAATTCGGGTTAGTTGGTACTCAGATTTAATTATTCTGAATATTTTATTTTCTAAATTGTCTATTAGATCATCGGGTAAAGTTGCCTGATTCTCTAATTGATTTTAATTGAATAAAATATCAAAACCAGTAAAAATTACAAAAAATCAGTAAAATTAGCTCAAATATCAGTAAAATTAGCTCAAAAAAATATGTAATTTTTTTACTGATTTACTGGTTTTTACTGGTTTTGGTATTTTATTCAGTTAAAATCAATTAGAGAATCAGGCAACTTTACCCGACGATCTAATAGACAAAATCACCCAAAATGGGTAAAATACCTCTCAAAAACACGAAATTTGTTGATTTTTCACTGAAATTCAGAAAAAATAAAATATTTCTGATAAAATAAAATATTTCTGATAAAATATAATAAAATAAAATAAAATATTTCTGATAAAATAAAATATTTCTGATAAAATAAAATAAAATAAAATAAAATATTTCTGATAAAATAAAATAAAATATTTCTGATAAAAATAAAATAAAATAAAATATTTCTGATAAAATAAAATAAAATAAAATAAAATATTTCTGATCCACTCCTTATTTTATTCATTCTGGAATATTATTTTTTTGAGTTGATCGATTTTAATACAGGAGTGTGCATAATTTAGAATCTGATCTCCGCTACAAATGATCTCGATAATATGTTTTTGACGGAGCTCATCTAACTGTTCTTGTGTTAATAAGAAATCCTCGCTTCCGTATTCATCAATAACTAAATTAACGTTAAATTGCTCCATGTTTTGTGAAAACATTCTTCTGATGGCGTTTTCAAGTACTTCTTTGTCATGTATAAAAACCCTCACGTGCTGATACATTATATAATATTTACTGTATCTTTAAAATCAAAGATCTATGATTTCACATACAGATTTATTACAAGCTCTTCTCCACGTATGTCAATTAAGCGATTAGGTGATCTGTGAGCTTAAACTTTGTTCGTGTTAACATATTATTGTGACACCGCAAATACACAGGATTAGTTGGTTCTTACACGATTAAACTTCCAGGGGATACATGTGGTGTAAATGTATATAAAATATATCCTTGTCGAGCCTGATTTGATTTTCCGAGATCTATTTGATAGCTACCATCGACTACGTCACAAACTAGATTAACCACGATCGTGCTGGTTATATTAACGATTCCCGGAGATACGTGTCTGCCGCCTCCGTGTGGATCATTATTATATCTTAAAACAGTTGGAGGTGGTGCTAGTTTTCTCCACGCATCGAGTATTTTCGGGAAGTTTTCGTTGATAATTCTGTCTATTTTATCCTTTTTATATTTTGGTACTATAAATTCGAGATTACCCGGTCCTTCATACTCTTTTTCTGATATTGTATAATGATTAAGAAATGGTCTTCTAGGACGGGGAAAGGAAATAGCATGTTTAAGTGCTGCTTCAACAAAAATATCATTAATATAATTAAGATCTGATCCTACTTGATTTAGATGCTGTATTGACTCAATAATTTGTTGTTTTAAATCCTCAGAATAATATTGCGATATCGATGAAAACAGATTTTGTATTTTGTCAATTGATTGTTGGCTCTCAAAATTAATGGAATTAGAATACAATCTAAAAACATTCATGTAGGTTATATCATCACTGAAATTATAAACCCGATACGCATCACCGGCTCTATTCCATGGAAATTTTTCTCTATATTCTGGAGTTGTTATAAATTTTGTCTCATCCGTGAGAAATTCATTTAACTTCGGTTCTGGTGGTCCTTCATACACCGGGAAAACATCCGGCCAACCTAGTACGGATCTTATCGTGGACTGATAAATATCAACGACGTAATCGGGAGAATGTATCTCAACCGTCGAAGACAGCGTCGGCTCATGAACGTTAATCGATATTTTTGCTTCTTCTCCGGTTATTGATTTTATTCTACGTTGAAATTCCTCATTGATATCTTCAATCTCATAACTACCAGTGGGTATTCCAACATCTATCCACTCAGGAGTACCATCTGGTTTGTTCTTGTTAGCAAATACAAGCGAATTATTTGCTGGTGTACCATTAAATGATTTTGATCTGATATTTGGCCAGCTGTAATATACCCGTAATTGAGCTAATGTTATTTCTTTTACTGGAATTGCAGTAGGAAAGTTAATACTAAATTCAGGATTAGTTGAACTTACCGAGATCATCGTTATCTTTGGCGGAGTTGTATTAGTCACGATCTGCTGGAGTAATTCTGTCATTATTAGTACTTGTATCTTTAATACCGATACCTTCGTCGTATATTTTAGTCATCATTGAAAACTCGAAATCAGATATAATTCCATCACTGAGACTCGCTGATAACAACGAAGACAATTTCGAGTATGCTACCGTCGCTGTGTGTAATTTTATTATGTAATCGGATAATTTTTCGTTCGTGCAAGTACATATTTTTTTTGCGATGATATTAAGCACACCTGCAATCGTTGTTGCTGCTGAAATACAAATAGTTACGGCTACTGGTGCCATCATTGTCACCGCTGATGATATCACACCGGTTCCAGCAACAGCGGATACTGAATAAACAATCACATCAACGATAACTAATCGTCGTCGATATTTTTTTACTTTTACTGTATATTGTTCGACTCGATCTTTCAACGCTGCCTGCCATTCACGCGCTTGATTATATCTGTATTGTGCACCGTCCATATATTTTTATATAGTAACCAATTGAGGTGTTTCAGCTACAAATTCCAAACATCACCAGTAACCAATTTAGGTGTTTCAGGTACAAATTCCAAACACCACCAGTAAGATGTTGCGGTTAATTTCTTATCAGCTGCTTCCAGAATAAATATTTCTTCGGTTCCGCTATTTAATATAACAGATACAACCCCGGAAAACCTATCCGTTGAATGACGCCATGGAAACGTTGTAAATATTTCAAATTTTGCAGAACTAAACACAGACAACCTGTACACGCCAGTGACTGTTGCGGTATATTTGATAGTTTTATTTTGCTGCGACCATGTTGCAAATCCCGATGATACCGTGTATACAATGTTTGTGATATGTCCGGGAGTTATTCCAGCTGGAATTTTAATCAAACTGGTTTTATTAACGATCTCAGGAATCCCCGCTACGATGTCTTGCTGTGTTAGTTTGATCGTGTCTAGGTTAGTTTTGATATCAACGAGTTTTATGTCAGCGACCAACGGATTACCAAAAAATTCTTCTGCGGTTTCATTAATTTTTCTAAAGTTTCTACGGAGATTTGTGAACGCGTTTACGTGAACGTCATACTCAGCCCGCAGCGTGGATAGTTTACTGTCTACGTTGTCGACGTATTGTTTTGTTGCTGCGTCTTCGTCGGATGTTGGATCTCTTAAAACTACTATTTTATTTCCGTTCATGCTGAGTTCACCCGTCATTGTGTCGCCGGTGTTTCTCACACGATTAGCAGCGCTTCTTGCAATTTCATTTCTGATGGTTGCAAACGACATACTTGAATCTCTGATTTTTCCGATGTCAGTAAACACGGGAATATTATCCGTGACCGCACCGAGTACTCGTCGAACTATATCATTCCATCTGATGTTGCTCGTTTTTAGTTTTCCGTATCGATCTTGAAAAATAACAACCTCATCTGGGTCAACTCCAGTGTAACAAGATAACCGGGTGGGATATTTCGGATTAACAACAAAACACGTTTTGACGACACCGATATATATGATTTAATGTGGCGATTTATATGAATAGTGGATGATGAAGATGTGTGCGTATTTATAATCCAAATATTGGATCTATTTAACATAAAAACGCACAGTTTCAAAGATGGAAAAAATTTACAAATAAATTAGTTCAGTAACCCTAAAACACAGGATAAATGATTTCACAAATGATTCAATAATGGAAAGATGAATATAGTTCACTCAAATAGTAAACGATGCAAGTCTTTACACATAGTAAAAAATGTATTCGCTCGGGTAGCGAAATTATGTCACTAAACACAAGGACGGATATACAATCTATCCTTCCATTCCTGAATAATACACTGGGTCTTACTAACCCAAAATTAGCATACAGCTAAAAATACATGTGTGGAGAAGCACTTCGTTACCCGTGCACCATATCCGCTCCACAGCTCCTCCGAATCAATTTCACAACTGCTATAGACTCCGGACCCTCGGAATACTATGATCACTTGAACATTAGACCCTCCGGACACTTGAAATATTAGACCCTCCGGACCCCCTGGTCCTTTGACGGCTCTACAGCTGGGTCACCTTAGTCACTCTGGACACTCCGGACGCTAGACAGACGCTCCGGCACCTTAAACGCTCCGGACACACGGACGTTTCTATACTCTGACAACACCGGACACCCCGGATATTCCTACTCTCAGACAACACCGGACACCCCGGATATTCCTACCATCATAAACACAGCTGAAAATATACCCGATACAGTGTACTAAACTTGATACAGACATAACGTAAGGACGTTATACATGGTAAGTTATAAAGATTATATCATTATGGCAATTACAAAACAGGTTCAATAGTAACCTAACCCTGCTCGATAAGACAATAGTAAATAATTCTTTATAAAAATAATGTAGCTTTACATTACCAACATAAATCCTGTACTACGTTGCAACAAGAATAAAAAGAAATGCACGCATTATGCTGTATAAAGGAAACTATATAACAAACATGCAAAGGTAAATATGGAAACACACTAGTTATCACTTAAAACCGAAAAATTACCTACCCCTACAGCTGGAAACGTGCGAATCCTTTAAGCAGGCCGCTTGCTGACAAAACCATTAGTATTGTAAAGGTCCTTTAAATGCAGTAACGTATTTATACCTTTAGAAATTTCGTTTTGCTGTATTGAAAGCACCTTGCACGTGTGGCATAGGACGAATCGTACTCACGATTTCGAAATACATAGATCATATATATAATCGCCCTCGGGTATCGTTGTACAGCGAAAAGAAACGAAACCCGAGTACATGTATTTAATGAACAACATTTACACCATTCCGTGACATCCAGCCAGGGTCATGATATCAGCAAGTTCATCTTTATTTGCGTACTTTGACAGATCAACGTCGCCGGTTTTTTTCTCAACGCGTGAGGATCTTCTTCCGTAAATATCAACCATTATAATAAGACCTGTTGTTTAAAACGCTTTACGGGCAACGAATCGGTTGCTTGTATAATCATGCACAACTTTATGTGGCGGTTTGGATGATTTTGATATAGCGTTAAGTACATTAATTACTTCACGACCACATATTGGCGGATCTGTCATTGTTTGTGTGGGAAGCGTTGAATACCAAACTTTACAACCAGAGGTTCTTGCGTGGAGTGGTGCGACATACTTGATAAATTCAACGGGTGGAGCTAACCCGTACGAATCGAAATAAACGGTTCCACGTGGATCAACCTCGTATGATACCCAATGAGTACCGGGTCCTGAAGTCGAGTCTAGATTAATAATACCTGTTTCGAGTTTGTTCGGTTGTTTCGGTAATTGATCTCGCATAAAAACACCTCTAAAGGCTTTTATTTTTAATCTTTTAGCAACATCAAGTAAATCAAAATTTGATGCTGGAATATCTAACGTGGAAGCCTCAGACCTCTCCTCCAGCGAGATCCTGGTAATCTTAGACCGCGTCCTTTTTTTTTGCTATATCGTCCACCAGTAATTTTATCAAAAACTTTTTTACCCGCCGCTCCAGCAACACCTAACGCAGCAGCTTTTGCTAACGCCGGTGCAGCAGCTGCGGCTATCGCAGGTAACGCAGCAGCTTTTGCTGCAAGTAGTGCTGGTATTGCAGCTAATAGTGGGAAAAATTCACCTATTTTAATCATATCTTTTATAGCGCTCGGAGAAAGATGTATTTGAACTCCGGTTTTTGATTCTAGGGCTTTATTGAAATGTTTAATCTGATTATTTGTCAACGATAATTTGTTTGGACCACCACCAATCTGATCTCGTTTTAGTGATATTTTAGTTCCACATTTGCTGGCGGTTTCTGATTGAAGCTTTTTGACCTGACCGGGAGTCAGAGTAACATTAACATGACCATACGACATTTTTATATAAAATATATTTTTCTGAATAATTAAAGATTTTCCACCGGTGCATCAACGACCCTCATCCGACCACTACCACCTTCAAGTAACATGGCTTTATCGCTGAGTATGACCGCGATTGCTCTATAATCAACACCATCTGTATTTAATGTTGCTTTAAGATGTATATCAACGACAGATTGTTTTGAAAGATCAAGATGCTCCAATGAAAAATAATAAATCGGATATAAAGTTCTGAAATCTAATTGTGATATTTGCAACCCAGTATCAACATTTTGATCACGTTCCATGAACGACATTAAACGATGATATACACGTCCTATATTATTTTGTTCATAATTTAGTTGTATATTCTCTGTTGGTTCTTGTTGCCCGTTTATTCGTAAGGAAATATATGTAACGCCTAGTTTATCAAATATCATGTGAGTACGTTCTTGATTACCTAATCGATCATAGTTCTGAAAAGCAATAAAAATATGCCGCGGTGCAGAAACACCCTGTTGTGATGCTATATGCCATGTAAACTGACCGTTAACGTCGGTTTGTATACTATCCGTGCTTGTTGTTAACCATGACAACAACGATTTACCACCAGTGTCCATGAAAGAAATCAACTTTTGTTCTTCTGCGATCGTTGGAGTCATTACCAGCATCCACAGTGAAAGTTTCGATAATACTACTTTACCAGCATCACCAGCGGGTCTCCACAGAGCATCGTTATCATCACCTTTTCTCACAAGAACCACCGTGTGTCTAGCTCGAAAAATAACCTTTCTGACATTTCTACAAAATCCAAAAATATGCGATAATGGAATTGTACATGAAAATCTTCTATCGGCTCCTAGCAACATATTTTTACGCGTTGCAAATTCCAAGTTGAAATCTAGATTAGAACCATGAACTACTGGCGTCACATTAGCATCACTGGCAGGGGTATCGTGTAATTTCGGTCGTCTTATATCATACGGATTATCGTTGGGGTGACCAGAATTATCTTTCACAAACATCATCGTGGGACCTGCTGATCTTGTATAATCATCAGAATATCTTGCTAATCCTATTATTGTTGTGGCAACGTCGACATCTTTCTGAATTGATTCAATATTTTTTCCATCGAGCATGTAAGTGGCACTATCAAACAATGCCATGATCCCGTTGTTGACAAAACCAACTTTTACCGCATCTGCATAATTAGCATTAGTTGTTCTTACAATTGTACCTTCTACCTCAAGAAACGCCTCAGCAGGTAAAAAGTATCTACTTGTGTCATGAACTTGTAGTTTAATTCTTCCACGCTGATCTGGTATTCGTGCGTCATAAGAATAAAACTGATAATCACGCACAGATTCATCTTTAAGCACAGGTGCTTCCATGTCAAATGCTGTGTCTGATATACGCTTGAACATTTATTAAAATTATTTTCGTCTAACATGAAGATTACCGGGTTTGGAAACTCCACTTCCTGATATCAAACTTGAAATATTATTCCCTGATTCACCTACTAACGCCGCTAGTTTTTGATTTGCAGCCTGATTTATTATTTTACTGACATCTGCTGGCATAATTTCAGTACTTGGCAATTTTACCGGTTGTGATTTTCGTCGCAATAATCGTGCTAGTCTTTCTTTGATTGCCGAGAACGCCCTAGCAGAAACATTAACAATTGCACCTGGAACTTTTTCACGAACAACATCAATAGCCTTCATCGATAATTGTTTCGCAACAGGCGCTACTTTTGGAGCTATCCTTGTAAATAATCCCCGTACAACATCACCAAGTCCATCTCCGTAAATTGCTCTATAGGTTGGTAATCGCGAGTTTACTGCTCTGACCTGTACAGATTTACGATGATTATTGTGTATGATCATCTTATTTTTATTTGTTATTTATCTAACAACTAGTCATCAACAAGTTCATCGATAAGTTCTCGGTAAACGCCGATTTCCATGATAACACCTTGAAATAATCGCCGACAAATATCAGATGCTTCATTAATTATTTCTGGTGAATTATTTCCGGCACGTTTTCCTCCTATGAGAACTTCTAACCGTGACACATCATTAATGATATTATCAGGACATAAACCAGATCCTGTTTTAGGTTCATCTTGAGGTGTTTTAAATACTGGTGGTTGCATTACCGGAGAAAGTACTTCAGTGATGACCGGGGATATGTCAGGTGAGTCACTTCTTCGAAATCCATGTGGTGAATCTACCGGTGAATATGTCATTACCGGCGCAGAAATTTTTTTACGTTGTAAAGGTGGAGGAAGCTGATACTGGGAGAGTTGTTCTTGTTGTTGCTGTCTTATTCTCTCTCTATGAAGTATTTCTACTTTTTCACGAAGAACGTTGTATTCCAAATCATTATTTCTAGCCTGTTTTTGTTTGCATATATGCGATATATCCATTTAATAAATTTTTCATTATTTGTTTTTTCATAAGGGGGGTTTAAAACACCAGATTTGTCAGATATATAATCTAATATTTTTTCGGGTAATTTTTCTTTTTCAGTATTTCTAATTTCTTCAACAACCCCTTTTTTGAAATTTGTAATTAATTTTATATTTTCTTTTATTGACCAGGGTTCTGGTGTATGTTCTTTTCTCACGTAGTCGACTTCAGCACGAAGTTTTCCAATATCTTCAAGTATTTCCTTACCAAAAGTTGGAGGTTGAACCCCAGCTATATCAGCTGGAAGATCTCGTAAAATCTTCTTTGTCTGTTTAGTTCTTCTTGCTATTTTTTCATTTTGTTCTGCTGTTTGTTTTGATACCGGAAGAAGATCTTCTTTGATGACAGCTGTAACTTTCTCAGTAGTTGCAGTGACGGGCTTAAACAGTTTTTTAGTGTCTTCTTCGTAATCAACTTGTGCTTCTTGCTGCGCTTGTAGATTTTTTCTAAATGAATCTCGCACGGGAAGAAATTTTTTAATTGCTTCTAGTCTCTCTCGTGCTATTCTTGCAGTATGAGATTCTGGATGTACCATTATTTTTAATATAACAATTTTTTAACTAATAGCAGCAGAGAGGGCGCCTACCAATGTTGCTAGTCCGTGGAAATTAAACAAAAAAATAAATAAACACGTAGAGTACTTTATTTTTCAGCTACCTTTTCGAACTAAGGTTTTATTGATGGGGTTGGTCTCAACAAAAATAAAAACCTCCCAGGAAACGTTTATTTGTAAAAATCTGGACCTTCTACGAGATGATTTTATTTTTGTTTATTTTTTTTGTCGGAATTCTATGGTCTGTTCGCCCTGTCTGCTGCTTGCACTAAAAATCATTAGCAAAGAAAGTGAAAGAACAGAACACAAAAGAGTAACTGTGGATCTAACTTTAATGAAAAATGGAGAAAATAATTCCATTGACTGGAATACGGCACATCCATTAGGATTACCGGTGTGACTGCAAAAGTGAATAATCCTTTCGTGACAGGGTTTTAGAATTTAAAAATATCTGCTCGCATTCGCCATAAGATATCTGGAGAATTCATTATAACAACAAAGAAATCAGTAAACCTGCAGAGACAAATGCGTTATTTGGATTACAAGTCAGTAGGTCAGTGCAGATTTTTTTGGTTTTTAACTTAGCTGCAATAAAAGAAAGATCTTAAAGTTCAAGTGTAACTTTTTAGAAAAAAGATGAATCATTATCTTCCTTGATATTTGGATACATGTGTTCTTGGACGAAGTACAATGAAACCGATGACAGTACACATTTTATGAAAGGCAGTAAATTAACTGCCATTTGGTTAAAAAGATTTATTTGGCGTTTTGTATTGGCTTGTATGTAATGTGTTGGGCTATACTATTGCTTCATACTGATTATAAGGAGACTGTTAAAAGAACGACTTTAAAAGAAAAATGAACTAATGAAATTATTTTGTGATTGGACAATGCATTTTTTAATTAATTGTGCGTGTTGGTTTATTTGTATGTTGAGAGAGAAAGAGAGAGAGAGAGAGAGAGAGTGAGAGAGAGAGAGAGAGTATGTTGTGCAAGTTGCAATATCCTATTTCAAGCTGAAAAAGTACGAGTCATAGGAAAAAATTTCAGTACATTTTTGACCCCTATATTTTTTATTTGACCCCTAGTTCTGACACCAAGGGTTTGTTTTTACACTCAATTTTACACCCCTAGGGATACACTGGATTGAGAGCAACTGCGTTGAAAAATTGTCCTGTAATTGTTGAATACTTTAATATAGCTTATTACTTTGTTATACCTTTCACCTTATTATTTTTATATCCTATACACATTGACAGTCGGGCTTGCTGACTGGGGGCTCGGAGTTATTTAATCTTTGATTTATCTTTTAATTGTCCGTCCTTCTCCGGTGTTAGTAATAATACCGTAGTGGTAACGTGACAGATGGTACATATATACCAGTTATTATATTAGAGACGGAATATGAGGCTTGTTGACAGACTGCATATCAGGTGGCTACTGTGAACCACAGCAACGTTGCTTAGCATCTTGATAAAGAACTTTTCCCTCTAAAATCTAGCCGTTTCGCTGCTAGAAATATCCTACCCAGAAAATCAAAATTGTAGTATTCTGTTGCCTCTTTGCTATACTTTTACTCTTCCTTCTACTGCCAGGTCATTACTGAAGGAATTACAACATTAAAGAGTGGATAGATACATGGATGTACTGTAGAATATTATTGTATATTTCTTCCATGAATTATCAAACTTGGTTTTGGCACTATACATAATACTTGTCTAAATATCATATAAATGAAATTTATTATGTACTCATTTTTTTGTTCCGTTAACTTTACATTGTCAGAATCGTGCAATATTGTACGATATTGCACTCGAGCGTACTTCATATGGAACTCACGTGAGTAAAGGAACTACTTTCTATTTGTAAACAAACAATGGACGCAGATGCCAGAACTTTTGATTTATTTTATTTGTCTGTGGATGAAGTAAACCAACTGTTTGAGCCATTTGAAAGCAGAGATGCCAAAGTTGACAATGTGGATGAATTCATAGACTCACAAAAGAAACTTTCAACGAAGCAGGCGACTGAACCTGATATCAGAAATGTGCAGCGATGACTGTATCATAACTAGTTTGTAAACAAATCATGCAAACTCACCTAGTAGGCTCTTTAATTTTTGGTTGATTAAATTTGTTTCTGAATGAATTCAAGCAGATGTTTCGTGAACTGCCACATAGCAGCTGATTTGCCATATCCCGGGTTAACTTTTTTGATACAATGTTTCTGATTTAGGCGGGCGATAGACGCCAGATTTCATAAAATTGCTGGGTCCCTACAAAAAGCATGCATGTGACCAGGCATTGACAGTCTTCTTTAGCTGGTAATAAGAATAGCAAAAATATACTTACAGTTTTGCATCCTAAATTTCCTCAAAATGTACTTTCTTAGTTCTGCAAATCCGAATTACAATAGCCACGTCATGGGTTCTCAAGCTTGATTACACGTTTCGAAATTGCAGTGTAATTTTAATTATATTCCAAGTGCAATTACATCCTCCTTGCTGCACTAAAAATGAAATAAACATTAAATTCCATAGCGTCTTTTTGATAATTGTAATTGATAGACTTCATATTTTCCCACATTTTGATTTCAAACATTCAATGACAGAACATAAATACACTTGCATATATCAACACGCTGCTCCGTCGCCGCTGAAATCCGATGTTCTTCATGTAGAACTGGTACAGATAAATCTAGTCCATAATCACGAAATTTCGTAGAGCGACAATAATACCAAAATCTATTCATTCCAGATTAAATGGAAAAGTTGTTTGCCATTAGCATTCATTCAAAAATATGACTCCAAATTTCAAGTAGACCAAAACGCCATTTTCTTTCGAAAGTAATGTTAGCGCGTGACTAAATTCAAATTTATCTGGGCGGAGTTATGTGCGCATTAATAATGCTATTGTTGTGTAATGATAAATCTGCGCTTGTGTATTTAGTTTGGAATACGGCATACATTCAGTTACTTTATTTCTTGTAGTGTATTTTTGTGTATATAATTAAGCCTTTGGTAGAATAAGAAAATGAGCATATAATAAAAAGGTTACTGCATTTGTATGGGAAAATATGAACTCATTTTGTCGGATGAATATACTGCATTACCAAGGTTGTGCAGTATTTCCATCTGAAAAACTCGTTCATATTTTCCCACACAAATGCAGTAACTTATAAATATTATGTAAAATGTACACACTTGTGCAACACACTCAATGTTTCGATTATATTTACTCTGATTAGATGAAGATGTCTTCATTGCAAATCTACATCTGAAACGAACAACAGTGACATGTGTGAAAAAAGAAAAGTTCAAAAGCACAAATGAAATTGTCAATCTAAATGAAGATGATGCAAAAACTGTTGTCTATAACTGGCAAATTTATAAATCAAATATCCTTAGGCAATTTTGATTGTCAAAAGAGATGTAGGTAAACTAAAACTAGATGTACCTTATTCTGAAAAGGGTAATGTTTTCTTTCTAACCGTAATTCACGTTGTGAACAATTGGTCAAAAGAAATACATACTACTGACAAAGGGTCCTATAGTAAATAATACTGACCATGTCAAATTAGGCCTACGCATTTTTTGTGACTATTTGACTGGAATTCCAGTTTACTCTATATTTAAGTTGAAAGCGGTATTAGTTTCCCAACATATAGCCTGTTTATATTCATTCGAGTATTAAGTAAAAGGAATTAAATATTTAGTAAAATTAGTTTCATCGGAATTAGATGGATGCAAAAAAAAAAAAAGAAATGCCTTTGTGAACATAATGTTCAATTGTTTTCATCTGCAAGAGTAATCATTAAGTATAGTCGATATATACAATGCCTGAGAAAGGTTTAGTTACAAACTTCAAAACCTATCAGCACTAGTATACAACTCTATTCACTTTTATGCTTTTTTTTGAAAGGATGATTTAAACGGAACATTACTGCAAAAAGAAACCTGATAAGTCATGTACAATGATCACAACTGCAAATTATATCTTGTTAAGTTTTTGGTTCGCACATCAAATTCAGTAGAAAAAAATCAGTAGACAAACAATATAAACCAATAGTTTACAGGGGAACATACTGCATCAAAGGATTTTACGAAGAGATACGTAAAATTACAAATCGTGTGCACGAACAAAACTGCATAGAAACAGATGATAACTACTCAGCCTGTGCATATGTGGAAAAAGAGATTATTGAAGATACGATGCATAGTTATGGCCTTATGAAAGGTATATTTAGGGTCCGGCACGATAACCAATGCAGCTGAGTTACAAACATTAGAAATATATATCTTCGTTGCCACACAAATCACTTGGTTATAATAGTGGTCTGTTTATGAAGACAAAGGTGAATAATGATCAAGATAAATGATCACCAATGGTACAATGGAAGTAACTGTAAAAATAACTAACATGTTTAAATTTCAAGTCATAGATCATGCAGCGAAACACATTAGGGCATTCAAATTTACAGAAACACATTAACATTTTAAGAAACACATTAACTGCACCTTACCCATATACATACATGGCTTCATTCGAAGATTTAAGTGTCCTCTATTCGTATGGATACATTCATTTCAAAGATTTAAGTGGTTTCTATCCATATGCATTTGATACATTTAAATATCATATTTAAAAGGCATATGTCCATTTAGACCAGTGGTTTCCAAGTTTTTCAAGCAGAGGGCCATATCTGCTATTTTCGGTAATTAAGCGGGCCACAATGTTATAAAATTATAAATGTTTATCAATGTTTATAAAATTATAAAAGTCGTGTACTATCATTCTTAAATTTATTAACTTTCAGCAACCAAATTCTAAAACTTTAAAAGCAGTCAGTGTCATTCCTACACTACAGTCATTTTCGGTTATAAATCAAATCCGCAGATTAAGCAAACCGGTTTACCACTACGACTAGGCACATACATAAATTTATTCGTCCAATCTGCGTTGAATTCACGACAAGCAACGTCCTCACATTTTGCTTATTAGCATTGTTTGATTCTACGTTATCCACGTTCATGCTTATCGGTTTAACGGCAAATTTTTATTTGAAAAATCTAATTTCAACACCAAACTGCAGACTACTAAACAGTTGTAACAGATTACATCATGGCGTCTTGCGCACTCTTATTGGTCGACAAGGCTGGAAAAGGGGAATTTCCAAACGTTTCGTTCGCTAACTCAACGCGCGCATTCGATAATTATATCTGAGCACAACAACTACGCACAGAGTGAATTATCGAACACCAACGGAGCTCCGAGTGCTCGACCAAAATGACAGACTTCTTAGAAATAACATTATATACTCCTTAATACTGTAGATCGCGCATTATTGCAACTTTCGTCTACTTATCATTTATTTATTTGAACGTCAATGAATTTTTGAAATTATTAAAATACATTATAGCAAATATAGAGGCCTCGCGGGCCAATTTCTGAGAGCTGACGGACCACAAGTTGCCCGCGGGCCGTGGTTTGGGAACCTCTGATTTAGACATATAGACTCATTTGAAAGATTCAAATGTTCTTTATTCATATGGATACATTTGAAACGTTTAAGTGTTTTCTATCCATATGGATACATAAATTCATTTTAAAGTGTCACTTGTTCATATGGCTATATGGATTCAATTGAATAGTTCATGTATCCTCATCCTCTATCCATTTGGATACATCGACTAATTCGAAAGCTTTAATTGATCATTATTAATATGGATACATTTATTTGACACGTTTAAGTGTCATCTATCTATAAGTTTGCGCGCATTCATTTGGAAGGTTAACGCACCCTCTATCCGTTTTGACACAAGGATTCATTTGAAATGTTTAAGTGTCCTCTGTCCATTTAAATGTATGGATTCATGTGAGGATTATAAGTGGCATCTGTTCATATGGATTTATGGATTCATTTGACAGATTTAAGTGTCCTCTATTCATAGAATAAATTCATTTCAAACGTTTAAGTTCTTCTATTCATCTGGATACATGAATTCATTTGAATGGTTAAGTTGTCCTAATCCATTTGGATCCATGGACCTAATCTAAATATTTAAGTTTATTCTATTCATATAAATACATTCATTTGTGACGTTTAAGTGTCCTCTATTTATATGGATACATTCATTGAAGTGTCTTCTATTCTAATGAATACAGAGATTCATTATATATCTTTAAATGTCCTCTATTTGTATGGATCCATTCATCTGGAATGTTTATGTGATGCCTATCCATGTGGATACATGGAAGCATTCGAAAGATTCAAGTCCTCTATTCAAACGGATACATTTATTTAAAACGTTTAAATGTCTTCTGTTCAGGTGGATACGTGAACTTATTTGAAACTTTAAAGTGTCCTCTATAAACTTGAATACATCGAATAATTTGGATGGTTTAAGTGTCCTCTATTCAAATGGATCAATGGATTCATTTGAAATTATGTACGTGCCCTCCATCCATTTAGATACATGGATTCATTTGAATGGTTAAAGTGTCCTCTATTTATATTGATCTATCGATTCATTTCAAAGATAAAAATGTTCTCTTTTCATATGGATATATTCTTTTGAAACATTTAAGTATCTTTTTTCCAGATGGATACTTGAATTCATTTGCAAGGTCTAAGTGCCACCTATCCATTTCGATACATGGATTCATTTGAAAGGTTTAAATGTCGTCGTCTATTCATGCTGATTCATTCATTTGAAAAGTTTAAGTGTCCTGTGACGGTTGCACGCATTGGGGTGGGTTTTTTCAATATATATTAATTAAATTATGATGGAAGTTCCACCCGGGCTCGTGGGGTTAGAAAGTTAAATTAGTGACGAGGTAGATTTACAGCTCTGAGCCCCCAGTCAGCAATGCCGACGGCTAAATTATACAGAACACGAAGATGAAATTCAATCAATAACAATTTAATAAATTCGATAATTTAAAAACGATAAACTTTCAATCACCCGTCTTTCCCTCGACCAAGTGACAACCTAATTCATCCCGTGATTTACAGTGTGAGTTCGATTTCCCCCCGTCCTTGCGTCTACTCATCTCTTTCGTTCCCGCTAATTCCTTCTTTCCTTCCGTTCCTCAAACACCTCCTTCGACTCCATTTCCCTCTGTACTATCTCCTCCTCCAATTTCGCCGCCAATTTCCTCTTCCTCCCTTCTCTCCTCTTTTCCTCCTAGACTTCAACTTCTCCTGACTTCTCTCCTTTCTTCTCCTTTCCTCCGTCTCTCTATCTGAGACTACGGGACCAAACTGTAACTGGTCTGTCCCTCAAAGCTTCCTGTAAAAAACCACAAGGCGTTAACATATGCTTTATCGAATCTCACCTCACACTAGATCAACAATTAATCATCAGATAAGGATATCACGGTTTCTGTCTCGCATGCGTACACATCGCAATTCCCACACACTTACTGCGGGTAAACAATGGCGTAATAACACGGCATCAGCGAATTGTCATACAGACATCAATACATTGCATCACGTCAGTATATAAACATATATATTTAATCTCATTGTACTACAATCTGACAACAATCAGACGCATGTCTGTACATTACACAAATATTCAACAATGGCAAAATTTATAATCACATGAACACATGTGCTAGTCTACTATAAAATACCCATATAGCGAATTACAATAGTAACTCTTACGACGGCTAGCAAGCTATATAATTCTTTACAAATATCAACTCATTTCTTCAAAATATGCAAGTAATTCTTAGTACTCATTCCGCAAAGACCGAACAACTAGCTCACTGACCTTATTTGAAGCTGTCTATACTTAGAATTTCCTGTTCTAAGATTTTCCCGCCAATAACGAATGGCTATTCCGAGTTACGCTAACCTCCTCTGGGTAATTTCTCTTAGCGAACTAATTCTTGCCGGAAGACGCAGGGATATCATTCTACCCAAATCAGGGTCTCTCCCCATCACGATTCTGATTGGGTGGCGCTGTGACCCTGTCCAATCGTCTTAGCGGCCAGTTCAACCTGGTTGTCTGTCTGCAGGGAAAAAGTTAAGACACTCCCGCTTCTTCGTGCAACTTCTTTTGATCTGTGCAAACGTTTCCACGTCTAGGTGATAATTGGCTATCTGGCGTCCTCGCAGCTCCTAGGTCTGGCTCTCCACTTCTAGCCACGGCAATCTTACGTAATGGATTAGTGCTAGCCTTCGGCAATGTTTAACATCAAACAATGGCTTGTCAGAATTACCTTGATTATACATGTTTCAAACTGGGGCTACTCTGGGTCGGGGTAAACGTGACATGTCCTATATCCATTTCGATACATGAACTTTTTAGAAAGACTTAAGTGTCGTATATTCATTCGGATACATTCATTTGAAACGTTTAATTGCCTTCTATCCATATGGATTCGTGAATTTATTTGAAACGTTTAAGTGTCCTCTCTCAAAGAAGATACATGGATTAATTTGAAACGTCAAATTGCTATTTGTCCATTTTGATACATTGATTCAATTGAAAGGTTTAAATATTTCCTATCAATATGGATTCATGGATTTCTTTGAAAGGTCTAAATGACATTTATTCATTTGAATACATGGATTCGTTTCAAAGGTCTAAGTAGTCCCTAGTCATTTGGATAAATGGATTCATTTGAGAGGTCTTAATAACCTATATCGGTACGGATACATGAATTCATTTGAAAGGTTTAAGTGTCCATTAGTCATATGGATACACGAATTCTTTTCAAAAGGTCTAATGAAAAAGAAATTCCAGTAAAAGAAAGTTGTTTATTTTTTATGTTGTATTATTCCCCAAGTTTAAATGATTCAAACACATCCGACGAAGATGACTAAGAAATTATACAACGCAAAATACCAGTTTAATCTAACTGATACAAAGATATCATTTTTAGAACAATAGTTAAATTCACAAGAGTATTTTTAAATAGTTCAAGGCGCATTCAAATTACAGTTCTGATACAGATTAAACCTTATATGTATATATGACAGATTTTCATACATATTGATGCATGGATAGATACATACGATACATTATTTCATAAATGTGTTATGAAATTCTTCTCTTGTATGTTATCTCCACTGCAGCCAGTTAGCTCATACGGTCATTGCTATACACCTAAATATACCCAAGAACATATCACTTTGTCTGCTGCATTGCATGTTTTTTAAACAAAAATATTAACATTTCTAGTCACTATATGTTACATCAGGCATTGTTCAGTCATTTAAACACATAGGAGCACATCCTTAATATTTTGATTCAAAGAATCTTATCATATTACTTTCACATTATAAAACAAACATTAGCGAGGTGCTAGTGAATTAAACGTATCCTTTCCAAGAAAACGGCGTGACTAAAGGTTTCTTATAATCATTAATTAAATTTTGCTCATAGTGAGTTGTTGTCTGATATGCTATGTGGATACAATGCACAGTATCTCTGTAGTGTCCCGATTAGTAGACGTATATAACACGCTTGAATGTCCTTTGATTCATGAAAGGGTTTAAGACAGTTTCAACATTTAGCACAAGACTATTAAATAAAAGTATATTTCCAATAAATTTAACTGGAATGTAAGAAATTAGAAATATCTTGGAGAATCATAAAAGCAGGGGATTTTTGCATCACAAAATGTTCGTTTAATCGTCTTCATACTATTTATAGAATCCTTTCATAATTTAGTCATCTTAAGATATCTTAAAAGAAACTTCTCTGAGGCAAAGATGAAAGCCCTCCTGGCATACAAGGCTGCACCTAGCCCCAGAACACTACAAGCCCTCAGGATTGCAAGGAACAACGCCCAGAAGACCGCCCGCCGCTGTGCCAACACATAATGGCTGAACCTTTGCAACAGTATACAGACAGCACCTGACACAAGAGGAATGTATGAGGGTATCAAAAAGGCGACAGGCCCCCCCCCTCCCCAGCTACAAGACCGCCCCCTCAAGTCCAAGACGGGCGAAGTCATCACAGACCAGGGGAAACAATTGCAGCGATGGGTTGAGCACTATCTCGAGCTATATGCAACCCAAAACAATGTCAGTGGAACTGCCCTGGACGCCATTCCAGACCTGCCTGTCATCGAGGAGCTAGACACACAGCCCACCCTGGAAGAGCTCGGAAAAACCATCGATTGCCTTGCCTGTGGGAAGGCTCCTGGAAGCGACGGCATTCCATCTGAAGTCCTCAAGAGTGGAAAACCAGCACTGCTCCAGCCCCTACACACACACACACACTCCTCTGCCTTTGCTGGGAACAGGGATGAATCCCACAGGACATGCGTGACGCCAACATCGTCACTTTGTATAAAAACAAAGGAGACCGTAGCGACTGCAACAACTATTGGGGCATCTCCCTCCTCAGCATCGTCGGAAAGGCTTTCGCCCGTGTTGCCTTGGCGCACTTGCAGATCCTAGCCTCTCGCGTCTACCCAGAGTCCCAGTGTGGATTTCGAGCCGGCAGGTCAACTGTAGACATGATCGTCTCACTACGTCAGCTGCAGGAGAAGTGTCGCGAGCAGCAGATGCCCCTCTACATTGCCTTCATAGACCTGACGAAGGCGTTTGACCTGGTTAGTCGGAGTGGACTCTTCAGACCCTTGCAGAAGATCGGCTGCCCACCCCATGTCTGCTTGCTATAATTATGTCGTTCCACGAGAACATGCACAGCACAGTGTGCTTCAATGGCGCAAAATCTGAAGCATTCCCAGTCATCAGCGGAGTTAAACAAGGCTGTGTCCTTGCGCCGACGCTCTTTGCCATCTCCTTCTCCATGCTTCTCCATTAAGCATTCAAGGACTGCAGCGAGGGAGTGTATATCCATACCAGGGCTGACGGCAAGCTGTTCAACATCGCCCCGTCTCCGTGCTAAGACTAAAGTCACAGAGGTACTCATCCGTGAATTGCTCTTCGCCGACGATGCAGCCTTGACATCACACACGGAAGATGGACTGCAGCAGCTGGTATGCTGCCTCTCCCATGCTTGTAAGGAATTTGGACTGACCATCAGTTTGAAGAAAACGAACGTCTTGGCGCAGGACGCAGACTCCCCTCCCTCTGTCACCATCGATGGTTACAACTTGGAAGTTGTCGAGAACTTCACATACCTCGGGTCTAACATCTCCAGCTCACTCTCCATTGATTCTGAGGTGAACGGCAGGATTGCCAAGGCAGCAGCAGTGATGGCCAGACTTAACCAGAGAGTCTGGAACAACCCCAACCTCACAGAGAAGACCAAACTGCGTGTCTACCAAGCCTGCGTACTCAGCTCACTTCTCTACAGCAGCGACACATGGACCACCTATGTAAGACACGAGAGGAAACTCAACAGCTTCCACCTGAGATGTCTGCGGCGCATTCTGCACATCCAGTGGCAGGACAAAGTAGCCAACACAGAGGTTCTAGAACGCCCCAACATGAACAGCATGTTCTCCATTCTCAGCTACAGGCGCCTTCGCTGGCTTGGCCATGTCAAGGGAATGGACCCAGGTCGCATTCCCAAGGACCTATTATATGGGAGTTAGCAGAAGGTGCACGACCAACTGGACGACCACATCTGCGCTACAAAGATGTTTGCAAGAAGTATATGAAGACGGCAAACATCAATGTCAACGACTGGGAGGGCTGTGCAAACAACCGTTCCAGCTGGCGTCTAGCTGTCAGGCAGGGAGTTCAAAATGCAGAGGAAGAGCGAAGAATAAAACAAGCAGAAAAGAGAGCTAGAAAGAAGGATAAACAAAAGCTTACTTTGGAGCTACGCCATCGTCTCCCGTAGACGGAAGGATGCCAAGATGTGTCTCTTTATAGCGCCATACAAGACTCTTCATAAGGAAAATAGCTGGGCCAATCTTATAATTGAATTGCGATAGTTACCTTCCTTTAAGTACAGTAATAGTTGTGACAGTTTTAAGCTAAAAACCGAAACAGGACTATTGCCTATCTATATTACCTCTCTAACAAGTTCAAAGACCATGAAATCATAAAGCAGCACTTTAATATATTTGGTTCTACATGTAATGATTTCGACGCTCACAGCGCGAAAAAACCAGATAAAGATGACCAGAATGCTATCACATTTGTTTAAACACAAAGGAAACAATATGCAAAGAAATTATACGAAGACTCACATGGTTTATATATTGGTCAATATTTATAAACACCAACCTTCATATTTATCTCTGTTCTAAAAACCGACTCACGGTCTTTACTCTGGTGATTAATGTTGTGTTTGTTGATTTTTGTTGGTGGGGCGAATACTTGCTATTGCCAAGCCTAAAAACAAATGATGGGATCCTTGTATTAGACTTGTAAATTAATTACGATGATGATCATCATCATTATTTGTAGGCCCCGTTACGACAGTAGTTGGGAAGATGGATATCATTACGTTTAAAATTGTGTTCAGTTTTGTACGCGCTGTGGTGGGAAGATTTTTGCAGCTAAAGTCATCGAAAGCAACATATTAGTTTTTAGACGCTCGATATGTTACATCTGCGCATTAAAATCATTATCAGGATAGATAATATAGATATATAGATCGTAAACAGGAATAAGAATTCAAGTTATCTCCCTTATTTCGGCTCAAAAATTTAAAACAAAATCGACCGTTAATTTAGATAACCTAATTCAAATTCCCTTTAATTCGTCAACCTTTGTGTCAACTATCCAAGAGATACATCTGCGTATTATATTATTCAGCAGGACCACCGAAAAAGCGCACAGAAATAATTAATCTTATCAACGACCAGAATATTGACGTCTTTTTCCTGACAGAAGCATGCATAAAAACATCAGGCGATGAGCCCAAGTGTGCGGATCTAGCACCCACTGGTTACTCCATCAAGTCGTCACCCCGTAATTCTCGCGGAGGTGAAATTGCTGTCAACACAAAGAACTCTATGATAAAACGTCTTAACCACAACACAACATTCAATTTCGACCACACACCGTTTGAACTAGTCCAAACCACACTCACACTGAAGCAAAGGTCAGTCCATTTTTTCTGCCTATACCGCCCTCCACCTAGCAGAAAAAACAAGCTGACTGACTCTCCTTTTGGAGCAGTTTCCGAAACTACTGGACTATTGAAATTCGATAGGTGGAAACCTGATTATTCTTGGAGATTCAACTTTCACTTTCGCTGTCCTGGAAACCCAAATACGTAAAAACTCATAGATTCCATATATATTTTCAACCTCAAACAGTCAGTTAACCAACCACCCATAAACATGGTCACATTTTAGACTGGATTCTTCATAGACCTGATGATAACATTCCACGGTCCTCCCTGGTATCCCATGATATTGCATCAGATCACCTATGCACTATATGCCATCTTGACGTATCAGGCCCTAACCCTCCACCTGTATCTGCTACTCAGAGAAACCTCCGTATGATAAATAGAACTAAACTAATGCACGACATCCACGCTAACCTAACAACTTGCTTACCTCCTACCGCAGAACAACTCGATAACTGCTTGCGTTCGTTGCTTGACAAACATGCCCCCGCTACCAAGTGCAGAGCATCAATTCAAAAGTGTTCTCCATGGTATAGCAGTGTTAGGGACCAGCTTCGCACTGCTAAAAGAGACCGCCGTAAAGCTGAGAGGCTTTGACTTTCCACCAGACTCACTATTCATAAGCAAACCTATAAAGCCGCTAAGAAGAATGTCACAAATATAGTCCATGCAGCGAAACCAGCCCACCACACTACTAAGATCATGGAAAGTTTCAACTGCAAAGAGCTCTTCGAGATTACTAACAAGGTAATGTCAAGGAACAAATCTACACCACTTCCAACTATAGTCTCTCCAGTCGATCTTCCGTGACAAAGTACAAACCATTAGAGATAAGCTTGACACCACAATTTCAACTGACTCGTCGTCACCATACAGTTTGGATACAGAATTTGAGCGGCAATAATTAGCAGGGTTTGAACCTGTCTCTATGGATTTCGTACGTACAATCCTGATGAAGAGTGCACCAAAGTCATGTGAACTTCATCCAATTTTAACATCACTGCTGCTTGAGTGCTTAGATCCAGCATTGCCTTCACTAACGGATGTTATTAATACCTCTCTCTCATCCGGGTAATTCACATCATTTTTCAAAACTGCCGTTGTAAAGCCTCTGCTGAAGAAACCAACACTGGACCATAACGATTTAAAGAACTACCGCCCAGTTTCTAATCTCCCATTCATATAAAAAAATCTTAGAAAAGGTTGTTCTATCCCAGCTTGTATCTCATCTAAATTCAAACAGTCTTTTTAGCAATGTACAATCTGCATATCGCCCTTGCCACGGTACTGAAACTACTCTTCTAAAGGTAGTTAATGACATTCTCTCTGCATTGGATAGCGGAAAGATTACAGTCCTCACCCTCCTTGATTTGTCTGCAGCATTTGACACAATAGACCATGATATATTGCTTCACCGCCTCCAGCATGTATTTGGCATTCATGATACAATCTTACTGTGGTTCAAGTCCTACTTGGTCAACAGGACATAAATTGTATCTGCAAATGGAATACACTCCGGCCCAGTTGATCTATGTTGTGGTGTTCCACAGGTGTCTGTTCTTGGACCTGTTCTCTTCATTCTATACACTCAGTCGCTCTCAAGTGTCATAGATCATCATCCATTGTCTCACTAATTGTACGCTGATGACACCCAAATATATAAATCTAGACACTCAACTGAAGTTGATGCAAACATCCAACGTGTAGACAGGTGCAAATCATGGATGACATATAACAAGCTGCAGATGAACGACGATAAAGCTGAGGCCATTCTGATCACAAAACAAAGACTTTCTCAGTCACATCCTTTACCTCAAACAATAAATATCAGCAACACCAACGTTAAATTCACACAATCAGTACGAAACCTAGGTGTTACTTTGGACGGTACTCTCAAATTGCATCAACATGTCATGAACATATGCAAGGCTGCATATCTTCAGCTGAGACGCATCAGCTACATTCGCAAATATCTTTCCGTTGATGCCACTAAAACACTTGTGTGTTCATTAGTACTTTCAAGAATGGACTATTGTAACTCAATTCTGTCTGGTTCATCTCAATATCTGCTCCAGAAACTTCAAAAAGTTCAAAACACAGCTGCTCGGGTCATACTTAGAGTACCACGATCAGAACACACCTCCCCGCTGCTCTGTACCCTATACTGGCTATCCATTCGATCCAGAATGAAACACAAAATTTATTCTCTGTGCTACGTATCACTGTCGGACTCTAGTCCAACATACCTATCCGACCTCACCCATTTTTACACACCAGCAAGATACTTAACGCTCCTCTTCTGACAATCGTATGCTCATTATTCCCACTATGAAAACAAAGTCATATGGACAGCTTTCTTTTGCATAACAGGACCCAGCAACGTGGAATGAATTGCCCACTGAACTTAGACACAAAGACACAGTGATCCCATTCAAGAGTGCTCTCAGAACTCACTTATTTCGACTGCAAGAACAAACATAAAGACCTGATAATGTTTCCTACCTTAAATAATCTCGTCATGTTTTTAATGTTTTCTAATTGCATGGTGTTTGTTTTTGTAATCATATCATTGCATGTTTTGTTATCTTATAAGTCTTGTCTAACGTTATAAAGCGCTTAGATCTTCTAAAGATTAGGCGCTTACAAAGTCATTATTATTATTATTATTATTATTATTATTGTTATTATTATTATTATTATTATTATTATTATTATTATTATTATTATTATTATCATTATTATTCTATGGTTTGCATCATAACCTTCTTTTCATCTCTTGCTATGAGAAGGGATTACTCATAAGTTAAGAAATGCCTTTGCCCATGGAGAGAGAGAGAGAGAGAGAGAGAGAGAGAGAGAGAGAGAGAGAGAGAGAGAAGAAGAAGAAGAAGAAGTAATTCAAGCTCTCAAACAAGAGTGTCACAATAACCGTGAAGATACTACTACATCTTGGGGAATGAAATACGGAATCGCTGTAAGGAAAAGACAGAGCTGTTCTGACCGGAGCAACACATGCTTTATTGATATCAAGACATATTTGGATAAATTTTGCAGATATAATTTTCTTTTATATCCTACAATGTTAAGGTGATTTCATCCTTTTAAAGATGGCCGCGAATCCATGGCAGATGACTTATGTATATGCTGAATGCATAGTGGAAGATATTTCTGTTATAAATGACATTGATTAGTCAGCTCTGTTTAATATATTGAACAATCATTTAGAGCTCAAAAAAGCTTGTACAAGATTGGTATGGCGCTTGTTGACGGATGATCGAAAAAAGTCGGGTTGAAATCGCCGAACAGCTACTCGCAAATATGAAAATAGTAACCATAAACGCTTAATTGAGATTGTCACAGGAAACGAGACATGGATTTAATATGTGGAACCCGACCCAGAGAATGTAGTAGGGATTAGATAGGAGAAATGTATACTGGACTACAAATGGCTCAGTGTGGTAGGACTGTCGATGCATAAAACCAAGTACGTGTGCCAAACTCTGCTAGTGTCACTAGACAATTTTATGCGTCCAAAGTGTTTCCAAACGTAGTAATTGAATACTCAGACCGAGACAGTGTGTAGAGGTGCATGAGGAGCAATTTGAGGGGATGCCCTGGTGTACTGTTCACTAATAAAGAACTTTATTATATCTCGCATTAATATTCCGAAGGTTTAAGTACCCCTGATATGTCTGGTGGCTGTGTTCTCGCCAACTGTGTAATGGCTATTGTTAAAGAAGTGCCCTCTGTTATGCTCAGAAGGAATCCCGCGATTAAAAAGCAATGCGGCATTTGAACTTTTCAACCATGACCACTTATGCATTAGAGAGTCTCAAGTATCAGTTAGCTTATGTCTCCGTGATTGTATTTTAAGACTTCAGAGATGCACCTCCAACAAAAACTGATCATAAGGCAGAATTATATATCAATTCGTATACAGACTTAAATTACTGGCCCTATAATTAATTAATTTTAAATAATTATACCATTCACAGCTACAAGAAGGGGGATACGTAATGTAGATTGGCGCTGTAGCTACCAATCTTTCGATTTTTCGATTTTTCATACTCTTTTACACAGGGACTAGTAAGTCATGATTAATTCTTTAGATTATTGATCACTGGGTCTTAATGACCTTAACCTTTTGTCAAAGTATGGGATCTTGATCTTACGTACTGCGCATAAATAATTTCTTTTTGGACTTACCATAATCATGACATTTGACATATATAGACCAACATCTATAGGTTTCTTCTTTAAGCTAAGTGCAGCAAATCACAAAAATTGGCAATGGAACCTACTCTAGAACCAAAGTTGCCGTGCAAAACCTAAGTCGCAATGACGTTAACCTTTGATAGCTTGACCCAAATAATGAATAAATCTTTCTCTTGAAGTGCAAGCAAACCAGGAACTTTGATGAAGGCAGGTGGTCACGAACTGACCTTCGTGTATTGAAACAATTTTTCACTTTTCATCCATAGTGACCGTGATCTTTGACCTTTTGGCCCTCAAAACAATAGGTTTCCACCTTTCTCCAAGTGCAGTCAGAGAGTAGTATGCAAAACAGGTATATCAACGGACCGACCCTTATATCCTCTAGCTCACAAACATATGGTTGCAAAGAAAGATGGGAGATTATCCAGTCGACAAAGATACATTTACCACCTTTCTACATTTCTAATAAATAGGATACTTACTCATAATATTGGTAAAAATATTTGGAAAAGATTTTAAAAATGGGTTTACCGAAAGGTGCTTGATATAAGAGAGATTGCATATATAAAACTATTTTATATGAGGGTAGTCATTTATATGTCCTTCATTATAAACCTTAGAATATTCATTATCAGTAGATGCTGCTGATCATACTGAATTACCATTGTATATGAAATCTGCTGATCATACTGAATAAACAATTGTATATGAACTCACTCCATAGTTAATATTAGCATAATCATCTGCGTCATGTTTTAGCGTCATTAGAGTCATTAAACCCAGCATCAACAGAGTCAACAGCGTTAGCAAAGCTAGTGTTTTTTAAAATTACCACTATTATCACTATAACCGTTTATACCACTGTGACAATCATTATCACCATTACAATTTCACCACCACTACTATGATTACCACTAGGATCACTTTTACCAGTTTTCCACGATTACCACTATTACCACCTTTGCCACAATTACTACTTTTACCATTATTATAACTATTACCACTTTTATCACGTCCGCCTCGGATGCAGGAGGTCGCAGGTTCGAACCCCGGCCGAGTCATATAAGAGACTTATAAAAATGGTACTAACAGCTGCCTCGCTTGGCGCACAGCATTAAGAAGTTAGTGTTAGGACTGGTGGGCCTGGTTTCAGGATAATGTTACTGGGTGGGACATCGTGCTACATGTCTTCGGCATGATGTCCTATTGCTAGACATCACTACAAACTGTAATATTGCAGACATCATAGCGATATAACTGAACAATAGCTAAAGCTACGTTCAAAATCCAAAACACAAACACCACTATTATTACTGCTACTACCGTTACGGATCACTGCCATCTCACCTCTGTCTGCGCCCGTTCGAGTCTCGGATTCAGCCAGTGTGGGTATGTGAGAAAGCTTGCAATGGTACTAACAGCTACCTCGCTTGGCGCTCAGCATTAAGAGGTTAGTGTTAGGACTGGTCGGTTTGGTGTCAGGATAATGTGATTGGGTGGGACATCATGCTACATGTCTGCGGCATAATGCTCCAGTGCTAGACATTAGTAGTGAAAGGGGTGAGATTAGCGACAATGGGAATTAGCATTACAGACCCCACCTGGGTAAGATTAGCGACAATGGAAATTTAACATTAACCACCCTGGGTAAGATTAGCGACAATGGAAATTTAACATTGGAGAAAGGAAAAAAAGGAAATATCCATTCTAGGGACAAAGGCATTCGAACAACGGAAAAAAATATCGATTCTAGGGACAAAGGCAATTGAACATGGGGAATAGAGTTTGGGCTTGTATAGGGACAAGGGGAATTGAACATGGGATTTTAAAAAAAAAATTGTAAAAAAGGGGTAGGCAATGGAAAGTCAGTCTCTTTTCGAGAAATAGGAGTGGTCCTGAAAAGGGCCTTTGGTTTTATGTTAATATTAACATAGACGACATTTGTCACATCTTCTTCTTCTTAAACTCCTTCTAACTGCAGGTCCATACACAAGTACCCTCTTGAGGCATCCTTGTCTTTCTATGTAAACTCTTCTCAAATATAGACTAGTATCTGTCCTATCGACAACAGTCCACTTGGATCGGACATACATGGGTATGTCCGTCCTGAACATCATTGTTGACACAAGGGTGGAAGATTGAACGTCGGTCCGAGAACAGGTGAATGATTGCGCTGAACTGCGCTTATTTATAGGGAGAGGAAGGATTGAAACGGATTGAGTTCATTGACCAATCCGAACACGCGTTACAAAATTCAGTCAACCCTCATCCAATCCGAAGAGAGCAGTTTGTGACGTCACGTGGTCTATATAGATTCGCTAGCGCCTGTGTGCAGTCAATCGATGCGAGACAGTGATTCAACATGACGGAAACTCAGAAAACGATTCACTGGGGTGCACCAGCAGTGGAGACCGCCCAAGGGAACCCGGACTTATTTTCAGAAGAGGTACATTGGGATTTTGTGGATTTTCTTACCTCGCAAGAATTTGTTCCGGAACCTTCGTCTCATTCTTCATTACCGCAAGTGGAGAATTTTAGACAGAGACAGAAAGAAGAATTGGAGAAATTTATGCAACGACAGAAGGAAGCGGAACAAGCTTTTCTCCTACAGCAACAGCAACAGCAACAAGAAGAGGTAAGAAAAAAAAACAACAACAAGAAGAAGTAGCAGCAAAGAAACAAGAGGGTGAAAATCAAACGGCCACGGTACTGTTGGACATTTTAGCGGAGTTAAGAAGTCTGAAATAAATATATCAGACTTCTTTATCACGACCGAAGAGAATACGACCTTCCCGAGCTAAACACGCCAACCCTGTGACTAAGCCTATCGTACCACCCTTAGTGATTTCAACCCAATCATCATCATCAGAAGTAGGCCTCAGCCGTGGCAAAGGCTTAAGGCAGTTAAAGTTGATTGCTTAAACTCACCCCTACACCAAAAAAAACCCCTAAGACCCTTTTCAGGTCCACCCACTTCTCTCGAAAAGAAATACAATTTCAATTTGCCAATAACTCAAAAATCAACAAACAAAAAAAACATTTTACCCTTATAGTACGTGTAGGTGTATGAGTGCGTGAGTGTAGCTTATTATTTAAAATCAAAACTCAAAGACACTTACCTTATATAATTAATGTATTCTTTTCTCCATAGTTACAATCCAATTCACAATTCACACCAGAACACTTTATAAAGTTCATACACTTCTTCTGTTTCTTTTTTTTTACTCTCTCTCTCTCTTTTCAATTTCTTCACCGTCACAGTCTTTTCCTCCTCACTTTCTTCCCTTCTTCTTTTCTTCTCATGTTTCTTTTCCTTCACCTGGCTGCTTTCTTCTTCTGAAGAATCTCTCTCTTCTTCTGAAGAATCCCTCATTTCTTCTGACTCCTCTTGTTTCTTTTTTGGGCAATCTGGAGACCAATGTCCTTTTTCTTGACAATAATAACAGGTATCTTGACTTTTGTCTTTTCTAGCTCCTGTTTTGTTTCTTTTTTGACGGTCTGGACACTCTGAAGACCAATGCCCTTTCTTCTGACAGATATAGCAAGTATCTTGACTTTTATCTCGAAAGGAAGGAGAGTAGTCCGTCGGCTGGTCTGAAGAGAATTTTCTAATGACCCCTCGCAAAGCTCTGATGAAACGTTCCATCTAGGTAGTCTCTTCCATCGTTGTGCTCGGTTTGAAAGTGAAATGAATAGTGAAAGGACAAGACACACACCCTTTTATATACGCTGGTTTGCCATGACTATAAATTAGTCTATGGTGTTTAAGCTTGAGTCATTTGACGTTTTACACTCAAGATGAAACGATCCTATTCATTCGAGAAGAAAGAAGAAGAAAGTAAGAGGCAGAAACGTGATCTATCGCATCGTACCAGAGCTGAAGTCTTGGCACAAATTCATGCCAGTGATTTTGAAGAGGACATGAGTGAACCAGAATCCGAACCCTCTAAACAAAGTTCACCACCCTTAGTCAGCCCTGAAAAGTACTATTCCATTCGAGAGACGGAAAAGCGCTCCTCTAGAAAATTTAGAACCACGGCTTACACCTACACAGTGAAGTTTAAAGATTTCAAGTCCGACGTACCATTGGAGAAAGCAGAAGGGTTTATCACCGAGATGTGGGATTCTTTGCTCACCGCACTCAAGCGACAATGTCAACCCAAAGAAGACGGTCGCTTGACACTATCCATAGATCACGATGGTTTGAAATCCCCTGTTTGGATCGAGTTTAGCAGACCCGCAGAACTAACCCCTTCCAAAGTCATGGACAAGATTCAACACGTACAACAATCTAATGACCAGTTTGACATCACCGATGGAAAAGCCACACTGAAAATGGCCCACGTCTCTCCTCCTCAAGGGACCGGACAACGCAATAAGGTGTTATTAGTGAACGACCTTCGCAACACCAAAAAGAGTCTCGTCCAAATTCACAATTCTCAAGACCAGATGTGTTTAGCCCGAGCCATCGTTGTGGGACGAACCTATGCCAACAAGAATGACATGGTAGAATGGAAAAGAGCCTGGAAAACTATTCAACGATCCGACCGAGCCAAACAACGAAACGAAGCAGAACTCCTGTTACAACAAGCCGGACTGTCCAAAGACACACCCTGTGGCATTCCTGAGATGCAAAAATTGCAAGATGTCCTAGCTCCATTCTACACCTTGAAAGTGCACCCTCAAGAAATGCGCGGACCTCTGTTGTTTCTAGGCCAAGACTTTAAGGACGGAAAATACATTCATGTCTATTATCACGAGGACCATTTCGATACCATTACCAGTATCACTGCATTCCTGGGATACGGTTATTACTGTGAGAAATGTGACCATGGTTATAATAATCGAGAGCAACACAAACATTGCGGATGGAAATGCTCAGGATGTTTGGCCTCTCCACCCTGTCTGAGCGAAAGACAAGAAAGAGTACATTGTCCTGCTTGTCTGCGCACGTTTGTCAGCCCTGCCTGTTACCAACAACATCTGAAGACGCAAGGTTCACAGCAGAAATGTGCTTGTCAACTGCTGAGATTGTGCCCTACGTGTGGACAAGGCGTACGTACCAATAATGCCAAGACACACGTATGTTCAGGAAAGAAAAAATGTCACATTTGTCACCACATCGTGGACTTGGAACACGAATGCTACGTGCAAAAATACCAACCCCCACCAGAGAAAGAGGACGGTCACAAGAAGAAAGGCAATTTCATCTTTTTCGATTTCGAATGCATGCAAGAGACTGGCATTCACATTCCTAATTTCTGCGTGGCTCATCGAGCGTGCGAGAAGTGCATTCAGGAATCTATCTTCAGTCATTGCCATCACTGCAGCAAGATTCCCGGAGGGCGTGAAAAAATCTTTCGAGGACCGAACACGTTAGCCGATTTTGCCCAATGGGTCTTAGACCCCATCGACAAGACGTAGAGCCAAGAGGACATCGAACGTTACGGAGAATGTCATCGTCATGCCACAGTGATGGCTCACAATTTCTCCGGATACGATGGACAGTTTCTTTTGAGATACTATACGGAACAAGGCACCGAACGTCCTAAAGTCACTTTGAAGGGAGCTAAAATCATTTTGATGCAAGTGTGACAAGTGCAGTTTAAAGATTCGATGAGCTATTTGGCCATGCCTTTGAGTCGAATGCCTAAAACGTTTGGAATGACAGAAATGGCTAAAGGTTATTTTCCACACTTTTTCAATACGGAAGCCAATCAACACGCCGTTCTACCCTCTTTGCCTGAGGCTCACTATTACGACCCCGACAACATGTGTACCTAACAACGAGAAGCTTTCTACGCTTGGTACCAGGCTCACGTCTCGGACCCTTTCGACTTTCAGGAAGAAATGCTAAAGTATTGTCGTTCCGACGTGGACATTTTACGACGTTGCTGTGGAAAATTTCGAGAAGTGTTCATGGAACACGGAGGGGTCGATCCTTTGAAAGAAGCTTGCACCATTGCCAAAGCGTGTTCCTTAGTGTATCGACAACGATTCATGCCTGAAAACACCGTGGCTGTCATCAGCCTCAAACGACCCACTATGTCAAACGTCAGTACTCGGTCAAAGCCCTACGTTGGTTACATTACTTGTGCGACAAGGAAGACAAATGGATTCAGCATGCCCGCAACGGAGGGGGTGAAAAGACCATCGGAACGTATTCGGTCGATGGCTGGGACTTAGAAAACCCCAAGATCGTGTACGAGTTTAACGGTTGCTTATCTCACGGATGTCCCGTCTGTTACCCTGACTGTGGCACTAAAAATCAGTTTTTCCAACGAACCATGGAAGACTTGTACCAGGCCACTTGTCAGCGACGAATAAAGTTAGAACAGCAAGGATACCAAGTGGTGGAAATGTGGGAACACGAGTACGATCACCGTATGAAAACCGATCCAGAGTTTAAACGTGTCGTGGAAAGTTACAAGCTGATGGACCCCCTGAACCCGAGGGATAGTTTGTACGGAGGAAGGACCAATGCCACCTGTTTGCTGTACCAAGCCGACGAAGAGAAAGGAGAAGAAATCAAATACTTGGACGTGTGTTCGCTGTATCCCTACGTGTGCAAATATTGTCGCTTTCCTGCAGGGCACCCGCAATTGCTGACGGAACACATCGACCTGAAAAACATTCGACAATACTAAGGCTTGATCAAGTGTAAAGTTTTGCCTCCCACGAACCTATACCATCCCGTGCTACCTCACCATTGCCAAGGCAAACTGATGTTTCCTTTGTGCCGTACTTGTGCCGAAACGTGCAACCAAGACCAACCTTGTCAGCACACCCAGGATGAACGGGCCTTGACGAAGACGTGGGTTAGCGTGGAATTGTTCAAAGCTCTGGACATGGGATACCAACTGTTAGAAGTGTACGAAATTTGCCACTTTCCCAAGACACAACAATACTACAAGGGTGACCCCAGTCAGAAAGGCATTTTCGCAGACTACGTGGATGCGTTTTTGAAACTGAAACAAGAAGCCAGCGGCTATCCGTCCTGGTGTCACACTTTCGAAGACGAAAAGACATTCAAAGAGAAATACTATGAACAAGAAGGCATCTCTTTAGACCACATCGAGAAAAACGAAGGCAGGCGATCGTTTGCCAAAGTGATGTTAAATTGCTTGTGGGGTAAAATGGACGGAACATTTGACAGAACCTTCCCGCTACTTCCAGATGACTCACGACAAAACCAAATACATGGAACACGTGGACGTCGTTCGTGAGGATTTGATCTTGGTCAATTACGAAGAAGATCTGGACTTTGTACAAGATGACCCCTTTGGAAATGTCATCATTGCGGCTTACGTGACAGCTCATGCTCGCTTAAAATTGAACGAAGCTTTAGAACTGTTAGAGGAACGTGTCCTGTACATTGACACGGACAGTTGCATTTACATCCATCACCTGAGTCAACAGCACCCTGACATCGAAGGAGACCGTTTAGGAGCCTGGACAGACGAGCATCCCGACGACAAGATTCTAAGTTTCGTCAGTGGCGGTCCCAAAAATTACGGCTACGAATACCGGGACCCACAAGGAGAAGTGCACACGACGTGCAAAGTGAAAGGATTGACTCTGAATTATCGTACCAGTCGTGTGGTCAACTTTGGGGTATTGAAAGAAGCCTTGCAATCCGGAGAGGATGAACACTTTAAAGTGACCACCTATCAACCGAACAAGATTGTACGTTTACCCACTCACCACATCGTCAGTCGACCCTTGGAAAAAGTCTATCAAATCGTGTACCAGAAGCGAGTGCGACTTCCCAATCATTTCACCTTACCGTATGGACACGTCGGTATTGGTCTGTATATAAAAAGGAACCCTAGGCAAGATGGATAGTTCATTGTGACTACCAAGACCAAGTGAACAAGATGAATACTTTCAGAGAAACACAAAACAAGTTTAGAAAGGCACAATTCTAGTGTGGGGCTTCTGAAGTGGAATGCGATTGTGAGCCTTGCGACTTTTGAACCTGTGTTAGTGACAGTACCAGAAGAACCCGTCACCCAGGACAGGACTGTCGTGGACATCCCTGAAAGACCCTTTCGGGAGGACACTTGTGTGACATTACCACCTATAGAACTGGTCAGAACATTACCCAAAACATGTTGTACAGACACTTGTGTTTATTCCACGTTGATGGTTATCATGTGCCCTTTATCGTTGTACTTAAGCCTTTGGCTTTTATGTACTTTTTATCTTTCGTATTCATGTTTAAAACATTCAATAAACGTGTTCTGAAAAAAAGTATATAAACTCTCGTCTTGTTTGTTTTTGTGTCACAAGTGACATTCCTGACACTATGGCTACCTCTGCTGTCTCTGCTCCCTCTTCCTCCACTGTCAAAGTCATCGACGAACACTTAGATCGTACCAGTTGGGAGGCTTTGTATCTTCGTCATTCCTTTAACATGCTCATTGCTGGACCTAGCGGTTCAGGCAAAACCGAATTCGTCAAACGCTTGATCGAACATAAACATCATTTGATCGATCGACCACCTCAGCGGATCGTGTGGTGTTACAAAGAGTGGCAATCGGCGTACAGCCTCTTGCGAGAAAGTCAAGGCGATTCCATCGTGTTTGTGGAAGGCATTCCTAAAGAAGACGACGGCATCGTCTCTGACTCCCGTCAAACCCATTTGGTCATTTTTGACGACATGTTAGGAGAAGACGAAGAAGAAATTAAACTGTGGTTCACGCGCAAAGGGCATCACCGTAATGCCAGTGTCGTTTACATCACCCAAAATTTGTTTCAACAAAGTAAAGCCCATCGCACCATTAATCTCAATGCGCATTACGTGGTCTTGTTTAAAAGCCCTCGAGATAAATCGCAAGTGCAAGTCTTAGCCAAACAGTTAGGGACACCTTGGCTGACTCAGGCGTACGACGATGCCACTCAAAGTCCACACGCCTATTTACTCGTCGATTTGAAACCTACAACCCCCGAGGATTTGCGATTTCGTACCCACTTGTTTCACCACTGGGGCCAAGACGGAGGGCCTGTCCTGTACACGTCTCCGTCCTCGACTTAACTTCATTCCACAAAAAAATCTATAAAAACCTCAGACCCTTTTCGTCTGTCTCACACACATTTTGAACATGACGTCCCTTCAGTCGCATCTTCCCGTCAAATTGATTCGTGCCTTGTATGGCATCAGTCGAGAAAAAAATCGTGTCTTAGAAGTTAGTCTCAAAGAAGTCTTACGATGGTTCACGGTGACGGCACGTCAATTATTCCAAGGAATCATTCAGATTCCTCATCAAACCTAACGCTTTTTTGATCGAAACAAAGTCGCTTTGACCCAACTGGCCGATCCCCGCATCGACACTCAAACCAAAAAAACAAATCATTTTGAAACCTGGAGGGAGCGGTACTCTAGGAGGGGTCATCATTCGCTCTCTCTTAAGATGGGATCCTAATGCCCCCAAACTTCTCCCCAAGAAAAAAGTCAAACGAAGCTCCAAGAAGAAGAAAAAGACCAGGTCCCCAAGAAGAACTTCTCCAGTGGCGGGACTCTCCTCTTACCAGACGCCACCCCGGAAAAAGAAAAGAAGCCCCCAGAAAAAGAAAAGTCCACAGAAGAAAACTAGTCGCAAGAGAGGCACTTCGGCCAGGACGCAACTTTACACTCGCAAACCACGACCTGCCACGGCGGTGACTGCGTCTCCGGCAGCCTCAAGTTCATCCAGTTCTCCGTTGATGACACCAAGAACTGAAGAGTACTTGGAGACGTTGATCACACCAAGAACTTCTCCGTTGATGACCCCAAAAAGAACTTCCCCGGTGGCACGACCCTCCAATTTAGTGGCAGTGGCTGCTGCTCACAAAGTACCTTCTCCCAAAATCAAAGTTCAAGAAAGGTCGGGCATGTTACAAAGTTTACTGGATTTGTCCAAACAAGAACTGGCTCGATTTAGTCCGTTACGTACCCCTGCACGACGTGTCATGCCTGTCCTCAAACTGATACGACGTAAAGACAATCAGTGGCGACGCGTTCCAGTATAAAAAAGGCCTGTGACCAAGTCGGGGTATCAGTGTTTTTTGGTGCTCCTGAGGACTCAAAGATGTCACCCTCCATAAAACATCCCTCTTCTAAACAGCCCCAAGGAAAGAAAAGAAAAGACTACCTCCACGTTTAGTCAAACATGGGGACATGTTATCTTCCTGTCCAAAGCTTCTCCACCTCTACGAAAAAAACTCATTCAATCAGCCTCCAAAGAGGTCATCGATACCGTGTGCGAATGTTGTTTGAACGTCTTGAAAGGCACGATCCCTTTGTTCAAACGCCAGAAACAATGCTTAGGCAAACATCGTCACGTTCTTCGCCAAATGGTTCGAAAGAAAATTCCCATTCGTCAAAAGAAGAAGATGTTGGTCCAACGTGGAGGCATTTTACCCCTCTTGTTAGGCCCCTTACTGAAAGGAGTCTTGGGAACCATGTTGGGAGGACTGGTGGGAGCAAGATAAAAAGGCCCTCGGAAGTCCCAAGATCTCAGAATCGACCCCTGACAACCCCATGGAAGGACGAAAACTAGCTTTAGTGCCTTACAAACGATGGATGGAATACCATCGTTGGCAAGAACAACGCACCCCGCATTTACCTCCTAATCCCCATTTGAGCGAGATGTCCCAGTTACAACACGAGTTGCAGTCCTTGATGGATCGCCAAGATTTGTCCGAAACAGAAAAATCGCAAAAGTACGGTCAACTCTTGCAACGACTGCAACTCTTTCACCAGAAAGCTTTAGACGAAACAGCTCTACCACTCTGAAAGATTTTAAGACCTTGATGAAAAGTCCAGCACCATCACCAGTACCAACACAACCAGTGACCAAGACAGAAAAAGGAGAAGAAGAAGAGGAAGGGTTTCAAACTCCACCAGAAAAAGTATGCAAGTTAACAACACCACCTACCTCTAGAATTGGATGGATTAAAAAGATGATGGCCACCACTTCTTCATCACAAGAGAAAAAGAAAGTGAAGACAGAAGTGAAGACAGAAGTGAAACAAGAACCGATATCCCCCGCTCAGACATCCTCCTCTTCAACACCTATTGCCGGTCGCACACGCAAAGCATTGCAATCCAAGAAAGTACCGAAAGAGAAAAAGAGTAGCATCGTCCAAGAGTGGGTGTCTTATTAACACACAAACACAAAAAAATGGAAAAAGTCTTAGCCAGCACTTACTACGATCCCTCCCATCCTGCAGGTTACGCAGGAGTTCAAAAATTGTATCGTGCTGCCAAAACTCGACTGAAAAGTCTCCGTTTACCTCAAGGGCAACGATGGTTACAAGAACAAGCTACCTACACTTTACACAAACCCATTCGACGCAAGTTTGCCAGAAGTCGCACCCGAGTGGAAGGCATCGATCATCAATGGCAAGCCGATTTAGCCGATGTCTCTCATTTGGCCAGCTACAATCGTGGCTACAAATATTTGTTTTGTGTCATCGACGTCTTTTCCAAATTTGCCTGGGTCGTGCCCTTGACTTCCAAATCGAGCAGCGAGTTAGTGCGAGCCCTGCAACGAGTGTTGAAAGAAAGTGGTCGTCACCCTCTTCGATGGCAAACGGACAAAGGCACCGAATTTCTGAACCAAGCTTTCCAAAAAGAATTAAAGAAACGTGACATTCATTTTTTTACCACCGAGAATCCTGAAACCAAAGCCAGCATCGTGGAACGTTTTCAACGCACTTTGAAAGAACGCATGTGGAAATATTTTACGCATCACCACACTCTGAAGTACATCGACATCTTACCGCACCTGGTGCAAGCGTACAACCAATCTTACCATCGAAGCATCGGACGTGCCCCGCAAGAAGTGACTCCCGAGAACGAAGTGTTGGTGTTTTTTTGCCTGTTTGATACATCCCCGACGAGGGCTGTCCCCAAGAAAAGTGGAGAGTTGACCGTAGGAGATTGGGTGCGCATTGGCAAAACCAAACGCACTTTCGACAAAGGTTACTTACCTAACTGGACGACCGAATTGTTTCGTGTCACTGAACGAGTGCATGGCCGTCATCCTGCCGTCTATAAATTGGAAGACATGAACGGAGAAGTGCTCAAAGGAACGTTTTATTTGCCCGAGTTACAACGTGTCACCAAAAAAGAAGACGATGTGTACGACATCGAAAGCATTCTCGAACGCAGAACCCGTAAAGTGGGCAAACGACGTGTCAAAGAAGTCAAAGTACGTTGGAAAGGATATCCACCCAGTTTTGATTCTTGGATCGACGCTTCGCAAGTCATCGACTATAAAAAGAAGTGACCATCATGCCCTTTCACACAGACGCAGCTACGTCGACCACTCCTTCACCCAGTTCTTCTCTGCAAGATTTACAAAAACAACCCTTGTGGGTGTGGTGCGGAGAACGAGTGCCTAAAACGCAAATCGTCTTTATCTGCCAAATCTTCGTGGTGTATTGTGTCATCGGGATAGCCATTGCCAATTTGAGTTTGCAACAAGGAGACAAACAATTGTCTACCATTTTATTGAGCAGTTGCATCGGTTACCTGCTTCCTAATCCCTTCCTGAAATTCACCTCGAACGGGAACCACGGAAACCTTGCGTCCAGTGCCAGTGCCAGCCATTACTCCAACAACAACCCCATTTTGAGCGGAGACACGCCTCTGACGTCCAGCAACCCCTCGGACAACCACAGAACTCTGGAATTATGAGTCACCAAAGCCAATTTTACTTAACCTTACCCAGTGACAGTTCCATGGAGGTGTTTCCCAAGAACACGTTGTGCTGTTACACGGCCAAATTACCTCAGGCCATCCCATTAGGTCACGAAGCCCATTGGGAAGTGGCTTTAGTGGAAATCATTCACCCGACCCAAGTCCTCGAACGGGAACCACGGGAACCTTGTGTCCAGTGCCAGTGCCAGTCACCACTCCAATAACAACCACAATCAGAACCCCATTTTGGGCGGAGACAACCTCTGACGTCCAGTAACCCCTCGGACAGCCACAGAACTCTGGAATTATGAGTCACCAAAACCAATTTTACTTAACCTTACCCAGTGACAGTTCCATGGAGGTGTTTCCCAAGAACACGTTGTGCTGTTACACGGCCAAATTACCTCAGGCCATCCCATTAGGTCACGAAGCCCATTGGGAAGTGGCTTTAGTGGAAATCATTCACCCGACCCAAGTCCTCAATGTCCTTCCCAATCAAAACTTTTTTGATGTGGAAGTTTATGACGAGCAAATGCAACAGTACTTGGATACCCATGGCAAATATGACAAGAAAACCCCTGGCACAAGAAATCAAAAGTACACCACCTATCACTTGTTCGTTCCCCCAGGCTATTATTTTAGTGGTCAACATTTGGTGAGCACCATTACCTCCAGGTTTAATGTCGTGTTTCTGAAAGCTTTGGAAAGTGTCATAAAAAGTGTCACCATGGAATACCACAAAACAGCTCTTCGCTTCTTGATGAAATTTGACGGGAGTAAAATCCTGTCCATTTTATTTTGTCCTGAATTGTTTGACATGTTGGGCGGAGACATGGACATGAGAATGGCCATGATCAAGAAAAACGAATTACCAGTCATTTACGACAACGAGTCTTTTAGCAAGTTATTTCGTGCCCCGGTAGAACTGAATCAAGGACTGAATTTGATGTTTGTGTACTCCGATGTGGTGGAGTACAACGTGGTGGGACACACCTCCGTACCGTTACTGCGTAACATTCCTTTCAAAGTGGATTCTGCCACGAACGTTGACGAGGAAGGTGGAAACACTTACCACGTTCACCGCGAATTTGTCCATCCTCACTATTTGCCTGTCAGTAAGTCTTATTTGGACACGGTCAACATTGCTATAAAAGGAGATCTGGGACAAAATATTGCATTCACCAAAGGAAAAGTCACGGTGAAACTCCATTTTCGAAAACGGTTCTCTCACGACTCGTAAGTCATGTATCCAGTGTACCGAGGGGTTGCTCGACAGCGAGGACACGGTTTAGGAGATATGCTGAAATCGGCCTTTCGTTCGGTGGCCACAGTCTTGAAACCGATGGTGACACGCGGATTGCACGCCTTGAAAGATGCGGCACTGACACAAGGCAAAGAATTTCTCCAAAATGTCATCATCGACAAACAAAACCCTAAAGAGGCCTTCATGAGGGCAGGCAAAAATGTCTTGCTGCAAACGGGCAAGACCTTTTGGGCCGACGAGAACACCTATAAATGCCCTGCACGCTACCGAGTCAGGCATTCAGCAAGGACAAGGCAGAAAGAGACGACGAAGAAAACACCCTTTCACCAGACTTCACACGTCTAAAGCTAGAAAGACAAAGAAAAGAAGAACCGTTTGAGACTTAGACGTTTTCGATAATTGAGAAAGAACAAAATGATGCACCGAGAATCTTGCGCTTGTTCCAAGTCAGAACTGGATCTGTTTGCCATGCCCCCCACCATGATGACCATGCAAGAATCCCAGTGGGTGGAATTTCACCCCGTCTCCTCTTTGACAGCCTCAGCTCCCATCGAGTTTGAAATCAAAGGACAGCCCGAAGATTACATCGATCTGAATAGCAGTTACTTGTACCTGAAAGTCAAAGTTGTCGATGAGGATAATACGCCCCTAGATGGTGATGATGTAATAGCTCCCGTCAACAATTTCATGCATTCCTTGTTCAGTGGAGTGGACTTGTACTTGAATAACAAACTAGTCAGTAGCAGCATGGATACTTACCCTTATCGAGCGTACCTGGAAAATCTCTTGACGTACGGAATAGACGCCAAGAACACTCATCTCAATGCCTGTGTGGTGTGGGAAGCTGACGATGCAGGCCAGTTTGAAGAATTCGAAATTAATACAACCAAAGAACACAATGCGGGATTTGTAGAACGAAGAGACAGAATCAAAAGTGGAGATAGTTTAGAACTGATGGATCGTTTGCATTTGGACATGTGGTTACAAGAAAAGGATTTGCTGAACGGAGTGAATCTCCGCCTGAGACTGAATCGTAGTAGTGCCGCTTTCCATTTGATAGGTACTAGTGCTTGCAAAACTGTCATCGAGGAAGCCATGCTCTACGTACGACGCGTGGAAGTGTTACCTAAAGTGGGTAACGACATCAGTCAGTCGTTCTGACTGCCAAGTATCCCATACGACGCGTGGAAGTGAAAACCTTCACCATTCCTACGGGGCTGCGATCCATGATCGAAGATCATCTGTTCCAAGGACAGTTACCCAAACGTTTGATCCTTGGTATCGTCGAGAATGCAGCCTTCAACGGAGCTTTGGCTAAAAATCCTTTCCACTTTAAACACTTTGACGCGTCCAAGATCGAAGTCAGTCGCGATGGCAAGACCTTGTGTACCCGACCTTTCGAACCTAACTTTGACAAGAAGAATTACTTGAGGTCGTACTTGTCCCTGTACGAAGCCACTGGTCAGTTAGGAACCAACACCAGTCACGGCATTACGTACGAGGATTACGCAGGAGGCTACGCTTTGTGGGCTTTCGATTTCACTCCAGACCAAGGCAGCGACGAGGGACATTTCCACCCTATAAAATCTGGCCAGATTCGTGTCGAAATTCAGTTTACTACAAATCTAACAGAGACTGTGAACGTCCTCCTGTATGCCGAATTCGACAATACCATAGAAATCAACAGTTTGAGAGAAGTCATTCTAGACTATTAGAAGCCATGGAAGACTGTTATCCCTCTTTACCTAGTGGAGAAACTTTGGAGATGGAATGTGAGGAGACCGTGGAAGGAGAATCCCAAGACAAAGACGATGAAGTTTTGATGAAGTCAAGATGGCCAGAACAAGAAGCCCATTTAGTCTCCTGTTTTGCCAAACACTTGGTCGAAAGAATGACGGAATTGATCAAGAAAGAGTGCTATGGATGTCAAAACGATCATCCCAGTCAAATTCAACACGACAAATGCCTAATGCTGAGTCAAGAAGAAAAATTGGATGAGTATCTGGACGAAGCTTGGAGTCTCATCTCGGACGAAGTCGTGTTGCATCAGTGGTATAAAGACTTGCGTGAACATTCTTGTCCACCATTAACCACTCAACAGATTCATCGTATCGAAGCTGTCCTGAATCAGAGTGGGGAGACGAAACGAAGAAACGGTTATTTGTCAGACATTTTCAAGCAAAAAGTCAGGATCGAATTGATGACTTATTATTACCTGTGAAGAAGAAAAAAACATGGATACCTGGGAACTTTATTACCTTTTGAACCACAGTTCGTACACGGCTTCTTGGAATCCTGTCGTCTGTGCTAAAGATGAACTCCCTCATCGCAAACCTCAAGACCATCTAGCTTATGTCATCAACACGGACGACAGTCATCTCCCAGGAACCCACTGGGTAGCCGTCTACTTTCCTGAAGAAGGATGTGTGGAATATTTCGATTCGTACGGATTGCCCCCTTTGGAAGACGATATCATTGACTTTATGAGAAGAAATGCTCAGACCACCCGATTCAATAATGTAAAATTACAAGGCACAGATTCCTTGGTGTGTGGACAGTACTGTGTGTATTTTCTGCATCACCGCAGCCTGGGCTATTCCTTAGAACATTTAGTGACTCATTTTGATCCCCGTTCTTCTTCAAGAAACGATGTGAAAGTAGATCAATGGTTTTGTGACCATTATGCTTACCTTTTGTCTCAAGCTAGGAAACGTAGTGTCCATCAATGGCCTAATGACTTCCAACAGTGGGAATCACAATTTCATTCACAACGTTGTCAACCCTGTTTAAAGTAGAGTGTGAATTGAAAAAAATGTTTGTGATTTGAAAAAAATGTTTGATGTTATATTGTTGGATTATTGTTAAAAATGTTAGAGTTGTTGGTTAGTGTAAGTGGTTTTGAATAAAAAATGTTGTGTTTTGAAAAAAAATGCCTTTGTCTTTTGTTTGGCTATAAGAATGTTGATTCATGCTCTTTGACTTCTTACTATCCCTCTCAGGACACTCAATGAACGTTGCGGCTCGAAAACCGTAGAGGGATGTTTTCCTTCACGTCCGCGCTTTGACTTTAAGAACCGGGGTAGTTTCCAGTCTAACCATCCATTGTCGACTCATCTTCCTACGAAGATGTGCTCCAAACTAGCTAAGATAAACGAAGCCTACGTGAATTTGCATAGGGTCAGACACAGTCTGATACCGAAGCCAGAAGAGATAGAGAATGTGAGAATGTTAAAAATCACTGAAGACCTGATAGAAGAGCTCTTCAGAGAAGAAGTGAACAGGGACAAAGAAGAATGGACAGAGAAGTACAGACTTCAGAGACAGCAGCAACAGCAACAACAACAACAGCAGCAGCAGCAGGAACCTGAACCTGAGAGAGGCTTTGTCGATTGTCGTATCGACACCAAAGAGTTCTTCTTCTCTTTCCAAAGAAGCAGACCTATCGTCAGAAAGCCTATCCTCAGAGGACGTCGCATTCTTAGAAACTAAAAGATTGCCATAGCAAACAAAAAACAAAACAAATAAACAGCCCTTTTCAGGGCTACCCCAATACTCTAGAAAAGAAATAATAATCGATTTGCCAATGTGTGTAGGTAGAGTAGTGTGAATATAAACACTAACTCTTTTTTATAGTGAGAGGGTATGTGTCTGTGTATAGGATTGTGTTTGTAAGTGCTCACGTACGTTGGTGTGGATAGTAGATTAAGATCATGTTTTTGGCTGTTTGAGGTGTGGGGAGAGTAGATTTGGGGGTTTGATTGGATTGCTTTGAGTATGTGGATAGTATATTGAAGTGATTAATGAAATTTTTTTAGAATAGTGATGGGTAGTATAAAAAAGTGAGTGTTTCTTTTAGGTCCGCGCGTTGTTTTGGTCATGATCTAGGTAGGATCAATTTTATGTTTTTAGGGGGATGTTTTCCATCACGTCCGCGCTTTCAGTATAAATTGAAACTCGCTGGGCAGTCTAGCTACCCTTGTTGATTGATGAAGAGAATGAATACCAGAATTGTAAAGCTTCTAGAACTCCAGATGCACCTGGAATATGCCAGACGCCTGTTGAACGAACTGGTCGCTGAGGCCATTGTCGAAGAGGGAAGGATGAGAGAGGAGGAGGAAAGAAGAAAAAAGAAGAGGAGGAAAAGGAGAGAAGAAATTTCAGAATCCCAGAGACAGAAAATTGGGATTCTGAAGCCACATATCCCGCCTCTGCTCTCCCCCAAAAAAGAGCAAAAAGAGACTGGGGAAGAAGATGTGTGTGTGGCGCCAGGCCAGGAAGTTGCCAGCATTAGATAGGTGCATCTGGAGTTAAAAACCAACAGCCCTTTCCAGGGCTACCCAATACTCTAGAAAAGAAATAACAATCGATTTGCCAATGTGTGTATGTAGAGTAGTGTGAATATAAACACTGACTCTTTTTTCATAGTGTGAGTGTATGTGTTTGTGTGTTTGTGTTTGTGTTTGTAACCGCTCACGTACGATTGTGTGGATAGTAGATTATGGATTTGTTTATTGTTTCTTAGCGTATGTGGAGAGTATAGTTTGGGTTTTGTAACCGCTCACGTACGATTGTGTGGATAGTAGATTATGGATTTAGTTTTAATGATTTGCGTGTGTAAATAGTAGATTTGGGGTTTGTTAAATGTTGCTTCACTTGTGTGGATAGTATATTATATGAAATGAGAAAGGTAGGGGATGTTTTCCTTCACGTCCGCGCTGTCACTATAAGAACCCACATGGTTTAATGTTCAAACCATTCTACAAAGAATAAAAAAGAAGATGGAAGTGTCCCAACTGTTCAGTGATTTAAGGCATGTTTATTTTTGGATCGTGGATGGTGAATATGGAGTTGAAAGGATTGAAAGAGATTGGAGGTTAAGAACCAGTGTGCACTATGTGAACGAACTAAAATTAGCCAGGGAGATGATAGAAGGATTAATTGAAGAAGAAATGAAGAGACTGAGAGGGCTAATAAATCTCCCTTATGTCAGAGTGGGAACATTAAAAGAGGCCCTGGAGAAGGTAGAAGAAGTAAGAAGGTTTTTGGAAGAGATAGAAAAAAGGTCAGAGTGGCCCTTTGTCAAAAGGAGTGTTGAAAGATTGAAAATAGGGGAAGAAAAGATGAGAAAGGTGATAGATGAAGAAGTGGAGAAAATAAAGGACAGGTGGGCAAAAGATAGAAAAGAAGAAGAAAATAGAAAGAGAAAGGAAGAACTAGAGAAACTGAACGCTAACTGGATAAAAATCCAACAGAAGTTCCGAGCCATGGGTCACCCGCACTGGATACCGGAAACAGAAAAGAAGAAGAAAGGAATGATGGCAAAAGTTAGAAGATGGCTACAGAAGTGGAGGAAATAAAAGAAGAAGATGATGATGAAACCAAAGGCCCTTTTCAGGGCCACCCACATTTCTCGAAAAGAGATTGACTTTCCATTGCCTAACCCTTTTTTAAATTTAAAAAAAAAAAAAAATCCCATGTTCCATTCCCCTTGTCCCTATACAGGCCCAAACTCTATTCCCCATGTTCAATTCCCCTTGTCCCTAGACAGACCCAAACTCTATTCCCCATGTTCAATTGTCTTTGTCCCTAGAATCGATATTTTTTTCCATTGTTCGAATGCCTTTGTCCCTAGAATGGATATTTCCTTTTTTTCCTTTCTCCAGTGTTAAATTCCATCGTCGCTAATCTTACCCAGGGTTTTTTGCCCATGTTAAATTTCCATTGTCGCTAATCTTACCCAGGGTGGTTAATGTTAAATTTCCATTGTCGCTAATCTTACCCGGGGGGGGGGGGGGGGGCTGTAATGCTAATTCCCATTGTCGCTGATCTCACCCCTTTCACTACTGACATTACTATAAACTGCCACACTGCAGACATCGTAGCGATATGACTGAAGAATTGTTAAAGCTACGTTAAGAATCCAAATCACGCACACACACACACACACACGCGCACACACACACACACACACTATTATCACCGTTACCGCTTTACGAATTTTATCACTGTTACCACTATTATCACTATTTTACCACCATTACCAATGTTACCATTATTACTACTATTACCACTATATTTACCTCAAGACAGCACTCTTACCACAACTACCACTATTACACAATTATCAATATCACTACTGTTATCACTCTTACCACTATTACCACTACTGTCACTGTTACCACTACTACTACTTTTTATCGCTATCGTTATTATTACCATTTTATCAACATTTACCATTGTAATCGCTATGACTACTATTACCAGTTTCGACACGACTACCACAATTACCACTATTACCAGTATTATAAATGTGTAACACCTGTCCCAGTATCTCCACTATTAATGTATGCTTTCTTGCGCCTGCTAATTTTGGTTGACAGCACTTCTTTCTCACACTGTGTACATGTAACCTTTTTGTATTTTTCTATCGGTAAATGTACTGGGTTCAGTAACTTTGAGATAATAGTTTATGCAATAAGTCTTTAGCTACCTTTTGAGACAATTATCTACATTTTCAGCTAATGCATGCATGTATAACGTATCCCAGGGCGTGCGTCGAATATAGACTTTTAAATGTACCCGTATGATAAATGTAACCGAAAAAAAAATGTCGCGCGTTCGATACGGCTCTCAGGCAGTAGGTTGCACATGCCTGATTTAATATATCAGTCACTTTTTCCGTCAATATTTAAAGCACATTTCTAGGTAATAGTTCACTCGCATATTAAATATACTCTCTGCTAGTCTTCCCATCCATATTCAGCACATCATTTTCAATACTGCTGTGTATACTTCCATACCTGATGATATTTGGGTTGTACTTCTAGAAATAGGGCAAATTGGCATTCTATAAACAATAGTATAAAAACCATGGTTATAAATGGATGTATTAACATCTCTAGTAATATAAATTTTAGTTTATCACGCTTTTTTGTGCGATAGCACGGGACCAGCGTAACAAAATTTAATGGAACTTGCTTTGTACTTATTTGTGAATTTGTATCCTCATTTTCTATACAAAAAGCGACTCACACAATTTAGTCCAGGTATCTGATATAAACACTAATGGTTTTTTCCGGAAATCTTTTTTGTTATTTTAGTCACAGTCGCATTGACCTTTGATGTTTTCATGCTGAAATTAATATACTTATTTCTTAGCATAACTGCAAGCTATTTACAAAAGTTTGGTAACCATATTTGGTATAGAAGTCAAGCAATTATGCGGAGACGTTATTGGGAACAAAGAGACAAACAAAGTTTTAACATGATACGTCTTACGGTGTATATTTAAACAAGAAAATTGCTATACCATATTTGATATATCGCTTATATTTATTGTACATAGGTGTTATGCCTTCAGCAAAAGTTATTATACAGCGTATACCTTTCCTTCGTGTTGTGTGCGGCGGAAGATAGTTTCTTAAATCTTACCATACAGGAGGATATGCCAATCACAACATCTACATGAAATAAAAGGGATTTTCTGGTATGAGCATTATATCAACAAAAAGTTAAAAATATTTTCTGTACTCTGTATCTCAGTATTAAATAATGATATTTCTATTAAACATGTCGCCACAAATAAAATGTATCATTTGCCACAAATAAACTGTATCATTTGCCACAAATATACTGTGTCATTTGCCACAAATATGCTGTATCATTTGCCACAAATATACTGTATCATTTGTCATTCCTGGATTATCTACTCCTTTCTCTTCCCAAAACATATATTTCAAAACAATTGCCACATCTCTTAATGAAGTTTGTCGAATTAATGTAGTTCCATCGTATAAATTTATTATTGTCGCTTAAGAAGTAGTAACTTTTAAATCTAAGTAGTGGATATGAGATCTACATAAAATCATTTGTAAATATTGAATAATTACCAAGAAAATGCCCAAAAGTATGATCTGGTATTGATGTCATACATACACATATACATACATATCTGCATACATACATACATACATACATACATACATACATACATACATACATACATACATGCATGCATGCATGCATACATGCATACATACATACATGTCGTCGGGGTAAACCGTACACTCTAAGAGACAATAAAATTAAAAACGAGTGTGTGATATTACCTTGACATTCAATTACGACCCTCGTTTTAATTAATTTCTGTCATTTTATGCTGGGTTGCGAAATACAGGAAATAAAACTATTGATGTAAACCAACATGCTATGATAAGTTAACACGGCCTTGACATTTTACCCCTCTCCATCAAACAATATAGTTCGTTGTCTCCTACAAAGGATGTCACAGGCACAGTTTGGTGAAGTAACATGAAGTGAAACTTACGTTTCCTCGCTGAAAGAAATTCGCTGAAGGTATATGAAGCAGGATTTATATTTTAGAACGGAACCATTTTGCTTTGCTCAGGTAGAGTAACCTCAACTTTTGATAACACTCCCCCATCCAATTTTGTTATACAGGGCTACCAACCAACAAAGTTTGGAGAAGGTAGGTAAAGCAGAACTAATTATTGCATTATTAACGGGCTAATGGATAAACACAACCAAAGTATAAAACGTTGGACGAATTATAAAACAATTCAATGATATTCGAAGGTGCGGAAAATTTACTTTCATTTTTTTAAATTTTGCAGAGCATAATTCAAACATGTTTCATACTCATAATAATCAACACATGTTTATCTTATAGTGTCACGTACTTTTTACGTATTTGAATCCAAGCATATATTTATCATGCATGAATTTGTTCTGTGGAAAATAGAATGTCACTTTGGATTCGAAATACATCCGCCATGTAAGATTATAGGTCAGTCCTGATACTCATGCTCTAGAATGAAAGTCTTCCAATTTTACTCAAACCCTTGCCATAGCATGAACGAAACAAACTGACCCTAAGTCCACAGGAGGAAAGGCTCCAAGGAAACAGTAACTTTTCAAATGAGGAATAGAATTAAAAAAACATTGCAACAAAATATTAATAATAATTTACAAAAGTGAAATAGAAAACACAAGGAGTGAACAGAATTCACGTGACAAGGACAAAACAAGGAAAGCGAGAAAACATAGCGGCAGTATGCAGGGAAATACGAAGGGTAGATAAATTTTGTAAGATAAAGAGAGTGGAAACAGAAGAGGGATATTTTCTTGAATGGTTATACAAAGAAGGCACACAAGAATTAGACATGTCAGCAACACCAAGGGATAAAATACCTTCAACATCTACAGTGATGATAGCACTGAAACTACTTAACCCAGATTTGGAGAATCATATTCAATAAACGGGAATGGATACAAAGGCTACATTCTACGCCCAAGAGGGAACATACCGATAATACCAATGCCCGAACAATCAGGAGACCCAAGAGAGTGCAAATGAACAAAAGAAACAAACATACGTAGCGAGGGCCGAAATAACCCTAAAAATAAACCAACAGGGAGAACAGATGGAACAACAACAACAACAGCACATACACCTAAGTAATCAAAAAGAGACTCAAGCAGAAATAAGCAAAGAACAAAATAACAAAATCCATGAGGTGACCGCAAGTGCATTTCCAAAAACGAAAACCAAGGAAGAACATATAAGACAGCAGCAACAACAATCCAATCAAAGCAGAAACCAAAGACAAAGAGAAGAAAAACTGGATGTAAAACAACTCCGAAAGAGACACAGCAACAAGAAAAGGCAGAAGCAGACTCAACAACAACAAACCCACGTACAAGCAAAAAAAAAAAAAAACAACAACAAGAACTAGGACATCAAAAAAGTCAACAACGAAAAGAAGACATAGAACCACAACAACAAGAACCAAGACAGAAGGAAACTCAAAACCTACAACAGACAAACACATGAAATTGAGATCGGGAAACAACAACAACAACAGCAACAATAACAAGTCAAAGATTTTCCTCAAAACACAACAAAAACAGCAGCAAGAACTTAGTAAAAAACAAAAAAGAAACCAGAAAAACAAAGCATTAAGAAGTGCCACATCAGAAAATACCGAACAGGGAAAACTAAAACAACCAAAACAAGACGGGGCCAACAAGTCCAACCAGGAATACCATCAACAGAGACAAAATCTAGCGAAATAAAACAACTAACCATAACAGAGGACTTAAAAGAACAAGAGAGAAGTAGAAGGGAAAAAATAAGAAAAGAAAAAGAAGAGCATAGAATGATGGACACATATTTACATGATGATGAATCCTTTGAAGATTATTTTGCAAAATATAGATTAAAAAATTAAAAAATATATACACCAAGTAAAATCAAATTAACTTTAATTTTTTTAAAACTAATAACAACTCATACATCGTATATATAGCACACACTTAAAAGTAGGAGAGGAGGTCCTCCCTAACTAGTCTGCGAAGATCAAACAGTAGAGAGCACTCTCCAAAAACAAAAAACAAAAAAAAATGATTATAGGTCAAGGTCTACATGTGCTCTCCGCGAAGACTTTGCTCAGCTCTCATTGCGTTAAGCTCCCGCTTCACTTGACACATCACGCAACAATGAAGCCATGTCGAAGCACAATGGTCTCCACAGATGCTTCCCTGTAATCAGTGATTTATCTATATTAGAGTGCATGATTACAAGATTTTGCAAAAGTCACACATTAAAATTACTTCTTTCATCTGTTCTTCATTTATATGTGGCAAATTTCTAAATAGTCTAACTATTTTATTAGACTGGATAATTTGGTGGCATATGTACTGGTTTCATAATGATCGAGTTCTCTCTAATTATTTCAGATTGAGATTGAAATTTCTTTATTTCCTGTCACTCATTAAATGTTTAATAAGAATCACACGCACATTCAAATATGGACAACACTGTTGAGAGAACTGTAATAAAAAATATATATATATATATATATATATATATATATATATATATATATATATATATATGAAATTGGCTTTGCTGAAAGAATGCTTTTTGTTTCCAAATGCTGAACAAACATAATTGATAATTTTCTGATTTACAGATATTGTTTATCTTACTGAAAGTCATATTTTAAAGTTCCAGGCATTTATACGTAGATGGTTGTGTTCATCAATATTAATCACTTAAAAGGCGTGTGTTTCCCAAGTCGGTTTGTTTGCTTGATATGGGAATTCGTAATGCACATATGCGTCCATGTATCATGGTTAACGATAATTGTGTAACTTCGCTCGAACCCGAGAATATAGACGTGTTTGTTTTGGAAATTATAGTCGCCTTAAAGTGTTTTACATGAAGAAAAAACTATTAATGTTCTCAGGCATTGAGTGAGTAAAATTTATATACAGTGTAAACGGGAATCTAATTGAAGATATTTATGTCAGCAGATAGGGACAGACAGACTGATTGACAGAGACTTTAACATACCTGGATATCTCGTTGCATCCTGATTTTACTCCTACGGCTGGTCAGGTACAAAGGATGCCACAGCGGCAAACATATGTTTTCGTCCATTTGGTTAGACAGATAGCAGCCATAGCAATTATTACAGAACAAAACCAGTAGACCTAATAATAATAATAATAATAATAACATTATCAGGAAATGTATTGCTTGTTTTCATTATTGACATGTTGCTGCTAAACTAGGATTGCATGGCTAGAAGATGTCATCAACAATGAATTTCTACGCCCAATCTATGTTTTTACAAGCCTTAAATACTCCTTTTCGATCATTTACAAACGCTGGACATTCTGCACAAAAAACGACATACTCATAGAAACAGTTATATCAGCAATGTGGCTTTTTAACTCTGGAATCCATACTCCTTGACTGTCAAAAATGATGCTCGTCTTATATGGGCATAACAAACGACGACGAGTGTTAATGTATATAAACTTTTGGAAGATTAAACATGAAAATATGGTTTATTTGACACAGATTACTCAATACAATAGATCAGATATTGATTTGAAAATGATAAAGAAATTATAATTCAATTAGTTTTGTGTAAACAAATTATAATGCCAAAATTGTTAGATACATATCAAAGGGATAGGAAACAAATGTTACAACTTACACTTTCCTCTTCATTACAAAATTAAATAGCTATCACGCAGGCATGATGTATATAAAATCAATTCAAATTGTGTGTGTGTGCGTGTGTGTGTGTGTGTGTGTGTGAGAGAGAGAGAGAGAGAGAGAGAGAGAGAGATCAGTCAGATTCGGAAACCGTGGTGTGTCCTTGGACAAGGCAATTTATTGTATCGGTACTCAGTTACCAACCTGTGCTACTGTGCCTTGAAATATAAGGGAAACAAATGACAATGCGTATAAATTGACATTTCATTTAGTGCACAAGTTTATAGATCTGTTTGTAATTCTTCTCGGTCTTATTAAAATAGCAAGTCTTTCAATTTGAATTTTTTTATGTTGTTTTACTGTGTCTCCAAACAGGAGCGTCTTTAGGTCCGTATTTACATTAAGGAATGAATGTATGTGAAAAAGTGGATCTCTTGTGTTGTTATACAATTTGGAATCCTAAAGAAAATAATTATCAATCTCAGTAGGAAATCCGCAAGAGTAGGAAGGATCAGCGATAATATTTGCTATAAATAATTCGTAGCTGAGTATGCTACATTCTGTCTTAAAGAAAGCAGAAGCTTACCGATCACCGCAGGTTAATATCCGGGGATTGAAATAAATGTTCTGACATAGGGACAGTTTCTTGCGGGTACAGGTGAGGATAGTTTCGTGCAGGTACAGGTGGGGACAGGTTTCATGTAGGTAAATGTAGCTCCTTTCATTTGTTAATTATATATGATAAGAAGGAATTTTAAAAGAAATATCACGATATTGTAAAGTTAAAAAGGTTGCTCAAATTTCTCAAGATGGAAATTACATTGTCTTGTACATAGAGTTGAAGCAAGTGAATTATAAAATCTGGATATTGTTTGTAAATGATTTTATAAACAATTACAAAGGTTTTAAATATGTCTTCACTCTATAAGGGTAGGCCGGCGTCTTTCAAATTAACGTTGACCTTCTCTGCTTGCATATTTCGATGGACCTGAAACTAATCTAGCTGTTTTGAGTTGTTGTTTTTGAAGATTTTAGAAACAGTCATAATACACAGTAAACGCATATTATATTCGTCTTCTAGAGCAAACAAAAGTTAATTAAATTTTTCTTAGATTCTTTATTGAAGATATACTTCAATTTTCTTCAGATATCCAATATTCTGTACTGTAAAGCTAACGGAAGTAGGACTGATGCTTATAGCATATCTGCCGTTGATTCAAATGTTAAAGAATTTGTCACAAACGATAACTCTCTGAGTCATATTAGCGACAAAATTCCCCAATCCATGTCCGCATATTCCCATCAATCACATAACGGCTTTCTTTCAGTTGCAATTCTCTATGCAATACCTTATGGAAGGCTTTAGAAAACAGAAAACGATGCTTGAGATTTCGTGTCTATCTATTGTACTGCAAGTTGCACGGTGAATATCTAATATCTGAAATGACAATCACTCGTTATCGCCTTCCAACACTCACCATATTACAAACCCAACAGAAAGTAATTCCCTTGGACGGTGTGCTGCTTAGGGGTTACATGCATATATCTGAGATATATTTATCACATTGTTGGCACAATTTACATAAAGTTTCTAATGCTGCAACTGTGATGAAATCCATAGTGGAATAGACATACGTTTTGGTGGAAACGTAAACAGTTCATGAATATGCATGTATCTGGCGTGTCAGCTACTTAACCTGACATGGCCACCATGAAATCAAGTAATACAAAATACAGCTGGTCGTGTACAAATTACAACCCAGACTAAAAGCGATAATTCAATTTTGAAACTCTCATGGACATTCCCCAAAACTAAAAAATTCTGAAAAATGTAAAAATGACGTACTAAAATTCCAGTACTTCGCGGACTTTAACGGACACTGAAAAATCCAGAATTAAATGTACAAATTATAGTTTAGATGAAATGCAACACTAAACTTCCGAACGTTTAACGGACTTAGCCGAGATTGAAAAATTTGGGGCATATGTAAAAATTATGGCTTAGACGAAAATTATTACTTAAGTCTGAAACTAATATGGAACTTGGGAGACTGATCATTTTTCCGAAGTTTTCAATATGGCCGAGATAAAATATAATGCTAACATTGCTAAAGTAATATTAAATTTAGCATCACTAGAAACAAATTCTCAAAACAATGTAAACGTTGTACAAATAATTTTTACCTATTGCAAAAAATATGAAAATATTAAAATGTATCAACTTATTCTTTAAAGTAAAATTTGAAATAAGAATAAAATAGATTGTACCGAATTTAATGAAAACTAAAACTATCGATTTACTTTTATAAATTACAAAAGAATCTTATGGACAGGATACTAACATTCATCCTTACAAACAAATACACATTTTATCATCCAACACTCATACGTACAAAAATAACATATAATGGTATTGAATAGATGATTAACAGCACACAGTTTTGCATACATCAAAGAGATAAGAGCAGTATAGAGAGCATCTTTGGCAAAGTCCAAAATAAATAAACCTGCATTACACCCCCAAAAACAAACTATCATCGTCGTCATCGTGTTCAACAATTACAACTAGGGCGACGGAGAAGGCGGATATGATAGATTCGGACGAGGAAAAATGTGAAGAAAGTTAAATCTGATGATAGAGGATCCATCATTTGTTTTGGACATTTTCAATCCATCAGCCCTTTTCAGAACCACCCATATCTCTCAAAAAGGCACACTAGTAAGTTATTGTAAAATATAAATAAATAAAAAACCTCTAAGAAGCTTGTGTTAGTGTATGTATATATTCCAATGCTAATTTCAATACTAGTAAAAATGCACAAATCAAGAATACTTCGATTTTTGCAGTTGGTATATTATTGTGAATAAGAATCACAGTCAAATTTCAAACTTGTCACAAAAATCCATTATCTAGCTTTCAATTACTTAAAGGAATGAGATCTTCCTTTGAAATCTCTTCTTCATCATCTTTTTCTATTTCTTCATTTTCCTTTGTGTGGAGGAGAGTCTGAAGACCAGTGCCCTTGCTCTTGACACACAAATCATTGGTTTGTCTATTCAACTTTCTTAAGATTATGGGTTTAAACTATTTGACGTAGTTTCTATTTGACGTAGTTTCTATTTGACGGAGTTTCTGTTTGACGTAGAAATCTTCGACAGATATAATAGGTATCTTCACTTTTATCTAAAGAGGTGCTGTGGTTTGAGAGAGCTCTTTTCCTGTATCAATCAACACATTTTAACAGCTTTTAGTAACTATTGCTAGGGACACATTGGGCCATCGCATTATCGGATGTGTTCCAGACAAATCGACAAATCGATTGCCTAAAACGAAGTGGCAATGTTTGATCTATTATTTGGAAATTGAGAGTATACTAACGTAAATTGCCCCCCAAATTTAAAAATTGTAAAACAGTTATACAAAATATAAAAACAAAATTAAATTTAAAATAAAAAATTTAAGACAGAAACGATTTAACGAATATTGAAGACATCCGAACAAAATAATTGCAAAACTCTTTAAGCGTTAAGAAATAATATGTATAAATTTTCTAACAAATCTGATCTAATTATGAAATATTTAGATTTGTATACAAATAAAACTTTTAAAAATGTTTAAAGAAATTTAAGGATAATGTAAACTTAAAAACATTAAAAATTATCAGATGATGATAACAAGTGATTGTCTTGATAAAACTAGGTATCAATCCTCATTACTCCACCCTCCAAATTTAACCCAATCTTTGTATATATGTTTGTTGATATGGGTGCTGGTTTGACGCTGCATTCATTACTAGACTTGAGTGTTGGCTAGCCGATGCGCGTGCTGGTCAGTAACACTACGTATTAGTCAAGAAGTATTGGTGCTAGTCAGAAGCTGTAAATGCTGGTCAGTGGGTGTGGGTGCTGGTCGGTAGCACTGTGCATTGCTTAGCAAATGTATACTGGTTCGTAGATGTGAGTGTGTTCAGTAAGATTGATGGTTGGTTTGGTGTGTGTGATGCTTAATAGGGGTGGGCGCTACTCCGTAGTTAAGGGTGTTGGCCAGTGGAGGTGTGTATGCTGGCCAGTTTATATGGAAGCTGGTTAGGAACACTGTGTATTGGTTAGTAATGTGTGTGCTGGTCATCGTATCTATGAGGATGCTATATCCAATCGAAGCTGACGCCATATCCAATCTAGGTTGGGTGTATATCCAATCCAAAATGACACCCTTGAGGATTTGTACTGAAGCCATAACTGCTAAACAGTTTAAAATATGAGTACCTGTAGCACCTAGTTAGAACAAGAGTATTCACGCTTCCACGGCTTCAGTGTTCCCGACAATATTTCGTAGATTTAACCAGAGCAAATATTTACCTTCAACCGGACAGAATGAGTGTTTCATTCAAAGATGTTTCAGAATGATGGTTTTGTTCCTGTGTGTGACTAAACAAGATTCCAATTATTATATCTCTATGGCTTTCTTCAATCGTTACTTACATGATCCTACGTCTTCTGTACAGCCACATATACTGCTCGAGCAGTCCTTGGAGGGGTTTATCTTCAACTGGCCTACAGGCTGATTTATGACGATGGTAGTCTGACAGAAATCATGCAAGCAAATAAATGCATTTCCCATAACCCCCATAAGGCACGAGGTGAAAACAAAAAGAAGTACTTGAGAGAAAATGCAAGGTTATAACATATTCTGGTCAAGTTGAAAATAGGTCTTCAATATAGTTGTTATAAAAGCCACGAGGTTACTGGGGAGCCACTCCAAATACAAATTTATTGCAGCATGTCTTCAGAAACATTCCAAGAAATGTGATCCAAATTGGTTAAATAGTTCCAGAGAATAAGTTGAAAATCGATTTATTCATTTGTTTGTTTTGGAAGCCACGTCATTATTTAGGAAGTCATCTTAAAAAACACAAATAATGCAGAGTAATATCTTGAAGAACAATCCTGCTAATTATGATTGAAATAGACCCAGTGGTCTTTTAAACAACCTAAGATCACAATATTGCCGGACATTTCTTGAGACCTGATTGAAACCAGGTTCAATGACGGACGACTTGAGACTGACGACGGACGCTGGACACACGGCCATACCATTAGCTCACATGGATAGTTTAATTAAACTGCTGCATTTTTTTACGATCATACGGTGGTTTTTGATACTTCATCAATATTGAAGGAGAAGAGTTGTATTACTATGTCCTGCTGCCGTAGTTGAACATTTCTGTATTTGAATAATGCACCTTATAAATGTCATCCTAAACAAGACTGAAATATTTCTTAATTAATTTTAAGAGACTTTTCTTAATACGACAGGTAAAGGAGCTAAAACCCTTTATCATAGTAATTCAGAAACGAGACATCTAATGTCAAAAATTTACAAATTTTAAAAAATTTATGTTCTTTCAGACATTTGAGAACAATTGTCAGTTTCAGTAATATCCAAAGGAATTTGTATTTATTTAGATTATCATTAAAGCTCGAACACTATATTTATGCATTTCTGACACTGTCTGTTAATTCCACAATATCTATATCGTCGCCTGCCTTTATTTAATCTGCATATGAACATATCGTAAACGATGAACATTACTTCTTTCATTGTCCATAATAAAATTATCTAAGATTTAATCTTGTCACTTCATTATAATATAATATTCCGGGTAACATTTCGATACAATTGCATGGCGATGGGTGGGGTGAGGTATGTGGGTGTGTGCTTGGCATATGACAAAGATGGAGTTCATGAAGATGTAATCTTCCTTGTACCATGTTATTTTAAATAGTAGCAACCTCATATATGGCAGGTAAAACAAACTCATTGTCATACTCAAAACTTATAACAATGGTCCTAACGGCTGCCTCGCTTGGCACTCAGCATTAAGATGTTAGTGTTGGGACTGGCCGGCCAGGATAATGTGACTGTGTAAAACATGATGCTACATGTCTGTGTCTGCGGCATGTGCTAAACATCACGATAAACTGCCACAATGAAGACATCGTAGCGAAATAACTGAAAAATTGTTAAGGCTGTATTAAAAATTCAAATCACACACACACTCATATTCATACATGTCTCAAAGTCTCATCCCTACCTCTCTCTTAAATTTTCATTTATTTCTTCATGCTTTCTCAACGCGTGTTGAATGTAAAAAACACTGATCATCCATGACGGTAGATAATTTGATGCAGTCTTGGATGAAATCGGAGTCAAGTTTAACAATCTATTAACTTCAAGGTAGGTCTAGTTGAACTGAGCTTGCTTATATTGGATCTGTTTTGCATATCATTCGCTCAGATGTATTTATTCTTACCTGGTGAACATCGGCGGACCTTTGCAAATGAATGTCACCTGCAGAATATAAAAGTATACTTTTTTAAATAGCTCTACGGGTGGGCGGCTTTATGTATTTTTCATTATAAGAATGAACAGTTTAGATAATTTCATAACTGTTCAGACCATTTTTATTCAAAACATTGGACAGACGAAAGTAAAAAATTAATAAGCTACGGACCGACACAAATGACCTAGTCCCTTACTTATTAATCCAAGATTCATAAGAGACAGAGCCACTCGAAAAATAAGGTTATTACAGGGGATACAACTTGCACAAGTGAATTTAAAGATTTTCTTGTTTAAACCTTGGATGAATACGCAATTTTCAGGTCATGAGGCCCTGAAAGCTATAATAATGAAAGATGAAAGGGAGAGGTCATTACTGTTGATATATAATAGCTGCTCTCTCTCTCTCTCTCTCTCTCTCCGAAAGTAAAATGTATGGTGTAAAAACGAGGTTCTTCACAAAGCAAGCCAACCAGCACACTATCGATAAATATAATGTTAATAATTATTTGGGGTCACATGTTTTCTATGCCTTGCACTCGGGTATTTATTATATTTTCTTTCACTGATTGTTCAGTTTAAATATAGATTTTTTTTTAAAATCCGAAATTACTTGCAAAATATACTGATAGATTTAAACAGAACATCAAACATTCTCCATCATGTGGGAAAAATACATTTTTCCATACAATCCTTCGTGTAACATTTTCTTGTTATAAACAAGAATTAAATTGTTCTCCACTCTTTCTCATGTAGCTGTCAAACGTAGGTTTGAATTAATGTTATATTATAATCAAATTGTCCTCCTGAAGCCAATAAGGAAGTTGCAGGATACGCTTAAATTTGAAACAGACCCACTTGATTCCCTTACACATGGAAGGTCAAAAATCAAGTACCATTAGAGGATAATAGTGATAAACGGTGTCAGTATAGCTAGCATCATGTAGCAAAATGGTGTCTGTCAATAGATATCAACAACTCTTCGGAAACATTTGAAGTAGCAAATGTGTACAATATGTGATAAGGGTGAATTTTTGCTAGGTGTAATAACACTAAAGATCTCTTCTGTTTTCTGTTCCTAAAAAAGTATTTAAATCTTGTTACAACATCACACGTGCAAACAGGAAGCGAGATAAAAAGTATGATGAAAATTACGTTCTGATAAATAATGTTACCAATCAAGAGCCACTACTGACTGAATTCTTGACAGAGAGACAAACCTTGGATTTGAGGCTCATTTGTTCGCAGCTCATATTTCATTTGATTGGCCCTAAAAAATAATAAAAAATAAAAAAAAACTTTCAATTAAAAAACAAACATTTCCATTTAAAGCAATTAGTAATCATATCGAAACAAGTACATGTTCAAGATTTAGAAATATTTCGTGAATATTGTGCGATTTCCTTCGTTTTTATTTTGACATATTCGTTAATTCGAATTCTTCAATCATGAAACAAACGTGTCCGTTTTAACAGAATTTCCATGTTTATCAAATGTCTATTAAAATGGTCCCACATCTAGTTTACTCTTACATAGGTAGCACAGACTACCTCCAACATCGATGACAACCGGAAGTCGCAACGTCCTCTAATCCAAACTGCTACAACCACGTTTAGACTGTGCTACTTCAATATCCTCGTCCTTTTCTGATTTTAAACGATCTCACTCATGGATTACCTAATTTTAGCTTAAGTTGTCATGTTCCAGGTAATCAGATTGTGACATTTTAAGCCAACTAAAGCTATCTCATTTTCTTACGTTAATTTTCTCGAAATCTACATTAATGCATGCATACACCAAACTGAACAAAAGAATAAATAAAGTACAGCCCTTGACAAAAAAAAAAAAATAACTAAAGGCAAAAGTATTTTTTAATTATTCCAATTGATGAGAACATGCTAAAGTCTCAGCAATATAATTAAGCCGATTTCATTTCCAGCATTTGATCACCTCTCATATTGACAAGTTTTCCTCACTGTGTTTTCAAATTTGTATTATCATTCTTGTTTATCAGTGTTGCAGGTGACCATAGCTAACAAGCCATTGAAACATATTTTGACATGATGCATAATACACGTGTGGAGAATATTAATAATTTATTTTTATTTCTGGTATAATTCGCCTCATAAACATATTTAGCGAAATTGAAATAGATGTGTTCACATTATATCTTTCGAACATCTAAATACATTTTAACATGTCTAGTCGTGCTTAGTGTATATTTCTCATTGAGCCGATATATGAAAAGGAACTCGACTCAGCTAAGAATCCAAATATTAAAGGTCAAGTTATATATCTATTAAAGGTCAAGCTATATATTAATGAAGTCAGGTGGGCCATTTATAAACCTATGAATGTGACGTTATATCCAGGTTCTGTCAAAACATAAAATTAAATCAAAACAAAATATAGAATCGTCTGAAAGCAAATTGAGTAGAGTTTTCATTCTGGTGAGAAATTTGCATAAACGTATATACTGGTACGTAACTTAGAGTCGTCTGAACATTTCGGTACGTTATTTTTTCTAGGTATTATTTGCTATACTCATTTTGTGTAAAATCAGTTTTGCGAAAATCGTTTCCTTAAAACAAAAATGTAATCGTAATGAATTTTGTTTACATACCGTTTTCACCCAAAGATTTGTTTGAAGTCAATGGATTATCAGATCCGTGTGGACCAATGCCATTACAATCGGACCAATGTCATAAACATCGGACCACTGTCATCAAAATTGGACCAATGTCATCAAAATCGGACATCATAATCTGAACGTTTTCAACAGAATATGATATAATCAATTCCATTTGGATTCTACTTACATTCTGGTGAATTTCTCCGAACAAAAACAGTTTAACGGTGCAAAGTTGAAAAACTCTGTTGGTTACGATAGCCAGGTTGCTCTGTGCCCGAACTTTTAAGTTGATAGTCCTGCTACAAGCAAATATTTCTTATTAAATTTGCACACGTATGGTTCTTCCAGATGGATGGCCTTCCGTCATATTAAGTTAGCCGCATTTTCCACGTATATAATCTACCTGTCTAGCATGTAATAGAAAACGCATTAAGTTGAATATCAGAGATAATTCTATTACGGCCTAGTGGTTTTGAGAAAATATTTTTATATTTTCATCCCCATTGGTAAATTGGAAAGCTTTGGGCTTTCATCATGAACGTTCACTGTTAGGAAAATATTTCTAAAGCTGGATGATTAGCCGGTAAAAAAGGTATCAGTCATCTTACGAGTTCATCTGAGTGCGCGTAATGCAAGGGAGATAACTTTCATGTTCCAAAGCCCTTAAATCTTAAGATCTGTTAAGTAGTTGAGCTGAAACCTACTCTGGTTCAAATTATTTAGAAACTACTTGGTTTATCACAAGGGCAGTTTGATTGGGTTAAATGTAATAAGAATTCAGAGAGCTTTTAGCTTTTATAAAGTATCTACAAGTTGTATAACGCGCGCTAGCTTAGTAATTAGCGTATTGAACTCAGAAGCGCGGAAATGCCGGTTTCGATTTCCAGGCTGGATCGTTTTCTTTGTTTGTCCTTATGCAAGGTACTTCGCTATCATTACTCAGGACAACTAGTCAAATCACCCTGGCAAAACACCTTTAATGTCATGTTTTACTACTTAAACCATGTCAAAAGTCAGGTAGGCAAAACTCCATTTACAACCCTCAGTCACGAACAGAACAAATATCAGGTACACTCTATATGTATTTCGATTATGTACGTTTACCGCGTCTAGCGCCCGTTAGAAACCAATTTAAGTAAAGGGTCCGGAAGCTTAACATTTTAGAGGAAAGAGTCACGTATCACAGATGTAGCACAGAAAATATAAGCTTCAGGCATTGTAACGCTAACTTCTCCGCTCCTGCGGCGCCCCCCCCCCCCCCCCCGCCAAATTTAAATCTTTGATAGCCTATACTATTGTTCACGAAAATTCTGTTAGTACAAACCATCTAAGAGTAGGTATTTGAACACAACGGAAATATTAATTGCTTTAACATTAAAACTTCCCCAGAAAATTACAGGTAGATCTCAATTACTCGTAAGCTGTTGTTTTATTGTTTCAAATGTTTTCCCTCAACCTATATAAGAGGTGATATCAAGAAAAGGCGTGTTATCATAGGAGCACATTCATATAATATTTATGTGTGTTGTATTTGCATTAGGTAGTGAAGAACTGACCGCACATATTTTATTGGAAGCTGTATAAGACATAGAAGCAAAAGAAGTAGGGAAAAATCAACCCCACCATTTACCCCCAATATTGGCAGAAAGGATGAAGGCGTCACAAAGGGTTATGACTGAGAGTAGCAGATATTTTTTATGTGACTGACTTCATAAGAATCACGGAGTGCTTGCCATATTTAAAGTTTTATTCATATACACATCAAACAGAAAAATCGCTGTTTTAAGATACTAACTCCGCGAACACACATACACACAGACACACAGTCTTGCTCTTGATAGATACAATAACGACCTAAAATATGTTCTTTAGAGGAAACAAAATAAGTTATGCTTCTGATACAATGAACTAACAAGTGCTTCCAATGAGCTATGTTGAAGCGATCAAAAGATGATTGTTCTAACGTATTATTCGCAACAATGATACATTACATTATTCGCACTAATTTGACTTATGCTGTATTTCCTACGTGTACAAAGTTGACCATGAGACAGAGATTGGTATCATAGAAAGTGAACATAATGCTAACCAAGAAACTGATCCAGAAATGATCGTGAGAAAACAGAGAATTCTTGTATTTGCCCTTTGTAAGAAAAGTCCGATCTCTTATCAAGGGGACGGTAAAAAAAAATAATTTTGGATAACGTATAAAATACTCTTTCTCCTGAAATATCATTAAGATGTTGTGAAAAGATAAAATACATTTCTATCTTTTCTATATTCAGTACCATCACGCCTATCCAATTAAAATTGTACTTGTTTCTACTGAAGCGCCATATGCTCATGGATATCAACATGCATCGTTCGTGCGCCTTGCTTAATATATTATCAGTCTTTATCTATCAGTATAAAGTTATTTTCAGTTTCTCACAATATATTCACACAGTATTGATAAAACTTGTCGGTAGGCTGGTTTAACCGAGGTTTAATTCTCATTTTGTTATCTTTATCACACACTGAATACCAAAACACTTTTAATTAAAGCTGTCATCTTAAAATAGCAGAAATATAAAACCATATTATGACTTTTTACAACAATTTCAATCAAATCCTACATGTATGATATTTGCAGCAGGTGCATTCAGTCGCTTTTAAATATTTGATCCACTGTAGAATCAGCCACAAGTGCCAGTAATGAAAATTAAAAGTACCAGAAATGAAATGAGAACACATGAAACAATGGACACGAGTATCATTATTTGCTTCAACCATTGTCGCGATGGACCTAACAAATTAATAAGCTCTTAAAGAACTTCTCAATCGAACTTCCAACAAGTTATTCAAACTGACAACAAATCATTATATTTCAATAACAAGTATAAAAAGAATTTCGTTAATTTGACAATGAATTGAAGACATTCGCACAGGACCCACATTTAAAATGACCATTGATACTAATTTATGTTAACTGAAATGTCTTTGCACCTTTCTCATGAAATATTTTTGAACCTCTGATTCACTCCCGTTTTGTATCTCAATGAGAGTCAGAAAATGGCCAAATTTCAAACTTGAGCGATTTACACTCTATACCTTGTATTATTTTTTTCCAAAGCACGTGCTGGAAAATTGGACGAGATCTGGCACGGTTAAGTTTATGCAAGAATTGGCCTCAGAAACTTTTAAATTAGGTAGACTTCGAAATTACTGATGTTATTAAAAGACAAAGCTTGCAAAGCGTTTGGACAGAGTTTTGAAATATTTGTAATATTACCAGATGAAGACTTTAAAACCGGATTTTAGTTAAATGTCCTACTTTTTTTTTTATTCTGCTTTGCATTTGTTTCTGTTTTCTTATTTATATAAATATTGTATAGTTATTTTTATACAGTTGTTGTACTCTTATATGATAAATTTAGATACACTTGTATCTTTCGACAAACCTGATGAACTGTAAAAACTCATTGTACAGAGCAATAATTTAAGTCGTTGTTGAAGTTAATTTGATTTGATTGGTGGCCTTAAAGAGTAATAATTTCTGTTTCTGTTGGATTATTGTCTGACGTATAGAAACATTTTATCAAAGTTTCTTAAATTTTTTAAAATAAAATCATTCAACTTCGTAATTCACGAAATCAAGTCATCTATTTGGATCAAATTTAACATTATATTCTACAGTTTTATGGGGGTTGGGGGTTGAGCTTTTGATTTTGATATAGCTATTTCATTAGGAGCGTATTAACATCATTAATGACAACCTAACGATCTGAAAAATTCCAGTGGTGGACTTCTATTTTGAAATATAATTCGTACCAGTTCAATAAATTTGTGAAACAAAACATTATCTATGTTAGTGCATGACTTCTTACTCTAAGACACTCAATTTTGAAACTCTTGAATAAATAGTCGATGTCGATTTCAAAACTAACATATTTATTTGTAAACCAATTCAGCTGTGGGTGCTGATTATAAAATGTCGGTATTTACTCCTATGTTTGATTTCATAAGTTATACTAATAAATAGTTATACTAATAAATAGTTGCACAGATAATGTCAAAAAATATCCTGGTTTAAAGTGTCAAATAATTTGTCCATTATATAGTATTGCAGCAAGGTATAATGTCTGAAAGAATATATACGATAACTGAATAATCGACTGATATTCTGCAACATGTTTCATATATGCAATGACAAATTTATATTTGCCAGTTATAATAGTTTTAAGAATTTGAAAATACAAATAACTTTGACATGTACATACTTTCATCCAAAAAACTGAAACTTATTGTCATAGTTTCTATGACCATGAGTAGTTCATTGCAGGTAGACATCTGAAAGTGTTAGGAGGAGAAAATTGCAACATATCAAAGTGTGAGGAACTATAGCAGGGAAGAATGATTCATGTAAGTTACAAAGCCTCTGTGTTGATAATCTACAATATAATCGAATACAACCGCGCACAGCTTGAAATTTAAAAGTTTTCAGTTACATTTTACTTTTTTGTTCCTACCTCTTTAACCAACGAGTCAGTCATGAGACAAACTGAGCATAATGTTTTGCCCAGTAGAAACGTTTTCGTTTAACTGTTAACGTCAGATGAGTATTGTACTTTTTAAAACAAAGTTAAGTTGCCAATGTCATGTCCAAACAATCAATATCATCCATACATTGCGTTGAGGCGTTTACAACAATGAGTATCATCCATACATTACGTTGAGGCGTTTACAACAATCAGTATCATCCATACATTACGTTGAGGCGTTTACAACAATGAGTATCATCCATACATTACGTTGAGGCGTTTACAACAATCAGTATCATCCATACATTACGTTGAGGCGTTTACAACAATGAGTATCATCCATACATTACGTTGAGGCGTTTACAACAATCAGTATCATCCATACATTACGTTGAGGCGTTTACAACAATCAGTATCATCCATGCATTACGTTGAGGCGTTTACAACAATCAGTATCATCCATGCATTACGTCGAGGCGTTTACAACAATCAGTATCATCCATGCATTGCGTTGAGGCGTTTACAACAATCAGTATCATCCATACATTACGTTGAGGCGTTTACAACAATCAGTATCATCCATCCATTACGTTGAGGCGTTTACAACAATCAGTATCATCCATGCATTACGTTGAGGCGTTTACAACAATCAGTATCATCCATGCATTACGTCGAGGCGTTTACAACAATCAGTATCATCCATGCATTACGTCGAGGCGTTTACAACAATCAATATCATCCATACATTACGTTGAGGCGTTTACAACAATCAGTATCATCCATACATTACGTTGAGGCGTTTACAACAATCAGTATCATCCATACATTACGTTGAGGCGTTTACAACAATCAGTATCATCCATACATTACGTTGAGGCGTTTACAACAATCAGTATCATCCATACATTACGTTGAGGCGTTTACAACAATCAGTATCATCCATACATTACGTTGAGGCGTTTACAACAATCAGTATCATCCATGCATTACGTTGAGGCGTTTACAACAATCAGTATCATCCATACATTACGTTGAGGCGTTTACAACAATCAGTATCATCCATACATTACGTTGAGGCGTTTACAACAATCAGTATCATCCATGCATTACGTTGAGGCGTTTACAACAATCAGTATCATCCATGCATTACGTTGAGGCGTTTACAACAATCAGTATCATCCATGCATTGCGTTGAGGCGTTTACAACAATCAGTATCATCCATACATTACGTTGAGGCGTTTACAACAATCAGTATCATCCATGCATTGCGTTGAGGCGTTTACAACAATCAGTATCATCCATACATTACGTTGAGGCGTTTACAACAATCAGTATCATCCATACATTACGTTGAGGCGTTTACAACAATCAGTATCATCCATGCATTACGTTGAGGCGTTTACAACAATCAGTATCATCCATGCATTGCGCTGAGGCGTTTACAACAATCAGTATCATCCATACATTACGTTGAGGCGTTTACAACAATCAGTATCATCCATGCATTACGTTGAGGCGCTTACAACAATCAGCATCATCCATACATTACGTTGAGGCGTTTACAACAATCAGTATCATCCATACATTACGTTGAGGCGTTTACAACAATCAGTATCATCCATACATTACGTTGAGGCGTTTACAACAATCAGTATCATCCATACATTACGTTGAGGCGTTTACAACAATCAGTATCATCCATACATTACGTTTATGCGTTTACAACAATCAGTATCATCCATACATTACGTTGAGGCGTTTACAACAATCAGTATCATCCATACATTACGTTGAGGCGTTTACAACATTTCATAGGTTTATTTAGTACTGTAGCGACAGCAAGATTTTCAAGATGACTGCCATGCTTATATATCGCACATATCAGATCGACTCCATTTTGGTACCGACGAAAACATGACGAGAAGTCTTGGAGCTTCTTTTGAAAGTTCGATCTAGTTGTGATCATCTTTTTAGGAGAAGTGACGATAGCATTATTTGACAGTCATATTGAAGGTCCGATAGGCATCATTTTGACTTTGGTGCGAAGTAGACACCACAAGCAACTTAGGAAAAACCCCTTGTTCATATAACATATGTGGACAATGTTTATTTTTTGTAAGACCATCTTGACATCACAAGAAGCTTTCAAGCGAATACTCTGTGTTAATGTTTTAAGAAGAGATAGAGGGAAAACAATGTGAAGATGGATGCAGAAGTTTCCATATTAAATTCAGATCGGCCTCTTTGTTTTTAGTTGCAACCCAACATCACACTAGAACTGTAAATGAAAAACCATTGTTGATACGACGATTCATTCAGGAATGGTAGCGGTAAAAATAATTTGAAGCTGGCCGCCGTGCCAACCATATTCGATATCAGATTGGCACCATCTCTTTTCGGTTAGGACCGAATAGATATTATACGAAATCTCGAAGGCTTCGCAAATTTTGCACACTGCCACAAATTCCATTTAAAGTCCCCCCCCCCCGCACCATTTGTTCTCATTTCTAACCCTTCGTATGAAGAAAACGTACATATTCAAAGTAATATTTAAAGAGGCTACATTTTTCTGTATGATGATATCCGAATGATGATGTTGATTCGGTCTTAGAATTACACAGCTAGGCTTTATGTCTAATGTGCATCTTATAGAAGATTGCTGGTTCTGCATGGCTCTTGTCACTTCCTGAACTTCATAGGTAACTTAAAAAGAGGCGACATACTTTTTTCAATTATGTTTCACAATATGCAAGTGTACTTTCAGAAAGTAGTAAAGCCTAATCTGAAAATACATTTTTGCATTTACTTTTTAATGTTAGACACATTGTGATTTGTTCTACTTCAGATATACTTCCCAAAGACACATGAGCGGACTTTTTCACCATCTCTCTGCTTTAAACAGCACTTAGCTTCCTTAACATGTATCAGAACTTTGCGAACTACTTTTAACAATGTTAAATTTCAATTATTACCATACAGTTGTAGAGGAAACGACATTGCTCTTCGTCTTGCCAGTTGTCAATAGTGCTTCAATACCCCTGCATTGGAACAGTAGTAAAAAAAAAACCAAAAACACCATGTCAATATCAGGAGGGGTCCTGTAGACACTACATTGAATGTCTCAGGACACTATTTTCGCTTAGGACCAACTAACCATTAGAGTACATTTACTTCCCAAGTTTGGTGACAATATTCCCAAAAGTATAGGAGTAAAGATGATAATTATGTGCTAAGAGACAACAGACATCAGACGGACCAGTTTATGTCCAGTGGAGATACAAATTAAATATGTTTAATAGATAAAGCATAAAAAGAACACAAAAAACAACATTTTTAAGTCAGGCTTCAAATGTTAGCTATGGAATTAACCTTGTTGAAAATATCTCCTTCTGGCTTATGTTCTGGCATATCATTTGTAGCTTATAATTATATGCAAATATTCTATGGCATTGTCACTAAAAGACTTACTGAAAGCATCCACTAGTATCTTTAACTTGTATTTAACAAGTTAAAGATACTAGTGGATGCTTTACTGTCACTCCTTTAAACGGTCACAGGTCAAACTCAGATTGCAGCAGAAAAAACGCACTGGCATTCCCCAACCCTCAAATACACGATAGATATCAACCAAATCATACCTTGTTCTTCGTCCGTTCATACATTGTTTATACAAGATATCATTTTTTAAAATAATAAATAAATTAAATAATGAAGACAGGGAAAACAAAACAACCACAAGAGAATGTTTATTAGACAAAGACAGTCTTTTCAAACCTTACACCACAGAAGTAAAATGGCTGCATTGTTGTCAGAATCCTGTTCCGTCAGTGTAAAGCCTGTGATCGGATTTGACATGCGAGCTCCTCAGGACATATTCACAGTGCGAGCGCAAAGGAATGAAATACCTCAAAACAACCTTCTTCTCTACATTTCACCATCTAAAATATATTCCCCTTTGAGTCTTTCTCTTAAGGCCGTGCTCATCACTAGCAACACCAAAGGCTGTCGTTTTCCCTTATGTTCCATTTGCTAGTTCATAAAGCGGATTAATCATCGCCTCACAGCCATTTTACATTCATTCCGGTTGTTCATTATAATAGCATTCCTATTTCAAGGAAGACGCACGAATGTGGGTGCTACGTCCAAGTTTTGCTTTGCCTCAGGATAAAATTCGTCATTGTTGCTGGACCATCCAATGCTCTTGACCACCAAGAAAATATCATGTTAATTAATACAAATTGCTGATAAGAATTCAGTATTACTTGAGCCAGGTCATAATTGACAATATATCAAACGCATGTGTTTGTATGCATACATTTCATCGAAAAGAAATCGTCATACATGTGGAATAAAGATGTTATGAATGACAATGATATAACATGATTCTGTATCAAGCGAAATTTACACTTATAACATTACAGGAATATCAACTTATAGCATTGACGTTCAAACACTGTATATGATAATAACAGGGAAACACATTAAGACAGCTCGTAAAAATGTATTTTGAAAATTTTCTCTGATAAAAACGAAAATTACTAGTAAACTTCAAAGACATCATGAGCATAATGAAAGTAAGGCAAAAAATGTCCAAGTACCTGGTGTTACAACAAATGGAGCCACAAGAGTGACCAATGGTACAAGTGAGAAGCAATACAAATGACTGGTTTTACAACAAAGGGATCCACGAGAGTGACCAGTGATACAAGTGGGAAGCCATACAAATGACTGGTGTTACAACAAAGGGAGCCATAAGAGTGACCAGTTATATAAGTGGGGATCCATAAAAGCAGCTGATGTTACACGTGAGACAAGAAAATGACTTGTGTTATAAGTGAGGGAGCCATCATGTGAGCGCTTCCAGCAATGGTAATTTGGCAATAGCTTGAAAATAGCCTGCATTCAAATCCATTCCAAAATGCATCCACAATCACATTTCCATTTATCATTCTATTTCGTGCATTTCATAATGCACAAAAAGATGAAAACGTTGCTTCATGCATTTTGTGATATTAACATCAGTATGGTTTCCCTGCATTTCTGACACACACACACACACACACACACACACACACACACACACATAATTGACTGCCTTTCTCAATTCAGTAGAAAGAATTAGTAACATACTGTGTTACATATATTTGATTTCATTTGTATTTGATTTGATTTGACTGGGTTTTGGAATCTTTTTATTTTCTTTAGATGTCAAAGGCAATTTTGTTTACTAGGAATGTGATATTTTCCAGAAAGTTCAGTTTGACCTGAATCTGTCTATAAATCCCTAATAATAGAAACAATTGTTTCTATTTGAAACTTATTTCCTAGCCCTGATTCAGGGTAAGTTAACAACTGTTTCTTTGGTCGATTGGCTCTTATCAAGGACATACAGGAGCTATGTGACTTTTACATGTAAACATGATCACGTGATCCTCTATTTCGCAATTTGGCATTTCCGAAATTGCAAAAATACTTAGTATTTAGTGTTGAGAGAGAGAGAGAGAGAGAGAGAGAGAGAGAGAGAGAGAGAGAGAGAGAGAGTCCGGGCTTTTAAACACTTGATGTCAAGTTGTTTTCTTCTGTTGTGATCAGTACTGAATTTTTGAGGTTTTGAGTTACGTGTTAATTTTTCTTCAGATTATTTGAACTCTAAAAGATTAATTCGTTTCTCTGGAAATATTATTGTATTCATACATGATTCTTGAACAAGGGCATTTCTTGAAAATTTTATTTGGATTTCCAAGACCGGAGGATTAATTATTGTGCCTTTACAAGGAACTGTAGACATCAAAACAGTACAGGATACATCTTACGTCATCGCCTTCCATCTTGGATTCTTTCCCGGGTCTCGAACTTGGAATTATTAGAACATTTCACTGTTAGGACTTCGAAAACTTTATTCGTGAATTATTTTTGGATTCGATTCTGGAAACCGTAAGTCCATATATTTTCATTTTTACAGAATTTTTCTAGGGAAATAAATTATTTGTTATATTTTTCAAAGCTTGTTGTTTTCACTCTTTCTTGTGTTACGGTTTATTCGAGCTTAGCACGTAACATAACTGAAATACATACATTTAAGCTCCTACTGGAAGATGATTATTCGTACCGCAAACTTCAAAATCGAATTTCTATAGGTACTCCGTCTATTTAAGTAAGCTGAAACACACTACTAGGAAGACTTTCTTCACTTTAGAAAGGTAATTGGCGTTATATTTTGCCCTGAGATTTGGACTAATTTGCACATTTGTGCCAAAAACAAACAGAAGAATAGTTCAACACAAGACAAAAGTATATGGTTCATTGGAATAATAAATACACTTGACAAATGGAATTACCATGAACGAATTGTTTGGTTTCATGTCAAGTTGTGTCTTGAATCATTTGTGGGCTGGCAGGGCATATATTGGAAACCATTGCAGGCTCTGTAACAGACTTAGAGATACAATTTATTTCCTGTCCGCTCTGTAACAGACTTATGGATACAATTTTCTCCTGTCCAAGAAATTTATTTTGTAACATAATCCTTAATACTTTGAGAATCATTTAATTTTAGAGAAGCTTTAATTGTGACCTATTCTCGAATTGGCAATGGAGGAAAATATTTTTTAAAAAAAGGTTTTTGAAGGCAGTTTATCCTAGAATATGTCAAGCGATATATAGTACAAGCTTTACTATTGTAATCACAAACGGAAGTATTATTATATTCAAATCACACACATCAAAAACCACAATAAAACATACAGAGATACTTAAATAATAAACAAAACATACGAATTTCATTTAAGTAGCATACATAGTCCATCTCTTTACTTATTGGCATTACACCATTACTATAAACCCACTTATTAAAGTTACTACCATCTATTTTCTGCTGCATACTAATAATTATATCCATAAGGGTAGATGTCAAACTTTCTATCATAGATTTTATCTCCATTGTGGCAACCAATGCATTTAAAGACTGTTTTTTGTGTAGCCAAGTTAACAAAATTATCAGCATGATGATTGATAGTAATAAAGTGTCATCGTAAACAGTCAAACCAGTGCGTGGTTCGCAAATAAAGAAGATACAGTCAATGTGAACATGTTTCCCTTTAGGCCTGGAGATCTTAATTGAAGGGCAAGGAAACTCGCGTACTTTTATCTACCCATGCTGTTTCTAAGATGATAAAATATAAACACAGACAATACTAATGGACTAATGGATGAAACTATTCCAATCTTATTAGAATATACCTTGATCTCCTTTCCTGTCTTGATCTCCTTTCTTGACTGTGTCTGGACCTTTGTGACCAGTAAGTCACTCTTATGTACAGTCGAGTCATCGGACTGTTCTTATTGTGTTCTATGTACTAATCTGGCTTCAGTAGCTCACTATGTCAAATCCTCTCTCCTCCAAAACAGAATAATGGAAAAAGACAACTGGTATATTAAAACTATTTTCATTCCGTCCTCCGTTATCCAAATCCTTGGCTTATAAAACTATATCAAGACCCAAACTTTCATTGATTCATCCAAAGTCTACAATATACTGTAAAAACTTCAACGACTGATTTCAATTTTGCAATTATACTGTTGTAAATATTGCAAAAGACATGTTTTAAGATATTTTTTGCTCTATGATAGAATGATTCAGTGGTCAAACTTGTACAGGTGAAATACCAGTGGGTTCTCTCCAAATTTCTTTGTACTTAGTCATTAAACCCCTATTTTACAAAATAATACGATTATCGCATGAAAATAAGCTTGTAGAAAACTTTAAAATGGATCATTTTCATTATTCCGGTGAGTTTGTCAGACAAAATAGGTCACACATTCATTTTGATAATATACGTGACTTACTGCATTTTGATATCATTCGTGCATTTTGATGACATATGCGACTATATAAAAATTTTCCCAAGCAAATGAGATAAGCAACCAGAAAGGTGAAATGCTTTAGACTTAGACTTTTTTTTGTTGCATTTCTGGTCTTGTGTGTTTGTGTGATTTGGATTTTGAACGTAGCTTTAGTTCTGGTCTTGTTCTTTCAGGTTTATTAGTACCACCCATTGTTAAGGATGTTTGATATTTTGAGAAAACCCTCCCCCGCCTCCAAACTATTCATTCAGCACTAATTAACTTTAACAGCTTCCTTCCTCTCTAACTGCACAGTCTTTTGGATTCTCGTCTTCATTAACCTTTCCCTTAGAAAAGGTCTGTCTGACCCTAGTCAATTCTTGTACAAAACTGAAATATTTTGTTTAAATATGAGTGAATGAAAAATAACGTATTTAAAACAAACAAAACAACTGTAAACTTTCATGACCCTGCCCCAAAACATGTAGTTAACAAGCATTATAGGATAAACACATACCCAGACATAATATCTGACAAATTTAGTTGAATTAAAACTTAAAATTTACCATTCTACCAATTTTTTGGGATATTAAAGCATACTTTTCCAGGCTGCTAGTTAGAATAATTATTGTTATTGTGTATTGATGCAACCAGCACGTTCAATATATAAATATATCCACGTTTCCCAAAAGGTGAGCACTTGATAATTTTTAGGCCTATAAGTGACAACACTTTTTTTTGTGAAATTGTCCAAGCAATAATTTCCTATCTAAAAGGATTTATTCATCATTAAAATCGCCGGTGAAAAATGATTCTGCTTGTAGATTTCTTCATGTGTTTCCACTCTCAATTTTAATGTAGTTCGATTATGCCTAAAATTAAAGCAATACCCCGTCTTGAGCAGCCACCAATGGAAAAAGACTTCTATACACAGTTGAAGTCTGATTGCAGTTTAACATCGTATAATTTTAAAAGTTCTACTGAGTGCGGCCACCATCACCAATAAACATGGAATAAAGGAACAGGAAAACAAGAGCAAAGAAATAATACCAAGGAGAGGAAACGATTAGCAAACCGCCAAGCCGTGAACAAAGGAATTGCACAGAACAAAGGAACTCTCAAACAAAGGAACGACAGGAACAAGTAACAGAAAACAAAGGAAAAAAGGAGAGACTTCTAACGGAGGAGCAGACTGGGTTAGGACAAAAACGAAAGATAAGTCATCATTCAATGCTATACGCAATTTAAGTACAAGAATGCAAACTAGGTTCAAACAAATGTCTCTATTCAATCCAAATACGCAAACACGCAAGCCATCAAACAACTCTATCAATAAATCAGTAAAAATATTGGATGTATCACAGCTCCAAACAGCACCAATAAAGTATGTAAAACAAGCAAGATTAACGCAAGTCGTACCAACCACAGCAAACTCCAATTCAACCAACATCACACTGGGACCCCAAATTCTGGTTACAAACACAGACCAAACAATCCACAAACCAGCAGACATAACTAACACACCCCACCCCACCAACAGAAACTACTAGAAATACAAAACTACACTCGAGGGAAAAATATAAATACAATGCCAATACTATCGCCAATCCTCTTCAAGGAAGCGGAAAAACCAAACACAAATGAAGATATAGACACCACTATTCCAAACCTAACAAATGAATTTGACAGTAACCTACTTACCTTAAACTCCCCACAATTAGACCACATAACAATAACCAGCACCCCAAAATTCACCAAAAATGAAATAACCAATTTTAGAAACATGCAAAAACACCAACAACAGGAAATCAAGCAAACAACAATAAATCAAAACATTAGGAAAGAAACTATACACTCAAGCCTAACTCCCGGACCATCTGGGATAATAACAGCAAGGGAACCGCCAACCTATGGGAACAAATCCAATGAATCAGACACTACAAAACTACCCAGCAGCATCACTAATATGGCCACCCAAAGACCCCAAATAACCCAAAACACCCACCTAGGTAATGGCAAGGGCCCCCTAAAACCCCAAAACAACCAAAAAAAAAATCATAAGTAAGGTTAACTCAAACAGGAAATAAAACAACAACATAACCCCCAAAACAAAATTTACAATTATCATTCCATCGAACACACCATATACATAAGCAGCAGGTGCAACATAATTACTAGTCTAAGTACCAATAGTATTATGACAGCACTGGCCAAAATTCACACTGGACAATTCAAACTGATAAGACCAAGGCGAAACTACCTGATTGTCCAATGCAGCACAATTCAACAGGTGGAAAAATTCATCGAAATTGAAACTATAGGCCCAATAAAGATCAAAGTGGAGAGACACCATAGCACTCAGAGGAAAACACGAGTCCCTTCGAACTCAAAACACAGTGAAACCACAACAAATCTGGCTGAACCCACTAAAACCACTATCTTTAAAAAAGTAATAGCACTAAAGGGATACAACAAGGATATAAGCAATGAACTCCTACTTCATAAACTCACAGCAAATGGAACACAGACCACCAAAGTATATCCTGTTAAAAATCACATGGGACAAGGAACCACCAAAGCAGTTATAGAGGCTACCGAGCCAATACCCTCAATAATAAAACTAGGACAGTCAGGAGTGTACCATAAGCTGGAAAACTACATAAATAGGCAAAATGTTTGCACCAAATGCCTGCACTGGGGACACTATGCCCTCAGATGTAGATTCAAACCAAGATGTAAGTACTGCTGAGGTGAACACAAAGGAGAATGCCACACAACTAAACAAAAATGTGCCAACTGTAAAGAAAACCATTATCCTAGATCGGTAAAATGCAGATTTGCAATAAAAGAGAAACAAATAGTGGACTTAATGAACGAAAAACACCTCACCTACCATTCTGCCAAAAACATCTGTAAAAACAACCCCAACACATCAAAATCTACCCCTGAAACAATCAATGAGCACCAAAACTCTCCACGCAGAATCAGAGGGAAAACATTGCACCAAAAAACATACCCTCGAATCAGGAAACAAAAGAACCAAAAACTACAAACCACATTGTAACAAACCATGACCACCCCGATAACACTCCAGATACAAACAAAACTGTCACCCAAACATCCCCAAACCTAACATACACCCCAACACAGAATTAATACAGGAAGTAATGAACCTAACAACAGGAACCCTAATGCAAGATCTCAGTAGCATAATGAGAACCCTCAAAACCATTTTCACCATGCTAGCTGATTGGACCACAAGACTAACAGATAAAGGCAACGTCAAAAATGAATAGTACAAAAAATAATAAAAATCACCATCTGGCAATGGAACTGCAGTGGAATCTTTAATAACCTATCAGAACTGCAGAACAAACTGGATAATACGGCCGTAAACCAGACGTAATCTGCCTACAGGAAACCCTCATAACACAAGAACACAAACACCTGCCCAAACTACAAGGCTATACCTAGGGAATCTTTTAAAACAGACCCATGGGGCAGAAAGGGGGTGACTAGCAATTTTTTTAATAGATACACTAATCTACTATGAAATAATAGAAGTACCCCCAACCTAAACATCAATAATATCATCGAAATAATGTCAGTAATGATAAATATAGGAACCACAAACATTTAAATAATAAATGCATACGACCCAGGGGGTACCTTCTGCCCTACCAGCCTAATCTCACATAAGGCAATCACTAATAACAACAACAACAATCTAATGATCTGTGGCGATTTCAACGCACACAGTGAATTATGGGGAGGTAAAAAGAAAGATCAAAGAGGTAAAATGGTTGAAAAACGGATAACTGAGAACAATCTGGTCATCTTAAATGACGGGTCGAACACTAGATTAAACCCTGAGGATGGCACTCTCTCAGCCATAACCCTAACCATCACTACCCCAAAATTGGCTTAAATCATAAATTGGTGGTGGATCAAGAAGATACGTTAGGAAGTGACCATTTTCCCATCACAATCAATATTCAAACAAAACCTCAACACATTCCAAACGGAACCCCATCTAAATGGAGGTACCAACAGGCAGACTGGGACCAATTCCAATTATTACTATCTAGAGTAAATCCAGATAACTTGGAAAGCCCAAGTATCGACATGTATTATGATAACATAACAGACACAATTATAGAAGCAGCTAACCGATGCATCCCAAAGACAACTAATATCCAAAATAAACACCCTGTACCATGGTGGACTAAACAGTGCACTATAGCACATAAAGACAAAAAAAGAGCCTTAAATAAATATAAACGCACCAAAACTTCTATCTACTTCCAGCAATATAAAGATAAAGAAAAAGCACTAAAACAAACTATAAAAACTGCTAAAATTAATCTATGGCAAACCTTTTCCTCTAAACTGAGTCTAAAATCAAACTCAAAACAAATATGGGACAAGATAAAAGCCATTAAAGGGAAAGCAACTACCTCAGCCCCAAAAATTAAAAATGCCATAACAAATAAAGATAAGGCAGACCTCCTAGCGAAGCATTTTTCGAACACGAGTAGCAACAATACTCACACCAGAAACTTTCAAGAACACAAATAACTAATGGAGGGAACCCAACCTCAAATGTTTTAAGACCAAGGAACAAAAGAATCTCACCTAAATAGCGACATCACAGTACATGAATGGAAGACAGCCCTACGATACAGAAAGGAAGCATCCCTTGGTAAGGATCAGTTAGGTTACATTATCTAAAAAAACTACCTATCAATATAACAATAGCCATAATAAAACTCTTTAATAGGATATGGGATAAAGGCCAACTACCCACCAAATGGAAACATGCCATAGCAATACCAATCCCCAAGCTAGGTAAAGATCCCAACAACACAAATTAGTACCAACCCATCTCCCTTACAAACAATATTTGCAAAATAATGTAGACAATAATCGCAAATAGGTTAAAACATCACCTAGAAACCAATAACCTACTCTCCATAAATCAATGTGGCTTTCGTAACAAACGGTCCACCACTGACCAACTTCTCAGATTGGAAACAGACATCAAATTCGCTTTAAACGCACATAGGAAAACCGATCGCAACTTCATAGCGGTTTTTTTAGACCTAGAGAAAGCGTTCGACCTATTATGGACCAATTGACTATGGCAAAATTAAACCAATTTTGAATAACTGGACGCTTGTTCAACTGGATTGGCGATTTCCTCACATGCCGGAAAATTACCACAAGAATAGGCAACACCAATTCGGAAGAATTTTCACTTGAAAATGAAACACCGCAAGGCAGTGTAATAAGTCCCTTACTATTTAACCTATTGGTAAACGACCTTGACCTCAATGCAGCCTCCGCAAAAATAAACTTGTCACAATTTGCAGATGATAGTGGCATATGGAGGAATGGAAATCCTGCCAATAACACAGTAGTTAAAGAAATCCAGCAGAGTCTAAACAAGATAGGGAGATGGGCCGACAAATGGGGTTTCAAAATATCTCGTGAAAATACTGTGGCAATCATATTCACCCCCAAACGAAATAACAACCTAGTCTATCCAAACTTCTATATACAAAATCAATTAATCAAATACGTAACAGTAGTAAAATTCCTAGGAATGTTCTTTGACAACCACCTCACATGGAAAAAACACATTGAACAACTCACCCAGAATTGTAACAAAGATCTCAATTTACTCAGGAACATCACAGGGAATGACTGGGGATCCAACTAGGAAACCCTCCTCACGATATATAAAACCCTAATTAGATCAAAACTGGATTACGGTTGCCAAGCATATAACTCGGCTAAGCAACCTGTACTACAAAAATTTGACACTATCCAGAGAAAAGCCTTACTCATATGCACAGGAACACTCCCGTCAACATCATTAGAAGAACTACAAACACTAACAGGAGAACTACCCTCAAAATTACGTAGGCAAGAACTGCTCCTCCGATACTCCATTCGATTAGATACCCACCCAGACAACCATCCCACCAAAATAGCTATAAATAAGTGTAAAGTTGTTTTCAAACCAAAAATCATACCCACCACACCAAGTGGCAAAGTAATCCTTGAACTAAAAGAAAAGATACCTCTACTAAAAAGACAGGTAACAAACAATACAGACCAGAACAAATCACCATGGTTACAAAAACCACGAAGGATTAACATTGAAGCTACCAAATTAGGCAATAAAGAATGACAAGAAAACTTTCTAAAACCTGTACTGGTAAACGAAATCAACCAAAACTACCCGGACTATGTTAAAATATATACCGATGGATCAAAAACAAACAACCCACCAAGAACAGCAGCAGCAATAGTCATCCCTGAATTCAATATACAAACGGGATCCAGATTACCTGACTATTGCTCCATTTACACCACTGAATTCTAGGCTATACTTGGATCACTACAATGGATCAAAGACAACCAAATACCTAAAACAGTCATTATAAGCGATTCCCTAATCGTTATCAAATCGATCAAAAATCGCAATACACACTCTAGGGAACACTTCCTAGACAGAGCATGCCAATGAATCGGCGATATCACCACAGCACATAAATTAGTCGAGCTCATGTGGATACCGTCGCACATTCGAATATCTGGCAACGAAACAGCAGACAAAGTTGCAAAAACTAAACTAGGAGATCAAAACTCTATCAAGATTAAGTATAGCTCTACAGAAGCAATAGGCTTCGCACAAATATATATAGACCAAACATGGCAAGATTTTTGGAACTCCTCCACAAAAGGTAAAAAGCATCATGAAACCCCCCAAAAAACGTAGATAGGAACATACAGCTACCTAAGGGTACCTACTTAGAACAGAAAACCATAAACAGGATAATAACTGGAAAAACTAAACTAGCAAGCAGTTTTGGAAGGTTTATAGGACTCAAACCAGCAGCCATTAACTGCTTTAACTGCCACACCACCGAAGATCTACACCACGTATTCAATATATACCCAAAATATCAACCCGCTCGATAAATATTTATCAAAAACCAAAAAGATATTGGATCACCACACACATACCCAGAGTTACTTATCGACTCTAATAAAAATAAACAATCAGCATATAAAAATATGAATCAATTCATAGACTCTACAATGACTTAGGAACAAAATATAATTCCTATCCCCACAAAACCAAAAGACCCAGTAACTAGCTAAATAAATTTAGAAGCCGCCACATAAAACCCCATAACACATCATTCAGTTTTATAAAAGTATTAATAAATAATTCACTTACGAAACACCTATACAAAACTAAGGAAACCGCAAAATCGGATGTCCTAGATGTCCTTAACGAACCGAGTAATCAGCTAGATTTCCGGTCCTAGATGTCCTTAACGAACCGTGTAATCGGCTAGGACTCCGGTCTCTTGCTAAATAAAGTATAAATAACATTCAATCTCTAAAAACATTAATTAATAAATAACTTAAAGAGGCAATATTTGAAAACTTATAAATAACATAACGTAGGAAGCACACCCTAAACACCTCGACTAGTAATACCATAATAACCTTGAAAATCTCTCTTCAAACATGATTTCTACTAAGAACCTCTATAAATAGCATAGAACATCGCCCCTTTTAGAACACTTTGAAAAAGAAAAATCGCAAAAAACACCAGGCAAATGCAACAAGAAACCAGCGATGTAAAGCAAGCAGGACCGTTCCCGAGCTCTCCTTCCCACTAATGACAGCCAGCCATTCAACTGTAAGGGACCTTTATGGACCCACAGATTGAGGCCAAACTATCAGGGTTCCTTGAATCCATAAAAGCCTGGGGGAGGTGGCACCATTCCCTTCCCCAGGAACAACTAGCAGGCTGCGGTGCAGTCAGAAAAAAGTGACACATGCACAATTGTGCGCACGCCACTATAATTAAACTCAACAACAACAACAACAGTTTAACATTATTAAAATTGGTTCTTGAATAAATACAATACACTGAACACCATAATTAACTTATCATTATTATTATTATTTTAGGCAATGCGCATAATTTCCTAGTCACTAAATAGATCCATAATTTCATGCATTCCCATTTCAATATCGTTATATGAGTGATAGATTCATAAGTTCATGCATTCCCATTTCAATATCGTTATATGAGCGATATATTTATAATTTCGTGCATTCCCATTTCAATATCGTTATATGAGCGATAGATTCATAAATTCATACATATCCCTATATCCATTGGTGCTTAAAAAGACATTGTTTACATTGGGGTGTAGATCATATACTTTTATTTGTTGATGGGTGATAGGACAAAATTCACGTTTGTTTAAAATTCCATTCGTTAAATTCATGCTCGAGTTTTCTCGTTCAGTCACCTTTTGTTGATAGTTACCAGTCTTATCTTCAAATATCAAGTGTGTAAAATTTGGACTTGAGATGGCAAGTTTTATCGTTTCCAGTCCTAGTTTCAAAAATCGTGTAAAAGTTTTAGACTTGAGACTGTAAGTCACCAGTCCTATTTTCAAAAATCAAGTGTCTAAAATTTGGACTTCAGACTAACTTTCATGATTTCCAGTCTTATATTCAAACATCATGTGTCTAAAATTTGTACTTAAGACCAAATTTCATGATCTCCAGTCTTATCTTCAAAAATCAAGTGTTTAAAATTTGGACTTGAGAATGCAAGTCTCCAGTCCTATCTTCAAAATTAAAGCACATAAATATTGTCTCTATATTACTTTATCAGTATTGTCAAAAGAACAAACGACTATGCAAAATGTAATCTTTATTCAGTGATTACATTAAAGAAAATCAGAATTATCTATATTAGCAGCACATGTCACAATTCAAAGAAGCATAATCAAAGCCTGTAGTGAATATAGTTAATTAACAGTTTGAAAATACAAGTTTACAAGTAATGTATCTTATTAACTCTGTATTAAGATTAATTGTTTGGTTGCAATCACTGTGATTTTGAATGGTCAATCCAACAAGGATGAAAAAAAAACAATAAAAAACAAAACAAAAACAATGTCAACTCTGTGTATTATAATTACATAGTGAAAATTTATAGTGGTATCTTATGCTGACACATAAAAATGAGTTGGTGTCAACATGAACAGAAGATGCCTTTTTAAATCTCTAAGTTATCTGATCAGTTGTTGAATTCCTTTTGGTGCAAAAATAGCACATCTCTTAATATACTAATAATCTCATGGGAATAAAGATTTACCGTTTATAATAATAAAGCACAGCCAAATTGAAAAGCTATCAGAAAAAGGTCAAGATTCTCAACCCCGCTATAACGCGCACCGCTATAAAGCAAATTCGGATATAAAGTGGTCGTGGCGTGGCACCGGAAATTTCGTAAATTCATTCGCACATAAAAAAATATTTTTTTTGTTCAAAGTACATGAAATAGTGTATAAAAATATATTATCATTATGGGGAAGAGATCGCGTATGAATTCAAATTTAATATGATCCTGGCGTGGTTCCTGAAATTTTAAATACATGTATATTTTTCTTGTACCGGGAAAGAACATTTTTTCTAAAACGAGAAATAGTGTGTAAAATGTTTATTATCATTTGGGAAAAGAGTTCGCGTCTGAATTTTAATATAATACGATCGTGGCGTAGCTTCTGAAATTTAACAATATCACCAGGTTCTTGAAGTGTTATGAACTCGTATAAATTTATTTTGTTTATAAAAATATTTTACAATTATGGAAAAGCAAGTTCCCAAATGCAATTTGTTCTCTGCACTGCACAAAAAAGGTATTATCATTTTGGGGAAGAGATTGCGTATGAATTTGACTACAATGCCATCGTGGCGTGTTTCCTGGAATTTTAAATACATGTACATGTATTTTTCTCGTACCAGGAAAAATACTTTTTTTTAAAGTACAAGAAATAGTATGCAAAATATTTATTATCATTTTGGGGAGGAGTTTGCGTTCAAATTCAAATCTAATACAATCGTGGCATGGCTTCTGAGATTTAACAATTTCACCAGGTTCTTGAAGTGTTAGGTCAAAATAAACATTATCGGAAATGTTCCTTATTACTGATCCATGAGTAAAGCCAGTAAGTCGTCTTTGTGATTGTCTTCAATTAATTATGTATACAATCGTTGCTCAAACAATAGTCGTCATGTGTTTCTTCTTTAACTGCATACACAACCTAGCAGCAGACAATGCGGTGGTTCATAAAAGAAAATCACAATTAATAAACATCACCACAAATACCTAACAAAAGCCGCCAAGATGTTTGCTGGGCTTGGCGGTGTTATTAGACGCAATCAGTTGACCAGTAAATAATGTCGTCTTTATTAGCTGAAAATTGAAATGGTATGAAATTGTACATGCGTAAATTTACACAAAAAAAAAATAAATTATAAACGTAAATTGTCACCATCGCAGGCCTAGTGCACTTAGTTCACGGGTTTTACGATGGCATGGTGTTTGTTTATGAACTCGTTATTAATTTCCTATTTTTTATATATAATATTTTACCGTTATGGAAAAGCAAGCTCACAAACACAAGTCGTTCTCTACACTTTGCTCAGTGATTGGTATATTGGTTTTCACACCTTTTTCCGATATTCACAAAATCTGAAGTAAAAGTAATATACACGCTGAAAGCATGTGTTGATTGTTAATTATTCTTGCTGTAGTCGTTCAAACGAATAGGTGTACAAGCGTTAATTATTGGAAATTTGCAATGGATAAATGTACACGGAAACGCATATGAGAAAATTTTAGCAGTATGAAATTTGTACAGACACAGTTCATAGACCCTGGAACGTAATGAACCGTACATGTGCTTCGTCTTTCTTAACCTAATTTTGCTGTTAATTTTTCCCATTGAATTCAGACACATAATAATGTGTGACAAAATTATTGAATAGTTTAAATATGTGTGCAATTTTGGCAATGGATTTACACATATTATGGATTAATTGCAAGCCCCGACGGCAAGTAAACGGTGTTGATACTCTCTGTTCATGCTGTATATTAGACATTGAATTCAGACACAATGATCTGGGGGAAAATTATTAAATATCGTAAATATGTGTGCAATTTTTCAATGGAATTACATGTATTATAGATGAACTGCATGCCAGGACAGCACGATAGTAAACGGTGTTGATACCCTATTCATCATATACAACAGACATGAATTCGCGTATATGTGCCAATGAGCTGTTCTCTGAAAAAAGTAAAATACTGTAAAACCCCGCATTAACGTGACCCCGATATTAACGCGATCCAATTTTTTTTTACAGCAGTTATCGCGTTATAGCGTGGCTTTACTGTACTTGGTGGATAGCTTCCTCTTCAGCAAGATTAACATCCCCTGGAGAAATGTCTGTATTCTTGTTGGAACCATCCATTTGACAGGAACGGCAATTTTTTAATTATCAAAAGAAATGGCAACAGAAATATAGTTCTTCCTTTTTAGGTCTTACATAATAATTATATCATTTTTTCAAGACATATAAACTTTAAATTAAATTATTATAAGAAATAAATTACTGTTGTAGATTTCTCACTGAACGATGATCCATAATATGGCAGACAGTAATATGACGGGACGTTATTATGAAATTGTATCAATAAAAAATGGCAAAAAACTTTGCAAAACTTATAAACATGGAGCAAGAAAACATAAGAACTGAAGTGTGACAATACTAGGTCAAAAAATAAATGTGGCATGACTCATTTTGTTTCTTCATTTACCCAACATTCTCAGAATTGTGCAGTCTTTTTTCATACTGCAATGCTTCATGCTGAATTACACAAGTGCCTAAAAATAATTATAGTTTACAAAATATTGCAATTTTCAATAATCCCATACTGTATTAGCAATGATGTTTGATTGCTGTCTTGAAGAGCATTACTGTAAGTGATGTGTGCATGCCTCATTATACCTTTTTTTCATGTAAGACATGGGCAGCATTATGGTTATGTAAATCATATATTACAATTTTAATTTATATATGCCGGCAAATTTCTAGTATAAAAAGACAACAACATTGCAAACAGGAAAAAAGACAAGAATAACACAAATTGTAAAAGAGATTAATATCATAAGCAATAAAAGACGATATCACAAACAGTAAAAATACAATGGTATCACAAAGAATATAAAGGCCAATGATATCATAATCAGTAAAAAGACAACAATAACACAATCATAACTGAACAACCCTCCAAGCATCAATAAGTTAAACATAATATTTATTGAAAACATTGATAAATATAATCATATAAATAATACAATAGTTCAAAATATTGAAGCAAACGGCCAATGAATTACGATGACATTTCACATTCTAAGAAAGTGTATAAGTCTTCAGCAAGAAATGCACAATGCACAAAGTAAAGTTACGACAGTGTAAACTGTGATGTAATTGATCTAAAACAAAGGTAGATACAAATTTAATCTCCTTCTGCAATAGGAATAAAAAAATCTTTCAAATATTTGTATCATGTAACAATTTTCAAAATAGATACAAATTTAGGAGATACAGGCAAACAGATCAACAAATCTTTTGATACAGACCTAAGTTAATGAATTTACAAAAGTTTCATTCACTTTTTATTATTATTGGTCATGGTGATTTAAGAATAATTATGGGTCAAGACAGTCTTTATTATTTACAGCTTATTTTTAAGTAGAATATTTGAAAAATTAAAGGGACTCAAAGATACTAGACTGCATAACAAATAAATATTTTGTACATTTATGATGAAGAATGGAGAAACATTTGGTGTAACAAACTATTTACAAAGATTTTATTTAAATAAAAATTTAGTATCTCAAAATAAGATTTTATAAAGAGGATTTCTTATGAAAAATGGATAAAGTTACTGGGTAAAAAAAATACAATAAAATATCCATTATCCATACTTACCGATCACACAGACTGACTTTTGTCCCATAATGCAGATTATTTATTGTGCATACAATTACCAGTGATACAGTCAACCAATTATCCAGAAAAAATCCATGTCTCCCAGTAAATCTGAATAATCAACATCGTACTGTAGCACTTATTGCTTGGAATAATCACTATTGAAACTGTTTTTTAGATATTTAAAAAATCCCTTATTTGAACAAAAAGCAAGAAATATGTCAGTGCTCGTGATGTCTGATAGCTTGATGCCCCTTTAATTTCAGATCGGGCCTACCCTATATTCTAAGAAAGGTACCCATTAGGCTTGTTGACAAAAACAAATCAAATTTTCTAAGAAAGCTTTGATCACACTGATGACATGTGGAAATGTAATTTCAAGATGTTGATATAACTTGCCATAACACAGTGCAATCTGATTAAAATCAGATCAACACTGTCCAAAGTGAAGAGGAGATCTGATTTTAATCAAACTGTATCATGGTACATCATGCTAAAATATGATTTTGTAATGCTCCTAAACCCCCTGACACAGTTTCATTTTGAAAAAAAAGTTTTCTGTGATCTTCAAAAATAGAAAACAAAAAAAAAACAGTGCCACTTTCAGTATATGCCTGTTACATGTAATATGTGTAAACAGTAAACAGTCATGATTGGAGCTGATGTAAAACTATCCTTTGGGCAGTTTAAAAGTGGGAATTAAAAGGCAAAGAGGTCATGTATAATTCACCATTTTACATAATTACTTAACTGGCTGACAATAGCTAGTGAGATGTATTTTAAGACTGCAGTGGGTTAGCCCATTTGCTAATTTGAAAAGGTATGATCAGGATGTGGAACAACCCAAAAAGGTAAACCAAAGAGATGCTAGATTTGTCTAGGAGAAGAAAAGTTATTCCACATCCTTGGAATCTCAATGAGATTGTTTAAGCCATATGTATTATAGACAAGTTTGTGAACAGCGGTAACATTTATCAGAATATGGATTTTACTGCATAAATATAATGCACATTTAAACCGTCAGAATAGTGTTTAAGCACGATTCATTTTTAAAGCCGATTCTGGCAGCATTTAGTTATCAGCAAAACCCAACAAAAGTGAGTTCAGAACTCCTAGCTGATGGAGTTTTACTAGTAAAAAGAAAGGGGGGAGGGCAATTAATTCTTTGCACATAATGCAATTATATCGACATATGGCAACTTGGTTCTGACCAGGTTTCACTCAAAGAATCCAGCTGAGAAGTTTGAACACAAGGACCATCCAATCTCTGGTGAGTGTAGTTTTGAGCACTAATGACACTTGAATTACCCTCAAACCCCTCATTAAACTGTTTGAGAGTAGCAAAGACTACATATAATTAAACCTATATTTTGTCATCCAATATGTTTTAAAGATGCAATTAAAAAGCCAAGTTTTTAAATAAAAAGGGGAAATAACTATGTATAATTTGGAAGAAACTTTTCAGATCAAACTTGATAGTAAGCATTTAACTGGTTTTACTTTAATTTATGAAGTTCTTTAAAAGTTCTTTAATCGAAATTAAATTTATGACAGAAAAATATGACATGACAGATGACCACTGATGACAGAAGCATAAAGACATATATGTAAAACTATAAAGTGTATTTTAGTCCAGATATCTGGTGAAAAACAAAGGTTAGTACATCTGAAAATTTAAAGCAAATAACATGATGTTTATATTACCTCATGTTTCAACAAAAGCATTACAAAATACAAAGATTTTATGAAGAGAACTGATGTGAAGTCATTCACAAGATCCAGGAAAATTTATTACATTCAAAAAGTTCTGCATATTTGCTTTTCATCACAAATCAATGTAATTTACTGCAGCATATATCCAAGAGGATGGATGTTACACATAATATTAATGGAAAGCATCTACAATTTATTACGCAAAATTATAAACATGATTCAGATCATTCTGGGGAACAAAAGGCAATAATGAGGAAATTTAACTATCCATTACATCTACCCATACATGGGGGGGGGGTCATAATATTTACTATAAGTCAGGATACACTTGTTACATTTATACAATAAATAAAAATTCATTAGATAAGCTAAATATTGAGTCTTGAAATTGTTTTATCCTTTAAGACAATGATTCTGGCAAACTTATAAATTAACATCAACATATCAGTTTTTCCTTATTTATGTATAAACAAGAAGACAACTTTTTGCACAACTTACTACATAACAGGTACATAATTCAACTTGCAAAAATTAATGACAGTTTCCTGAAATACATCTCAGAAGATATGTGGCATAATTCAGTATCACATTATGTGCATTCTATGGTTTAATATTCATTATTATGTATAAACAGATAAGTAGTATAAACATTTTCATTGATCTGTTATATAAAGTATTATCAATTGCATATTTTAAACTAGCTGTAAAGAAAAATATCAAAAAAGGTACAATTTTAAACAAGATTATTTCTTCTCCTTCAATCTGGATGAGTCAAATTAAAAAACAGAATTGGATTTTTTTAAATATGAATTGGATCTTGGAAGGCCACAAAGATGTAATTGTTCACAGTAATGACATGTCTGAATAAAACATCAATTACTGGTAACTCCATTGTATTAAAAATAAAATCCCATATGCAAAAACGAAGGTGAGGAACAAAAGGCATTTAAAATTCTTTCCAAAAAGTTTAACATTGGTATAGACATATGGAACAAAAATACTATTTTCTCTTTTTGGAATGATATGTAAACCAATATCCTAAATCATGCATACTAAATAATCAACAAATAAAAGCACTTTCTGACACTGTTGAGTTTGACTGAAATTTATCTTCATCATTTTTGACCATTTTTCATAATTCTAGTAAATACTGCATGTATATTAAATTGAAATTTTCTGATGTTTGTAGAACAAATGTAGTAAAAAGAAGTTCAGAAATTATGGAGGCAGTTTTATACATGAGGAATAACAGTTGTCATTCATCCAAAGAGTCTATATAAAAACATCTCTAATATCCATTACAGTCCGACTTTCTCAAAGTTCATTTTTGCATCCAGATCTACATTTATGTTATTGGCTCCAGCAGTTTTTATCTCATATTTAACGATTGTTTCATTTACTAGTCTGACACATAAATTCAATCTCTACATTTACAATGTGTTCATCCAGTTTGTTGATGGTGTCATTTGTTCATTACATATAATTTTCTTCTAGAGCTTGGTAATATGTATTTTATGGTTCGATTATGTAGCTCTCATATTCAGATGCTATCAATTTCTGTATCCAAATCTTTCTTTGTCCTGCATGGTCCTGTAGGTCAGCTCCCATGTTGACACAGAGTACCTAGACAAGACTTTCTGAGGGAAGTTTTCTAACTGAAGGGGAACATCCATCTCTTTGTCATAAAGAAGAACTTTCAGGTAGTCTCCAAATCTAAACAACAAAAATATTAAAAAGGAAGTTCAAAAGTTAGTTTAAGAACTTTTGCAGAATTTGCATTCTCTTTTAATTACTTGTGTCTGGTTTGTTTAGTCTTTCACAGCACAGCAACACAAGTAGACTATTTAGTGCTGAGGCAATTGAAATCAGTTTCTATTTCATTTCTGTAATGCTGACCAATGAAATCTTTGTCTTCTCTAGGGAAAGCAGTAGCCACAGTGACTTTATATGTCTGTACTGACAGTATAGTTTGGACTGAAAAGATACAGACGGTAATGTTATGTAAAATATCATCACATGCATGTTTACTCACTATACACTTGTTTACCTAACATGTACCTATTTACCCAACACACTCTTGAATATGAATCTGGTACTCTGGAAAACAATCTTTGTCATCTGACTGTATTTTTTAATGGGTTGGTTACAAACAATATCCTAATCAACACATTTTTATGAGGTGACATTATTGTTAAATTGCTATGCATCAGGTTAAAGGTTGCCAGGATAAACAATGCATTAATCTCAATAGGGTGTTCCTTCAAATGCATCTGAAAAACTGAAATACACATTTTAAGAATTTGGTTCCATTTTATAGTAAATAGAAACCTTGATAAACAAAGTAAATTCTGCTTAATATTAGTTTGCATTCATCAAAAAGTTGCTTTGAAATATGGATTACTCTTTCCATGGTGACCTCTGACGTACTGGAAAGGGAAAGAACTCTTAAGTCTCCTTGGGGAATGTGTAATTGGTCACTACTAAATAAACTTCATTTTCTTATCATCAGTAAGTAGATTTGAAATGATGGTTATTATATCAATTTTTTGTTTCTGTTTTTCTGTTCTATACTGATTGACAAAAGGTAACAAAAAGCACAGGTGATTGTTTACCTGGAGTGCAAGACTGACAAAAGGTAACAAAAACACAGGTGATTGTTTACCTGGAGTGCAAGAAACATCAATGATTTTTCTTTGGGCCATTTTGTTGGAATCACTAGATATATTCCAACTATAGTCAAGCTAATACAGTATATCAAATGTTTTTCCATAACTCTGAAGTTCATGATGGTCCAGGAACAATTCCTAACTCACCTAGGCCCCTGTAGGCATACTTTTTATCTAACTGCATTAGTTATTCCTTTAAATATTAATTCATGAAAGTATGACAATCTCTACTGTATTTCAAATGGGAATATCAAGATAAAGAGGCTCCTAAATTGAATTAACAACATATTTTGTTGAATCCAATCAAAATAATAAATAAAGAGCATGTGACTGCAACATTAACTGTAACAATGGTTAATACTTGCAAGATTAAACTAAAAAAAATATGGATTAAAATAACTTTAATTGTCAGCAAATAGAAATTAACAAGATATAACAACTTCTGAGTCATCAGTAAACTTTTTAAAGACAATTTCAAATGAATTCTGGGAAAGGTCACAGTAACACACTTTTGGTGTCCGATGTAAATTCATTATCTTATTCATTAATTTTGTGGGGGAAGTGTTATTTATAAAAACATGAATGCATGGGATACATCATTATTATTCTACTACACAAGGAAGATTTTGTTGCCATTTTTGTATGTCAAATGTTTTGTAAAAGACAACATACAAATAGAATTTAACACTTTTTGATGAAAACAGTGTCTGCATACAGTATAACTAAGTTTTTTGAATAGATATATGGGAATATTTAATTTGTAAAGTGGAGACATTCTGCATTGTCATTAATGAAATATTTCCATATATCTACTCCAACACCAGATTTTCTTTTCATTGTATATTTTTTTAAAATCAAAAGCGACTGATTTGTATTGATTCTTTACATTCTGTGCCAATATAATTAATAGCTGTATTACTATACTGATAAAAAAGAAGCTCTTAAATTTGAAAATAATTTTGTGTGACATCTTCAAAATTTAGCGCTTACATATCATGCATCAAAACGTATATTTTGTCAAGTACTGACTGTATTCATACTGAGATAAAGAGTAATGACTGTATTCATACTGAGATAAACAGTAATGACTGTATTCATACTGAGATAAAGAGTAATGACTGTATTCATACTGAGATAAAGAGTAATGTCTGTCTTCATACTAAGATAAAGAGTAATGACTGTATTCATACTGAGATAAAGAGTAATGACTGTATTCATACTGAGATAAAGAGTAATGACTATATTCATACTGAGATAAAGAGTGTTTTCAAACATTTTGTTAAAACATTTATGTGTAGATTGCTACTGTAATGTGGGGTAGTTAGAGAGTGGTTTTTTCGGATAGGGAATAACATCTTTAAACAACAGATTTTAAGATTGTGAGATTACGTTTATGCTGGCTTTGTTTTGATCAACAACTTGGGGAAGTGTTTATTGCATTAAAAAATCAATTAAAAGAGACCTGTGTTGTTTTATCACATTGAATCAAATCAAACCAGGGTGATACAAAGAAAAAATTCAAAATCATGCAAATCTGAGCATAAGTTCTTGTGGTCACTACCATTATCAAAATTCATTTTATTTGGCCAATCTAAAATGGTTTCACATTTTTATATGGTGGCTGGAGACACAAAATGTTGACTATGTAAAGATCATACAATTGAGAAATCTGCTGAGTTTTCTTGGCGGCAGAGAAATCAAGGAGTAACACAAAAAAATACTGATTTTCTTCAAAATGAATTGAAATGCATATGAAAATGTGATTTCTAAATATAACATGAAGACCCATTCCATGACCTTCTTGAACCGGTAACCCAGAAAATCCGATTTGATACGTATCTTTTAGAATCATACAAATAAATACATTATATAAAAGGGTAAATGTATACCATAAAACAATACTGTATTTTTAATCCAAGTTTCCAATTTAGCAAAAAGTTGTCCCACACATACAAAATCGTCTGCTACCCTACGTGTCAACTAAATTCTTTAGTAATTGTTTCACCATCAATAAGATGTTGTAAACACATTACATACAATTCATTGTTGTTTTTCTTCCACACAATAGCTTAGCTTTTATTAAAAAAAATTAAACTTTACTAACTTTTTAACAAGATTGGGTTAGTTTGCTTAATTTTGTAAAACAGGTTATAAAACTGACCTAATTACTCAACTGAACTGCTGACAGAAACAGTCCAAAGTAATGTATTTCATATCTATAGCACGATGGATAAACACCTTTTCAATGTTGTGTGCAGAATAGGCCGAGATAGCACGAGTCAGAAAAACACGGGGGTGGTATCCCCTGTGTCCATAATTAATATTGAACAGAATATTCTGGTAACAACTGCCTCTCTTCAAATGGTAAGCATTGTTGTATTTTATTTTCATCAATTCGGTATGTGTTTTGCTTCAGTATTGGAGACCGAAACTTTAAGTGCGCAGAAATGCCAGACAGCATTGTATATTTGTCAAGCGTATCACAAACTGCAAGTATTATCATGTTCAAATTTACGCTGTTTTAAATTTGTAGACCCATTAAATTCATGTTGGTAATAATTAACATTTCTGATCATTTTCCATTGTGCTTATACCACAATCAAATCTATCTACCTATCGTTTGTTCGGTTGATCGACAATGTTTCTCAAAAAGAGTGTCGATCTTTTGTATTAAGAAACCCCATCTAATTTTGATCAAATAATAAAACTAGAATGTATCCAATTCAACACACAAATTAGTGACACAGTACACAATGTGTGAAGTGGTATACGTGTTAAGCGAACGGAAAACATGTGGAATGTTTTTGATGATATCCTCAATATACTGTAATTTATCCTGAAATTAATGTTGCTCTATGAGGAAAATATAAACAAAGTACACCGTTATGAAGAGATATTTATTCACAATTAATCTCAGCACGATTATAAATTGAGTATTCAACACTATAACTTGCCAACCCCCAACCCCTTTTGCCTTTACATCGATCCCTTTATTGGTTTACGCTTTTTTATAGGTCCCTTGATAACTCGCGCCTCACTTATACTGCGGTCGATGTTTATGGACCCCGATGTGAGCGAGTTATTGAGGGAGAGGTGTATTGAGAATAGCAAAGACTGCATGTAATTAGGCTCATATTTTGCCATCCAATGTATTCTGAAGACATTAACTTAGTGTATGTTTGTATTTAATGTCAGTGTGATTGTGATTATTTGAGTGTTTGCACATATGTGAACGTCGATGCTGATGATATTTGACAATACTAAGCCTACAAACTATTTGAACAAGACACACAAGTTTTTTCTTTTATTCAGATTTGAATTTCAATCATTTTTTATAGGCTTCCATGAAACATTAACTTATTCTCAATTGGACAACATTACTTTATTTGGTCACATGCAGAGACCCCTACCCCCTTGGGAAATTAAAACATACTTTTTGAGTCTCAAAAACCCTTCAACACGGTCTGGGAAGATGGCAGGTATGAAATGGATACCATTTGTCATAGAGTATTACAGGTAAACAGTACTGTATGGATGACACATTGCAATAGGGTCATGTAAGTTCAGTCACTGACAGTTTCCACATTTCATGTAGTGTGTGTGATTATGATATTTAATGTAGCTTTTAAATACATTTTTGTGAGTCTTAGGTATGACTCGACTGGTGTATACATTTCATGTAGAAAGCTAATTATGAAAAGGTAATACAAGAAGTCTACTTTTACTGCTTGGAGTCCATGCTGAACCTTTACTTGATGACACCTCACTGACTTCATAAATGTACACTTGAAGGTCTGCATTTGACACATTTTAAGAGGTGTGCATCCTGATATGTAGGGAGCAAGATGAAGGGAAGGAGATGGAGGAGGAGAAGAAGAAAAATGAAGTAGACCTAAATGTGGCAATACAGGTTTGATTAAAATATTTAAGTACAGAAATATTTCCTTAATGGGGGAAAAAGTAGTTTGAAAAGAGATATTGCCACTGTAGCAAAAAAGTGGTATTGTCACTTCGGTGATTATCATATCATTTTTATCCCACTTACAATGATTTATTTCAATATCACACTATGAAATATATAATGAAATTGCTAGGTATTACAAGAAGGGAAAATAAGAGTAATTTTGGTGAATTAGTATGTTCATTCCAGCTGCCTCAATGCATGAGAAAAAAGATGATAAAGACTGAAGTTGATGTGCACAATTCAAATTCATAATAAAAATACATAAATCATCTTGCCTGCAACATTGTCAACTTCACTATGTAACACAACCAAACAACCACTGTGGCATAGACTTTTTATATTTTACCCACAGTTTTTACAGTCATACAGTTTATTTTATTTCCATACAAATATAAACATTGTAAATATTTACTCAATGATAATAAGACCCATCCACAACTGATAAAATGTTTTGGCAACTTTACTTCATGCCACACTCATCACATTGCCCCCACTCCCATACTACATACACTTCAGGATCAAACAATAATGGTCTTACGAAAACCAAGTGCATGTAATTAAATAAGAAAAATTCAAACTACTAAACGAACATAATAATAATAGGTCATAGAATTGTAAGAAATTTGTGTATATATATATATATATATATATATATATATATATATATATATATATATATATATATATATATATATATATATATATATATATATATATATATATATATATATATATATATATATATATTGCTAACTATGTGACATATAAGTGGTATATAAACTGAAGTACATTTTCTAGCATACCCCATTAACATTGGAAATTTGATATATCAAACTAAAAGTTTTTTAATATAAAAAAAACCATCTCTTTCCTACCTCTATATCACTCCCTTTACAATTATTGTCATTCAGTGACAAAAGTATCTAGCAAGGAGAAAATGAAAATTTTGTTCAGAAGGGCTTGGGGCAGTAGAGTGGAGATATGAATATTGTGATGTAAATTGGCAAATTACCAAAGTATTGTGCAGTGACTGCTCCATTTTGAGTGTCTCCACCATGAACTTATTGAGGTCATTTTCAGGATCACCACCGATGGATTTCAGGAAGCTGATGGCTACGTCAAGGTTATCCAGTGCATGACAGAAGTCAGGCAAGCTGTGGAACTCCTCACTTATTTTATGTTTGGCTCCACTACTTAAAGGTACCTGTGACAATGGAAGAATAATATAATTATTTTATATCTGACAATGGGTTTCTTTGAAATAACAAGATTTATCTGATTACTGCATTTTTCCTATGCAAATAATGATCTAACTATCAAATATGAATGTGAATCTGTCCCTATAACTATTAAACTGTAATGCTATGTATATGTCTTTATGTACCTGTAAAAAAAATCTCAACTATTTTTTTTTCAGGTTGCATGCCTTTAACATTCTCACTCTTCAGACTGGGTTTGTGGGGCTGCAATCACATGCAGAATTACTCAAACCCAGATAATTATAGTAAAATAAGTCCCTGCTTATGGTACACCTTAAACAACAAGAGGCCAAAGTGGACCTAATATTGCTCACATGATTTACATAAAATCTGCACACACAAAAATTAGTTTACCATTTCACTAAGCAGCCTTATATACTATTGCAAGAACACAGCCCTGAGTAAGCTATCACACAAACTTTATATTATGCCAGTTTTGCATAATTTACTAAAACCTGACAAAAAAAGAAATTCTAATAATAAAGGCATAATTGATATATTCATCCAATTAGATATCACTTCATTAACTGCACGGATCTTGCTCATTAATGAACTCATCTGAGATCTTGATAATATAAGCTCACATACAAAGGTTGATCAAAATATGCTCTCTAGAGTGGTAACAAGCATAGTCCGTGTCACCCTATTAGCATGCATACTGAACATACTCAGTCAAAATCTTGATGAAATAAGCTTATATTTCAAGTCTGAGAAAAATGAGACCAGAAACATGGCCTCCAGAATGATAGCAAAACAAATTTGTGTGGGACATTGTCAGTAACAATTTAGTGCAAGCAATGTCATAAACATGTATCATCTAGTCACCTTGAAATTATTAAAATGCTCAAAACAATTTCTGACAACACGACTCATGAAACTCTACAAGCTCAATACATTTCACAGGACAAGAATATCAGCGAGGCACTATTATTAGCCAGTAAAATGATTAAGAAGGAGACTACTCTTCCACTGCCTGCTAAATTTTGTATTCCCTAGTGATTAAAACTTTCTTCAAATAGTAAGCATTCCTATTATCATGTCTTGATACTGACTATAACACAGATGTGACTGACTTAGACAGTTTATCACCAAACAGAATTAATGGACAGAAGAATAAAATTGCATGCATTTATGTTACAGAACCATACAGTATATATAAATGCTAAATGGGTTGGTAAAAGCAGTTAAGATAATGGTGTGATGTCTGTATAAATGAAAATACAAAAATGGGAAAACTGGTCTGACACTGAATTAATTTGGGTATAGTCATGATACTTATGCTGAAAGTCATCTACATATTAATTTTTTTTTGATGTGAGTGAAATAGGGTGCAATGAAGCTATCAAAGGTGTAACGGATAGACAGCTGAAAGTCTTCCAAGCATGAAAATTGAGTCATATTTTTCTAATTTGGCATGGTCGAGTTACTTTCATTTATACACATCCACATCAAATCATTCATGAATGTAGGTAAAGTAGGGTCTAAGATATTGAGCATATACCAAATGAACAGCTAAGTATAAAAGTACTGAAATGTGAAAATTGGATCACAATAACATAATTTTGGTATAGCAGAGTTACTTTTCCCCGGGATACATGCACATACTAACTTTCATGAGTGAAGACATATAGAATCTATGTTGGGTAGTTGGACCGAGACAAGAAAATCCCAGTCAAAGGGTTATATTATTTGTCTCCCCACAAGGTTTGCCCAAGTGGAAAGATATATAATATACTCCAGGACTGGGATTTCCTTGTCTCGGTCCAAACCCCAACATAGATTATTTTTCTCACCCAATATTTTCCTTTAAAGTAAAAAGAATTCTTCACTAGTATTCATGTCCAATGTTTACATGTGGCACATGAATATAAATATGTTAATGAAGGCTGTGGTGTTACCGTTGCATCCAAAGTACACAGTTTATACGCAAAGAAAAATAACAACATAAAACGTCGCATATTAATGAGGTATTATCACATTTAATATATGCATGTTATATGAAATTGACAATAAATAATTAATATTTGTTACAAGTTATTGTTTATTTTCATCAGTTCCAATTTTGAAAGGTTATATTGTAAATAATAAAACGATATTGGCTACTCAGCTCTACTGTAGTTAGTCTTAGTACAAGCTGTAACGAATATTAACATGCTTTAGATTATTCATGGGTAATTAGAGATCTGAGTCACTATCATATATAACTATTCTTTTCTTTGGAGGAGGTGAAACTGTTTGTGACATACTTTTGTCCTTAATATTGATTGTAAAATTTCCCCGTGTATAATAGACCCTCCAAAAACGGACTCTTGCGGATAACCATGTGCGAAATTTCAAGTTAACGGATTCTTTGAACATTTATTTTTCTGTCCTGGAAATATGGTAAGTGCTACAGTGAAATTTGCTTATGGATTAAGGTGTTGATGGATAAATTATTCCTTCCAGCTGGTTAGTGCATTATTTGTCTTTAAATATTGTAGTCATATTTTTGATTCAACCAGGACACAATGGAAATGATTAACAAAATTAGAATCAAGCATGTTTTATATAACACATTTCTGGCTGTTACTAAGTGTTCCGTACTTGTTAAGAGAGTTGGGAGGCTATGAAATGTATAGGTCTATAGCCTATGTGCATGGATCAGTGTTATCTGTTACAGTTCATTTCACACAGCATATAATTTGTTTCACATGAAGTATTTAAAACTAGTTAGTTAGCTTTAGCTACATTTAATGACGCTGACCTGAAAATGTACTGAGCTAGGCCTGCATATAGGATAAAATTAACTATGTTGTGTGGAACGAATTAGCATTATACCAGAAAGCTTGACATTGTATGTGTTTGTGTCTTTCGAAATGTTTCTGTATGGTGTGTTCCCAAATCTGGATTTACCTTAAGTTTCTATATTTCTGTTATATATTTGTTGCTGTTGGTGTTGTTTTATTTTAGTACAACTACATCAGGCATAGCAGAAGGCAACACGGCTTTCTTTTTTAATAGTTCATTCCATTAAGCAGGCTTGTGTGGAATGCATTCGACTTAGTCTAAAATGAACTGTAATGATCACTGATCATTTTTTCCTTTCGTGGTGCCCTATCAGAATATATATGGCATTTTCTTGCAAGATAGAGGAAAAAATTACGGGTCATTCATGAAACGATGCATCTAAAATTAATCCTGTACTTTTTGTTGCTACTTTAATTTATATCCTAAACCTGATTACTGTTATTTTTAATTTAGTACTACAAACTTTACCTAATAAATGAGAATAGACACCATGCCATAAGCCTCAGGACTGACCAAAATCCCTTCATGGTAAAGGAGTCTATACCCTACAAGTGTAACATGAACAGCACATTATATGTCTGCCACATGATTAATAGTCCTCCACTTAAGCACTAGTAGGGTGTGGTTGAGATCTGCAGATTACTGACCAATGGGTCTCGGTGACCATGACTTTTTATCAAACTATGGGTACATGAACTTAACTTGCATTGCAAAATCATCATTTTCTTATCCGACTGAATAAGACTTGTCCTTAGACCTCAAAATCTATAGTTATCTTTTTTACCCTATCTGTAAAAGTCATCCATAAAGTTCGATCATAAGCAGTTACTGTGTGAAACCCACTAAATTTCTTAAGTTACAATGACCTTGATCTTTAAGAGTAAGCCCATTACAAACATTGGTCTAGTTACAAGGTCTTAAAAAAGGTATTTTGCAAAAGACATTTTTCTTTTGTCATTTGTCAGTCAAAGTGACAGTGACCACATCCTTTGATACTTGAAGTTCTATTATAGTAAGATGGTAGATAAGAGTGGATATTTCAAGACTGTACTATGAAGTGAAATCGTCAGTACCAATGAATGATAGAACTGTCAAGGCCAAATAGTTGACATGTATCATCTATGAGTGAGAATCAGTAGGGCAGACATAAATCTTGAGGCAGAATTGCCAATGTCTGAGGCAGACTCCTGAGTAGGACTGATTGACATAAATCTTGAACTGCTCCGATGGCCTAGTGGTTAGAGCATCTGCCTTGGATGCTGGAGGTCGTGGGTTTAATCCCTGACTGAGTCACATCAAAGCCTTACAAAAATGGTGCTAACAGCTGCCTCACTTGGCACTCAGCATCAAGAGGTTAGTGATAGGACTGGTCGGCCTGGTGTCAGGATAATGTGACTGGGTAGGACATCATGCTACATGTCTTCGGCATGATGCCCCAGTGCTGGACATCACTATAAACTGTCACAGTGCAGACATTGTAGCGATATGACTGAAAAAATTTTAAAGCTAAGTTTTATAAAAAAAAATCCAAATCCATAAATCTTGAGGCAGACTTGTCAACGTCTGAGGCAGACTCCTGAGTAGGACTGACTGGCATAAATCGTGAGGCAGACTGACTGACATACACAACTGTTAAGGAAGAATTGCTGCTGTATTGAGGCAGAATAACCATAACTTGTTATGGATGGTAGTTGAATGGCTTGGAGACAGAATAACCATAACTTGTTATGGATGCAAATTAAATGGTTTGGAGACAGAATAACCATAACCTGTTATGGATGGTAGTTGAATGGTTTGGAGACAGAATAACCATAACTTGTTATGGATGGTAGTTGAATGGTTTGGAGACAGAATAACCATAACTTGTTATGGATGCAAATTAAATGGTTTGGAGACAGAATAACCATAACCTGTTATGGATGGTAGTTGAATGGTTTGGAGACAGAATAACCATAACTTGTTATGGATGCAAATTAAATGGTTTGGAGACAGAATAACCATAACTTGTTATGGATGGTAGTTGAATGGCTTGAGGACAGAATGACCATAACCTTTTATGGATGTAAGCTGAGTGGCTTGGGGACAGAATGCCCAATAATGAGCAGTAGTGAATGCTACTTGGAGAAGGTATAGTAGATGTAGCTTGTTTAAGTACTTGGGTCTGGTTGCCACCTTTAGAGATAGTGGAAACAGAATGCTAGTGGGAAAGTGGGAAGTTATTATGAAGATATAATGATGGAGGGCAAGCCAGATGTAACAGTAGTTGGGGCATTGGAGGATAAGCAAACAAAACCTGTACACTCTCCATGCTGAGCAATTGTGAATGAATGATACTAACTGACTAACTCAGCACACATACCTGTCTGTGACCAATATAATAGTTTGATAGCAACATTACTGGAGTGTCTATCGAACTGATTTTGAATAATAGCTTTGAATGTCATCCATTTATTTCGAAAAACATTATTTAATTACATACCTAACTGTGAGCATGTTTAGATTGCATTTCCTGTTCAATGGATTTAAAGACAGAAGCACCTTGTATTTTTTATATTAGTGTATGTGTGATTGCAATTATCTGAGTTTATTTGTGTGTTTGGTGATGATATATGGCAATGCTAAGTCTACTGATTATTTTTGTTTGAAATTCTGTTAAATGTTTTGTGAAACAGAAATTGTTTTCTTTTTTCAAATTTAATTTTCTTTCATTTTCAAAGGGCATATATGAGTCAAGCACAATGAGCCCATTTTGGGACCACAAAACAGATTCTGAGTCTCAAAAATCCAGAACTAGAAGGTTGAAACTGAAACGTTTGTTTTAAAAAAATCAACATGCCAAATTAGGCAGTTGGAGCATTTGAACTTTTTAAGGAAGTTTGCAAAACCAAGTTTCCCATAATTGTTTTCAACTGAAATGGAACTTCTAACTTGTTCATTACATCATGAAATTTCCAAAAATTGACAAAATTTAATTTTCAAAATTACTGACTAAAAAATAAAGGCATAGGATTTTTTAAAAAATTATATGGACCTGCAGCAAGATTGAGCTGCACTTGGAATTTCTAAAGTAAATGTTTTCTTCACTGCCTGCTATGTATCTGAACATGAGATATTTAAACTGAGGTGCTTAATTCAATAATGAAAACTGTACCTCAATATCTATCCATGATTTTCCAAAGAGAAATCTGTCCACAATCTGCCTTTCAAGGTTTTGCAGAGTTGTACTCAATGGTGGTTCCCTTGCCCACCTCGAAGGAATAGTTACAATTGGCCAGAACTAGGGGCAGAATATCCTGCTCTGGGTGATAGCTCATCAGATGAGCTGGAGTTATGTCCCTTGCTTTCACTTTTGGCAGGTTTTCAGTGCTGCATAATATAAAAATGTAATTAGAGCTATTATTTTGCAAAGAAGCATAATGAAATGATTATCTTCTATTAATAAAGTAGGATAAAGTAAATGTAATGGAAACCTGCTATAACACATGTAATGATCCTAACACATGAGACCTTGCTATAACATACTTTTTTGTAACATAACTTCAATTGTATCATTTCAAAACTTTCTTCAATTATTACAAAGATTGAGCGTCAAAATAAACAAGAGTTTTGATTTGATAATTTAGCATGATCTGTTGTGTTCTTGAAGAGAAAATATGACTCTTTCTTTCTTATTTGAATAAAGATGTTAAATGTAGATATTTATTATTGCTCATATCATTTTTGTCAATGGTCAGACCTTGCATTTTGTTATTAGCTTATTTTTGAAAGAAAAAGAATTGTTAATCTAATTATTATTGAATAATCAATTATAAAGCCATTAATTCTTCTTTTCTTTGCCTTCATTGTGTCACAAGCAAAATGATTATGTAATCCATGGCAGATAACTGCCATTATATCCTTGCACAATTGTCTAGCATAAACAACATATAAACCAAATAATGTTGCAGTTTAATAAAGTTTATCATTTGTACTTATAAAGCAATTAGTTTACCAATCTAAATGAGCCATTGCTAATCATCAAAATGAATGACACAGCTTCAGGTCAATGAAATAGCTGGGCACTGTTTGATACAAATATAAAAGTTGCTGTCAAGTGCATCCCATATCCCACATAAATAACCTCAATCATAAAAATTATTCATGATGTAGTTATTGAAAAAGCTGTGTTTTAAAGTGTTAATTAGCGATTACAATAGATAAAACAACATGGAAATGTAAAGTTTTACTGTTAGAGAAAACTCTGAAACCCTAGAGAGGATTAAACATCTTGAATTAAACAAACATGACTGGCTTGAGATTTAGGTCAGTCTCCTAATATTGTTGCAATTATTAATTTTCTACCACAAAAATAAAACAGTTTGATGTTTAGTGTGTAAGTGCTAATAAGGAGTTTGGTCGAACTTTGCGACAATCCATCATTGTACATTTTTTTCTTTTGATTGTTTCATCTAAATAATTGCATTTATATTCTGAAATACTGATTAACCAGTGATTGAAGCAAAAAATATTTTACTTAAAATCCTTAATCCACGATAAACACTTAATTTAAACATAATTGCATATTGTTGAAAAATATAATAGTGACAATATTTATATAAGCTAAATGACAATAATGCAGTGTAAAGTAAAAAAAAATAGGACATTTTCTTCCTTTTCTTATATTTAGGTGTTCAAGCATCTACCACCTGAGGATAGAAAGAAGCCAAGCTACAAGAGATGGTAATGGAGATATAGAAAAGTGATAGACTGAAGAAAGAAAACCAGACTGGTCTGAAACACAACTTGATTCAGCCCCGTATCACTTATCACTGATTGATTCAAACTAGGGCTGATGGAGAAACAATACTGGGAGCTCCTGTAATGGCAAAGCTGACAAATTTCACAATGACTTGCATGGAATAGAGTTTGGTTTTAATGCAAGCATACCGGTATGTGGCAAGGCTGTTTTATGAAGCAACATAGTCACTGTTTATGAAGCAAAGTGACTGTTTGGGAAAAAATGTCCTTTGCAGATTCTGCAGCCATTAAAACCTACTCTGGCATTGCGGAAATTAACAGAGGAAGGTGAATATTCCCATTTGCAATGAAACCAATTGTGTTAAAAATTGATGCCTGATATCAACTTAGCTGTGAAAACTGACGAACAGATTGATTTAAGAAAATAAAGAGGTTGACTTGCTGTTCTGTCTGAGAAATGGGAAAGTCACAAACCGAAACCACTATGAACTGGAAAATTCAAATTGCCAATGTGCTGATGTCATGCAAATATGAAGTTGCAAGCTTTATGGTAGGATAAACAAGCAAAAATGCATGGATGACAGAAGCCTCATTTGAAAACTGGTCCCACAATGAATATGTATGCGAGGTTTCATTCCACTTGAGATATATGAAGATGGATATAGTTTATAAAGCCATGAAGAAATTTTCATGTAGTTTGCAAGGATTCTGATAAATTTTCAAGGAGCAGTTTCTCTTGTGGAAATACATAAATTCACTACTAGAGCAAAGGTATGCTACTCAATCTAGTAACTACCAATGTCAGATGTCTTTTGATCCACTCAATTTTATCCCTTTTTATTCAATTATTAATTACTTTTGGAAGGATTTATGTAATTAAACTATCATATATTTTATTCTGTTTAAATGTTTTCTATTCCCACAGAAAAATTAAGGAAATATTTGCTAAATTCAAATGTTTTTCAACAGATTTGAGGACTTTTCAAGAAAAACCCACAACATGTTTTAAATTCAGTAGACTTTCAAAGCACATCCTCAAATTCAAGGCTATATCAAGATTGTACTAAAACAATATGGTGCTGACAGCATTACTTAGTATTGATGGATAAATGCTATATCCTACCAAATGCTTTGAGCCTTGTCAGTAGGGATAAAAGTCAGCTTCGTCCCTAACAACACCATCCAACTGCCTGGCTTCAGCTGCATGGTCAATAAATCATTGTTATATGTAGGGATGCAATGACATGCCCAAAGCCATATTGTGATATATACAACCCATACTGCAGTATGTATTGCAATACATAGCACATAATGAAAATAATAAAATAATCACTGCAAAATTTACTACTTCAAAAATACAACATCTCTAAGTGATGTTATCTTGCAAGACTTCAAATGGTAGCCAAATGAACATATATAAAATTAACATAAAATTTAAACAAGTCTACAAACACAAGAGCAGTCAAATTATCAGCAAATAAATATCTCTGCCATTTCTAGTCTGTCTGTGTTTTAAAATTCCACAACAAACTTTTGGCATTTTTGTTAGGAATAATTTCAACTGTAATATGACATAAGCAATTTCATCGGACTGGCCATGTATTTCACATGGAAAACATCTGGCGCAGCTGCTGTTTGTTTAAATGGTTTACTCTCGCTTTATTCTTTGAAGCTAAAATATCAATCATAACAGCTGATGTTGCCTGCTTTGTTGTATGTACATTCTTGGCAATGGATCCAAAAGAAATTATTTTAGAGGAATTTATATATTCACGAACATATGACTCTTGAGTTTTGTTCATTTAGTGTCATTATGAAAAGGACATTAATATCTGAGGCCAAGTGAAGTTTATAAATTATTATTTATAACTGGAAAAATATCCCCTGGTCTTGACTTGCCATCCCCATATTGAAGTTTGCCAGAGTAATGGTACTGTGCATCTCATTTTACATTCTCTTGCAATCTCTTGCCAAGAGTGCATCTAGAAGAAAAGAAAAGAAAATATGGTTCTTAAATTAAATCAGAAAAATTTTGCAGTATAGAGATTTGTTGGATGAAAGCATGACCATGAAAAAATTGCAATTGAGAAAACTGTTCTGCAGTAGGTATTACCAGAAAAGCAAACAGCAATATTCTTGTGTATTGTCATACTCCTAGTTATAAGGAAGATGATATCCTGACAAGTAATGATAAAAAAGACTGTTGCTGATAACATTCCAGTTCAGAACAGCATGCAGAGTCTGAATCTGGGGGTAAATCAATGAATGTTACAATGCCCAGACAATATACTTTGAGGGTAAAGCAATGAATGCTACAATGCCCAGACAATATACTTTGAGGGTAAACCAATGAATGCTACAATGCCCAGACAATACACTTTGAGGGTAAATCAATGAATGCTACAATGCCCAGACAGTATACTTTGAGGGTAAATCAATGAATGCTACAATGCCCAGACAATATGCTTTGAGGGTAAACCAATGAATGCTACAATGCCCAGACAATATACTTTGAGGGTAAATCAATGAATGCTACAATGCCCAGACAATATACTTTGAGGGTAAATCAATGAATGCTACAATGCCCAGACAATATACTTTGAGGGTAAATCAATGAATGCTACAATGCCCAAACAATGTACTTTGATGGTAAATCACAGAATACTGTAATGCCAGACAATGTACTTTGAGGGTAAATCAATGAATGCCACAGTGCCAAGACAATATACTTTGAGGGTAAATCACAGAATACTGTAATGCCCAGACAATGTACTTTGGGGGAAAATCACAGAATACTTTAATGACCAGACAATGTACTTTGGGGGTAAATCAAAGAATACTTTAATGGTTAGACAATGTACTTTGGGGTAAATCACAGAATACTTTAAAGCCTAGACAATATAATTTGGGGGTAAATCACAGAATAATTTAATGCTTAAACAATTTAATTTGAGGGTAAATCATGAATGCTTTAACACCCAGACAATGTACTTTGGGGGTACATCAAAGAATAGTTTAATGCCTAATCAATATACTTTGAGGGTAAATCATAGAATACTTTAATGCCTAGGCAATGTACTTTAGGGGTAAATCATAGAACACTTTAATGCCTAGGCAATGTACTTTAGAGGTAAATCATAGAATACTTTAATGCCTAGGCAATGTACTTTAGGGGTAAATCATAGAATACTTTAATGCCTAGACAATGCACTTTAGGGGTAAATCATAGAATACTTTAATGCCCAGACAATGTACTTTAGGGGTAAATCATAGAATACTCTAATGTCCAGACAATGTACTTTAGGGGTAAATCATAGAATACTTTCATGTCCTGACAATGTACTTTGGGGGTAAATCATAGAATACTGTAATGTCCAGACAATGTACTTAGGGGTAAATCATAGAATACTGTAATGCCTAGTTTTGTTGAGACCAGTTTAAAAAGGGACTGATGCTGCATTCTCAACTGGTGAGGATAATGGTAGCAATGATGATTGTGAATTTGATTGGGTTTTTTTTGCAGAAGGATGAGGCCATGGCTGAGAGGACACTGGGGTATTAGTGCAGTGAAGGGATAGTGTGTGAAATGGCTGAGAAGACACTGGGTTATTAGTGCAGTGAAGGGGTAGTGTGTTTGAAATGACTGAGACGACACTCGGGTATTAGTGCAGTGAAGGGATAGTGTGAGTGAAATGGCTGAGAGGACACTGGGGTAATAGTGCAGTGAAGGGACAGTGTGTGTGAAATGGCTGAGGACACTGGGGTATTAGTGCAGTGAAGGGGTAGTGTGTGTGAAATGGCTGAGAGGACACATGGGTATTAGTGCAGTGAAGGGACAGTGTGTGTGAAATGGCTGAGAGGACACTTGGTTATTAGTGCAGTGAAGGGATAGTGTGTGTGAAATGGCTGAGAGGACACTGGGGTATTAGTGCAGTGAAGGGACAGTGTGTGTGAAATGGCTGAAAAGACACTGGGGTATAAGTGCAGTGAAGGGATAGTGTGTGAGAAATGGATGAGAGGACACTGGGGTATTAGTGCAGTGAAGGGACAGTGTGTGTGAAATGGCTGAGAGGACACATGGGTATTAGTGCAGAAAAGGGACAATGTGTGTGAAATGGCTGAGACGACACTTTCGTATTAGTGCAGCGAAGGGATAATGTGTGTGAAATGGCTGAGAGAACACTGTTGTATTAGTGCAGTGAAGGGACAGTGTTTGTGAAATAGCTGAGAGGACACTGGGGTATTAGTGCAGTGAAGGGATAGTGTGCTAAAATGTCCCCACCTCCATCATGTCAAGACCTCCATCATGTCAAGCCTAAGGATATGCATGCAGCATTTCCTTCAGCAAACTAACTTGGTTTGCTATTGCTTATGTCATAACAGGATGGCACTATGTGGACCATGCCCATTGTGCTATAGTGGGTTTTAGCATCATTTATGACAATATAAATTACTGAGCAACAATTTTTAAGAAATAATCCTTCTCTTTGGACAGGAATCATATTGTTTTTGACACAATCAGTTTTTCACTATATTTAATTCATATTCTGTAATGCTGCAATACCTGACCTTTAAATTTCAAAACTTTAATATATTTTACTTTATTATAATTGCTTAAAAGTATGCAAAATTCTAAAAAGAATACCTCAAGCTGTAAATTCATCTACTTTAGATCTGTAGTCAAATTAGAAGAAAATAAAATAGAATTAGTCACTTAAAATGCTGTTGCAGAATCTAACTTCCAATATAATTGTGACTGTAATGTGCGTTCTGATCAGCATCAAAATCTGAAAGAGTAAAATTCACCATATGTTGTGAGAAACATTAACACCGTCGATAAATCAACTGCAGTGCTAACACACCACAAATCATCAAATTTATGACAACCATTTTTCCCAGACTGGAGTCACTGGTACTTGTTTACTTCATTTACTGCATTTCTAAAACTGGTACTTGTTTACTTCATTCACTGCATTTCTAAAAAATTTCTTCTGACCCAAAAGAACAAAAGCCTTTTGAAGGAAATGATGCTCTACTGGTTGGAAAGAATTTCCTGGAATTAAGATAAGATCATTTCTTCTCTGTAACTGTTGAGTGTTGAAACCGTCTCTGATATTCTTCAGTAAAATAACGACATTTTTAAATTAACTGCTGTAGTGGACATACTGGCAGATTCACACCATTTCCATTTTAGGACCAAGTAAAAATCATTAGACACACTTTGTCATGTTAATATGGCCATCCATTCAGGGGGACATGCCATGGTGCAAGTTTCAAGATGGCCATCGTGTTAGCAATATTGGATGTGTGACTGGCACCATTTTATATTTAGGTACAACTACATAGTGGAATTCTTCACTCTACATCAACTTTGTCGATTATGAGAAGGCATTCAACAGCGTGGACCGAGAGACACTCAGGAAACTTCTTCATCACTACGGCATCCCAACCAATCTGGTGAACCTGATCAAGAACACTTGACAGAGTCATTCATGCAGGACAGCACATAGACAGCTTCCTAGTGCAGACTGGCGTGAGGCAAAGCTGCTTGCTGTTGCCGTTTCTCTTCCTTCTTGTCATCGACTGGACTATGAACGTCCACCAATGGGCGGAGAAATGGGATCCAGTGGACATTGTGGAGTCAACTTGAGGACCTGGACTTTGCCGATGACCTAGCACTCTTGTCCCATAGTCAGCAGCAAATGCAGGACAAGACCGACGTACTGGCAGCCACATCAGCACAGGTTGGCCTCAAAATTCATAAAGACAAGACCAAGACCCATAAGATCAATTATGCCAGTAACAACCAAGTCACACTGCAGGGTAGTCCCCTGGAAGAGGTGGAGTCCTTCACATACCTTGGCAGCATTATCAACCAGTAGGGTGGCACAGACACAGATGTCAAGGCAAGGATCGGAAAGGCGAGAGCAGCTTTCATACAGCTCAAGAACATCTGGAGCTCAAAAGAATTTCCATAACGATAAAGATCAGACTGTTCAACTCCAACGTGAAGTCAGTCCTACTGTATGGAGCAGAGACCTGGAGAACCACCAAGTCGACAGTAAAGAGAGTTCAGACCTTCATCAACAGCTGCCTAAGAAGAATTCTCCAGATCCGCTGGCCAGACACCATCAGCAACACCAACCTGTGGCAGAGAACCTCCCAGCTTCTGGTAGAGGATGAGATCAAGAAGAGAAGGAGGGTTGGATAGGACATACCCTACGTAAGCCTCCAACTAACATTACCAGACAGGCATTGAAACGGAATCCTCAAGGAAAGCGGAGAAGGGGACGACCAAGAAACACCTGGCGATGCGACCTTGAGGTGGACATCACTAAGATGGGTCAGACCTGGAGTCTGCTTGAAGGGGTGGCATAGGACAGAAGCCTCTGGCGATCTTTTGTGGGTGGCCTATACCCCGGCAGGGGTGACGAGCAAGACTAACTACAACTACATATCATACAAAGTCTACCGGTGACAATGCCATGTTCCTAAATTTGCATAATTTTTATTTAGGACGAATAAGACACCATAAGGACTCTTCTAATGAAACCTCCAATGTCGAAATGACTTTCTATTTAAGAGAAGTAGCAATAAGATGTCAAGACAGTCGTAATGGTGGCCATATTAATCATCAGATCAGTACCATTTTAAATAAAGACCAACAAGACATTATCTTCTGGTGAAAATGCCATCTTAAATAAAGACCAACGAGACATTATATTCTGGTGAAAATGCCATCTTGATACGAGTCACTATTCTGTTATTAGTAACAATAAAACAATTTCTAGATGGCTGTTATCACAGTCATATTAGACATCAGATGTGTACTATATCAGATGTGTACTATATCAGATATGTACCATTCCCATTTAGGACCAAGTAGACACATGTATGATAAAAAGTCTTCTGATGATAGCACAATGTCAATATGACCAGTCAGATGGAGAGATAGTGATAATACAGTTTTCCAGATGGACACTGTGACACCACATTGGAGGTCAGTTGTTGTTGTTTTGGGTTTAACACCATATTTCAGAAATGATACATGGTGGTATAGCAATTATATCTGATGAAGAAGAATATGGAAAAATCCCAGGAAGAGGGAAGCTACTGGCAAACTTTCTCATAGACTTATGCTGTCTGAGCCTGGGACTTAAACCCATGCAGACTGACATGATATTTTGGTTATCTGGAAATGCAAGCACCTTTGATCACTCTGCCACCTCACCATGGAGGTCTGACTGACACCATTTTAATTTATAGCCAAAAAGACATCATACGATGTCTTTCAGTGAAATACTCATGGTGGTATGATTATTCATTCAGGACCAACTAGATATCAAAAGTCTTTTAGTAAAAACCCATACTGATACAACTATCCATTCAGGATAAGTAGTAACAACAAGAATTTCAAGATGATTGGCTTGGGGGCTATACTAGACATCAGATCTGCACCATTTTCTGGTGAAAGTCATATGTTAATATGACCATCCATTTAGAAGGAGTAGTGGTAACTGTGGCAACCAAATTAGATATCAGTTTAATACCATTTTCATTCACAAAAACCCATGTCAACATGTTTTTCCAATTAGAAGGAGTACTAATAACAAGAATTTCAAGCTTGCCGTCGTGATGGCTATATTGGCTGTTAGATCAGAATAATATTCCGATAGAACCAACAAGACATCATAGAAGTCCTTTAGTGAAAACCCCATACTGATGTGAGTATCTATATAGGAGTAGTACAGTGATAAAAATAAGTTTTTCAAGATGCCATAACAGACATTAGATCAGTGCCATTTTCATATAAAGACTTCTGGCTAAAGAAAATCCCAAGCCAATATGACTTTCCTTTCAGTAAGAATAGTGATAATAAGATTTTCATGATGGCTGCCATAACAGCCGTACTGGAGTTCAGATCAGCACCATTTTCTTTCAGGACCAAATAGACACCATAAAATATCTTTTAGTGAAAACCACCATTGATAGGACCATCCATTCAAAAAGTAGCAATAATTTTTTTTAAAGATAATTACTGTGGTAGCCATATTGTTTGTCCAAGTGGCATTATTGTCATTTTCAGACCATGGGAGAAATATGTACATAAAATGTTAATGGTAATCCTCCAAGTAGTTTAGGAGGAGTCATGATTTCAAACTTGTACTAATGGATGGTATAATGATGAATGAAAAACCATTCCATAAACTCTTCTCATCTATGACTGGTAGAGTTAAAATCCAGCGATGGAAAAGTATCACAAAGAATGCCATGTCTCACCTGCCATACTACAGCATGATTCCTAACTGTAACTCTTACCTGAAAAATAGGTCACTGTGATTATAACTCTTGCTAGCAGTGAGCAGTGCTCTTCAATAGAAAAATAAACCCACATAGTTTTTGGATTGTACATGCAAACATTCAAAAGAAAATGGAGCTAAATAAAAGAATGTTTGGTTTGTTTTGGTGTTTCATGCCCACAACATAAGTAGGTGATTTAGTGCCAAGGCCACTATAGTAATATGTCTTGCCTTAAGACATGCCAAGGTAGCCAACCTGAGCCAATCAGATGGTAGGATTCAAACCTGCATCCCTTTTGGCTAGCACTTGAACCACTGTGCCACGATGACTACCTTTCTGCATGAGTCATCTCTTATGCATAACAGTAGACAATGCTTATTTTACATCACAGAATGCACAAAAGGGTTGGGGAAAGAACCACTGATGCCTATATCAACAGAAACAACAACGCTGCCAAAAATGTGGGTCACTGTGATTCTACCATGTATATAGGCACAAACATTTATACTGACCTCTTCTTCTGCGTTCTACAGTACTCCTCTAGGAAGCCATTTTTTTCTTGAGAAGGAACCTCACCAGAAACCATGCACACAGACCAGCACCTCTTGGTGTTGGCAGCAGTTGTGACACTGGTGTGGTTCTATCAATGCCTTTTCTACAGTATTCCTGCAGAACTTGCACTGTAATACACAATACATGTATATACTTGTAATTATCTTCCCCATCACCTTAAGCTTTTGTACTAAGAAATTAATGAACAATAAATAATGTGAAGTTCTGGCATATATATGCAGCTATCAAGTTATTGTTGTTTTTCTTTGCTTGTGAAACTTCTACTTCAAAAATCATTTTAGAACTTTGATGTTGATTTAACACACAAATGTTATATTGATGTGACATAGTGAATAACATATACTGCTTAAGTTCAGATAGATAAATACACATAAAAGAGTTTATCTGCATATTTCAAAAGATAAAACAGTAAAATAATTTACAGAAAAATAGCTGTTTATACTCCCACCCAATATACAATTTTAAAACCTCAGATATTAATTCCAGATCACTCTATTGTACTAAATTCTGAACCTTCTAATACTTTTGAGGCTACAAAACTTGAGTATCTTCTACCATATACTAAATATTTAAGGGTTCTCACAGCACTTTTTAATTTAAGGGTCAGTAGTTCAAAGTGTTAATTTCTTCTGATTAATAACTTAAGTTTCGAAGTAAAAAGACCCTTGGTGATTTGGCAGTGTGTCCCTTGAAGGGCAAGGCTGATGCTTCTAAAATCTGTATACTTTTATCTTTTTCTTTCCAAATAAATAGATTGCATATCTATACCTATATTCATGCCTTCTACAGATGATGCTTATATACTAAATAACATCTCGATTCATGAGAAAATTTAGACCTGGAACAAATCCTATATACGTAAAGAATGTCACTGGCTACTAGTAAAATGATGAAAGCACATGTTGTTTCATGTGCATTCAATATATACTAAAAGAAAAACCCATTACATTCATAAAATTACCCTTATAGTAAATAAGTATTTTTGAGTCATTAGAAGTACTTTTGTTTATGTTACTATGTAAACACTATCAATCAAAACAAGCTGTCACATTTAACTCAAACATGAATCACTATGTTCAGATGGTTCTCAAGCTGTTGTTAAATTTATGTATTAGTTATTAGCAAATACATACTAGTCACAGTTATACCGGTATGGAAATATCCCAAGCTTTTGTATAATCCTGTATCAATCATTAACAAGCACATACTAGATATACCTAGATTCTTGGGGACAAAATCCTATTTTTACAGGCAATCATTAATAGATACAGTCATACTTAGATTGTTAGCCCGACAAGTTCCCAAGCATTTGTATAATCCTACTTTTACAGGCAATCATCAATTGATACAGTCATGTTTATATTATTTGGGACAAGATCCCAAGTGTTTGTATAATCCTACTTTTACAGGTAATCATTAATATATACAGTCATGCTAAGATTATTGGGGACAAGATCCCAAGTGTTAATATAATCCTACTTTTACAGGCAATCATTAATAGATACCAGTCAAACTTAGATTATTGGAGACGTTCCCAAGTGTTTGTATAATCCTACTTTTACAGGCAATCATTAATAGATGCCAGTCATGCTTAGATTGTTGGCCCGACAAGTTCCCAATTACTTGCATTTGTATAACCCTACTTTTACAGGTAATCGTTAATAGATACCAGTCATGCTTAGATTATTGGAGACAAGTTCCCAAGTGTTTGTATGATACTACTTTTACAGGCAATCATTAATAGATACCAGTCATTGTTGGCCCGACAAGATCCCAAGCATTTGTATAATACTACTTTTACAGGCAATCATTAATAGATAACAGTCATGCTTAGATTGTTGGCCCGACAAGTTTCCAAGTGTTTTTATAATCCTACTTTTACAGGTGATCATTAATAGATACCAGTCACGCTTAGATTGTTGGGGACAAGATCCCAAGCATTCATATAATCCTACTTTTACAAACAATCATTCATACATACCAGTCATGCTTAGATTGTAGGAGACAAGTTCCCAGGTGTTTGTATAATCCTACTTTTACAGGCAATCATTAATAGATACCAGTCATGCTTAGATTGTTGGAGACAAGATCACAAGTGTTTGTATAATCCTACTTTCACAGGTAATCATTAATAGATACCAGTTATGCTTAGATTATTGGAGATAAGTTCCCAAGCATTTGTATAATCCTATATTTACAGGCAATCATTAATATATACCAGTCATCCTTAGATTGTTGGGGACAAGATCCCAAGCATTCATGTAACCATACTTTAACAAGCAATCAATAATAGATACCCAGTCATGCTTAGATTGTTGGACACAAGTTCCCAAGCATTTCTATAATCCTATTTTTACAGGCAATCATTAATAGATACCAGTCATGCTTAGATTATTGGAGACAAGTTCAGAAGTGTTTGTATATTCCTATTTTTACAAGCAATCATTAATAGATACCAGTCATGCTTAGATTATTGGGGACATGTTCCCAAGTATTTGTATAATCCTACATTTACAGGCAGTCATTAATAAATACAGTCATGCTTAGATTGTTGGAGACAAGTTCCTAAGTGTTTGTATAATCCTACATTTACAGGCAATCATTAACAGATACCAGTCATGCTTAGATTATTGGACACAAGTTCCCATGTGTTTGTGCAATCCCACTTTTACTGGCAATCATTAATAGATACCAGTCATGCTTAGATTATTGGAGACACGTTCCCAAGTGTTTGTATAATTCAACTTTTACAGGCAATCGTTAATAGATACCAGTCATGCTTAGATTGTTGGCCCGACAAGTTCCCAATTACTTGCATTTGTATAATCCTACTTTTACAGGTAATCGTTAATGGATACCAGTCATGCTTAGATTATTGGAGACAAGTTCCCAAGTGTTTGTATGATCCTAATTTTACAGACAATCATTAATAGATACCAGTCATTGTTGGCCCGACAAGATCCCAAGCATTTGTATAATACTACTTTTACAGGCAATCATTAATAGATAACAGTCATGCTTAGATTGTTGGCCCGACAAGTTCCCAAGTGTTTGTATAATCCTACTTTTACAGGCAATCATCAATTGATACAGTCATGTTTATATTATTTGGGACAAGATCCCAAGTGTTTGTATAATCCTACTTTTACAGGTAATCATTAATATATACAGTCATGCTAAGATTATTGGGGACAAGATCCCAAGTGTTAATATAATCCTACTTTTACAGGCAATCATTAATAGATACCAGTCAAACTTAGATTATTGGAGACGTTCCCAAGTGTTTGTATAATCCTACTTTTACAGGCAATCATTAATAGATGCCAGTCATGCTTAGATTGTTGGCCCGACAAGTTCCCAATTACTTGCATTTGTATAACCCTACTTTTACAGGTAATCGTTAATAGATACCAGTCATGCTTAGATTATTGGAGACAAGTTCCCAAGTGTTTGTATGATACTACTTTTACAGGCAATCATTAATAGATACCAGTCATTGTTGGCCCGACAAGATCCCAAGCATTTGTATAATACTACTTTTACAGGCAATCATTAATAGATAACAGTCATGCTTAGATTGTTGGCCCGACAAGTTCCCAAGTGTTTTTATAATCCTACTTTTACAGGTGATCATTAATAGATACCAGTCACGCTTAGATTGTTGGGGACAAGATCCCAAGCATTCATATAATCCTACTTTTACAAACAATCATTCATACATACCAGTCATGCTTAGATTGTAGGAGACAAGTTCCCAGGTGTTTGTATAATCCTACTTTTACAGGCAATCATTAATAGATACCAGTCATGCTTAGATTGTTGGAGACAAGATCACAAGTGTTTGTATAATCCTACTTTCACAGGTAATCATTAATAGATACCAGTTATGCTTAGATTATTGGAGATAAGTTCCCAAGCATTTGTATAATCCTATATTTACAGGCAATCATTAATATATACCAGTCATCCTTAGATTGTTGGGGACAAGATCCCAAGCATTCATGTAACCATACTTTAACAAGCAATCAATAATAGATACCCAGTCATGCTTAGATTGTTGGACACAAGTTCCCAAGCATTTCTATAATCCTATTTTTACAGGCAATCATTAATAGATACCAGTCATGCTTAGATTATTGGAGACAAGTTCAGAAGTGTTTGTATATTCCTATTTTTACAAGCAATCATTAATAGATACCAGTCATGCTTAGATTATTGGGGACATGTTCCCAAGTATTTGTATAATCCTACATTTACAGGCAGTCATTAATAAATACAGTCATGCTTAGATTGTTGGAGACAAGTTCCTAAGTGTTTGTATAATCCTACATTTACAGGCAATCATTAACAGATACCAGTCATGCTTAGATTATTGGACACAAGTTCCCATGTGTTTGTGCAATCCCACTTTTACTGGCAATCATTAATAGATACCAGTCATGCTTAGATTATTGGAGACACGTTCCCAAGTGTTTGTATAATTCAACTTTTACAGGCAATCGTTAATAGATACCAGTCATGCTTAGATTGTTGGCCCGACAAGTTCCCAATTACTTGCATTTGTATAATCCTACTTTTACAGGTAATCGTTAATGGATACCAGTCATGCTTAGATTATTGGAGACAAGTTCCCAAGTGTTTGTATGATCCTAATTTTACAGACAATCATTAATAGATACCAGTCATTGTTGGCCCGACAAGATCCCAAGCATTTGTATAATACTACTTTTACAGGCAATCATTAATAGATAACAGTCATGCTTAGATTGTTGGCCCGACAAGTTCCCAAGTGTTTGTATAATCCTACTTTTACAGGTGATCATTAATAGATACCAGTCACGCTTAGATTGTTGGGGACAAGATCCCAAGCATTCATATAATCCTACTTTTACAAGCAATCATTAATAGATACCAGTCATGCTTAGATTGTAGGAGACAAGTTCCCAGGTGTTTGTATAATACTACTTTTACAGTCAATCATTAATTGATACCAGTCTTGCTTAGATTGTTGGAGACAAGATCCCAAGCATTTGTATAATCCTACTTTTACAGGCAATCATTAATAGATACCATTCATGCTTTGATTGTTGGAGACAAGATCCCAAGCAGTTGTATAATACTACTTTTACAGGCAGACATTAATATATACCAGTCATGCTTAGATTATTGGAGACAAGATCCCAAGTGTTTGTATAATCCTACTTTTATAGGTAATCTTTAATAGATACCAGTCATGGTTAGATTATTGGAGATAAGATCCCAAGCATTTGTATAATACTACCTTTACAGGCAATTATTAATAGATACCAGTCATGCTTAGATTATTGGATACAAGATCCCAAGTGTTTGCGTAATCCTACTTTTACAGGTAACCATTAATAGATACCAGTCATGCTTAGATTGTTGGAGACAAGATCCCAAGCATTTGTATAATCCTACTTTTACAGGTAATCATTGATAGTTACCAGTCATGCTTAGATTGTTGGAGACAAGTTCCCAAGTGTTTGTATAATCCTACTTTTACAGGCAATCATTAATATATACCAGTCATGCTTAGGTTATTGGAGACAAGATCCCAAGTGTTTGTATAATCCTAATTTTACAGGTAATCATTAATAGATACAATCATGCTTAGATTATTGGAGACAAATTCCCAAGTGTTTGTATAATCCTACTTTTACAGGCAATCATTAATAGATACCAGTCATGCTTAGATTGTTGGGGACAAGTTCCCAAGTGTTTTTATAATCCTACTTTTACAGGCAATCATTAATAGATACCAGTCATGCTTAGATTGTTGGGGACAAGATCCCAAGCGTTTGCATGATCCTATTTTGACAGGCATCCATTAATAGATACCAGTCATGCTTAGATTATTGGAGACAAGATCCCAAGCATTTGCATAATCCTCTTTTACAGGCATCCATGAATAGATACCAGTCATGCTTAGACTGTTGGAGATAAGTTCCCAAGCGTTTGCATAATCCTATCTTTACAGGCAAACGTTAATAGATACCAGTCATGGTTAGACTGTTAGGGACAATTTCCCAAGTGTTTGTATAATCCTACTTTTACAGGTAATCATTAATAGATACCAGTCATGCTTAGATTGTTGGAGACAAGATCCCAAGCATTTGCATGATCCTATTTTTACAGGCATCCATGAATAGATACCAGTCATGTTTAGACTGTTGGAGATAAGTTCCCAAGCGTTTGCATAATCCTATTGTTACAGGCAATCATTAATAGATACCAGTCATGCTTATACTGTTAGGGACAAGTTCCCAAGTGTTTGTATAATCCTACTGTTACAGGCAATCATTAATAGATACCAGTCATGCTTAGATTGTTGATGACAAATTCCCAAGCGTTTGTATAATCCTACTTTTACAGGTAATCATTGATAGAAACCAGTCATGTTTAGATTATTGGAGACAAGATCCACAGCATTTGTACAATACTACTTTTACAGGCAGTCAAATACCAGTCATGCTTAGATTGTTGGAGACTGGATCCAAAGCATTTGCATAAACTAACTTTTACAGGCAATCATTAAGATATACCAGTCGTGCTTAGATTGTTGGAGATAAGTTCCCAAGCCTTTATATAATCCTGTTTTAAAAACCAAAATGCATTCTATTCTTGCTTATACTGTTGCGAACAAGTTCCCAAACATTGGCATAATCCTGTATTAGGGCTTCCAACTCATCTGAAAGAAAGAAAGCAAAAATTCTCTCAAGCAATATAAAGATTGGATAAAACTTCTTTGAAAGCAATATAAACAGGAACATGGTAAGAAATACTTGCGTAAGTTTGAAATTTTTTAACCTTTAGAAGTTATCTTTAAATTACCCTGGACTAGATTTACTATTCATACCTAATGGTTATATTCTTATGTATATCTATAGTTTCTGTATTAATGACTGTAAATTGTAGTGACTGTCTTTGGTTGAAATTTTGTATCTGCGTAGGTTTTAAGATATTAAGAACGTAAAATTCCGTAGGATCTACAAAAAGACCCTTATGTACATGTTTACAGTTACAAATAATAAAATTATTAGTAAAATATTGACAATATTCAGGTGGTTTTCCAATGGACAGGTTGATCAGGTGGGTTCTAAGGAGAATTAAGTTCTTTCCCAATGGATTGGTTAGATCATATGAGTTGTTTTGGTTTTGTAATGTTGGAGATTTGCAATCTGTCACCTATCAAGTAGTGCCTATATACATGTTTTACCCTTTTGCCTGTATATATGTTCCTAAGACTGGAAAATTTTCTCATTCTTGTTTCTCGAGTTCCTTTATGTTGTATTTAGGTATTTTTTGAGAGGAGAAATGTGTTTGGATTATTCAGTGAAATAGAAAGTGCCCATTGGACTACAATATTATTCTGAAACTATTGAGAATTAATCAAAGGAGTTTTTAGACATGACCATTTTGATATGTCATCATTGTTGTAGGACCAATACGTTCAGGAATCTGAAATTTATATTGAACATTTCATTCTTTGGACTTTAATGGAACTTTTCCAGGATCACTTTTGTTTGATTTCATAATACTACTAGTTCTTCTAAAATTTTCATTTCATAACAATGGTAATTAAACTGTTTGTTAAGTTTTACAAAACATGTTAGTTTTGCTTCCTTCTTTTTCTTAGTATATGACCATAGAGTTATAACAATATAGATGAACTAGGGAATATTCATGAAAAATCATTAATGCAATTATTGTGACAATGCAAACTGTACTTCATTTTTCACCTGCTTTAAAGTTGTGTACAAAAGCTAATACACGTTCTAACTGAGATAGAGAGTATGTCCTGTATATATGTAGCCAGCCTCAATCTGGACACAAATCTGACCCTCATTTAGATTTATTTGTATCCTACATGCTTATCTAATAAAGAGTCTATTGATCAAAGCTTTTCTTTGGTTAAAGTTGCATGGGGACTAAAGTGAGATTATTTTTTTTAATTGTTTTAACTTCTGCAGATTGGAAATGTAAAAATATATTGTTTTCTGCATCAAAGATAAAAGATATTATTTGCTGAATAAATGATACACTTTTTGCAATTCATGTCACAAAAACATTTAGGTAACCACCCTCTCTCAATACTCAATTTTTTGTCATTCCAACCAAGGGAAACTCACATATCATCATAGTCCTTACTTTCTAACACTCTTGTGAATAAAATGTATGGAAAAGTTATTTAAAAACTTGTATGTACTGATGGAGAAAAAGAGAATTCTCTTATATAATAGCCAAGTAAAGGTAATATAACGAGCTGATAAAAATGTAGGATCAATATTTTTCTGTTTATAAAATCACTATTCTTAAATCTGCTGCAGGAGCTATTATAATAGCTCACCCTCAGAAGCCATACTTTATACAATGAAAATAATAGATGTAGAGTAACATTGAAGTGACAGCCAGAAACCATACTTTACATAGTGAAAATAATAGATTTAGAGTAACATTGAAGTGATAGCCAGAAGCCATACTTTACAGAGCGAAAATAATAGATGTAGAGTAACACTGAAGTGACAACCAGAAGCCATACTTTACAGAGTGAAAATAATAGAAGTAGAGTAACATTGAAGTGACAGCCAGAAGCCATACTTTACAGAGTGAAAATAATAGATGTAGAATAACATTGAAGTGACAGCAAGAAGCCATACTTTACAGAGTGAAAATAATAGATTTAGAGTAACACTGGATTAACAGCCAGAAGCAATACTTTACAGAGTGAAAATAACAGAAGTAGAGTGACATTGAAGTGACAGCCAGAAGCCATACTCTACAGAGTGAAAATAATAGAAGTAGAGTGACATTGAAGTGACAGCCAGAAGCCATACTCTACAGAGTGAAAATAAAACATTTAGAGTAACATTGAAGTGACAGCCAGAAGCCATACTTTACAGAGCGAAAATAATAGATGTAGATTAACATTGAAGTGACAGCCAGAAGCAATACTTTACGGAGTGAAAATAATACATGTAGAGTAACATTGAAGTGACAGCCAGAAGCAATACTTTACAGAGTGAAAATAATAGATGTAGAGTAACATTGAAATGATAGCAAGAAGCCATACTTTACAGAGTGAAAAAAATAGATTTAGAGTAACACTGGATTAACAGCCAGAAGCCATACTTTACAGAGTGAAAATAATAGAAGTAGGGTAACATTGAAGTGACAGCCAGAAGCCATACTTTACAGAGTGAAAATAATAGATGTAGATTAACATTGAAGTGACAGCCAGAAGCAATACTTTACAGAGTGAAAATAATACATGTAGTGTAACATTGAAGTGACAGCCAGAAGCGATACTTTACAAAGTGAAAATAATAGATTTAGAGTAACATTGAAGTGACAGCCAGAAGACATAATTTACAGAGTGAAAATAATAGATGTAGAGTAACATTGAAGTGATACCCAGAAGCCATACTTTACAGAGTGAAAATAACAGATGTAGAGTAACAATGAAGTGACAGCTAGAAGCCATACTTTACTTACTGGAAATAATAGATTTAGAGTAACACTGGATTAACAGCCAGAAGCCATACTTTACAGAGTGAAACTAATAGATATAGAGAAACATTGAAGTGACAGACAGAAGCCATACTTTACAGAGTGTAAATAATAGATTTAGAGTAACACTGGATTAACAGCCAGAAGCCATACTTTACAAAGTGAAAATAATAGAAGTAGGGTAACATTGAAGTGACAGCCAGAAGCCATACTTTACAGAGTGAAAATAATAGATGTAGATTAACATTGAAGTGACAGCCAGAAGCAATACTTTACAGAGTGAAAATAATACATGTAGTGTAACATTGAAGTGACAGCCAGAAGCGATACTTTACAAAGTGAAAATAATAGATTTAGAGTAACATTGAAGTGACAGCCAGAAGACATAATTTACAGAGTGAAAATAATAGATGTAGAGTAACATTGAAGTGATACCCAGAAGCCATACTTTACAGAGTGAAAATAACAGATGTAGAGTAACAATGAAGTGACAGCTAGAAGCCATACTTTACTTACTGGAAATAATAGATTTAGAGTAACACTGGATTAACAGCCAGAAGCCATACTTTACAGAGTGAAACTAATAGATATAGAGAAACATTGAAGTGACAGACAGAAGCCATACTTTACAGAGTGTAAATAATAGATTTAGAGTAACACTGGATTAACAGCCAGAAGCCTTACTTTACATAGTGAAAATAGTGAAAATGTCGAGTAACGTTGAAGTGACAGCCATAAGCCAAACTTTACAGAGTGAAAATAATAGATTTAGAGTAACACTGACGTGACCGCCAGAAGACATATTATAGAGAGTGAAATAATATATTTAGAGTAACACTGAAGTGATAGCCAGAAGCCATACTTTACAGAGTGAAAATAACAGATTTAGTGCAACATTGAAGTGACAGCCAGAAGCCATTCCTTACAGAGTGAAAATAATAGATTTAGAGTAACACTGGCTTAACAGTCAAAAGCCATACTTTACAGAGTGAAAATAATGGCTTTAGAGAAAGATTGAAGTGACCGCCAGAAGCCATACTTTACAGAGTGAAAATTATAGATTTAGAGTAACATTGGATTGACAGCTAGAAGCCATACCTTACAGAGTGAAAATAATAGATTTAGAGCAACATTGCAGTGACAGCCAGATGCCATACTTTACAGAGTGAAAATAACAGATTTAGAGTAACATTGGATTGACAGACAGAAGCCATACTTTACAGAGTAAAAATAATAGATTTAGAGTAACATTGAAGTGAGACATAAGCCATAATTTCCATAGTGAAAATAGTAGATTTAGTGTAACATTGAAGTGACAGCCATAAGCCATACATTTAGAGAGTGAAAATAATAGGTTTAGAGTAACACTGGATTAACAGACAGACGCCATACTTTACAGAGTGAAAATAATAGAAGTAGAGTAACATTGAAAGTGACAGCCAGAAGCCTAACTTTACAGAGTGCAAATAATAAATGTAGAGTAACATTGTAGTGAACGCCGGAAGCCAGACTTTACAGAGTGAAAATAATACATTTAGAGGAACACTGAACTGATTGCCAGAACCCATAGTTTAGAAAGTGAAAATAATAGATTTAGAGTAACATTGAAGTGACAGCCAGAAGCCATACTTTTGAGAGTGCAAATAATAGATTTAGAGTATCACTGACGTGACAGCCAGAAGCCATACTTTTCAGAGTGGAAATAATACATTTAGAGGAACACTGAACTGATTGCCAGAACCCATACTTTATAAAGTGAAAATAATAGATTTAGTGTAACAATGAAGTGTGCCAGAAGCCATACTTTACAGAGTGAAAATAATAGATTTAGGGTAACATTGGTGTGACAGCCAGAAGAGATACATTACAGAGTGAAAATAATAGATTTAGAGTGATATTGAAGTGACAGCGACAAGCCATACTTTACAGAGTGAAAATAGTAGATTTAGTGTAACATTGAAGTGACAGCCATAAGCCATACTTTTAGAGAGTGAAAATAATAGATTTAGAGTAACACTGGATTAACAGAGAGAAGCCATACTTTACAGAGTGAAAATATTAGAAGTAGAGTAACATTGTAGTGACATCCGGAAGCCAGACTTTACAGAGTGAAAATAATAGATGTAGAGTAACATTGGACTGACAGCCAGAAGCCATACTTTACAGAGTGAAAATAATACATTTCGAGGAACATTGAAGTGACAGCCGGAACCCATACTTTAGAAAGTGAAAATAATAGATTTAGAGTAACATTGAAGTGACAGCCAGAAGCCATACTTTACAGAGTGAAAATAATAGATTTAGAGTAACACTGATGTGAGAGCCAGAAGCCATACTTTACAGAGTGAAAATAATATATTTAGAGTAACATTGTAGTGACAGCCTGAAGCCATACGTTTGAGAGTGAAATCATAGATTTAGAGTAATACTGAAGTGACAGCCAGAAGCCATACTTTACAGAGTGAAAATAAAAGATTCAGATTAACATTGGAGTTAGAACCAGAAGCCATACTTTACAGAGTGAAAATGATAGAATTAGAGTAACATTGGAGTGATCACCAGAAGCCATACTTTTGAGAATGAAATTAATAGATTTAGAGTGAAACTGAAGTGACAGCCAGAAGCAATACTTTACAGAGTGAAAATAACAGACTTAGAGTAACATTGAAGTGACAGCCAGAAGCCATACTTTTGGGAGTGAAAATAATAGATTTAGAGTAAAACTGAAGTGACAGCCAGAAGCAATACTTTACAGAGTGAAACGAATAAATTTATAGCAACACTAAAGTGACGGCCAGAAGCCATTCGTTACAGAGTGAAAATAATAGATGTAGAGTAACATTGGACTGACAGCCAGAAGCCATACTTTACAGAGTGAAAATAATAGATTTAGACCAACACTGAAGTGACAGCCAGAAGCCATACTTTACAGGGTGAAAATCACAGATTTAGAGTAACACTGAAATGACAGCCAGAAGCCATACTTTAGAGAGTGAAACTAATAGATTTAGAGTAGCATTGGATTCACAGCCAGAAGCCATACTTTACAGAGTGAAAATAGCAGATTTAGAGTAACACTGAATTGACAGCCAGAAGCCAAACTTTATAGAGTGAAAATAATAGATTTAGAGCAGCACTGAAGTGACAGCCAGAAGCCATACGTTTGAGAGTGAAACTAATAGATTTAGAGTAACACTGAAGTGAGCCATAAGCCATACTTTACAGAGTGAAAATAATAGATGTAGTGTAAAATTGGAGTAACAGCCAGAAGCCATACTTTACAAGGTGAAAATAAAAGATGTAGTGTAACACTGAAGTGAGTGGCAGAAGCCATAATTTACAGAGTGAAAATAATAGATCTAGAGTAACATTGGAGTGGTAGCCTGAAACCATACTTCTGTGAGTGAAAATAATAGGTTTATAGCAACACTGAAGTGACAGCCAGATGCCGTACTTTACAGAGTGAAAATAATAGATGTAGAGTAACATTGGACTGACAGCCAGAAGGCATACTTTACAGAGTGAAAATAATTGATTTAGAGCAACACTGAAGTGACAGCCAGAAGCCATACTTTACAGGGTGAAAATCACAGATTTAGAGTAACACTGAAGTGACAGCCAGAAGCCATACTTTAGAGAGTGAAACTAATAGATTTAGAGTAACATTGGATTCACAGCCAGAAGCCATACTTTACAGAGTGTAAATAATACATTTAGAGCAACATTGAAGTGACAGCCAGAACCCATAGTTTAGAAAGTGAAAATAATAGATTTAGAGTAACATTGAAGTGACAGCCAGAAGCCATACTTTTGAGAGTGTAAATAGTAGATTTAGAGTAACACTGAAGTGACAGCCAGAAGCCATACTTTGTAGAGTGAAAATAATAGATTTAGAGCAACTTTGAAGTGACAGCCAGAAGCCATACGTTTGAGAGTGAAAATAATAGATTTAGAGTAACACTGAAGTGAACCATAAGCCATACTTTACAGAGTGAAAACAATAGATGTATTGTAAAATTGGATTGACAGCCAGAAGCCATACTTTACAAGGTGAAAATAATAGATGTAGAGTAACACTGAAGTGAGTGGCAGAAGTCATACTTTACAGAGTGAAAATAATAGATTTAGAGTAACATTGGAGTGACAGCCAGAAGCCATACTTTACAGAGTGAAATAGTTGATTTAGAGTAACACTGAAGTGACAGCCAGAAGCCATACTTTACAGAGCGAAAATAACAGATTTACAGCAACACTGGAATGGCAGCCAGAAGCCATACTTTGCAGAGTGAAAATGACATATTTAGACTAACGTTGGAGTGACAGTCTGAAGCCATACTTTACAGAGTGAAAATAATAGATTTAGAGTAACACTGAAGTGACAGCCAGAAGCCATACTTTACAGAGTGAACATAATTGATGTAGAGTAACATTGGAGTGACAGCAAGAAGCCGTACTTTATATAGTGAAAATAATAGTTTTAGAGTAACACTGGAGTCACAGGCAGAAGCCATACTTTATAGAGTGAAAATAATAGATTTAGAGTAATACTGAAGTGACAGCCATAAGCCATACTTTAGAGAGTGAAATAATAGATTTAGAGTAACACTGAAGTGACAGCCTGAAGCCATACTTTACAGAGTGAAAATAACAGATTGACAGTAACACTGGAGTGACAGCCAGAAGCCATATTTTACAGAGTGAAAATAATAGATTTAGAGTAACATTGGATTGACAGCCGGAAGCCATCCTTTACAGAGTGAAAATAACAGATTTAGAGTAACACTGAAGTGACAGCCAGAAGCCATACTTTACAGAGTGAAAATAATAGATTTAGTGTAACACTGACGTGACAGCCAGAAGCCATACTTTACAGAGTGAAAATTCTAGATTTAGAGTAACACTGACGTGACAGCCAGAAGCCATACTTTACAGAGTGAAAATAATTGATTTAGAGTAACATTGGATTGACAGCCAGAAGCCATACTTTACAGAGTGAAAATAGTAGATTTAGAGTAACAGTGAAGTGACAGCCATAAGCCTTACTTTACAGAGTGAAAATAATTGATTTAGAGTTTCAAAGTCAGATTTATTTTGTAGAAAAAATGGGACTAAAAAGTTGGATTCTCTCAATATAGGTTTGTAGAAGTGGTCTGTTGTTGAAAACTGTTGATGTTAAATACATTTCTCCAAGATTAAATGTATTATCCTCACATAATACCATCCTCTCCGTCGTACAACATAATCATTTAATATCCTGTATCTGTGTATCAGTGTCCAGTATGACGGACAGACTGTAATCAACGTATTGGACAACTCTAATGAAAGGGTGCTGAGAATACACTCTTCTTTCTACATGTAGAAGATTTCTGTTGTAAACGCCTTTGGCCGGTCATCATTCTAGTTTTTTTTGTCTGTGTTTAATATTTTGGACAACCGTGATATTTCTGTTAATGTCATGAACATTTTCTCCTTGGCTTTGTGTACTTCTAGTTTTAGTGTATTTTCATGATTGTCCTCCCGGGAAATGTACCAACATACTCCATAATCGAGAAAGACTTAGATAGTGTCATAGAGTGTGGCACATTTCTTATCCAAATTACACGTCGCTTGTATTTTAAAGAGTTCTTGTACTTGCTATATGCCCAATGCACAACTATCAAGTCAGAAGCATCTGGCTGTGGTTCAAATGGACAGTAGACACGCACACTGTTTAATTGTTTTTCAGTGCACTATTGTCCGTCTCTCTTTATAACACTGACCAGTTTCTCATTTAGTGTATCAAAGTAATTTGTGGGAGAAGTACCTTTCACCCTCGTGCCACAGTCACCCCAAAACTCTCTCTTACCAGTTTTCGTTCACTCCTCATTTAGTGAATTGTCAACTATAAAGACTACGTTTTCCTTTATGCCAGATGGTACACATGGTAATACATTATCATATTCATTTAGGTTTAAAATTCTCATTGTTTCTGTTATGTCCACAAACCTCTAATTCTTCAAAATCCCACTGTGAGGTCCAGCAACTGTACCAGAATTCCCAACTATTGATGCTGATTCATTATTTGTTACAGAAACATTGTCCCAACAAACCTTGTTTGGCTTTTTTGATTCCAGTGCGAGGTCACTGGTGTCATCTTTGTCAACTACGCTGGTATATCTGTTCGAACAACTGACGTAAGTGGAAACATTATTCTTGAATGACCGCAAGGAGCAACGACAACGTTTTGGAGTCAGCCAGTCACCGTCATCTGATTGACGCTTAGGTGTGGACGTTTCCATGCTAACGTCACATTCTGGTGTGTATTTACTAGGATAGTCACTGATGGCTAGGATACTAGCTGACGCTGTGAATTTACTTTAAGGGCCAGTGACGGTTGGGTTATTGACTGTAGGTTCATTGACGGTCGGCTTAGGGTGGTTCTCTGACGGTTTCAGTAGTGATGATGAGGTTCTTGATTGGTGATTCACTGATGGTTGGAGGTTCATTGACGATCCTGGAACTGATGGTTGGGTTACTGATCGATGCTTCACTGATCGTCTGGTTATTCATGGGTGTGTCATTGACATTATTTTCAACGAATGCCATGAAATGGTTTGGGGTCCATGTTTAGCACTCTTCTGAATCTCGTTACAATCTTCGTAAGTTTGCCGTTTAACACCAAAATACTTATCCAAATTTACGAATGACATTTTGTCTGACATGTCTTGATTCTGAGGTCACGTGCACTACTTATTCCGATACATTCGGAAATGAACACAATAACGAAAGCTAAAGTTGTTTATATGATGTGCTTTTATAAATGACCACATGTACACCTCTGGGTATTTCTGCCTCTGAATTCAATCACTATAAATATCAGAAAAAATTTCCCACCCGGCCGCCAGTCAAAGCCTTTGAACTTGCCGCCCAGCTATTGCATCATGTTCTTTTTGATGTACTCTTATAATGGCAACATGTATGTACATCAAGGGGTCTTTCAGTCACTGAATTCTGTCATTGTAAATATCAGCACAGCTAATTGATCAACACATTTTCCCACAAAGCAGGTGGCTGAAGGAGGACTGGAAAGTCTTTGAATTTTGCTGCATACCTATTACATGCGTACGGAGGACTCCAGCCTAAATGATTTTCTGCATCCCAGATCAAAAATTGGTGTCCAAATATGCGTAATTAAGCGTTTCCGAGATCTCTGTATAAGAAATGATACCGTGTTGTATTTTGACGTTTGTTTTATCATACAAAAACATGTGGGTATCTCGATGTGAACAATTGCGTGGGGGCCCCCGATTGGCCGAAAGCGCTCTTTGTTACTGATTACTGCCATCTCACCTCTGTCTGCGGCGGTTCGAGTCTAAGATTCAGCCAATGTGGGTATGTGAGAAAGCTTGCCAGTAGCTTCTCGTGGGTCGGTGGTTCTTTCCGGGATTTTCCCGGGTTCTTCCTCCACCATTAATATTGGCCGCCATGTATATCCTATCGTGTGCTGAGAAATGGCGTTAAACCCCATAACAACAACAACAAATGCGTGACCAAAGAAATTTAATAGCCATTATCTGATGATAGGCTGTGTGTAGTGTGAGATGAGAGGGCTCAGGAAAAGATTGTCGACAAAAGTCTAGTCATGGGGTAGAAGGTGGAGGAGGGGGAGGAGAAGGAGTCTGGAGAAAGTGGAGGAGATGGAGTATATTGGAAGTCAAGGAGGTGGAGGAGAAGGAATCTGGAGAAATGTCGAGGAGGAAAGGAAGGAATTGGGAGAAATAGGGGAGAAAGATACAACAAATTAGTAGAAATACAAGGACAGGTGGAAATCAATCACACACTGCTAATCAAGTGATGAAATAGGCTTTTAAAGGGTCGAGTGGAAGGAGTGTAATTGAAATTTGTGTAATTTGGTTACTGAATTGTTATTAAATTGTTGTTCATTGAATTTCAAAATTTTCTGTATATTTAACCATCTAACTGTCAGCATTGCTGACTTGGGGCTCTGAGCTTTACATCAATCTTTCACTAAATTTGAACTTCCAACAAAATAGAGAGCACCCAAAAGCAGTAAGATGCATCATGTGTGAAACAGCATGCACTATTACCCAAGGCAAGGTTCCCATTCTTTTAGCGAGATAAACTTCCTAGTCTTTCTCTTGGTGAGTTTTTTTAAAGAATTGCTTATGAACCTTAGTAAACTGAGTAAAAAAAACATAATGCATAACAAACGTGGACTTCAAAATTAAAACTTGTTTCTATTGTGAAACTCTCTCATAACATCTCAATTAGGCTTATGACCATGTATCAAAACAAAGAGTGTATCACTAGAACTAAGTACAACTATCTAAGTAATGTAACTCAATTTATAGGATAGGAATTTTACATTGACTGTGCTTAACTGCATAGATCAGTATGAAGAAAACCTTTTCACACGAATTATTTTAATTATGGATTAAAAAAAACGTTAAAAATTAGATACCATAAGTAACAAAGAGTTCCTCAATGGGAGCAACGCTCTACTGGACAAAACTTAGTTTCTAGGAAATAAATATAGGATCATGACTTCTTTCTAAATGTTGTGTGTGGAAATTATCTGTTTTATTCTTCAGGGAAAAACAGGAATTTTTAAATTAGCTCCCGTGGAACCCAGATTAGATGTTAGCTTGGCACTATTTTCATATTGGACAAAGCAGACATCAGCAGATGTATTTTGCTGAAGCAAACAAGTCATAATGATCATCCACTCAGAGGAAGTAGTGACAACCAGATTTTAAGATTAGCAGGACAACCATATGAATATATGACTGGCAAAATTTGCATTTAGGACTTGAAGAAAACCTTCTATATTTAATGATCACCTGTTTAAAGGAAAGAGCTAAAACAGGACTTTTAAGACAATTATCATGGCTGCCATATTAGATATACAACTGGCAACATTTTCATTTAGGACCAACTAGGTACAATAATAAGTCTATTAGTAAAAAAACATATGATAGAGCCATCCAGTGGAAGAGGTGTAGAGAATTCATATTTTCAGGACATGACTTTCCAGATGGCTATCATTGGGTCAGATCAGCCACCTTTTTCAATTAAGACCGAATGGATATCATGACACGTTTTGTGGTAAATCTCCACATCAGTATGATATTATGTTCAAGTTGATTTTTTATAAGATGTGTACGAATGCTTCCATAATGAAACCTTTTTTTATTTTGGCCAACTAAAAGTCTTTTAGAAAAAATCCAAATAATGCAAGACTAGCCATGACATATACTTCAAGATGGAAAATACAGACTATGACAGAGTAAGGTGTGAAATAATGGCTTGAAAGTTGAAGAAAAACTAGGTGGTTATGTAATAAAAGAATGCAGTATATGATATATACTGTGGCAATACTGCTGAGTATAAAACTTGTAAAACAAAAGCTGATTAAAATATTTGCACATTAAGGTGAACAGTAAAATCTGTCTAGCGAAAGACATCTGCTATGCAAGACCACCAGTTTGGGGAGACAGAAATCTCCATGCACATATTTATTGATCATATAGTGTTATGACCTGTCATGAGAGACAACTGTCTTGAGACCATTATTTTGAGACAGAAGGGATATTCTTTCAGGACAGGTTCAACTGTATTGTCAAAGTATAGCTCCTACATTTGGGTCCAATATTTCACTGGCTGCAAACTTTATTTGCTAATTTTAAGCTTTTCCTTTTGTGACCCTCTGATGAATGATGGGTTGTGACTGTACCAATTAAGTCTTTGCAGCCAATTACAAATGTTCCTGATCATATCATAAGCACAACAAACTGAACATGTCAAATCACCCTTCTCCTTTTTGTGGGTTAGCCATGGAAATTCTTGCTTCCATGTATCATGGAATTTTCATTCTTTTGGTTTTATTGAACACAATATTGTATTTCGAGTTTCATGTCTTTTTTTTTTTGGCTGGGGGGGGGGGCACAAGGATAGACATTATCAAGAAATCTCCATAATTTTCAAACACTCAAAACCACATAACAAAAAGTCAGTCGCCTAAATGCTTGATGCACTTATATAATTAACAAAGTAAACAACCAGATGAAAATTTATGGCAAACGTCCAAATGAAAATGATAATTTAGTTTAAATGGCGTAGGCATTGACTTTGCTTTGTTTTAACTTCATTTCACTTTTGATTTTCGCTCTGTTTGACATATTTGTAATTAAAAGAAAGATTTATACAATCCTACAACATGGGACATATATTTTTAACATCCACAATTTAAAACAGCAGGCCCAATGGACCACCCAGATTTAGGAAAATGGTGATCCTTCTGAAAATCAGGTGGAATTGGGCAGGCAGATTTCCATTAGTGTCAAACCCTGTATATCTTTATTGTCCAGGAAAATACTTGAGATTATTTTATAACAACTTTACAATGCTAAGCATTTCCCACTCCTATCACATCGATCTTTGTAAGTGTGGAATGTTTAAAGTGATGTTTAAATTGATTTTATTCAGTAATTTGCTAGACAATTTTGTAATAAATTTGAGGATTTTAGGCCAGCGGAGTGGTTAACAGATGAACAAAGTATCCAGCAGTTCTTATAACTTTAAAACCCTCTGTGACTATATTTATTGCTCTGTTTTTAAATTCTGTCAACTGTGGACTTCACCAACTGAAAACAGCGGCACTGTTCCAAGTAGGCACATACCTTTGAAACAGCTTAGAAAAGTTTGAATTAATACAAATTAGAGTTCTTTAAGTACTAATTAACCCAAGCCAAACAAAAGTGTCATATGTTGTCTCAGCCCATCAAAGAATGCCAACTTAATGACAAATCTTCTAGATGTTTTGAGTAAACTTCTTTATTGTCACAGCCACTTTAGGCATGAGAAGATTACAATTTATTTCAATTTCAATGATTACAAAAACAGGCAATCATTTAATTATTTCAATCTGGAACATATTAATTCTCTTTTCTTTTTGCTGGCAGTAGTAGCATGTGTTTTTATAAACACTTTTTGTTAAAACAACAATGCTATTAATGATAATGATAAATTGGTATTTGAATTTGAAAAAGCCATTTTTCATTTACTCAAGAGATAATGCAATATTCTGGATCCTATACATGAACGGATTTTAATGACCATCCTTTTAGGTAGGAAAGGACTGTCACCTCAGGCCCAAAATGACCATTACAAATACAAATATATGATGAAACAACAAGAACTCAGTTTTCAAGGCAGGGGTAAAGGATTCGCAATTTTGCAGCTGCTGAAATTAATATCACAGTAAAACTGGTATATTGTTACATTTCATAATCTGACAACAACAGTTTATCATTAATTGCAATTATTATGCATGCTCTTAAGTTCATTAAAATGTTCTAAAAAGTCCATTGTACCAAATTATACCTTTTAGTGCTTCTTAGTGTCTAATTTGCTGCATCAAGTAAATAATTTATATTTATATATTTTCTTCTTGTATGTGTTGTTAAATAGTAGAGTTGTTGATGAATAATTTTGTTCATGGAAAATGATGTGGGGTAATAGATGTACAATAGGCTCTTACACAGTAAGAATAACAGGCCAAATTTAAAATTTCATCACAGGTTCATAAATATGGTATTTTTGTGACGGTCAAAGCATCAGAAATCACAAATTTGCAAATAAAATATAATCCTTTTCATGGTTTTTGCTCATAGCCAGTGCAACAACTTATTTTCTTGCATGCAAAAAACAATTTCTCCAATGATTTAGCATGTGTTTGTGCAGTGTTTATGTTGAATACAAATCAGGTAATGTAATGTTTTTGAGGGGTTAATTCTTTAAACAGTCACTAGTGAATATAACCAGACTAATCTTGAATCATAGTTTTACAAACGTATGTGGTATATAAAAGGAAATTTTTGGGAAATGTACCTCGGCCAATCCAGAATTTGCAGTTTTAATTTACTCACAATTTGCAAATGAGTGTATGTCCAAGCCAAAAGGCAAATTATGAGAAAAGCTGGTCTATATTCATGTTTTACTTATGTGAAAGCGAAAAGCAAATGGAACTGGTAGCATCCAATTCCTTACTTTTCAAATAAATATATTAAGAACAATTTAACAAAATAATTCAGGCACTTGTTCCTAATGAATGCCTACCTGTCTGGGAATTTTTTGACTAATTCATCAAAAAATATTGTTTTTATGAATTCAGCTTGACAAAAAAATGTTTATTTTTCTCTAATACATGTATTTCCTATGAAAAGTTAAATACAGAATTGTATATATATTTTATTTTTTGGATGCTTTATTGCATAGTTGCATTGTGCTGTATTTTTGTGTCATAATAATATTAACTTATTTTTTTAACAAGGGAAAATAAAGACAAAATCACAGACAAATCAAAATATTTATGCAGAAGGCATGGATGCCACAAAAACCTGAGCTGTGAGTAGCCTTAAAATCTTTTAAAGTTAACATTTTTTTACAGAGGATTGGGTTTTATTCTGCTAAAAGAAAACAATCACATTTCCTCTGTACAAGATACAGCAAAATCTTGTATTAATCATTTTTTACTACTACATTAACTTCATATCCAAATGTATCAATCAATTTTGATAATGTATTGTAGGAGTAATAATGAAAACAATCTGAACTGGTTACTGGTAGCGGTAATAATTATATTTATATTCAGTGAGTACCAACATGCTGACCAATTCTGCGTGTTGGGTAATTCTGTGCAACAATACGTCATTTCTGTAAAAAGTGACTCACATGTTATTTTGGGTCAAAAATCCATTTTGTATCAATTAAGAATGGTTGTACTTTAATTAAGAAAAATGATATTCATAAATCGTACAAAAATATCCCACATTTCGACTCGAAATCCATATGAAAATGTAATTTTCAAATGTCAATATGAAGACCCACTCCATGACTTTCTTGAACCTGTAAACCTAAAACTATTTGCTATGTATCTTTCAGAATCATACATATAAATACATTTTAAACCCAGTTTCCAATTTTGCAAGTTGTCCCATAAGTACAAAATCATCTGCTACCCAACATGTTAACTTCCCGCTATAATGGGATTCTCAAGAAATTCTTTAGCTTATAGTGTGTTTCTAAATTCTTTAATACTTTTTCCCCATAAACAAGATGTTGTAAATACATTACCCACTAATCATTGTTGTTTTTCTTCCAAATAATAGCTTATTTTTTATCAAATGTTGATATTTACTAATTTTTGTACAAGATCGGATTAGTTGGCTTAATACAGCTTGCCTTTTATTGGCATTGTCACGTTAAATTTTGTAAAAGTAGCTATAAACCTGACCTAATTACTCGACTGAACTGCTGACAGAAATAGTCCAAAGTAATGTATTTCATTTCTATAGCCCAATGAATAAATATTACATCTTTTCAAAGCTGTGCACAGAATAGGCCGACATATCGCAAGTCATGAACACACAGGGGTGGTATCCCGTGTGTCCAAAATTAATATTATTTTAAACAGAATATTCTGGCGACAATTGCTTTTTTCAGATGGTAAGCATTGCAGTATTTTATTTTCGTCAGTTGACCATATTCGGTATGCCTTTTGCTTCAGTATTGGTGACAGAAACCTTAGGTGCACATAGTCCTACAATGTAAGACATAGCACGTTATTTTTGTTTTAGTGCTATGTCTTACTACCCAAATAATGTGCATGTATAGCGTGTTCCGATGTCGGTTGACATCGGAACAAGTAGTCAAATTTTCAGAAATATCTCACACACTTGGCAGCCTATATCAACACTCTTAAAAAAATTGATATTTAATTAATTTACTTACTGTGCTGCTTTTATCCTGGTGGAATCATAGTCTGAGACTAGCAAATGGACGCATGTTCTGTCGACATACATTTGAATTTGTGGAAATGCGACGGTAGTCGAGGTATGCCAAAGTAGGTTCAAGTGGGGGATATGTTGCTTGAACGAAACGAAGCTTATATTTCAAATAGGCATAATATATTTGTATTCGTTACATTAAAGAATAATATTTCAACTTAACCAGATTTCTACATTCCCAGCTTTCGTCGCTTTCCAGCTAAATGAAATGTAGGTCAACAAACCTTGAAAACAGGTCCATTTCTTTTGTGAGATATTGAATTTATTAGAGAAAAGACATCAGAATAAGTAAAGTCAGACTAAAACATTATGACTTTATTTTATAGAACAGCGTCATTATTTTAGTTGTGCAAGATATTCCTGAAAATATGACTTTCGATACTATGTTATTCGACATCAAAACATGCTGCTAGGCAGTAAGACCATGCCGCTCAAAACATAAATATCAGCGTCGAGGTCTTACACGTAGGACCAAGGTGCACAAAAATGCCCGACAGCATTGTATATAGCTGCTACCAAAGGAGTCTGACATTTTGTCAGTTAAGTACCTTAGCAGCAGAGAGGGTGAACCCACCTCAATAAATCCGAGCAAAGTCTATACGGCTTATCTTAAAGGATGAAGGTTCCATTTTGAAAAATGAAGCTTTCAAAAAGGAAGGCTCCATTGGAAGGGCCACCTCATTGCTGGGAAAAAAGTCGATATGGCCTACCTTAATGGAGTAGAGGTCGCGCTCTCGTTGCTGATGTTAATTAAAATAAAATTATATCAAATAATGGCCCCAGCATTGGAGTCTCATACAGCTAGATTAGCTCGAGAGCGACTAGAAGCAATTAAAAAATATCTTCCCGTGAGAGATTCTGTCAAACAGAAATTGCAAGCGCGACAAGAATCTCAAGCTGAATATGCAGAAGGCACAGAACAGTTATTTAGACCCGTTACAAAAGAGTTGCAACGGCTACTGTAGGTCTTATTCCGTCGGTAAAAACAAACCGCTGAACAAACTGAAAAAATAGCGGCGAGAACAAAGCAAACAAAGAAGATTTTTAAAAAAACTTCCAGCTGTGATAGCTACAGCACAATTTCAAAGACCTGCTCAACTTGGGCATGAAGAAAAAACACCTGGAGGTGCTGTTGGTGAAGAACCAAAAGGGAAATAAAGAAATTAGTTTTATGGAGAAATTTACTGAAAACGGTATACAAACAATACAAAATCATAAATTAAAAGATAAAAATGATATAACCCTTCACCTCATAGAGCATAGTTACAAAGTGCAGCGCGCTATAAATAGAACACGTGTTAACTATTCGATACCATACACATAGGCCTGCCTGTGAACTGTTAAGCAATATAGTGTATGTTACGTTTAACAGCAATTTTAACCATTTTGTATTTTTGGTACACAGTTATTATATGTGGAAAAATTTAAGAGAAAAGCCTGATTGTTATAGCTGTGTAATTATTTTTCACGAAAGAATTTTTTGCGTGCTTTAAAATCTTGAGAGAACTCATTCACCTCATGTCAGTGAGGCCGTGTGACCAACCGTAGCTGCCATTTCTCATATTCGAAACTTATAAGTTTTTAATTTGCATTTACATCACTAAGTCATCTGAATTTGATAATTTATAAAAACTAATTGCTGCCTACATCATTATCAGAGCCATGACCTAAGTTATTGAATCTTTCATAGTTGTGATTCTAATCGCGAAAACTTCGTAAGTACTGAATGAAATCCGCGACCGCCACTTTGGACAGTGGTGATTGCGACCCAGTTACTTTAAATGGCAGAAATCGCCTAGTGCATAAACAGTGACCACGTGGTCTGACGTAATTGTCATTCGCAGAAATGAATGTAGTATGTAATAGGGGTTTTCCCTGAAGGTGGCACTACGAAAACCGGTTTAAAATGGCATATGTTTACAGCCGACGTCAAAAGGTGCTTCTATGCGACTGGAGTAGAGGCGACAAAAGGCGCTTCCATGTGAATGGTGTAGAGGCGTCCAAACACGATTGCATGAGGTAAAGGGATAGTCGAGTTTGGTGCGTTTGCTGCTGCAGTTTATCCCTTGACGTGCAACGACTAGAAGTTCTCGTAGGAGGGAAACGTGCTGGAAATAATTGTCCAGAAATTATTAATGAAGCAGCTGATATTTGTCGACGAGTATTTCAAGGCGGTGTCATGGATATTAGCGTTTATTGATTTCTCATTGATAACTACTAGTGATTAGATAAATGAGTAATAAATGAGATGATTATGCATAGTTCTCAGCATAGACCCGTAATGGTCAGAGTAGTAAACTCACGATTACCCGTTTACAAAGCATTTTACGGAGATGGACTCGATCATATTATTCAGGGATTATTCAGAAGGATGGCTCCCAAAGCTGCACCAATCGCAAAACAATTACCAATGAAAGCTATCAACCTTATTTTAGAGAAAGCTCCTGGTGCAATTGGTAACGTTGCTGGTAAAGCATTCTTGGCAATCAAAGACAGAATAGCACGATTAATATGACGAAAACCACAACCAGTGAAATTACCAAGCACCGAAGTTATGCCCACGGATGTCAGTAAAATAATAAATCAAGCCGCAAATCAAAAACCAGCAGCCTTGATAAATCAAGGAGAAATTTAACCTAAAGAGGAAAAAATAAACACAAGTTTTATTTTAGGAAGTGGTCTTCATGTCCTTGGTAGGTCAAGGAGATAACCATTTGGAAAATGGTAAATATAATAAGATGTTCAAACGTATGTCTGACACAGCATTCGCTATGGATGAACCAGTTCACAAAGATGAATCTGTACGCACTTATCAATTTTATTCTTACGACGCCAGACAACCAAATCAACGTGACCGAATTGAATTACAAGTTCAGGATACAAGTCGATATTTCTTACCTGCTGAAGCATTACTGAAGTAGAAGGTTAGCTTGTAACAGATGTTCATCTCAATACAGCATACGGGGCTAAGGCTATAGTTGGTTTAATTTGCTCAACTCTCCAGCTCTAAGCAAAAATAACTCTATCCCATTTTGAAATCATATGGCAAGATTTAGGAACAATGCACACTATTAATTTTTGTTATAGCAATGTAAAAATCGTATGCAATGGTACAAAGTTTCTCATAAAGTCATGTATATATTACCTAAATAATGTTACCCTCCTCCTGATGTTAAGCATGTTTATTTGTGGTATTTGGTATGCTGTTAGTTAATAAACGTAGCTTGTTGGAAGCAGAGAATATTACGATCGGTTAAAAGGATGACAAGAATCTTGAATGAGATGAACCTATTGAAACACTTTCTTCAATATTTTTATGTATTTATTCATTTTGTTAAAGAAACATGCTTCAACTTAATCCAATTACGGCATTCCCAGCATAAATCACATTTCAGGGAAATGAAATGTAGGCTAACATAACTTGAAAACTAGTCCACATGATTGTGGGAGAATTTGAATTTATTAGAAAAAGAGCATCAGAGTAAGAACAATCTCGCTAAAAGATTATGACTTTAATTTGTAGAAAAATGTTGATATGGGCTGTAAAAAGTGAGATATTTCTGAAATCTGACTTCTCATTATGATGCTAGGTGACACCAAAACATGCTACACAAGCACCGTTAATTCGGCAGTAAGACCTCGACCCCAAAACATAATAATTAGGGTCAATGTCTTAGACTGTAGGACAAATAGTCAGTATGGATGCTAAACATGCAAAAATATTCTTGAAAATTATGATGGTCTTATTCTAATTAGAGAGATTATTTGGAATTCATCACTAGCCAGTTCTATTCTATAAGATCAATATAATAAATTAAATATACAATACAAATTTAAAATAGTTCTGCTGCAAATATTGGGCACAAATAATAACAAATGTTTTTAAAGTAAAACTGACAAGTAAAAATACCTTGTAAATATGTTCAAATCTTTTCCAACATCATTGGAACCTATGTAAAGAATCAGCAGGTCAGGTTTTTGGGTTTGGACAACGTCTAACACTTTGGATTTAAAATTGGTGATATCTGCAACAAATTTTGCACCAGGAATAAGTTGGAAAGATTCAGAATACCACCGAGCTGCTTCAAATTTGAATCACATGCAATGAAAATGATCCTCTACTCTCTGGCAGGTATGCAGCAGCTATGTAAAATATACAATGAATATGAAATGAATATCAACTATTTAAAAGAAGTTGTTGTTGTTGTTGTTGTGGGATTTAATGCCATATTTCAGCACATGATAGGCTATGCACGGCAGCCAGTATTAATGGTGGAGGAAGAACCCGGGAAAATCCCGGGAAGAACCACCGACCCATGAGAAGCTACTGGCAAGCTTTCTCACATACCCACGTTGGCCGAATCCTGGACTCGAAGCCACGCAGACAGAGGTGAGATGGCAGTGATCCATAACAGAGAGCACTTTAGACCACTCGGCCACTCAGGGCCCCTTTAAAAGTAACTGTCATTCTACAAAGAAAATAGCAATGACATAAACATGAAATTATATAACCTTTTCACCCTATATCAAGGGTAATCGAAATGAAGTTAATCATCAACACTTCAGAAAACAAACTACTATCTTGGGGTACAAACGCGTCAACGCTTATCAAATGGATATAACTAATAAAATACTTTCACGCTAGCAGTTCTAATAATATCTTAACTTCTTACTAACGAAGTTACTTACGAAGTAATCTTACTTACGAAGTAATCAAACGCTAAGTTATATAACTGAACAAAAAACTTAGCAATGTAAGTACAATATCAAATAAATTCAGCCAATATTCACACAAAAAGAGATAAAAAAGTCAAAGTATAAAAGAATGAAACGAAAATTCAGATTGGTCTGGCAGTTGGTAACGTGACTATGGTCTATACAAACTATATTTGCGCACTAAGATAAACTGTCAAATCAAAGCGTCAGCAGTTATAATTACCTGTATGTTTTGGTAATTTTTAAATATATATAAATGAAGAAAATTATAACTAAGATGCAGCGATTAATAATTGTTATTGCTCAGATTTGAAAGGTATCCATACCCAGGTATAATCAACAGTGTCTTGCAGTGCACATCCGCGACAACAGTGTTTTGCAGTGCACATCCGCGAGAAGAACCGGAAGTCCACAGCTAGAACCACTGCCAATCATCCACGCTGAGAACCAATTCAAGAGAAATTTCCCTTTATTAACAATTGTACGAAGAAGAAGAAGAACTAGAACAAAAAAATTATGTGTGAGTGTGTGTGTAATTAAGATTTTTAACGTAGATTTAACAATTTAACAATTTAACAACACAAGAGATAATAAATATGTTACCTCTGTCTCTTCAAGTAAAGTGAAATAACAATATTTCTTCGTGCACGGAGTACTGTAATATAAAATTATTTTTCTTCTTCTTTCCCACGCCTAAAGCGAAAGCATATAAAAACACGCACATCTCTCTCTCTCTCTCTCTTATTTGATATTTCAGTGCAACATGACAAACTCATCACATGTTTCTTACGTTTACAGAGAACATATGTTTGCAAAGTATTAACCTCAGAACTTATTTCTGCTACTAAATATGACATCATCAGTAACTCTCTCTTTCTCTCACATAATCACACACATGTCACACAGAGCAACAGTAAATCTCACAAAACTCTCTCTCTCTCTCTCTCTCTCTCTCTCTCTCTCTCTCTCTCTTTCTCTCTCTCTCTCTCTCTCTCTCTCTCTCTCTCTCTCTCTCTCTTTCTCTCATTTAGATACACCCGCGATATGAAATAAATAAGCGCAGCGTATTGTGCCTGCACAAAATTCAGGTGAAATTAAGGGACCTTTTGGAATCTTCAATTAATGTGGGTAAATCCTGACAAGGAACAAACGACTCATAGTACAATGGACGTAATTATATATCGTATTGCAGGCTTCCATAATTGCAATGCCAGTAGCTGGTACAGGAAAGTAACATTTCCATTGGTCAGAATGTTACCACGTGATCAAAACGAATTGCGTTCATTTCTGTATGAACTGTAAGGAGAACTACTTTTCCACTTCTATAATTAGAATCACGTGTACAGCATAATATACACACCGCCAAGGCAGACATGAAGTAAGCATTAAAGGAAAACAATATTCTAACAAACAAACAAAAAATGATTGAAAAAAGTTGGCTTCCACTGGTTGAAGGACTCGTACTATGATGACCTTATTGCTGGACATCCCAAGTGCTATAAATAACTACGTAATAGAAAAACCACAAACATGTATTACTACGCTCAATTAAGATTTCTATTTAATGATGCAAACAAAATAACATAACAAATAATTACAATTTCAATTATAAGAGTTTAACGTTATTTTTTCTGAATTCATTGTGGTATAAACTGTCAGCTGCCGTGTCACACAGCTTACATAACGCCCTTCGGGACTCATTTTCATTATTGTCAGGTTGTGTGCTTTCTATATTTCTGTCTTTAAAACAATGTCATAAGGCATTCAAACATATACTCTGTTAGTGTAAATGAGTTTGTGTGTATATGTTGTAAATGAGAAATTCATAAGCCTTTCTATATGTGTTCCACTTGTGGGTTCCTTTTTTCGTATTTTTGTCACCAATGCATTTATAGGTCACAATTCTTGGAATGCAGAATGATATTATGATTAGTTAGAATGGATTGCAGGAGTGTTTAATTTTCTTTAGATATTCATGTTCTCTGAATAAATAATGTTTGTACATTAAAATTATTCGTGATTACTAGTTATGTTTCCAGATTCAAATTCGTCTGTTTCTATTCCAAAGTATTCTCTCAAATAAGAACATAAACTAATATTCATCAGGTTTATGGCAGGTCCTTTTGTCGTTCCTGTTTTGGCAGGAACATGACGCATTTTATTCATCATTGTGGTGTCGGTGTCACGTGTCCATCCATTCATCCACACCCTAGATTACAGTTAATGCTAAGACTGTTTGGATTGAGATATTTTTCGTTAAATGAAAAGTGGTCTCTACAAATATGTGGTTTAATATCTCTTTGGGTTTTTGCTATACAAGACGGTAGACTACCTAAATAGGCCATTGCAGTTTATCAGTGTCTGTATGATGCGCTCATAACTAAAGATTATTATGTTTTTAAGTATGTTATTCACTAATCAGATATTGCATTTTGCATAATTATTATCAGTACCAAGTTACCTTCCTCATCATAAACTCATCTCTCTCTCTTGCATTAGAATGATTTCACATAAACGTTTGATCATCATGTGTGTTGAGGCATCTTGTTACAGTTTTGGTTGAGATCCCTGTTTAGATTGGCAGCAGTGTGAAATCTGTTTGTTAGGGATAGGATAACAGAACCTGAATTACAATGGTTCACACATTTGATCTCTATCTTCTTCTTGACCCATGGGATTTGGGTCTGTGACGTGTCAACACTGTAAGACCAAATAGTTTATATTATTAATAATCCCTGAATTTCTTCCTTTTCTGTACATGTAAGAAAGTATCGTCCATGCAGTAAAACAAAATATGAATGTGTTATGTTTAATTTGCAGTCGTCATGACCCATTGATTGGGTCAACATTAAATTAAGTTAAGAAGCTACATTAGTGTTGGATGTTAATATTTGTAACTCATTAACACCATGGTTGCATTGACTTTAAGTCTATCAAAATTTAGTAGTGTCTCAAACTCCAATCACACGTGGCCTTGTCTCATTCTTTAACAGCAATCATCTCATTATCTGAGTTCAGTTCTACTATGTTGCTTCTACTAGCCTTTAATTCTTTTAACTTGATTTCCGACTTTCATTATGCCAAGTTTCTATTTCTCAAACGTTCATTGTGAAACTAATCAAAATGGAAGCAAATGTAACTTATTGCTATTCGTCACTTAATCATTTGGAACATTTACTGAGAAGGTGTAATGAATGTTGCAAAGGTGACTGCAAATCCTACCATTGTCCACTGAGCCCAGCCTACAAGTTCAAGCAGGCCAAATTAGTTAAAGTTAGAAGCCATCTAAGGTTCATTGGAAGACAAGAGTAGCTGCAGCAAACGGTAAGTTTTAAATTTTTCCTCTCTTGAATATATGTCAGTCTGTGAGGATAAAACAAAAAGATTTTTAAAATGAAACACAACAATGTTGGGATTATAATGAGAAATATTGGAAATATACTTTACTATACATGTGATGCTTTAGGACTCTTCTGCTACTGCAAGTTTCCATCATTTATTATGATCAAGTAAAGCCCGGTACTTTATGAACCTAATTTAAACTAGCACATTTATAACTTAAATGTGTAAATTACCCCTACCCTGTTATTGTTCCACCTTTATGGCCTTACCCTTTTTCCAAGGTGCGTACTCTGGTTCATCTAACAATTTGCGCAATTTCAGTAAGTTTTCTTCCGTTGGTTTTTCTCATAATAAATACGTTACGCCAGCATAGCATTTAGTACTACTAAATTGGCATTGGTTCTTCCAAGGACCGTCATTGTATGATAATCTTTTATAAAGAATGTCCATTAACACACGGTTCATGCAGATAATTATATATCTAAAGGTAAAATATGGAGCAAGTTCTTCCTGCAAAAATATAGTATTAATAAGACCATTTCGAAATATGATATAGTACATTGACTTCTATGGGATATCAATATAACAATACTCGCTCATAACAAGTTATTTCATGCATTTTTACAATATACTTATGTTTGATGATTTTGCAGTCGAAGTTATTAATTTGTTTCATGTAAATAACAGTGCATGATTAGTTTTGATTATTAGTTTTGCAAATGTTTTCTGTAGATGTAACGTATCTCTTTGTAAAGAAGCTGCATCAATTAGAGAGCATCATATATAAAAAGTCACCAGATTGCTTATGTAGAAAATTACCTCGAAAATTTTGAAACAAATATGGTGTCAAGCCAATTGAATATATATATATATATATATATATATATATATATATATATATATATATATATATGCTAAGAGCTAATTAAAATCATGTAATTAAATGTAATGACTTATCTCTATTGAAAGTGATTTGAGCAAATTTCGATTCTGTATTGTCTGTTTCCGTCGGCAAAAAGCCAAATGCTAATCCAAGTGCTGGTTACTTAAGCTCTTAAATTTAATTTTAAAAAAAAAGAGTCTTAAGTCTCATTTCTTAACAAAACTCAAGCGTCACGATCAGATTTTGAAGAATATTGACTGTGAAACTATATTCGCTTTGACAAAACGGTGCACATCATTTATGACATGCATCATAAATATATGACCGTATTAGTTGCAGATAACAGTAAAATGGAATCGATAGATTTAAATAACATTTCGATTCTTGCTATGACAGGGATCAGAGTGAGCCTGTTATAAAATGTCCTACAAATGGCACGAATGTTCGAAAAGGCCATATGCATTTGTACGATTCGCCTAATGTAAATAAAAATACAATTACCTGTGTACTAACTTCAGCATGTTGTGATATATCATGAGCCATGAATGCATTGATAATTTTATGTTTCAAAATCTCACATAGAATAAAACACATGATACAATCATAGCATTTATGAAGTCGAGTAATGTAAATGACATTACGAAGACAGTCAATAAAAACAAGAATATTTTCTGTCACAGCGATTATGCTGAATTTCAAACATGATACAAACGTTTGTACTATTTTAAATTATAACATTATACGTTTCCAGCACATTGAAGTACTTGAGATTCATGACGACGCAAATGATTTATATGCTCTAAGGACCCGCACTAGCAAGGTAAGACAAACCATATATCAAAATAAATACATGATAATTAAGTGGTTATTTAATCTTTGTTTTGTTCTCTCTCTCTCTCTCTCTCTCTCTCGTTGTCACTCAAGACAACTAAATGTAACACTCGTTGGAAAATAAAATTACGTACATTATCTCAACTAACCTGCTCATTTACTTTATTGTACGCGTATCGTAGCGGTCATAAGTAGTGTCCTATTGAACCCCATGTTCACAATTTGTAGTTTTTCATCATACTAATGGCTTAATGAATACAGGTAAATTGTCATCTTAAACTTTATGTTTACAGCCCATGTGTGCAGCCATCATTATAATATTGTTCGCATATTCTTTTTTTTTCTCGTGAAAGAAGTGTACTTATTTTACAGTTATAATTCCAATGACACATTTACATGGTCTTTTATTTAACTGTAGCAGGTGTCCTTTTCTTATGTGTCAAGAGTTAATGCTGATACTTTGAGAAATTTGTTTCTATTATAAAAAAAAAATCTCAGGAAGATAACCATTTAAATGTTTTTGCTGATATATACTTTGTTATGCAGATTAGAGCAGCATGAGATATTAGTGAATGTCAGTGAGGATATTGCTATAATTTTGTTGATGTTGATGAAGCATTTTTACGTTTTTTGTATTTGTTTGTCTACATTGAAAAGTGTGCCTCAATTACTGTCAGATATTTCTTTTCTCATTCATATATAATGCAGTCATTTAAACATACTAATAGTGCACTGAAACTTTAGAAAATGCGAATCACATGCTACTGTCAGCACAAATTGGTGACATCACAAACAAAAATTAAATAAGTTTGGCTATGAAAATTATTTTGTCTAGAAAAATCTACTGTGGCAGATAATAGTATTTTGGTCCTTATGAAAACCTTAATCATGATTATAGCAACTTTGAATGACAATATTAACTGATTCGTTATTACAATTGTACTTATTTGGCTGAAATATTTAATATACTGGGTAACATATTAAAATAATCTTGTGCATAGTAACAGTGACAACAAGTTATTTTTGTTGGTTGCTAACTACTATTGAAGAAATGTATTTCAGCAGTGGCATGTGAAGCTGGAAGAGGAACTTTCAAAACCACCTACTGCATTAGTCATAAATAAAAAAGCAATTATTTCTGGTAAGCTAATCATGTTTTTGGTTACTTACCATGAATTTCTTTATATTTAAGTTGTGAAAACCTGACCATTGGTGAATTATAACCCATCCCCCCATTATATCCCCAGTTTTGTATTCACTGTTACGTTTTTAAGGCCATCTTGATTATCATATGAGTAATTCGTGGAGAACAATTTGTATGTTCAGAATATATTTTGTTTTCCACTTCTTTATGTACTGACCTCTGGAACATACATGATATTTAAGTTTTGTTGCAGTGAAAATAATTACTTATTTAAACATTTTAATTTTTTATATTTTATCATTTTTGCAGGAACAGTTTTCTTTTCATTCCATTGAAGAATGGGAACAAGCTTTACCTATATAACAGTTATAAAAAATAACTGCTGATCTGCAGTTATGTCCAGTGCCATTGGTGAGATATTACAATAATTGTTATTAGAAATGCACTTGAAATTGACAGATACATGTTTGTGGTTCACTGATAGTTCTATCTATGACCTAGCTTCCATGATCCATATTTTATGGCATAGTTAATCTTATGATTTTATTAATTTGCTGTGATTTAGTTTTACCTTTATTGAACACAATGTTTTCCATTGGAACACCAGCCTTGAATCACACTTCTGGACTTTTAAAATGCATATTTTCCAGATTGACAATAGCAGACCATTATTCTTTATTACATCTTACTGAAAACTAACCTAACATATGAAAAAATTGATCATGATACTGACACCTTGTTAGGGTTCGCAGGTCTGCTTCCTGGATGTATCCATTTTACTTCCCCACCATTAAGACTGTCAACCGTACCTAGGAAAAGATTTTGATATTGTCAGTACTAACATTAACTCAGTTGTTGTATTTAAAAAAAAAATTAGTCCAAAGCCATGGCCAGCGAAAATCCCTGTGATTTAACTTGAGTAGGAAAATAATGAGAAATTATGTTAATGTTGGCTGATAGTAATTTACCGATGGCTGTGAAGCTGCTTTGTTGCAACATGATTACTAAGTCATTTGAGAACCATTAACGCTTATGGATTATATACTGAATATAGATACCAACATATATTGATAATCATTTATTCATTTCTGGTAGGAGAAAACTGAAGATACCATTTAATATCAATGTATATTATAGTTTGTTCATAAACTGCATATATATTTGCAAAATGTTTATAATAATGGAAAGTACATTTGTAAGCATATTTGTTAAAAATTAATTTCTTTCATAGATCAACATGAATAATCTCCAAATTCCACCCATTACAGCCCATGGGTGTATCCTTATCGTATTGTTGGCATTTTCTTAGTTTTCAGTTGTTGTTTTTTCTTGAAAGACATGTTTATTTTGACATTTATAATTCCACGAGAGACACGTTTATACGGTCTCTTTTTTAACAGGTGTCTTTTTCTTTTGTATCAGGTTTGCTGTTACTTTGAGTAATTTCATTCTGTTTGGGTTTTTTGTAAGGAAGATATCCTTTTAAATGTGTGCACTGATATATACCTATTTATGCTGATTCGATCAGTATGAGATAATAGTGAATATTGGTGTTGATATTCCTGTAATATCACAAACAGCTATTCATAACATATACAAGGCATGATTGTATCAATCAGACAGATACTTCTTGAAGCAATAACGGAACAAAAGACTTGATAATTGGGGTATTATAGTTTATTGTTGCAACTACTGTGAAAGTAATGTCTGTTCTTAACATTAAATTAAGGATAATGTGGTAATTAGAAAGGTAGTTAATGTAAATTTTATTTTGGATGCACTAAATAAAGCTGGAGGCAACTTTTACATCTGACCATATTAATGTTGACATTTTTTTTTCTTGTTACCGGTTGCCATCATTTCTTGCCATCATATAACTTTTTTAGGATCAATTCATTCATGCTGCCTTTACGAACCAGTAGCCAAAGGTGAAAGATTATTCCAGAGAATTGCCCTTGCAAAGGTACCTAGAAACTATGAAGTTTGATCTTTATTCCCGTATCCTATATTGTTTTGTGACTACTACTTTTACAGTTGACCAGTAAAGGTAAACTCTTATATTAGATGTGATCAATTTTTCAATCACTATTCTAGAAATATAGTAAATAATAAGCTATTATTTAAAACAATGCAGCTTGGTTAACATTTATGTCCTTTTTCCTTTTGCAGTAACATTATAACTGTTGAAACTGTTCTTTCATTCAGCTGTTCTGAGTTTCTTGTGAAATTCACTAAGGAATACTTCCTTTAGAAACATTACCTGTGCAGACATGTTCCTCATATAAGGGAAATGGATTAGATTATGTGCATGTTTCTTTAGCATTTATTCCAAACTGTTCAGAATTTAACCCAGTTAATTTTCTTCCTGGCAACATAAATGCATTAAAATGTATGTATTATATATTTGGTGTTTTTAACATGGAAATATGTGATATGAAGTTGTATTGGTTGCATTTTCCAGTATAGGTTCACAGGTATTGCTTTTTCCTAGAGTACTATATCAGCTCTTTTGGGTCTTTGGGTTATGGCAGTCATCACCACTTTTGATGAGGAAAACTTCTACTTTTTTCCCCCTCAACATAACTACATCACATTGCACATTTTTAAAATTAAGTTATATGACATGTGCTGGTTACAGACACAATTTACGTTATTTCTCTGTGTACAGTGATCCAAACTGTATTTGCATTTATGAGATGAATATTTCAAAATGCCACCACATGTCCATACGCTATTGAAGATCACAGCAAATACTTATGAATGTTATACAAATGCAGTGCTCGGGAATTTGAGTAGCAAACTGCAGAATGTATTTCAAAGATACTGCTTCTATTAGAAAACTGGACAAAAGATGACAAAATAGAAGTTATATCTCCCATGTCCAATTCTTTACTGCAGGAAACCTCATTACATCCACCAGTTGTTAACAATACAATTGTGAAAGAAAATGTGATTTATCAGAAGTTACCATTGCAAAAACTGTGTTTACAACCAATTTGGAAAAATCTCATATAGCCATTTGCATTGAACATGACATTATCAGTCACTTGATAGAGTGCCATTTCATGGATTCAAAAACTAAGCAGCTTCAACTGTTTGAGGATGCTGCTATCAATGTGTCTACTTTTCCACATTGTTTAGTGTAGAGGGGGACTTTTCATATTTACATTACCTAAATGAAAGTGGACAGCAGTGAAGTACCTATTTATTATATATGAAATAATAATTGGAAGTTGAAGGAAATGCGTCAAATTTTGTTTTTGGAATTTTAGTTAACGCAACATTTTTAAATTCTGATAATCATGTATACTGTATACATTAAATACCTTCTTATCATCCTATATTTGAAATTGTATTTGTACACATATTAGGATCCCTTGCTAAAGTTATTATGTTAACCAAAAATTTCTGGATTTAGATAAGATTTATTTGTGATTGTGATAATATATTCATTATGTGTATAGTATACAAGTTTTCAGGTTTTTAACACTCTAGCCATATTACAGAGAATAATACTCTTGTCATTGTTTAATGATAATATTGTCACTGTTTAATGATAATATTTGTTTTCTTTATTATTATTTTCCATACAAAGGTAACCATAGTTATGGGATCCATCCCACAAACTAGTACTTCAACACTAGTACATAGTATTATATTGTATTTCTAAATACAATATAGAAATAATATTGGCACAGAGAGAGAACAGCGGTGCAGAACTGTTGTCAAGAACAAGTTGACAATGGGCAAGTAAATTAAAATGTTGACTTGTCTGTATAAATAACCCTCTTGTCTTTGTTTTCATAGTGAAAACAAATAGTGGAAGACAGGACTGTTAGAAAGTTTCCTTTTATTAAACTGCACCATATAAATGCATGCAGTTGAGATTTGTTACAGCTAAAACACACCGGATATTTCAGTTTCTCGTAGTTTTGTAATTTTATTATTAGGGTCTACAACTTTAACAAGAATGCATTCCCGGTGTATAACTGTTGCAGAATCAATAGTAGCATCTGAAAGGACAGATAAGAATTTAGCTCTATATATTATATCCTCGATTTTTTTAAGTAGGTCATCAGATTTACAGGTTTTTTACTTGTACCGCACAAAATCTTTATCCTTTACACAAGATTTTCTCAGCCTTGCTATAGTACATGCTGTGTTAAACAGATTCTTGTAAAGCTCAGTTTGGCTCAAATTGTATTTATTGATCACTCTATCTAAATCACCCACAACATCTTCTTTATCAGATTTGACCTTTTCACTAAAACATTTTAATTGACATGTATTGTGCTTTGCACTTTTTGGTTTGTTAACAGTGCATCTTTCCTTGTGATAACCTGTCCAGCAAACAATCCGCTGGTTTTTGTTGGTATCAGGGCCAACTCTTACATGCATTACAAGCTGCAATTGTTCGATCTTTGTGGGCATAGTGCCACAGAAACTTCTGCAGCCAAGAATCTTTGAAGTTCCATTTCTTTATTTATCATATTCCATGTTATATTCAGGTTTAGTTTTAAGCTTTTTTTAATTGTAACATTTTATTCAACCTTTCTTCATCTTGCACGGGCTTTATAAGAAAACAATCCATCCAGATGCATTCTGTAGAAAGGCCATCATAGTCGCACATAAAATGGTTTCAAGGAATCAATTGACTGGTTCAAAAAAGCAGATTCCTTGGGGGAAACTCTATCTTCTAATCAGTGAAGTTTGTTCTTGTGTAAAACAGCACTGTCTGCTTCCATTGTTTGTATCTACAAAACCTGTGGCTGCTTTCAGCCCTAATCAATACATTTCAGTAAATAGACAATGCACTGTACATGCTGGTAAGAATGAATGACATTTGACCGAGTCATATCAGAGACTTATAAAAATGGTACTAGCAGCTGCTTCACTTAGTATTAAGAGGTTTGTGTTCGGACTGGTTGGCCTGGTGACAGGATAATGTAGCTGGGTAGGGTATGATGCTACATATCTACGGCATGATGCCCCAGTGCTTGACATCACTACAAACTGTCACACTGCAGATATTGTAGCGATATGACTGAAAAATTGTTAATGATGAGTTAAAAATCTAAAACACATACACACATACACTTAATGTCTTTTCTTCATTTATTTTCATGTTAAATGACACAACAATTGTGGTATTAATCAATAAAAAAAACTTAGTAGAGAGTCAGAAATCTTTTCAGTTCTTTGATGTAATAAATTTGATAGCTGTTCCAGTTAAGAATATTTTCGTATATTGGACAGTTTGTTTTCCTTTTATTTATTATTTTCTTACACCAATACTAATTCTAGAGTGAGTTCAAATCAATTCCTACTGGACATGATAACATAGTTAATGGTTCTCACTGCTCGGCTCCTTAAAATGCAGGTAGTCGAAACAGTATTAATTTTTCCCCTCCTTTCTTCATTGTATGTATTCATTAAATCTTTTGTTAACCACAAACTTTTATTTACATTTCTATCCCATCAACAAATGGGTCTTGATTTTGCTCTGTTATATGATGTCCAAGTGAAATTGACCAGAGCTATTTGCGCTTAGAATATTGACCCACTAATGTTTATTTTTCATATTATCAGCTGTCTGTTGCATCGTTTTATAGTGAAACGTATCAAACGTCTTCATGAGATGAAGATTTTTAAAACTTTATTTTCAATATTTGTACTTGAACCGCTCTATTGATGTTATCACTATTGAACATCATTACTGTTTCCTAAATTCTTTTATGCTGTTCTTGTGGCTGGGAATACATGATAAAAGTTTGTTTTTCTCACCCATGCGACAGAAAAATCTAGCTGTTTTGCTAACCTTACTTTTCTTATCTCAGTCTAGTCATCTCAGACCAGTCGTCTCAGTCAAGGTGTCCATGTGATCAGAACTACTTTAATAAAAGAAACCCTTGTTGTCTGCTGATGTGCCTGACGTAGTTGTTCTACAATCAAACAACAACAATATATAACACAAAACATAGTAACTTATGTCAATCCATCTTTAAGAACACACCATACAAAAACAAAGATACACATACATACGATGTCGAGCTTTTAGATATTATGCTAGTTCGTTCCACACAGCATAATACATTTTATACCATATGCAGGCATTGCTCAGTACATTTTCAGGTCAGTGTCATTAAATGTACCTAAAGCTACCTAACTAGTTTTAGATACTTCGTGTGAAGCAATATACTGTTTGCAACAATTAATGACACTGATCTGAAAATTTATTGTGCTACAAACGAACACAATTCTCATTGCTGTGTGAAATGAACTATGACAGAAAACACTGATGTGTGCACACAGACTATAGGCCTATACACTTCATAGCCTCCCAACTTTCTTAACACAACTACAGAAAACTTAGTAACAGCCAAAAATGTGTTATGTCAAACATGCTTTATTCTAATTTTGTTAAGCATATCCATTGTGCCCCAGTTGAATCAAAAATATACTTACAATATTTAATGACAAATATTGCACTTACCAGCCAGAAGGAATCATTTATCCGTCGACACATAGCCTCTACTACTACAACAGAGGTGTGGATCCAGTATCATTCCATTATTTACAACGTAATTTCCTAAATCAGATCTGATGAAAATGAATCAGTCTCTTGTAATAAATATTAGCTCTTTTTTGTTAATTTCATATAACATCCATATATTAAATGTAATAATACTTCAATAATATGCAACGTTATCTGTTGATTTTTGTTTTTATTTTGGCTCATGGATAACTACTGTGTACTTAGGATGACACGGTCACGCCACAGTCCTCATAAACATGTTTGTATTAATGCACCACATGTAAATATTTGCGCGTAAACTATATTGCAAAAGTGAGAAATTCTTTTTTACTTTAAAGGAAATTATTGGGTGAGATAAAGAATCTACTTTGGGTTATAGACAGAGACAAGGAAATTCTGTGTCAAGCTCGTTGTCTTTCACTCGTTCTGTTGCTCTGTATTATGCTTTCTTTCTCTCTGTCTCTCGCTCTCTCTCGTGCTGTCTCTATCACACACACTGTCTCTCGCTCACTCTGTATCTCTCACACTGTCTCTCTCTCGCTGCTCTTCTGTTATCTACATTTTGAGTTTCTATGTACTGTATACTATGTCCTGTTAGTTCTAGTGTATGTTCACATTGGTTTTGGTTTTTTCTTTATCCGTATGACCCAGAAAAACATAGTTGACACCAACTCTTCACTAATTGTGTTGCACCTAGGTAAATACCAGTTCATGCATTACAAGTGATAAGGTGCATAAACAAACACCGCAAATACGTACGTTCAGAAAATGATTATCATCCAACCTGTACTCGTATCCTTCATTAGCGACTGCGACCTCCACCCCCCGCCCCCGTCATATAAAGGACGGTCACTTTTCTAGCCGCATGGCGACAAAAAGCAGTTTTCAATTCAACAGACGGGTAATCTCAAGGTCTACGTCCCTGTACACTAATCATTTAGAAATCTTCTACTAAGTAATTATTTACATTTATTCAATAAAATAATTGTATTTATTCATAACTAATATCGATACAATAAACATCCGATCAATAATGTATTATATAGATATAGATATATATATATATATATATATATATATATATATATATATATATCTATATCTATATATATATATATATATATATATATATATATATATATATATATGTATATATATATATATATATATGTATATATATATATATATATATATATATATATATATATATATATATATATATATATATATATATATATATATATATGTATATATATATATATATATATATATATATATATATATATATATATATATATATATATATATATATATATATTAGAGTAACCGATGTAAACATTTTCTTGACAACATCGTATTCCTGAGTCCTTTGAGTGTTGAAGATGTTAGCAGAAGAAAACATTTAATGGTCATTACCTGTATGTTACATATTTTTCAGTAGGAATTATCAACTACGGATTAATTGAAACTTTATAAAACAAAATCTTTGCATACGTGTAACTGGTGTGAACACCACCAAGCAAGACTAGTACTTGACGTCATCCATACCAGGGATAAAATTTAGTTCCATATGATTAACTATGATGACATATTTACATTTATCCAGCATAGGAAACCTCTTATGACAAAATGGACATAGGTATCGTAGAACTCCGATGAACCGTTTATCCCGAAACAGCACAAAACACTCATTTCACATTATAGGGGCTCTGCACAGACATACAGACGAACATTTTAATTAGGCCTCGCCAAGGCTGATTTGGCAAAGCAAACCACATGACAAAATCCCATGAGTTACCGAAATATTGATGTTAATTCTCAGATAACCCTAACCCTAACTCAAAATGACAAAATCCATTTTCCTACACAATCTCTGCACTGATTTTCATGAAGCAGCTACCAATCTATCAGGCTCCATGAAACATGTATCGTCGTGAAAACTGCATCCAGATCGCCCCATCCGTTCGAAGGCTCTTAACAGAAAACTGTAACTATAACCCTAACCTATGCTACATGTATGGGAAGTCACAAGAATCCGATTTTTTCCCAAACTACTAAAAACAATTTTCATGAACCAAATTCCTATCTTTCGGGCTCCATGAAACGCGTATTGCTGTAAAAAGTGCATTCAAATGGTATTGTCCTTCCTTTATTACCAGAAGCACATAACCATAACCCTAAAAACTAACCCTAAGTCACAAGAATCCGATTTTCTAACGAATGCATCGACCGGTTCTCACCAATGAGGTATTGTTGGATTAATCTTATGAAGACGCATCGATAATCCGTCTGCTACCTTAGTACCAAGCACTCATTTCACATTATGGGAGCGTTGTAGGTCGCACACACGGGGACGAACCATCCTTATGTTTGTCTCACCAAGGCCGATCTAGCAAAGCAAACCGCAAGTCAAAATTCCAAGGCGATTATCAGAAAATAGTGATGTGGCAGCTTGGCCAATTTACCTCAAGCAGGCTGTCTTACGGTGCTAGTTTGGAAGACGGGCTTTATTCAAATTTATTTCGTACAGGGTCTGTTTGTCACTCGAATCCAAGTATCTCCATAAGCCCTCCAGCTACCTTCATAGGCTAGATGTTTCAGCATGCGTCTTTACCGGGCTCATCTGATAGGGCTAATGTAAGCAAGCAAAGCAAAGGGGTTACAACATATTCACCGAATAAGACGAAATTCATATAAAAACGACCCAGTCAACATTTTACTGGAAAGGCTATAACTTAGCCCAAAAAATCAAGCTCTCTATCTCATCAAAGTATTAATATATTTATCTCCTAAATATTCCTTTTTGGATACAGGTATCATAAACATCCGATGATCCGTCTGCTCACTACAATACCAAACACTCATTTCGCATTATAATGGGTGCTGCAGGTCGCAGAAAGACAAACACACCATCTTTACATAGGTTTACCCAAGGCAGATCAAGCAAAGCAAACCGCTTGAAAAATTCCCAAGATTTTGAGAAAATAGTTACTTCATGGGTAACCCTAAATCCTAACACAACATGACAACAAAATCATTTTTACTCCAAAATCTCTAGACCGATTTTCATGAACGAAGTACCTATCTATCGGGCTCCCTAAAACATGTATTGCAGTGAAAAGACCATAAAAATCGCCTGGTCCATTCTTACGTGTTACCATAAACTGCAACACTAACCATAACCTATGATAAACATAAGGGAAATCACAAGAATCCAATTTTCTCCCAAAGCACTTGACCGATTTTCATGAAAGAAATACCTATCTACCTATCTATCGGGCTCCATGACACACGTACTGCAGCAAAAAGCGCATGAAAATAGCCGGGTCCATTCGTACGTTATACCAGAAAACCGTAACCCTAACCATAACCTATATAAACATATGGGAAATCACAAGAATTCAATTTTCTCATAAACTACTCAACCAATTGTCATGAAGGGACTGCATGAGACAAGTAGTTCAGTGAATGCTGTATCCAAAATGGTACCATCTGTTCGTACGTTACTACCGGAAAACCGTAACACTAACCATAAGTCACAAGAATACAATTTTCTCACAAATGCCTCAACTGATTTTCATCAGCGACGTATCATTGGATTCGTTTTCTCAAGATGCATCTTTATGTTATAAATTCTCTATTTGATTCTATTCCAGTCTCTCTGCTTTTATCCCAGTACATAGTTAAAAGTAAAATATAAAAAAGGTACAAAATGCTCTTTACTTTGTCAATGAAAGCCTATCAGTGAGTACTTATCTTCTATGCGTGGCATCTTTCACAGACTTCTGGTTATATCAAAGATTAAATAAAAAAAATGACTTCTCTGTTACAACATTTTCTATATGTCAAACCCTAAGTACCTAGTTGAGTTCATCGTGTATACACACTTTCCAGACACTTGCACTCATCTCCTGTATTCATATCATCATTATTCCCAATGTTAGATTAAAATAGATTGGAAAGCGTCCTTTTGATTACCAGGGCCCAAATTTCTGGAATAGTCCGCCTCTTCAGCTTAACCATAATGTAACTGCAACACGATTCAAAAAGCTCAGATAACTCACATTTTCTGCAGTGAATCGACTTGAGTGATTTTTCACCTGTAATCTTTTTCTTAAGCAATTTTGTCTCAGTATGTGGTATTTTCCATTGATACATTTATCCAGACTGTAATAATACTTGGATTTCAATTATTATTATATTTTTAGTAGTAGTAGTACTTGTGTATACTACTTACCATTCTGCTTTGCATTGCACGTGTCCTTTACATGTTACACTGTTATCTTATTTTGTGTACAATGTAATTTTTGGTGTTTATTTAACAAGATCTTAAAGGAACTAATTGGCATCTTGTTTATGTTAAATTTCTATTTAGATAAAAAGAGAATTTTATTATTGGAAGACGACTTATGTATACTTTCAAAACCTCTTCTCTGCTTAACCACTAATGTCATTATTAGAACAATGGTAGCTCACCATGAAGTGTATTACGTATTTTGAAGGAAAGATGTAATCCTTCTTCTTTATGACAAATCAAACACTGATGGGATTGAACTTTGGCCGCATGTGTCCCAGTTAAATATTAATGTTTTACGCAGATGCTGTAAGAAATATTTACGAATCTGTCTTCCCTGAATTATGTGGACGTTTATGGCAGCTTTGTTCCATTAGATGTGTTACATCAATTAAAACATAAATATATATAAAATAAAGCCAAACTTGAGTGTTACACACAAATATGACATTAGTTCTAGGAAACATTTAGTTTGTTGAATAAATCTTCAAGCCTCTTTCAGTTAACAAATAACCACAATTGCTTGTTCTACTTGACTGATATTAATGGCATTTTCATTCACTTAGTCAACAAATAATATTTTCTCAATCTTAAGTCTGTTAGCATGTTGATTGCCTTCATGTTTCAGTCATTCTCCTGTTCTCACCATGAAAGTAAGTCAACATATATACATTGTATAAAGCTGCTGAAATAGACAATGTATATTTCTTAATACAGGACCCGCACTTGGGAAAAGTAGGCAGTTATGGTTTCGAAGTTTTAACTCGGGGGTGGGGTTGGGAAGAGAGTGTGCAGTTCTTTTAGCCATTTCTACATTTGTAACTGTACTGAACTGGAGAGGAAAAAACAAATGCAGTTATTGTCTGTGAATTTAGCATGGGAATGTTTTTTTATAGTCATGCATGCCAACTACCAATCAAACATAATACAAGAAATTGTTTTGTCAAAAGACTCTACGAAGTGCCGGTTGGGATGGGGTAGGGAATAGAAACAATAATGGTAGAATTATATGCGAGAAGGTAAAGATCTCACTACAATAATTCAGAACCCTTTATTTACCATAATTCCTATCATACAAATGTAGGAATTGAATAGCAATGGAATATAATGACTGAGTTACCCGGGTTTATGTGAATTATTTGGGTTTCTCTTGCTTTATGGGCCTTACATGTTGGTAATATTAATAGAGTGTATAAACCCAGAGCTTGTATGGTGATGTCTAACAGCGATCAGCTACCAGGGGCCTGTTTATAGCTGTGTCAAGAAACATTAAAGACCACAACATCTGAATACAAAATCAATTTGAAATCATGCAATGAAAAAGATTTAAAATATAACTAAGACGACATTGCTATGATTTCATTTCTATCCTTAATACTATTTAAAAGACCTCTTACATGTGAAACATGTCTTTATTTAAATGCAAACACTCAAGCACCAAAAATGCAACTTCTTAGTACATAAATTTTAATTATGGTTACAATGAAATTAATGGTGTTTACAAATCACAATATAATTCATACACTCGTCAGAGGCTGTCCAGGTGTGTAAATTCTTGAAAAACATTTGGGACACAATTTGGATCAATGGAGGTGGGAGACTGGTAAGAAGCTTTTGAAAAGCAGGGCATCTTTTATGTACAGCATCTTATCTACCTGAAAACATTATTAAAGCATATACTGAATGAAATGGTAGCAAAGTATGAAGAATGCAGTACAACTATTGTAGATCTAAAAAAAAGCCTTTCAGAGTGTCCAGGGAAGCCATATAATGGTGGCTGTGACAAAAAGCCAATTCTAAATATTTATAATGGTAAAATTGGATACAGCTTCTGCATTTATTGGGTATAAAAAAATTTTAAGCTTAATTCCTCCATTATTCATTTGCAAACACTCAGTGTAACTTTCACTGCATTACTGTGCAGAGATTTAAAGTCTATAAAGCAATTAAAAGCCAAATACTGTATACTTACTGAAAAGAAAATTTACACCTACAATGAATGTACCTCAATAATTTTCATCTGCACGCACGGTTTTGGTTTGCAGAGGTACATTGTAGCATTATTTAAAAAGTTCAGGCGACACACTTAACACGTATACTGTACTCTTACATTAAAGAACTGTACAATTTGCAATTGCAAATGACCTGCAGTCACGATTAGAAAATACCAATGACAATGTTTCGACTGAATACAGAAAATATATACAATTGAAAACATGTTAAACTAGGTATGTAAATTATGAAACAACAGTGTAAATGTTTTATAAACAATGGATTTTTGTTACCAAAAGAACAGTTTAAAAATAGTATATGTACATTGATTTCTCAGATTTCGTATTAAAATGATAAGAAAATTCTATACTGCATCAATGGGTGAGTATCCCACTTTGAAAGTGCCTTCCTGGATCCCATGTATGTTTTAATGGAATAGCAATTAATCTGGCTGCCATCATTTAAGGTTAATCAGCAATCAAAAGCAATCTGTAATATGCTTTTTACATTTCCCTTACTTTTTTGCCAAGCTGAAATAATAAAACAACATCTTAACCATTACTCAATAACACAATCGTATAAAATGCAATTGGAGCAGATGCCTTTGCTAAACAAGAAAGGTAAACAATAATGAAAAATGAAGCTCTAATAATTCATTTTTACTTTTGCAACAGAGCAACATTATAACATGAGTAAACCAGTACTGCTTTGTTAAGAGTGAAATCATGGGAACAGCAGAAAGTGTGGTCAGAAATGTACATCCCTTTCACTATTACTGTATAATGAATTAGCAATACAAATAACATGTTTGGTAATAATAACTGGTGATTCTTGAAAATTTGTGCTGTTGAAGACTGATGAATTCTGCTTGTGCTCTGACAGATATAGCAGAGGTCGCATTCTCTGTGTAAATCTGCAATCTGTAGCAGGTACATGGATTTCAGTGGAGCATAACCTTGTTCGTCTCAATCATGAATGACATTCATCACTGATCTAAAAGATAAACCTACAATATTTAATGACAAATAATGCACTTGTCAGCCAGAAGGAATCATTAATTCATAAGCAACTTTCACTGTATCACTTGCAATATTTCCAAGATAGAAGAATACATTTTCTAAGAATCTGTGAACTATAATGTTTAGCACATGTTTATCCGCTAGGGTTCGTATTTGGAGGGCCTTTCATACGTAGGGGTAATTTTACAATTAACAACAAGCACAACATAAGTATGTCACAAACAGTTTCACCTCCTACAAAGAAAAGAAAGTTAAATACGATAGTGACACAGATCTCTGATTACCCATATATAATCTAAAGCAAGATGTTATTCTTCGTTACAGCTTGTACTAAGTATAATTACAGTAGAGCTGAGTAGCCAGTATCGTTTCATTATTTATAATATAACTTTTCAAAATTGAAACTGATGAAAATGAAAGTTTCTTGTAATAAATATTAATTATTTATTGTCAATTTCATATAACATCCATATAGTAATTTGATAATACCTGATTACTATGTGACGTTTTATGTTGTTATTTTTCTTTGCTCATGCGTATAACCTGTGTACTTTGGATGCAATGGTCACACCACAGCCTTCATTACCATATTTGTATTAATGAGCCACATGTAAATATTTGCACATGAACTATATTACACTAGTGAAGAGTTCTTTTTACTTTAAAGGAAAATATTGGGTGAGAAAAATAATCTACGTTGGGGTTTGTACACCCCAATGTAACCCCTTGACTGGGATTTACTTGTCTCGGTTAAAACCATAACGTAGATTTTATATGTATTTCCCAGAATGGAGAAATGAACGGGTGAAAATAATGTGAACGAAATAAGAATTATTTTATTTAGCAAACAGGAAATAAATTTCTTTTTTTTTTTTTTTGTTGTTGAATTTCTATGAAGGAAGGAATAAATTTAAAAACAGATTTCAAATCATTCCAGAACAGTTTTCCTCTTAGAAACATCATAATAAATGAAAAGGTTTAGGCAATTAACATTTCAGATGAAATGTTACTATTAGGAATTGTTATGTTAATAGATTTTAGTGTGTATATCTCATCAAGAAAAGGAAAAACATTTTTTCTGCAGTATAATTGCAGCAACTTTTTTTTTCACTTTTGGAAACATTTTTGTGAAACTTGTAAGTTATAGATTTAAAGTGAACTGCATCAAAGTGTGTTGAAAAATCAATTTTATGCTGCCAAATAATAATATAAAGTTCATTAAATAAATATATCAATCTTTAAATGACTAGCAAACAATTTTATACAGTGACAATGTTATTGATATTTGTATGTAAGAGCATGGAAGCATTATGGCAATTTCACTTACATTTAGCTATGCAACTCAAACAACAGTTTATTATTCATAAATACTTATATATATACCATATTTACCGTATATGTTGAGAAGCAATAAATTAATACTGAATGTACATTTTTGTGCACTGTATGTCCTGGGACACATAGTTTCTTTTCCAGTCTTAAGTTGTGGGCACATTTTAAATCATTTGAAAATTACATGTCGGAAAATGCACTCGAACTTAATTTTTTATTTAAAAAATATAAAACTGTGTACCTTTGTTTAAACCATTGCAGCGTCATCTCATCAACCCAACCTTTCTCCTGCACACATATGATCCTTTCTTTCAGTGCATGAATATCTTTTTAGTTTTGTCAGACAGTGAAAATGTATTGCTGGATGCAATACATCTCCTTAAGCGGAAACTGCATGGACTAAAGTCATTTTACAAACGATCTCCACCAGTCATGCTAATTCTCACACTTTCAACCACCATCTGTTTGACAGTCCATCCAGGAATGAGATCAAAGCACACTGGAATTTCACCCATGTTAATGATCATATTGTCTGCAAAATCATCTTCTTTTCTGGCCTTCATGAATTCATCAAATGATTTTATTTTCTCCAAATCATCTAGGTGACCCTGGATGATCGATGTCCATGCATGAAGTACTGTATTATGTCACTTTAAAAATTGTTTAATCATTTCAATTTATTTCCAAAATTCCTGTGAATACAGGTCAACTGGAAGCAAAGTAGTTCCCCTATGTGGACCGACTTCGTGTATATATATATATATATATATATATATATATATATATATATATATATATATATATATATATATATATATATATATATAATCAGCACCCTTAAAAGAATCCAAAGTCGGCTTGCTTTGAAAAAAATAACCTTTTTATTGATATCATTTTAAAAATAAGCGGCTTAAAAGTATCAAAAGTTGGCTGCCAAGGTCAGCTTGCTTTGCAATAGAAAATAACCTTTGTCTTTAATATCCTGCTGGCAAAATGACAAATAATTATTTTTATTTGCATGATACTGTCATATAACTGAACAGGATATAATACAATCTTGGTTATTGTGCACATAACAATGCGTCATGTGTGAATGGCACATACCTTCAAGCAATCATTTCACTTTTTCACTCTCGTATGTGATTATGTTGGATCCAGTTTTCAAACAGATAAGACATTCAAACTTCTGAGTACAACCGAACACGATTTGTTTCCTTATATTCATGTCAGTAACATTGTGTCTTGTGTAATATGATGTGAGTGAAACATGCTACAGTATAGATGTCTATGCTGCATATATGGAATTTGTGGATACATTTTCTATAATGCTCATGACGGAAAAAAGAGAGGAATAAGTGATAACAATACAATGTTAATTTCTTTCATTTTTTTATCATATAAGCGTTTTATTTATCAATTTTAATGCAACATGGGGGTACAAATTAAACACAAATTTATTTATTTTTTTAAGTCTTGGAACATATGACCTAGGTATCACTAAGTTTCACCATAAGTTCTAGTACAAGAAAAAATAATTATATTATTGTGTCCAATATATACGGTTATTATTAAAAGGTAAGTAGCACTAATTTATAGTAATATTGATAGACAATGAAGCCTCTGCAATAACAATAATGTATATGTTCAAAATAGATCATCCATTTATTAGAACCACCACAATTTTCTCTCTAACCTGCTGCGAATTAGAGTAGATTGTTCATGTGTTAGTTTAATTTTTTGATTAGATAATACAGAGACAAAAAGTATCTCATAAATATATACCTTGTAATGAAGCAACATTGAACACTGATAAACTGAACTAATTTTTCTCAGCAGGTTAAACTATAAAAATTGATGTTAAAAAAGTAAACTAAATTTAAAGTGCTGTCAACAATGCTCATTACATTGCTATTGAGACAAATGATGCCTCTAACTTGCATAATCTAAATTCAGACCAAAACTTGCTTTAACTGCATTCACATACATGAAATTAGAAGTGAACGTGAATGATTGCAGTGAAAGTGTTCAGTTTCCAGTGTGTTCAAGAAACAAAAATCTTAACATCAAAATCAACATTCGTCATTCTGATTAACTTACCCAAAAAATCGAATGTAATCTGGTAACGCAGCATTTCCCTTTACCTTTAATGATGTAATCCCTCTGGAATTGCCCACTGCCTTTATTGTATCACAGAACAAATGAAAGAAAAAGCAACATTTTGCATTTGATGTCTGGACACTTTGTATACCTTTGGTGGAAACATAAAGTTATCAAAACATACCCATCTTACATAATTTATTTCACCAACATAAAGCAGAGGTCACATTTAATTGCATAAAGAGTCTAATTGATACTATCAGAAAATCTAGGTGATTAATATTTACATCGGAGTTAACATAAAGTCAGTACTCAGAATTTAGTCCCTACCTTTCTTACCACATAACCCCACTCCTGCTGGCTCAACAGTGTAATCATATTGTTTGTTTATTGACTGGGGTGTGTGTGTGTGTGTGTGTGTGTGACTTGGATTTTTAACGTAGCTTTAACAATTTTTCAGTCATATCGCTACGATGTCGGCAGCGGGCAGTTTAAAGTGATGTCTAGCACTGGGGCATCATGCCGCAGACACGTAGCATGACGTACCAACCAGTCACATTATCCTGACACCATGCCGACCAGTCCTAACACTAACTTCCTAATGCTGAGCGCCAAGCGAGGCAGCTGTTAGTACCATTTTTGCAAGTCTTTGGTATGACTCGGCCCGGGATCGAACCCAATACTCCCGCATACGAGGCGGACGTTCTAACCACTAGGCCACATGAGCGGTTTGTTTATTGACTGGAAGGTATTTTAGTTACTCTTTGTAACAGTGTCGCTTTGGTATAGTTGTCTGTAAGTTAGAAGCTGTGCATAGTTAGTGATAAAGCATCTATCTGAATCAAAACTGTGTTGCTACATGAAGTTTTATCATAGTACTTTGTGCTTTGATTTCATCTGGGACTTATTACAATATTGTCTATTTCTAAGCTTTTTGGACATATGCCGATAGAGTTCTTTGTCTCTGGTAGAATTAATACAAGATATATTTTCGTGACTGGCAATTGTAAGATTCTTTGCAAGACCGTAATCTTTTGGGATACATCCTACTAAGTTGTTTTTCAGTTTGGCCAGTGCCTGTGAACTCTCTCTCTCTCTCTCTCTCTCTCTCTCTCTCTCTCTCTCTCTCTCTGTACTTATTACCTACAATGTAAAATTGCTTTCACTCCAAACTTTAGGTAAAAGTTTGTTCTACTTGTGATAAAGAGACTATCAATATGCTAGAACAGTAGTAGTTGAAAGCAACAGCGGTTTTTAAACATTCAAACTCATCTGCATACCCAGCATGTAAAACTGATTATTAAATGATACTAAATCATCACTATGAATACTCCCCCCCCCCCCCAATAAAAATTAAAGTTAATACAGCACATAATAATACAATACGTGCGCAATAACTTATATTTACATGCGAAAATTCAAAGTGAAATATCTAAGACATAGTGGAATTAATGTGTCTAATCCAGAAATACAGCATGTGATGCCTTTAGTGTTTGTAGGAAAAATTAATAATTGTTGCTCATAGAAGGTTAAACCATTTAGTATATTGGAGGAATCACAAAAATATTGCAAATTTTGCATGTTAATGTTAAAAATAATACATAATTCAAAATGCAGATCCATAGCTTAAGGAAAAGAAAATATACCATTTTTTATGACAAATTAAAATGTTCCCACTCTATTACAAAATAAATAATATTTCCCTTATACACATTAATGTATAGCATATATGTGATGAGATGTAGCAGACAACTTTAGATAGCTTTTTCTGTCTCATGCAGAATATGGGATAGTCACACCCATACTTCTAGTATGGATGCTAATACGAGTCATCTATGATATATCAAATGAAAAATATACCTTTGAAGCATCATATTTCTCAGTTTGTCATTCGCTGCTGACTCATCTACACATCTTTATCAGAGGAATGGTCATGTGAACATCTTTTCGATTACCAGGTGAAAAGGCCCATTTGTAAAAGTTTATATAATTACCAAAATCAGCCGAAATCTACACTAATATGCAAGTAAAGTTAGCAAAAAGAAGAGAAAATAGTTATAATGTAGAATGATATTTCATGCACAAATGAACTAAAATGACATTATGGTCAGCTGTTAAAACATTTCATCGATCCAATAACTTTACCCAAGAACAGTTACGCTGGCAATAATACTATTCTGATAATGACGTTTTGGGTTGTCCATAAAGCACATATGCAAACAATTGGAGATTTTTTACCCCCTTTCCCGTTACTCATAGCAAAGCATACATTTTGTATCCCACCCTAGTGTATGTACATTGCTGAGTCACCACCTCCTTTCCAAGAATAGCTGCGACAATTGAATTTTAAAAGATGAAGTTATTAGTACAGTCATTAAAAATAAGCAGAGGTTTAAATTAATACCATGTAAAACAAACTTTGAAAATGAAAGTAGGAAAGTATTAACATCAACCATAATAGTGATACATAGGTTGAATTTTACAGAAATTGTAACCAATGTTTTTCTAAGGCAAATTTAACTATTTATCTCTAATAATAGTTTTAAACACGTGATAGCTAATATTCAGTAGTCCTCAACTTTAAGAGTCAAATGTCAGCCAGTGACTAAAATTTTGATATCAACTGTGGAAAGTTTTCATGTTGGCTTAGGATGAGCAATTAATTTAAGACACGCTTCTGAATCTCACTCTTATAAAAGTAAAGGAAAATAGGTGTCAAAAAGGCAATCCATGTGTCTATCCAAATACAATACTGTCTCAGTCTGGCAAGGTATGGTTTCACAAATTCGCATGAGGCACCAGGGTCTGGAATGCATAATCTGTCGGAATCATGAGATAAAATATCTGGTCATGTCAGAAAATGAAGAGGAAAAAATGTCTTCTGCAAAGTGCACCATGTGCAATAAAACTACAACATATCACACTTCATAATTCTAAGCAGATATTGGCTCTGCCTGACATGGCATACCAGCCACATTGCATCTAACTCATCTGCTAGTTATGTTTCTGACTTGACTACTCTTCATAAACAATACAGTTATCAAGGAATATTGACCCCTGTCGCTGCAGAACATACTTAGCAGTTACCCTGCCACATACACAGGCTAATGCTTTTTTAATTTTTTCAACACCTCCCACCTCAACTCAATGAATACATACTTTATGCATGACCTATTAGTGTCACAGAAAAAATAAAGCGACAGAATGAACTAATCGTGTCATTATCACAAGATTTACCAGTACATACATTATTATATAATATACAGGTGGCCGCTCTGAAGGCCTAGTCGTTAGAGCGTCCGCCTCGGATGTGGAAGGTCGTGGATTCAAACCCTGACTGAGTCATACCAAAGTCTTCAAAAAATGGCACTAACAGCTGCCTCGCTTGGCGCTCAGAATCAAGAGGCTAGTGTTAGAACTGGTCCACCTGGTATCAGGATAATGTGACTGGTTGGAAGATGATGCTACATGTCTGGGGAATGATGCACCAGTGCTAGACATCACTAAAAACTGCCTCTGCAGACATCATAGTGATAAGACTTAAAAATTGTTAAAGCTATGTTAAAAACTAAAATACATATTATAATATACAGGCAAATGTACATTTATATAGACATGTTATTCGTAAAACTCGAACAGTACTGATTGTTATTGTCATCAGATATGGATGTGCACTGACAAAGTTATCATCCAACTTAATGCATTCGCTGAACAGACGTCTGATGTTAATGATCATCTGACTGTAAAATATCAATACGATTACCATCAAGGTTGTAAAATGTTTGTTTTAGGAGATTTTTGGATGGATTGTGGTACATATAGGATATGGGAAGATTTGGACCAGTATATAGACCAATCAAAGTCTTTACAACTGCTACGGTAACATACATTTGAGTGATGTAGTTGTATAATGTATATTTATCATTTAAGCAGACCAAAAAGGGTCTTAAAACTTGTGTAGTTATGTCACAGAATTTATGAGACTCAGTCAATTCAGTTTTTGATATAAAATGATTCAAAATTCGAATTATTTCTTTCCTTTTGTTTTGATTTTCTGTTCTCTACTGCGAACGCCACCAAAACCGACATAACATGCTTCACATTTTGACTCTTTTTCTCTACCATATATTCGATTTCCTAGTCCTTGACCATCACATCAATCATATGATCCAACTCTTGTATAACATCATTGGTCATTACCAGGCAACAAACTGGCTAAACAATTTGTTAAACTGATGGACATTTTAAGAAGATATTGATTATATCTGAGAACATAGGTTAAGGATATTATTTTGAAGCAGTAATATTCATGGGTTTATTTATCAAATAGTGTACTCATCAGCAATCCTGACATTTTCCCAAAATAAACAGGTGATTTAAAACTAGTAACCATGTAGTACACAATATGTGGTGCAATAGATAAAATAAATACCGAAAAGTTCAAATATCGAGATACCATAGAACCAATATCGTCGGAAGCTAGGCCACACCATATTGGTTTTTCCACAGGGGCTCGTATAGTTATTTACAATTGACCTGTCATACATGAACTATTAGACTGAATTTCCTATGACCCGTGTCACACCATTTTTGATATTTGGATATTTATGTTGTCCAAATATCAAAAATGGGGTGGCAAGGGTCAGAGGAAACTCGGACTAATGTACTATATAAAAACTACTATATAGCACATGTATGACAGGTCCATTGTAAACAACGACACGAGCCCCTGTGGGTTTTTCAATTATTTTTTTTTCTTTTACCAGTCCTCGAAAATTATTAACGATAATAAAACTTAAGTGGATTAATCGGAAAGAAATGTAGCTGCCAGTACCCAAATAAAATGTAACTTATTTCTTAGTAACGGTGTCAGCATAATACTACTTCGAGTACTGCCGTGCAGATAAAATAATGCGATCTTATTACTAAACCACGAAAACTGATAACGGTCATAAATGGGTATGAGGCGTATCGTTTAATTTAAATTCTAATTTAAAAACGTGTCTATTAAAAATATAAATGTACAAAGAATTCATAGATACGATAATAATAATAATAATAATAATAATAATAATAATAATAATAATAATAATAATAATGATAATAATAAAACTAAAACTGCTAGCGAAATAACCTTGCAATTCAACCAATCCACGAAAATTGATAACGCCACCAAAGGCGGTCTAATTTCAAATAGTACTTTAAAAATTGTAATAGTAAACAAAATAAAATGTAATTACCAGCGCTGAAAAAAACAGAAAATGAATTATTAGTAACGGTTAAGGTATATACACTACCGGTCTGATTACATAATACTAAATTTCTAGTAGCACAAGTCTCAAAGTCAATGTTATTTTTTAAAAACCACAATGTCCAATGAAAGCCATCGTTTCAACCAAAGTCATTTGCATATTTTCATAGATGAATATTTAATGACTTGCAGGATTTCTCCATTATCCCAAGTGTTCATATAAGAAAGTTATTCAATTCATAAGATAATTTGTATGATAATGGCCTTAATACCAAGGCACTATAAAAAATTGTATAAAATGTTAATTAAAACATTGATATGTTGTATAACCCTTATAAAAATGTAATTGTATGTATGACTGTTAATCTCTATTCTATTTTTTTACTTTATTTTTAAATGAACTTTTCGTAACTTTTCGAAATTTTTCGTAACTTTTCGCATTTCAGTCATACCGTCACGGTCACCCACCCCTTTAGCATGATATTGATATAATGTGTTCGAACTTTACCTTCCAGTCGCATGGACGCGGCATTCATATTATTGAACGGATTCTGAGTACTATGTGCTAATTCTCCAAAGAGCATTAAATAAATGGCGATGTTTCTCCATATTTGGAATGATTCAATACATTGTTTGCAAAGGTCCTTAACACCATCAGGATGAGTATATGAATGCTGCTTTCTATCTCAAGGTTATTGAAAAATGAAATGAAATGAAATGAACATGATACATTTTAAATTTCCAAACGTCTATCGACACGTTAGTTCCCTCTACACTACTTCTGGCACATAACAGTTCGCACTGCACGAGAATCGAATTTGTATTGCTCGATTCTGTCTCTCCTACTAACTGGAATCAGATCACAATTAAATGTCCCGGTTCAGTACCCACGAATATAGTCCCAGTCTGTTTTTAGAGCATTTATTCCTGTCTCCTTTTGGTGGTGAAACAAGAGTTAGATTAAGGAGTTCTTAGTATGGATTTAAAGGCAATTATTTCTTCTTTAGAATATGAGCGTATGGCTTGGTTGTCTGTGTGTGTTTCGGCGACAGTATTCAGTGCGTAATAAGGTCTTGGTGATGATCCGGAAGAGAAATCTGTGTTCCATTGCACGCTGGTTTGTTTACAGTCTAGCCTCTAAAATTAAAAATGCCTATGACAAGAAGTGCAAAGTGAAGTCATCTTTGAAGGTAGTTTAGATTACCATATGATTTGTATTTAATGTCACACAGTGGAAAGCTCAGCACTGTGAAACAAATGTAGAGAATACATAGGAAAATTAATTTTCCAATTGAGGACCGGTTCGGAAAAGGTCCTGGTTAAAAGGCACGGTCCAGAAAGACCAGTAACGGGTCAGAAAGGACCATGATGGAAAATGTCCGGGTTAAAAAGGACCTCTTTAAAAGCTTCAGCAATAATAATAATAATAATAATAATAATAATAATTTTACAATTTCAAAATGTTTGCATTCTTCTTTTTAAATAAGCCTCTAATATCTTTTCTGTTCTTTTTGAAGCCTGCAGTTTTTATTGAGAGTTGTTTCAGAGTCTTATTAACACTCGCTAGTTTATGTTAAAAATAATACATAATTCAAAATCATTTGCCCTACCTTTTTTAACACTTCCTTATCCTATTTTCTTTCTTGCATCAATGACAACAATTCTGTAATACCTTTATCTGTTCATTTCTGAGTCATTTAAATTTTTTATATCTATTGCAAATTCAATCAAGAAGCAAAATCCTTAGGTAGTGGTCAGTGAGGATTAACATCAAGACTGAAGTAACCTACTGATAGCAAACATAATTAGCGATCACATTTTACCCCTCACACTTCCTTTACATGTTTTCTGTCTCAGAAATATTTACTGTGTCAGGACACTTTCATAATCACAGTTGAGACACGAACGCAAATCTCTGCATCATAACTCTTTCCCATGCCCCGGTCTCAACAGAACTTTATTTGTCATTATATTTTAAAATATTTTGTAGCGATTAGTGCGACACTCCTTAGTGAGCTACCCCAAGCGATTATCGGTAAACTTCATTTATCAGATATCAGTTTGAAACCAGTATCTCCAGTGACATTCTTTGCTTACAAATAATACTCAGTATTTTTTTCTTCTTATTCTAATAACAGGAAATCTGATTCTAGTAAGTATCGAAAATAGAACACATTTTCTCCATTTGAATATGGTCTCATTAATTTTATTAAATAATGAGGCTGATTCTTTAACTAGCTAACACAATAATGTGTATGATGTGTGTATGTACTGTAACCTTTTTGTTTACACAATTCCCTTCTTGTCTTTGACATTGATGTCGTTCTGTAGATTTTTTTCATCTCAGACTAGGATTCATTTTCTCGTTTTCTTTATCCTCGGTATCAATGAAATCTTTTAGACATAGATTTTTCTAACTTTGGAAAAGTGGCTTGTACTGAACCAACGGAATTCGTATATATGTCATTGCCTTTCCATGAATCCGTTCTTCTTTCCACACTTCCCTAATAAAAGCTCTCGTGAAAATTTCATTATTCAACTCCTGCTTGTTCTGATTCTTTCTTATCGCGGTTTGCTAAATGGCATTCTTCTTGTTTTAAAATATCCCCTATGTTTTGACTTACAGTCCATCACTCAAAACTATTGTGGGTTGGGGGTTGTTTTTGTGCCTTTCCCTTTGACTTAACAACCCTCATATCCAACAAGGCCGTCAGTAATGGTTTTATTCAGTTCAGTGTTTGGTTTCGTTTTAAGTTTTCATTGTTATTTCACAATAGTAAGATGGATTTGATATTTATTGTTAAAAGCCAGGAGTATTTGCTTGACCGAATGGTGCCAAACCCTAGCGAGATTTCCGCTAGAAGTCACAAGTTTACCCCAAATTTCCAAAGACTTCCCTACAACTTCAGTTGTAAATTAGAAACCAACCCCAACGTGTCCGTTCTATACATTTACTCTAATTAATGCAAGACCACAGATCTCACAACCTGCCAAATATCTATCAACCACACATCTGCCTGGTTCCTCTTCATCAGGTTTCCGTACCGTCAACAGTTTACGCCGTAGAAACTACACAACTATCCCATAAAACAGGGAACTGTTTTAAATACGCCACCTTAGGCCAGACAATTCATGGTTTCAACGCACACTTCGCCAGTACATCTGCATTACATTTGCCATCATGGCGACATAAACGGTATCTGCTAAGTCCCTTCTTGTTGATCTCATTGTGCAATTTACCAGTTTCCTACCGTAAATACTACCACTGCAGTCACACCATCAATGTACACCATTAGATTTCAATAGGGACTATGGTAAGACAGGGACACTCATTCGGTTTTAACCTGAATTCACTAAAAGTGATCCATGGCATCATGGAAACCCACTAGCACTTCACTTAGTGACGTTTGCACCTAGTAACTGGCTAATTATTTCGGGCTAAGGAATGTTTCCATTGCACCGAATTCCAATAATCACACAAATCTAAGAATTTCTTAAAACGGGGCGCTATAACCAAATGCGCATACTCCAAATTTATTACATTATTATTTATTTTTATCTAATTCTAGTAGTAATAAGTAATAAATGGGCCTCTTTGGATTGGACCTTTTTGGACAAGGCCTATTAAGCTGTAGTCCGTTTTGGCCATGGGCCTTTTTCGTAGAGGTCCGTTTTGACTCAGAACCTAAAGCGAAATGTTGTGTGGACTAAAAAGTATAATGCATACTGGCACCCGTACCACAAAAGAAAATCACCTTTCTGAATTTATCATATATAAATCTGGTAATTAGTAAATAGGTTATATTTCTTAGATTACCGTTAAATATGTGATATTTAAGAAAGTATATATCTTCTTATTGAAATTTTCTTTCGTATTTTACACGGAATAATGGGTTTTGTGGGGTCTAAAATGCATAATCCAAACATTAAAAATTTAGTAATGTTGACCCGAATAAGAAGATAATGTTTCATTTCGTAAAAAGAGGCGATAATGCACACTGATAATGCATGTATTACATACGGCTCTATGGAGGCACTTGAAAGTCAGAATAGCACTATATAAGGGTATCTGGAAATATTGTGTACATATCCCCAAAAGAACCCTTCAGCCGACGGTCTTTTAAGTTGTTGAAAAAAAATTCATTTTTCAAAGGTGTTGATTAGTCAACGCTGGGTAGCAAGACTGCTTGTTTCATTCAATTAATGACGTGTGCGCTCGCCAGGGCATGTACGTAGGTTTAATGCCTGCACGACGGGCTTCTAATGTAATCTTGGGGGAAGGAATCAGTGTCACATCCCCCACGCATGTATGTGCTCACAGAGCACTGCTAATTTAACCTCAGGTTGTAGGTCTATTTTTTAAAGTCCCTAACGACCTGAATGGAGGGCTTTCATGAGTGGGAATGGACCCAACACACACTCATGTTACAATAAAAATTCTTTCAGTCTATTCTACTGAGGCAGGTTTATACCAAAGTAGAATGAGTCGATTAGTCGCGACTATGACATTACATGGGACGCCTGAATTTTGTCGGGTGTAAATTGTTCCACATCTGCGTCATGATACGAATGTCCGAGAGAGGAAAGCAGGCAAAGTACTCGTCAGAAGGCACAAGCGCATAGAGCCCTGAAACGCTAGGTCGTACTTAATCAAATCTCGTCCAGTTATTTTAATGGACAATACTAAAATACCAATAATGCGTGAGCCACCCGTGCAATTTAATCAAATCAAATAAGACAAAAACTTTTCCTACGTCCTAACTCGACTAATATTTCTATTACATAGTGTACATATTTTAGTGCCCTAAAATTTCTAATTATGAATATGTCTAAGCGCACAGAAAGAGTTTAGTCACTATTAGGTGTAAGTTTTTAATTTTGAAGCGGTGGATAAACGATCAAGTCAGTGTGGTGGTTTTATTGAATTGGGATTCCAAGCCAAAATGAAATCCCTAAATAAGAGGCAATTTGAAAAGTAGCCCTAAAAAGGGCTTTTATGTCATCAGGTTAAAGGTGTTCCGGCAGTTTTCTTCCTCCCATATTGTTTCTTCCGCTCGAGTTTCTTTGTACCGCTGGGCCAGGAATGCCTCAAACCTATGGAATCCAGTCAAAATTAAGCGGTTTCTATTAGAGTTGACATCGGGTGCTCCTTGTGTGCATCTTTATAGTAATTGTATAGGATGCGTCTCCCAAAAAGTCATTGTTCGGGCAGAGGCCTGCTCATCTTGAGAGACTTGAACGTAAGATAAGTGATCGCATTTACTAAATGTTCTGTTTTTTTTTCTAGTGTCCTCTAGGGCCTCACTCATTCCAAGTTCATGTAGCCTCTGGATATTTGGGTCACCTTCCTCCTCTTGCACTCCTTCTGCCACCTCTTCTAGATTGTCATCCGATTTTTCTTCCTCAATGATGGTAGTACTCGTTTCCTTAAGCCAACTTAAGAGTAGCGAGTGTAATCCTGTAAGTACGTTGGTGAGATCCTGCTGCGTCATAGTAGGAGACGGTGGTACACTTCAAGAGGTGTCCTACTTTTTGTAGTTTGAGCTACAATACTAGCAAATGTCTCCTTTTCATGATGTTGTTGAAATTTTTGCCTAATAACTGGAACGTGGTCCGGTTTGTCCTGGGCAGTCGTATCCTTCGGCCTGGCCCCTGTAGTTGTTTTAACTGGCCCGATCGACTACTGAGGTTTGTATTGTTCATGGGTCGTAGTAAGTTGGCTGCTTGTTAACTGGGTCTGCAAAATTTGCTCCCTCTGTTTCCGCATATTGTACCCTCTACATCTCCTGGGGGCCGTTTATTTGCGTCATTTTCTTTTCTTGTCCCAAACTGAGAGCAATGTTGTTCTATTTGCTTGCGCTCTTAAGCTCCAGCCGGTGGCAACCAAAAGTCTAAGACCCTGTAGTGCGCTCACCGCGTGGGCGGGAATCATCTCCATTGCTTGCTCCATTGTTGAGTACGTGACCATCTTCTTGCTTTGTTCGCTATAGAATATAGCCAGACTGACTACAGCTATGATTTATGTATTAGCCAGATTGTCTATCAATCAATCAAAAATAAATTAAAGACGTTTTCACCCATCAGGGCATGAACGTCTCGTTTATATCCGAAAGAAACTATTTAATTGATCGTGAGGGACGGAATTATTCCACATAACTGCTGAAAGAGCACTATTTAATTTAGCCGTCAGATCGAGAGACTATAAAATCCCTTACGACCTTAATGTAAGGCTACCATGAGTGGGAATAGACCTATGACTCACTCATGTAAAGTCTGTATCTAACGTCCTGAGTCTGGTTAATTCCCACCGAGTGGGTTATTTAATTGATCGTGAGGAGAGGAGAAAGTGCCTCTACCCTCACGCTTAACGTGTGCTAGGCATATTTATTAATGTAATGTCCGGAGGCAGCAAGGCAGGTGATTCGGTCGGGTGGAGCCTATGCACTCAGAAGGTACACTTGATTTCCAGGATATCATTTTGACCACTTTTGTCGAAAGGTAAAAAATTGTTGTTCTGACGCAATTTTGAAGATTTATTCTGTGCTGATTTTATATGAGTTAGTACCACGCTAGTGACCTCTTAGTGATTATCTGGTAAGGTTTTGTTCTATTTGCTATCTTGTGTACTGAGTCTGATGAAGATGATCCAAAGTACTGGATCACCTTGTCAGTTTAGTTTTTTTATAGTTTTTTTATACAAGGTTTGCCTACAATTTATAGGCTGTTTATTGTGCCGCATTGTGCAGCCGGGCCTGATGGTCCTGGGCATTAGACCACTTTATATATTCTAAGCTGTGGGTCATAACTAAATTTTTTAGGTATTTAGGTGCCGCATTCTGAAGCTGGGCCTGATGGTTCTTGGTATTTAAACCAACTTATAATTTCTAAGTTGAGGGTCATGCATAGATTTTCCTAGGTTTGTGAATTTTCCGCATTGTGCATCAGGGCCTGATGGCCCTGGGTGTTAGACCACCTTATATATTCTATGTTTTGGGTCGTACTTAAGAGTCCCAGTTTTTATGATACCTCCTTGTGCGGCTGCGCTGTACGTATAAGTATGGTTGCTCTTCTATTGATAATCTGCGGTCACCTTTGTGGTATGAAAAGATGATAGTATCCTATTCAGCTTAGTTTTATGATTGTGATATTACTATTACTGACACGTTCATCTTGGGTTGCTATTTCATAGTGGCTTACTTGTGTGTTTTATTTTCTTTTCATTTTTGTTTTCTGTTTTGGGTCTTTGTTGGTATAACTAGGTTGCGTTATAGTTTCTATTAAAGTTTTGCTTTTAGTTGCCTATGTGTATGTGTACCATCTATCAAATAACTGCTCGTTTTCTCTGTCAAATTCGACATGAGTTTGTTCAGTTTCTTTTTTATAGTTTCTGAATTTTTGCCGATAAGCTTCCGGTGCTAACTCATAACCCCATAGGATGCATTCCTTAACCACATCATAGTCACCACTTTGATGAACTGACAGTGAACGTTAAATATCACTAGCTTTACTAATAAGTACACATTGTAATAGCTGAGTCCAGTACTCCCTTGGCCATTTCAAATTTTCAACAACGTTTTCAAAATAAGGAAAATATTTGTCTGCATATTTTTCTCTAAAAGTGGGCGCTAACCTCATATTCATTGCAACATCGAAACTTAAATTTGTATTTGAAGTGGGAATGTGCTTTTCACTTGGGCGAGCTCCATTTCTTTTATTCTAAATTGATATTCCCACTCTTTCTCTCTTTCTTTCTTTTGCATTGTTCTTTTGTAATTGCATTTGTTTTTCTCTCTCTCTTTCCTATCTAACTCGCTCCTCTTTCTGAAATAGTAACTGCATTTGTTTTTCTTATAACTGCATTTGTTTTTCTTGTAACTGCATTTCTTTTTCTTCCTTATCTATTTGCATTTGTATCTGTTTTTCTTCGTTTTGTAATAACATTAGTTCTTTCTCTTTCTCCAATTTCATTCGTTCTTTCTCCAATTGTTTTTCTTCTCTATCTTTCTGAAGTTTCAGCTTCCTCAACTCTAATTCGATCTTGTATTTTAATTCTAATTCTTTTACTTTTATGACAGAGTCTGATAGAAACTTATTGATCGAAACCAAAGTACTTTTCTACCAAATACTGGACCACAATATTTTTTGTTTCTTGCTTCGTTAAGGAAACCTTTACTTCAGAAAGATCATATTTTCTGGCATGTTGAATTTATTTATCATTTTTGAAAAGGTCTAATTGGTCCTGGGTATTACATGAAAGAAAGATTTCCAATTTTGATGACATTTTAGAAAAAGCTTGCTGATTTCACTAAAGATTTCAAAATTGTAAAAGAATACTTGGGATTTCTTTTAAAGATTTCAAAACGTAGGAGAATTAAGGTTTCAATAAATAATTGTCTGAAATATTTTAGCCAATATTAAAAAATCCCAAGGACCAGAAACCCAATTATTATACTGCGTGTTTAGGCTCTATTAAAAAGTAACAAAAATGTGAAAACAACAAGACTTAAAAATTTAATAAATAATTTATTTCCTTTGAGAAAAAATATTTAAAAATTAAAAATTAAGAACCTACAGTTTTAAGAATCAAATCCAAAACTAATCCAAGACTGTTCCACGAATTAAATTTTAGAAGTCCTAGTAATGAAATGTTCTAATAAATTCAAGTTCGAGTCCCGATGAAAAATCCAAAATTAAAGGCGATGACGTATGATATAGCCTTTATAGTTCAGCTGTGTCTACCGTTCTTTGGTGATTCACAAACAATAATCCAGTGTTTGAATTTCCGAATAAAATTGAAAGAAATGTCTTTGTCCAAGAATTCTGTTTGAACACTCAAATATTTCCAGGAAAAAGAATTAATCTTTTAGAATCCAAATAATTTAAATACAAATTAAAATATAACTACAAACTGGTCACAACGAAGCACTTTCCTTTGTCCAAGGTAAAGCCCAAACAGAGATACAGTCAAATAATGCGCAAAACAAATACCCATATGATGGTCACGTGATCACATTAGAATAACGTAGAAGGTATGCACATGTCTGAAGTCACGTATTCCAGTACAGCCTTAATCTCACTCTACGTATCCCACAATACAAATAAATTAAAAAAAGAAGTTGTTTACTTGATTCACAATCAAGGCCAGGAACTAAGTCAGCAAAAGATAAAACGTTCGGTGTTTACGACTAAACAATCAGGTCAAACTAATTTCTGGCCCCCTCTCAAATTATCTCCTAATACGTTTTATCAATATTATTTTGATCCGTTGTCGTGGGGCCCCTAAGAGGTGTGGGGCCCATAGGCAGGTGCCTACTCTGGCTATTGGGTGATCCGGCCCTGGTGAAAAGGCCCGGCATACCATTGAGATTACCTGAATGTAATGATACACGGTTTCCATTTTGGCTTGAAAACTGTTTTTGATTATATCTTTATTTAAATATTCTAATTTGATCCTTTTTGAACCGCCATCAAAATTTTATTTACTATTTTTACAGTTTAATGCGTGATGCCAAATGATATGAGTCATTTAGTCATAAATGATTGGTATTGTTTAATATATATATATATATATATATATATATATATATATATATATATATATATATATATATATATATATATATATATATAGATATATAGATATATATATATATATATATATATATATATATATATATATATATATATATATATATATATATATATATATATATATACTTTGTACACTAAATTCTAACTTTAATTAGGAATGATTTAGGAAAAGTTTTAACTTGTATTGATTTGACTAATTGCTTACAGATTATTGGTATATAGTATCGTCCGTTAAAATAACTGGACTAAATTTAGTTAAGTATGGCCTGGCGTTTCAGGGCTCTGTGTTTTTCCGCCTGCTTCCGGGTGCATTTCATCCCTTGCCCTCGCGGAATTCCTGTACCATGTCGGAGATGTGGAACAATTTACACCCGTCTAAACCCAGGTGTCCCGATGTGACGTTATAGTAGCTATAAATCGTAACGGGCGTCACGTACTGCCTTGGTAGACACCTGGCTCAATGAAACAGACTGATAAATCTTTTTAGAATATGAGTGCATGTCGGATCCATTCCCACTCATGAAAGCCCTCCATTCAGTTCGTTAGGGACTAAAATTTCCCACGACTTCAGGCTCAGTTAGCAGTGCTCTTTGAGCACATTAATACGTGGGGTATGAGGCACGAATTCCTTCCCCCACGAATAATTATCAGTCCGCAGTGCGGACATTAAGCCAAGGCACATGCAATATGTGCGATCGCCTCTATAATTTAAACAAGTATAAATCATAACAACATTCTAAGCAACATTTTTCCTTAAACAGTGCTAGGTACTATATTAGCGCATACTTGGACCGAGACATTACATGTTCTCAAGCTCCAGAAAATCCCTGTGAGATTCTTAGTTATATGAAAATTACAATAATGCCGAATCCACTTTTCATTAACCCTTACCATTTAACACTAACTCCTTAAATAGGTACTAGAAATCATACTAGTATAAAAACTGGACAGAATCCTAGCACGTTCTCATGCTCTTGAAAATCTCTGCATAGATTTTCTGTTATCCCAGAATATCGCCAATTTAGTAACAATACATAATCGACACAATACCCTTTTCACTTCTTATTGATTCAATAACTATACAGGAAAATAAAGATAAAATTTCTTAGGAAAACATTTACTAGCTTAAGCACAATTTTCATCTTTCTATTGGTGCAGTATATATATCAAATTAAAGATGAAAACAAAATTTAAATTAAACATCTTGGAAAATTAAAATAGATTTAAACCCAAAATGTCTCAAGAAAGGAAAACAAACAAAATAGCGCTTAATGATAGAAAAAATAATGCAAGGAAAAACACCTTCAACAAAATGGACCCCAGGAATCAATCCACAAATCCTCAGCAGAACACTATCAGTTCACCATTACTAATATGACAATTGGACACAAGCGCAATTCCAACAATAAAACAAATAAATCAAACCTAAACTCGACTTCACAACTAGCTCACCAACCAATTTGTTAAGTGCAGCATCTCAAAATTTAAGTACACAATCACCAGTTACCTTCAAAGACCCCAACGAGACCTATGAGTATGAAGAGCTTGACGACACCATTCCCTCACGCCACCATTCCCACACTTTATGTGGATAACACTCTTGCAAGCTACCACAAAATGGATCAAAACCTAAAATCAAAAACTACCCATCCACCATTTTACTAGTTGCTGGAACAACCCCAGACAAAGCAACCGACTGAATACCAAATAACAAAATGAAAATGGGATACTAACACAATCCCAACTCAAACACAATCAAAACAAGGCAAAATAAATATCACAACATCCATTCCAAAAGAAACACCGTAATCAAACCTAATCAATAAATAAATCACTGCCACCCACCCACCACCAAACTCAACAAAATCCAATTAATCAGAAAAACAGAATGGCCTAAACAAAAAACAAAAAGTAATATTCCATAAAAGCTAAATACCTAGCCCCTCAGGGATCACATCAGGGGTTCCAACAACAACCTCAAAAAAAGAAAAGGCTATAAAACCAAAATCCCCCACCACTAATGATAGCCCCAAAGAAATCATCAACTTCAAAGGTAAAGTAAAGCTCCCATTGAAAACAAATACAGCAACCAACGTAAACCAAAATAAAAACAACAGCATATGATAAAACAAACTTCAGAATAACAACCATGAAAATAAACCAAAATACCACCACCCTGAACACACCCTTTGAATAAACAGCAGAAGCAGCCAACGGCTTAATTTCAGCTACAACAGCATTACAGGGGCCCTGCTCAATGTACATCAAGGGCAGTTCAAACTTATAAGGCCCAATATAAAATATATAATAATTCAATGCAGTACTCTACGCCAGGTAGAAAATACCTACAAATGGAAAACATAGGACACATAAAAATAAAAGTAGAAAGGCATAACAAAGTCCCAAGGAAAACAAATAACCTTACCACTCAAAGCCCTATCCATCCAAACACATCAACCGAATCTAAAAGCAAAGCCAATAATGATGCCACCCAACCCCAACTAACAACACAATTCAAAGCAATATGAACACTAAAAGGACACAACAAGGATATGGATAACCGAACACTCACAAAAAACTTATCGAGAATGGAACAAAAGCAGAGAAAGTGTGCAGAATCAGCTAACAACAAAGGCTGTAGTTGAAACAACAGAACCTCTCTCAACCCTGATTAGGTTAGGCCCCTATGGGGTATACCGCAACTTAAAACAGTTTATTAACAAACCCTGATTCTGCGCTACATGCCAGCATTGAGGACACTATGCTCTCAAATGTCGATTTAAACCTAGATGCGAACACTGTGGGGGGCACCATGCAACAAACGCACTGTAAAATGCCCTAACTGCCGGGAACGACACCACCCCAGAGCAGCTGAATGCATCTACACAATCAAAGAAGAACAAATCTTAGAGCTCATTAACTAAAAAAACAACTTATATAGAATTAAAAAAAAACAGTGAACAGAACTAAACAAAAATCCAGCAATCCAGTATTACAAAACCCCAACAACCCAAATCTAACCAAGGCAGCTAAAAATAAAAATAAACCTTCCCCCAAAACCCCATCAACAAAAATGAACATAAAACCACAACCAAGTCAATAGCCACTAGCACAGAATTAATTCAGGAGACTATGAACCAAAAACATATCAACACAGCTAACACAAAAAATACAAATTCCCCATAACAAATGGTAGCAAAAGCACATTAACATGCTCGGTGCTGCAAGAACAACTAGCTAAATTAGCTATCATTAACAGCTCAAACCCACCAACAATAGAAATAGTAATTACAAGCTTAAATTAAATTCTAACGGGCCCCGAGTGGCCGAGTGGTCTAAAGCGATCTCCGTTACGGATCACTGCCATCTCACCTCTGTCTGCGTGGGTTCGAGTCTAGGATTCGGCCAATGTGGGTATGTGAGAAAGCTTGCCAGTAGCTTCTCGTGCGTAGATGGTTCTTCTCGGGCTTTTTCCGGGTTCTTCCTCCACCATTAATACTGGCCGCCATACATAGACTATCGTGTACTGAAAAATGACGTTAAACACCACCACCACAACAAAACAACAACAAATTCTAACAAAACACCTTTCAGCAAAATTCTCAAGAGAATTTGTTTCCAGTTTCCCAATATAATTCTTAATTCAGTACATCCACAATGGATAAGACAACCAAAAATGATCTGACAATTTGGCAGTAGAACTGCAAGGTTAAACATAAAACCTCCAACAATTAATACTTAAAATCAGTCATACAACCAATGAACCGGATATAATCTGCCTCCAGGAAACACACTTACCTGGAAATCCAAAACACCTACCTAAGATCATAGGATACCCACCAGGCATATTCAAAAATCGCACTAATGGCAGAAAGGGAGGGGGACTAGCAATTTTTCTACTTGACACACTACCCTACTCCGAAACGATAGCACTACCAATGACAATTGACACCTGCGAGACCTTTGAAATGTATACTGTCCTAGTCAACATTTTGTCATTCAAATAGTTAATATATACCATCCAGGAGGAAATAATAACCCAATTAACATAAACACATACCGTAAAATCTACCAAAATCAAATAGATACTTAGTCATCTGTGGGGATTTCAATGCGCACAATGAACTATGGGAGGGGGATTAGAAGGGATAATAGAGGCAGGTTGGTAGAAGAATGGCCTGCTGAATCCGATCTTACCATCCTACATGATGGGTCGAAAACCAGACTAAACCCTGACGATGGCACCCTCTCAGCAATTGACCTAACCAAAGACACACCCAAACTAGCGCAAATAACTTACTGGTTGGTGGATCAAGAACACACATTAGGCAGTGATCACTTCCCCATTATCATCACCCTCCAGATGACAGTGCAGCATAACCCCAATAAAGTCCCATCTAGATGTAGATATGACATAGCTAACTGGGACAAAAATCAAAAACATTCAAGCTATTATAAGCACTAAAGAGTCAGAAAACACCAATATAAATACCTACCATGATAACGTTATTACCGCAATACAATAAGCAGCCAAAGTGAGTATACCTAAAACCGGCAAAACACAAATTAAACAATAAGTAACTTGGTGGAATGTAAAAAAGCACGCAAGGATAAAACGCCCTCAATAGGTGTAAAGATACAGGAAACGCTTTAGACTTTAAACAATATAAAGATAGGGGAACAAATCTTGAACAAACTACAAAACAACCACAAAAAAATAATCCTGCCAAACTTTCTGCTCTAAATTAGACATAAAGTCAAACTCCAAACAAGCTTGGGATAAAATTAAATCAATCCGGGAGAAAACAATCAACCTAATCCCTAAACAAAGAGGTACCAAAAATAGCAAAGAAAAGGCTAATATGCTCGCCAGTCACCTCTCTAACATGAGCTGCAATACAAATCAAACCAAACACTTTCAGGAACACCGGGGAAAGGTAGAAATTACCCTTAAACATCTTTAAAGACCAAGAAACCAAGAAATCACATGGGAATTAGCATTAGGGTCGAAGAAAGAAACATCCCTCGGAAAAGTCCAAATTTACTATGTATGACATATATAAAAATCTCCCTAACAACAGTACAACAATTGTTATTAAACTTCTGGACAAAATCTGAAATAGTGGGAAACTACCTGAAAGCTGGAAACAAGCCATTGTTATACCAGTCACTAAACCAGGCAAATACCCTAATAATATTAACTCGTACCGATTCATACTAACTGGAAATCAATGTGGCTTCCGAAATAAACGATCCATCACTGATCAGCTGTTAAGATTAGAAGCGGACATAAAGCTAGCATTCTACTCAGAAAGGAAATCAGACAGAAACCTTATTGCTGTTTTCCTCGACCTAGAAAAGGCGTTAGACCTTGTCTGGACAAAAGGGTTGATTGCAAAACTAAACCACTTCGGGAATACTGGACGGGTGTTCAACTGGATTGAAAACTTCTTCACAGGTAGAACAATTATTACTAGAGAAGGGAACAGTCTTTCGGAAGAAAACCCCATTAAAACGGTACCCTACAAGGGAGCGTTCTCAGCCCCACGCTCTTCAATATCATGATCAACGACCTGGATGAAAACCTCATCTCCAAAAAAGCAATCATCTCACAATTCGCCGATGACAGCGGCATACGGAGGTCAGGAAACTCCGCTAGCAATCAGGTAATCACAAGCATCCAGAAAAGTTTAGATAATATAGGGAGATGGGCAGATAAATGGGGATTTAAAATCTCACATAAAAAAAAAACAGTTGCAATCATTTTCACCCATAAGCCTTACAACCTAGTTATCTATCCTAAGCTCTACGTACAAAACCAAATCATTAACTATGTAAAGGTGGTAAAGCTCCTAGGCATGTACTTTAATATCCATCTTACCTGGAACCAACACAATGATCGTCTAATTCAAAATTGCAATAAAGATATAAACCTCTTAAGAAATTTCAAAGGATCCTCATGGGGGATCCAACCAAGAAACAATGCTAGCTATATATAGAGCACATATAAGATCGAATCTAGACTAAGGTTCTCAAGTTTACAATTCAACAAAACAACCATACCCGAAACACTGGATTCTATCCAAAGAAAAGCACTGATTGTCTGTACTGGCCCCTTACCCTCGATCTCATTGGACGAACTCCAAGTCATCACTGGAAAGAGCTGCCACTGAGGCTGAGGAGACAAGAAATGCTCCTCAGATATTCAGTTCGGCTAACTAACCCCAACAGGCATCCCACATAAATTACCATTATCAAATGCAGCACAACTATTAGTCGCAAAGTAGTTCCAAACACACCAGGTGGTAAACCAATTTTAGAACTAAGGAAAAATCTAATATAATTTGATCAACAGGCGGAGTACATAAAACCCCCTGATCAAGCCCTTTGGGTAAATTCTAAACCAAGGATAAACACCAAAGCCACCGAATACGGAAATAAACTCGAACAAGAATTAAAACTAAAAACCATTATTGCAGAGGACATACAAGACACCTACCCTGGTTTCGTAAAAATATATACTGATGGATCCAAAACACCTGAACCACCCAAAACAGCATCTGCAGTAGTAATCCTAGAATATAACATACAAATTTGAACCAGGTTACCAGATCACTGCTCTATATTCACAACATAATTTTAGGCTATTATTGAATCATTAAACTGGATTAATGATAACATCCAAAAATCAGTAATCCTCAGCGACTCCCTTAGCGTAATTACATCAATAAAAACTCATAACACTATATCAAGAAAAAATTAACTTACTAAGACCTATCACCTGCTACAAGAATTATCCACTAGAAGTCAGATAGTTGAATTTATTTAGGTCAAATCACATATAGGAATCGTAGGTAATGAACAAACTAATAACAGGAATACTGAAATACTACCCCCAAAGGTAGAAAGCTATACTCCACTCTTGGATGCTGTGGCCTCCTTATATCCTCTGCACGCACCTGTACAGGTACTGGCTGTAGTGCTGGTAGAGGCTGCGGTTTTGGTAGTGGTTGTGATGTTTGTCTCTGTGGAGGTGTCCTCGCCTCAGGCTTAACCTCACACACAGGTCTCAGGATTACGTGAGGTAGGATAGGGTTTTTTTCTTTTCCTCCTCTTCTTTCTTTTTTCTCTCCTCCCCCTCCTTCTCTATCCTGGCCTCTTCGGCTACGGCCTCCATAACCAATTATATCCAGGATGCGCCTGGCATACTCCAGGTGCATTTGGAGTTCAAGCAATTTAGTAATTCTGTTGCTCATCTTCTTTAGTTCAAGTGTCAACGATGGGTTGCCAGACTGAATAGCGTTTCCCTTTATATTTGTCAAGCATGGACGTGAAGGAAAACATTCCCTGTCACCAAAACTTCCATCGCATATATCATTACCCAAAGAACCACATTTCTCCCGAAAAGGGCATGCTATGTTGTGAATTTTTATTCATCATATTATTTTATAATTTCCTATTCAACTATTACCGTTGGGTAACAATTAATAATAAATGTGTTACCTTATCAAACACTGTCATGTTCTTGGCATCTTGAGTCAAATGTGAGTTTCTTTAGTAACACGGTGGACACATTTGCATGGGCGAGTCTATGTTTTAATGCAAGAGATGTAGTGTAGCTTACCGTCTTTGATAATCTCAGTAGTTCCGTAAACGTTTGAGTTACATCTCATTGAACGCATGCGTATAGGACTTCCTCCTTTTTGTTCAATTTATTTATAAAGCATTAAAACTAGACATTACAACATTGGACGCAGACGACACAGTTTTTGCAGTAATAGACTGTTCTTTAAACCAGCAAAGAATAGTGATCTGTCAGTCTGCTCGTTTACATCAGGAGCTTCCATTTAGTTTGAAATTCAGTGTTCGGGACCCCAGGTTAGAAATCATGAATTGATCGATGTAATGACTAAGTTTTGTGCATTTTTATTCTTGAAGCTTTTCATTCTTGAAGTCGTGAGGCTGTACAAACAAATGGGTGGGTGTGCGAATACTAAATCACCAAACTGATATGTGGATCCCATTCATGGTCAAAATCATCCGAGATCATGATCGTATGGGCTTATATTTCAAATCTAATCAAAATCATATCGGACATATAACGTCCAGATTGGCAACAAGGTATATCATTGTGCAGAAACATGCTAAACACGAAGTTGTAAGGAGTCTTGCAATAAATAAACATAGGATAACTTTTCTCATATTCTTTATGTTATTAATTAAATAGTTCATTCAATCAAGTTTCTGATGGCTTAATCATTTTAGTTTTCATTTCTTTTAAAAAGTAGAATACCTATTCTGCAATCTCCCTCTCTTTCGTATTTATTTACATAATATTAGAACTTAAACCCTCTACAGTATTTCTGTTTCAATGTAGCTAAATAACCTCATAGGACATTTTGCTCTGTAAGGTTTATCTGCATAGTTAGTAATATTTTCAGGTGAGTCTTTGAATATTTGAAACATAGTATTAAGCTGCAAAAAACATTCTGGACTGGTTACTCTAGTTCAGTAGGCAGCTAATGAGCGCAAACTTTATGGATAAACACCATTACATGATAATTATATTGTTGCAACTTTATGTAGAAGTAATAACTCTGAATCAGTGCTGTAAGAACCCAAAATGGAAAAGTATAAAAATTCTGATCTGCATGCCACATGTATGCTGCGGATATGCAACTTAGTTGTTGGGAAAATGAATTTAGGCAGAGCAGACAATGCTAACACCTCAAAGGGCAATAAATGAATTATAACAATTGTTTTTAAAGTTATTAGCTACTTTTTTCCGATTCATCTATTTGATGTTAAAATGACTACTTTGAGGCAACATTTTGTAAAGGGATGCACATTTGAAATCAAGCAAAGTTATATATTCAATAACCAAATTTACACCCATCACTCATGTACCAAAATAAAGGGAATTCAAAGTTATTTCAACAATACCTAAGACATACATGGTTTTTAAATAAACAATAATATACCAAAGAAATCATATTTTTAAAATCAAACCACGTAGAAACTGCAGAGCAGAACCTATACAAATATGTTAGAGGGATGTACCCAAATGACACATACAACTATTCTATACGAACTCAGTCAAGAGGTTTGACACATTTCATACTTCAAGTAAGAATTGGGAAAAAAAATAAAACACACAGTCAGTTCAATTGCAGCTCAGTTACGTATCTTTGTACAGTAAGGTGGTAGCTGAAAATTCCCCATTTTCCTTTTCAATATTTGCAAAATTAAAGAGCTTTTCCCACTCTACTCCGGATTTTCTGGTTGCATGTGAACCTTGTTAGTAATATGCTAATACATTATAGCTGCTCGGTCTTTGAATACTCGCATGTATACTCTAGAGGTAATAAAGAACATTCTAGACTGGATGCTGAATTTCAGTCAGCAGGTACTTACCACATGATGTAGTTCACAACCATCATTATATCGTAATTATATTGTCTATTTGACATGTACATCATGAACGCTCCATAGAACCACATGTACTTTTTGTGTAACCAGAAGCTTTAAGCACACTGAGAATGCTTTTCATTGGTTTATTTGTGCGTAATATATGAATTCACAGTTTAAATCACCAAATACAACAAATAAATTTCCTTGTCTGTGGTCAAGGAATAAGCAGAAATATATCACCTGGGTATATATTCAATTGCGTTTGTTGATATTGTACAGTAGCTACTTTTAGGTCCATGTAAAAGTTGGTGATTTTAATTTAAACAGTGTAATTTATTCTTGGCAAGTAATGTCTTTAAAAATGTGATCTTTAAGAGGTTATAATATTTAAGGAGAATAATTATGCTGCAATTTAATTTTGTGATCTAAGACTGCTATATCTCCAAGCTCTCATGCTAGGGTGTTACTGTAGTTATATACATGTATTGTAACATTTGTTTTTACAGCCTCTCAAGTTAGCATCTTCCCACAATTATATTATGTCATTTGACCATTACCAAAGATCCAGGGTGACAATAATGTTGAGTCAGAACAATCTGATCCTATATGAACACATTGTTAGTTTCATCAAATGATTTTCACAAATATTTATTTAGTCGTAAATTATATAATTAGATACCCATTTTTGTTCACTGATTAATGCAGACGTCTCAATATTGATCTTGTATTAGTATATTGCTTACTTAATCTGCTATATCATATGTTAAATTCAGCTTAACGATGTTACAAAAGCCTCGTCTAGGTTTTTTATATTAAGAAACACATGATCACACTGTTTGCTATTAGTGTATTTTTATAATTCTCTAAGCACATATGTAAACACAATTATTGGAGACAAAGCGAGGTAACTGAACATGTAAACATATGAACGATTAATACAGTATTAATAAATAGTACTTTATCACAATAAAATGATTATGGTTATTTAGTCATTTTCACTGTCATATCTACGCTCAACAAGAATTCCACATATTGCTATGTTTTGCGACCTCTGCCGTAGCATAATCTAACTAAAGGAACCAATAATTACATAACTCACTTCTATGTAGCTTTGAGTAGTCTTTAGTATCCAATGTAAACAGTATCATATAGGAAATATGATGAGACCAAAGAGATCATCACAATCAATAAATGTTCTCTTTTCTAACCAAAGTTTTAATGCATTTTTATACTGAAACATTTAAAGCTTTAACTTTCATTGGCAATACACAAGCAATGCTGTGCTGATTGATACACAATCAAACCACCTAACTAGCTAGCTATCAATCCATCCACATACCCACTCTACAACCGACCCACTTCGCTATATACTGTGACAGGACATAAAATACAATAAAACAATAAAATGTACATTCTTATCCGTAATATCAAGGCAGAGTACTGATGCTATATCATTTATTCTTAAAATCTCCTTGAGAAAGTATAAATGTTTGACCCTAAGAAACCCAAATTTGACAGGTTAAAGTCACAGGCTTAGAGTATCCTGAAGTGATCACAAGCATTATAATCAGTTCATTCATCAGTAATTATTTTGATTAGCCACCAAAGGAAAGCCCTCGGATAAAATGCATGCAGCATGTGGTGTACTCATTCAATTCCTATACTCATTCTCATGTAAAATACACACAGCATCGCGAATTTTATGCTATTTGTAACTCAGTTATTGTAAACAATTTTAAGGTCGGCGTCATTAAATGGTGCTAAAACTCTTGATTTATTTCATACAAACGATGTTCGTTCATTAAAACGATTTAGGTACCTGTAACTATATTTAATGATGCTGACCTGAACATTTACTGTTACAGATATGATACAATTTGCAATGCGGTATGGAACGATCTGTAGTTTCTAGCATAAAAACAAACACATCGGCTTCGTGTATATGTGTATGTTTGTCTCTCACAAAATGTTTTGCATGGTGCGTTACCAAAGTTAGAGTAATCGCGCGTTGCTATATATTTGCGTTAGAGCAAGGATATTTGTAATCAGGGGTGAATGGATCTTGTTATGCATTGGAAGCGAAGCAATATCGACCATCGGGGGCCATCCAAACCCAGGAATGGGGTCACGTGACACGTTCAGGCAATGGAAGATAGTTAAGGTGTACGAATATATGGGTCAGCATCCTTAGCGTCACTTGCAAAAGAATTCTTGGAGATACGGGTAGTATATTTAGCGAGCATAATTTTTATATTTTTCTTCTTTTTCTTTTCGATCCTTTTAATTGCTCCTGTTTCTTTGCACTACTATTTATCATAATTGTAAGGATCATTTTCTTGCTCGCACATTGGAAAGAAGAAGGTTAGTAGATTTTTTTTTGTACATGGCCATCGTCTACTTTTTGGAAAGACAATTACAAAAGCACTTATTATGGGTCATTCACTTTGTAAATGGTCGGTATTTGAGGTTTGGGATGGATCTTAGAATAGTTCGTTTAACGTAACGGAAGTTTGTAATGTAAACATGAAAGGTATCGGAGGGCGCACAATTTACAAGCTTTTGCGCCATGACATGAATGAAGTGCGCTTAAGAAGCCCGGTATTGTAATTCTCCTGACTGAGGACAACGATGTAAACGCTGATACATCGCCAGGGGTAATTGCACATAAGATGGTCGCATTGGCTACGCTTTTACATAAGAAATATGAGGTTAAACAGATCGTTCTGTGTCAGCTTATGCCTAGATTCCAGGCAACGTTACACTAAGTTGGGGTCGCGGGAATACTAAACCATATCAATGAAGTAGCCGATAAAAAACTATAAGGAGATGTACTGTCACTCAGCAAAGGAGGTCAATGATTTTGTGCGATCTAAAGTGTCTGCTTATCCTTATTTAACATTTTAGGACAATAATAGCAAATTTTCCTTCGATAGGCCTCATTTTAGAGAAAAATTTTGCTCAGATGGCATTCATTTGTACCCTAAAGGACAGTGGCACCTTTATAAGTCACTTCGGGGAGCTCCTCTCAATGCATGTTATAAAATAACGCAAAATCAATCAACGATAACTAGGCTAGGTTAGCTCTTGTACTAATTTCGTTTTCAAGTTCATTTGTATCTGCCTACAAAGAAGATATCAGGCCTGGTCCCGTACCTGTTCCTTTGTTTTTCGTAAACAACCTTAGTGTCTGTCATTGTGGAAACACTGGGTCAGATCCCGTACCTGATCCTTTTGGGATTTGTTCCTAGCAAGCCACTCTGGTCTACATAATAGGGGTTTCCCATAATATTTGGGTGCCCCCCCAACAACAACAACAACTTTAATGATTATATACCAAGGTGTTCTTAATTATTATTTCACAAGGGGTCCTTTATGAGTGGCTTCCTGGAACATGTTCCAATATCTTTTGTTATGTGCTCACTTTGGGAGATAACAGATTAGGTCCCGTACCTGTCCTCTTTCTCTTTTGCACTCTTGAATTAGCCTGTAGGCCTGACAACAGGTCCGGTTGCATACGAGACCGCCACCTTCTATACATATGCCATTTTGCTAAGAACAAGGGGTTATAGATATATGTATGTATATATGTGTCTATGAATAAAGAAATTATATCAGGTAACCCTACATGCATAGGTTTGCCAATGAAAATTTGTTTATGCATTTTCCATTAAATAATAACATGCCTGGTGCATAGGACCATACCAGGTAGTCCATATTACTTGTTTCTTACTATTTACTATTATGTTCAATATATTATTTTTTCTAACTTAACCAGATCATGCCACCCAAGTGTAAAGCGTCAGCAGGGGTTAAACGGGCTATAAAGAGGGTTCAGTCCACTGGTTCACGGATTTGGTCAGTTGATCATCAAACACACCAGCATTGAGCTGGAACAACTCAGCAGATACAGTTGACCAAGCTACCGATGACCGGATAACACAGCAGATGGTACAGCAAACTACACCTGTTATCACCACTCAAGTGGACAGAAAGCTGGACCACATCTTGGAGATGCTGCAGCGGACCACTCGTCCTCAACAACCTGCCATGTTGTCGCAGGAAACGGAGCAAGGGCCATCTACCTCCTCCAGAGCCCAAACAGAAAGCAATTTTGAACAGCCAGTCGGGGGAAGCATTGCACAGGCTACCTCAGCCTTAACTGGACTCTCTCATATAGGTATAGGTACTCTGAGTGATTTCTTAACATCTATTACTACTTTAGATACTCACAGTCAATCAAACTTTGTCAGCACGTCAATTGATATAACTGCCTCCATAAGTGATTAAATTAAGAAGCATATTTGGGCTGAGACATATATAGATTTTCAAACTCTCCTTTCGACATCCATGGACAATACATATAGATTACAGTTCAATATCACATCAAACACATCTGAATTTAACCTAATCCCCATTGCCAAGAAGTCCCGCGCTCGATCAATCAGTGGTTGAAAGCATGGAACAGATTTGCTACTGTAACATGCATGAAATCCCCCAGGTTGAGTACAGTGCTATCTCTCCACATGGAAACTGTTATGAAGTTGTCTGAGCGCAGGGCTCATTGGAGATACTACGATGAGCAGTTTCGTCGCATGATAGAGAGGGGAGAAGCAAAGTGGGGTTCGACCCACCTTGGACTTTACATGCGATCTGTTCTGGACAACATTGGTGACAGGACGGCCACCAGCACTGCCACATTACCATCCTCAGTCTCAAAATCGAATCCCCCGAAAGGGGCCTGCTTTAACAACCACAGGGGGCTGCTGTGCTCAGCAGGGCTAGCATGTAAATATCTGCATAATTGTTTCAATTGCTTGGAAGCTCATCCCTTCAGCAAATGCAAACTGCCCATTCAACACACATTCAAATTGTTGCCAAAATATGCCCCAAAACAGGCTAGACCTGACAGCGTGCAGACCTTTCGTGGTGGCTACAAACCTACTCAGTCCCAAGGACCTACATCAAACTCTCTACAACACGGCCAACGAAAAGGGACCTGCGAAAACAGTACAACACTGCCAAGATACAAATTTTGATACATGGATTTACATTTGGATTAAGGTGGGGCACGAGGGTTCTCTGTCCCCATTTCAAACACGTAATTTAAAATCAGCCATACAAAATCCACAGATTGTGCAAGACAAAATAGACAAAGAACTTGATGCTGGCAGGTTTGCAGGGCCTTTCAAGAGCCACCCTTTCTCGCTATTTCAGATATCACCCCTTGGCTTGGTTCCAATGAAAACATCTGGTACTTTTCGCATGATTCACCATTTATCACATCCTCATGGGTCTTCTATAAATGATGCTATATCCCCTGGAAAATGTGTTGTTCAATATCAAACTGAAGAAAACGCTATTGTAATCATTAAAATACTTGGTAGAGGTTGTGTTATGGCAAACACTGACATAGCTAGTACCTTCAGAATTGTTCCACTCTGCCCGACTCAGTATCATATGTTTGGCTTCTCTTGGTATGACCTATATTATTATGACAAGTGCCTTCCTATGGACTGTATCTCCAGATGTAAAATCTTTGAATATTTAAGCACTGCTTTACAGTGGGTTGAAGGACACAAATTGGGCATTTGCCACATGGTACATGTTTTGGATGACTTTCTGCTGTTGGAATCAAACCATAACACCGGTAAGGAAAAATTAGACCTTCTTAATTCTTTTTGCAGATATTGGGGTTCCCATGTCTGAGGAAAAAACATTTCTTCCCAGTACAACACTGACCTTTTTGGGCTATAAACTGGATACGATCAAGTTGGAGGTAAGACTTCCCATAGATAAACTCCAGAACTGCTAGTCTGATAACACATTGCCTACAAAAACCAAACATGGCGCTCCATAATCTCCAATCCATAATTGGTACACTCAATTTCACGTGTGCAGTTGTCCTGCCAGGCAGAGCTTTCTTGAGAAGATTGATTGATCTGACAGTGGGTGTGTCAAACCCACATCACTTCATACGCATTACGAGGGAAGTTCGGGCTGATCTGCATCTGTGATACACATTCCTGAGAAAATTCAACGGTAAATTTTTATTCCTCCTTGATCGCTGGCTGGACTCTCATGCCATTCATTTGCACACTGATGCGTCCAGCACAGTTGGCTATGGCGGTGTACTAGGCAGCAAATGGTTCTATGGCACATGGAATAAAGAATGACGAGAGCTAGAAATCACAGTCCTTGAGCTATATCCAATTGTTCTAGCCATCAAAATTTGGACCTCTCAGCTTGCAAACAATTGCATGTACTTTCACACTGACAACAAGACATTGGTTGATATTGTAAATAAGCAAACCTCAAAGAACCCTTCCATTATGTTCCTTGTTAGAGACCGGGTCCTTGCATGCCTCAGATACAACATACTATTTCAAACCTGTCACATCCCGGAAAAGACAAATGTTCTGGCTGATGCTCTTTCTCGATTGCAGGTGCACATATTCCGAACCTTGGCTCCACATGAGGACCCAGAACCAGTGTCAATACCTGCACTTCCCAACTTGATTCACTAACAAACACACTTGATACGCCACTGGATAGTACCTTGACACAAATGTCAAAGGCAGCCTTCCGACGCATCTGGAGCTTATATCGAGCTTTCACTGCAGAACATACCTTGTAACCCTCAATCCCAGTCTCTCAGGCTAATTTGCCACTTTTCATCTCTTATCTGGTTAACAAGCACTATGCCTCAGCAACAATATCCTCATATGTATCTGCCATTGGGTTTGTACACGAAATCAGTAATTATGCAGACCCTACAAACTCTTTTCTAATACAGAAACTGCTGCAAGCATGCCACAGGAATAAAGTTTCTTGTGATGCGAGATTGCCAATTTACAAGTGTATGTTAAGAAAACTTATCCACGCTGCAACTTATACTATAACTTCTAGGTACAAACAGCTCTTATTTCAAGCTACGTTTTCCTTGGCATTCCATGCCTTCCTGAGAATTGGGGAGATCACAGTCCCTTAGCCTCCATAACCCTAATCTGTTGCACATTGATCAGTTGGCTCTTGACCACCATTCCACCACTCTAATATTTGACACCTTCAAACACAGTCAGGGCCAGAAGTTCACTTTAAAAAAAATAAAAATATAAAAAAACAATAATGCTGCAGTTTGTCCGGTCTCAAATCTCCAGACACATGTAAAGGCGAGATACGGGTCCAGGCCCAATATTTATGTATCTTTCAAACATACCTAAAACTCGGGCTTAATTCAATGCACAGCTCAAACTTGCTCTGCAGTTCTGCAGATTTGATCCAAAATGCTTCAGGAGTCATAGCTTTAGAATCGAAGCAGCAACAACTGATGCGGCGCAGAGCTTGTCAGATCCGTCAGTTAGGGCGATGGAAATCGGTTGCTTTCAAACAATATATTAGATGTTCTGAATTTCATTCCAACGTCTAATTTCTTTCGGTTTTCAATTAAGTTAGCACACAAAAAGGTATCGGGTGTTCTTAGTTACATTTTTTTTTTTAAATCCACCTTCAAGTGCATTTTCCATCATAATCATAAGCTGGGTAAATATCAGGTTCACCACTCATCCCTACATCATATATAGATATGTTATACCACATTATTTTCATGTCACATAAATAGTAGCGCAAACGTTTCACAGACGTAAACACACTGTATAATCACATCAGAATAGCAAGTGGGTTCACTGCTGATGAACATGACAGGAAAAGTGCACACGATGGAACCTCGGCTGAATAATTACAACAACCACGAATCTCTAAATGACTTAATTTGAAGTCCAGAACCATATAACTCAAACGTGAATATAACAGCATTGATAGATGTTCACTAGGTGCAGTCTTCACAGTTGGCACTTCTATCGTTCTCACTTGGGAGTCACAAATATCGATGAGCAGAATGAGAAAGGCATGGCTGATGCGGGCCACGGTCCATTTAGGGGCTACACAGGAGTAGTAAAGGGGGCCACTATAGCCTCAATTTAAATTAGCATTACAAAACCCCCCCTGGGCCACTATAGCCTCAATGGAAATTTAACATGGAGAAGAAAAAAAAACACACACACACACATATATATAAATAATAATTCGGGGGTAGGCAATGGAAAGTCATTCTCTTTTCGAGAAATAGGAGTGGCCCTGAAAAGGGCCTTTGTGTTTCTTCTTCTTCTTCTATTTCCTCCACTTCTTCCACCAAGATCTCACTTTTTCCATTATTCCTTTCTTCTTCTTCTTCTTCTTCTTCTTCTTCTTCTTCTTCTTCTTCTTCTCTGTTATCCAGTCAGGATGACCCATGGCTCTGAACTTTTCCTGGACTTTGATCCAATTGTTGCTTAGCCGCTCAAACTCTGCCTCTTTCTTTTTGTTTTCCTGATCTTTTCTTTCTTTATTCCATATCTCTTTAATCTTCTTGACCTCTACCTCCATCACTTTTCTCATCAACTCCTCTCCTTTCTTCAGTCTGTCCAGACCTCTCTCCACAAAAGAGCACTCTGTCCCATGTGACATATTTTCAAGAAAACACCTGACTTTGCTTGCATTGTCAAGTGCTTCCTTTAGGCTTCCCACTCTGACATAGGTGGGATTGATCATACCTCTCAATCTCTTTTCCTCCTCTTCTATCATTCCTGCTATCACTTCTTTTGCTACGTTTAGGCATTTAGCGTAGTACAGGTACTCTGCTATCTTCCATTCTTTTTCTAGTCTCTCCACTACATAGATACCATCCATTATCCAGTAGTATATATGTATCAAGTTGTTAAACAATTGACTTGCAACCACCATCTTCGTTTTTATTATTCCGTAGAATGGTTCGAACATCAAACTCTGTGGGTTCTTATACTGAAAGCGCGGACGTGATGGAAAACATCCCCCTAAGACTTAAAATTGATATTACCTAGATCATCACTTAAAACGCGCGGCCGTGAAGGAAAACATCCCCCTACTTTTCTCATTTCATATAATATACTATCCACATAAGTTAAATCAGCAATAAACTAACCCCAAATCTACTATCCACACACACACACACACACACACACCCACACCCCCACACCCCCCCCACACACACACGCAAAGTAATAAAATTAAACCCAAATTTACTATCCCCACAAACGTACTTGAGCGCTTACAAACAAACACACACACACACACACACACACACACACACACACACACACAAAGAGTCAGTGTTTATATACACACTACTCTACCTACACACATTGGCAAATCGATGGTTATTTCTTTTCTAGAGTATTGTGTAGCCCTGAAAAGGGCTGTTTGTTTTAGAACTTCAGATGCACCTATCTAATGCTGGCACCTTCCTGGTCTGGCACCACACACACATCTTCGACTCCAGTCTCTTTTTACTTTTTGTCTTGAGAGTGCAGAGGCGGGATGATTCGCTTCAGCACCCCAATCCTCTGTCTCTGGTATCTTGTAAGTCATCCTCTCTCCTATTTTCTTTTCCTCCTCTTCCCTCTCTCTTCTCTCCTCCTCTTCCTTCTTTATTCTTGCTTCTTCTACGATAGCCTCCGCGGACAGTTCATTTACTATGCGCATGGCATATTCCAGGCGCATCTGGAGTTCTAGCAGTTTCACAATCCTTGTATTCATTGTCTTGCTGTTAACAGGTCGACGATGGGTAGCCCAACTGACGATTAGTTTTTAAGTTATACTAAAAGCGCGGACGTGAAGGAAAACATCCCCTAAGATACAAAATTGATATTACCTAGATCATAACCCAACAACGCGCGGACCTAAAAGAAACACTCACTTTTTTATACTACCCACCACTATTCTAAAAATGTTCATTAATCACTTCAATATATTATCCACATACTCAAATCAATCTAACCCTAAATCTACTCTCCCCGCACGTCAAGCAGCAAAAAAAAAAAAAAAAAAAAAAAAAAAAAAACTTGATCTTAATATACTAATCACACCAACGTACTTGAGCACTTACAAGCACACAATCATATACACAAACACAAACACTCACACTATAAAAGAGTCAGTGTTTATATACACACTACTCTACCTACACATATTGGCAATTGGATTGTTATTTCTTTTCTAGAGCATTGGGTAGCCCTGAAAAGGACTGTTTTTTTGTTTGCTATGGCAATCTTTTAGTTTCTAAGAATGCTACGTCCTCTCAGGATGGACTTTCTGGCGATAGGTCTGCTTCTTCGGAAAGAGAAGAACTCTTTGGTGTCGATACGACAATCGACAAAGCCTTTGTCAGGTTCAGGTTGCTGCTGCTGCTGCTGCTGCTGCTGCTGCTGCTGTCTCTGAAGTCTGTACTTCTCTGTCCATTCTTCTTTCTCCCTGTTCACTTCTTCTCTGAAGAGCTCTTCGATCAGGTCTTCAGTGACTTTTAGCATTCTCACGTTCTCTATTTCTTCTGGCTTCGGTATCAGACTGTATCTGACCCTATGCAAATTCACGTAGGCTTCGTTTAGCTTAGCTAGTTTGGAGCACATCTTCGTAGGAGGATGAGTCAACAATGGATGGTTAGACTGGAGGCTACCCCGGTTCTTAAAGTCAAAGCCCGGACGTGAAGGAAAACATCCCTCCACGGTTTTCGATCCGCAACGTTTAATGAGTGTCATGAGAAAGATAGAGAGAAGTCAAAGTGCATGAATCAACATTCTTATAGTCAAACAAAAGACAAAGGCATTTTTTTTTCAAAACACAACATTTTTTATTCAAAATCACTTAACACTAAATAACAACTCTAACATTTTTAACAATAATCCAACAATATAACATCAAACATTTTTTTTCAAATGACAAACATTTTTTTCAATTTACACTCTACTTTAAACAGGGTTGGCAACGTTGTGAATGAAATTGTGATTTCCACTGATGCAAGTCATTGAGTCATGGATGGACACTACGTTTCCTAGCTGAAGACAACAAAATAAGCATGCTAGTCACAAAATCAAAGATTTCCTTTCTCATCGTTTCTAGAAAAACCATGATCAAAATAAGTCACTAAATGTTCTTTTGCTGATAATAAGTGATCAATTTCGATCTCGACTTTCTCTTTGAATTTGTCAAAGAGGGCTTTGATGTAATTGATTTCTTGAGTCGTTAATGGAGGACAGAAATGTTCACGCAAGTCTTTATACCACCAACGTAACACATCTTTTTTAAACAGACTCAAAGCTTCGTCCAGATATTCTTTGAATTTTTCTTCTTGACTGATGTTTTGACATTCATAGTAATCATGCTTCATCCATATCGTAACTGTGTCTGCCAGGTATGTAGCACAGTAGGAGACCAATTGCTGTTCTTGTTCTGGACATCTCGACTTGATCATGATGTCCTTTTCGTCTTTGTCTTGGGATTCTCCTTCCACGGTCTCCTCACATTTCATGTCTAAAGTTTCTCCACTAGGCAAAGAGGGATAACAGTCTTCCATGGCTTCTAATAGTCTAGAATGACTTCTCTCAAACTGTTGATTTCTATGGTATTGTTGAATTCTGCATACAGGAGGACGTTCACTGTGTGATCTGGAGGTGGATTTGCAAACTGAAGTTCCACACGAATCTGGCCCAGTTTTATAGGGTGGAAATGTCCCTCGTCGCTGCCTTGGTCTGGAGTGAACTTAAAACCCCACAAAGCATAGCCTCCTGCATAATCGTCGTACGAAATACCGTGACTGGTGTTGGTTCCTAACTGTCCCGTGGCTTCGTAAAGGGACAAGTACGATCTCAAATAATTCTTTGCGACACCAAAGTTGGGCTCAAAGAGTCGGGTACACAAGGTCTTGCCGTCGCGACTGACTTCGATCTTGGACACATTGTAATGTTGAAACTCAAAAGGATTTTGATCGTGGGTTCCGTTGAAGGCTGAATTCCTGACGATACCAACAATCAAACGCTTGGGTAACTGTCCTTGGAACAGATGATCTTCGATCATAGATCGCTGTCCAGCGGGAATGGTGAACGTTTTCACTTCTACGCGTCGTATCGGATACTTGGCGGTCGTTCTGCTCAACGTCTGACTGACGTCGTTTCCCACTTTAGGTAACACTTCCACACGACGCACGTAAAGTCGGGCTTCTTGAATGATAGTTTTGTATTCGTTGGCATGGGCCATCAGATGGAAAGCGGCACTGCTACGATTCAGTCTCAGACGGATATCCACCCCGTTCAGCAAATACTTTTCTTGTAACCACATGTCCAAATGCAAACGATCCATCAGTTCTAAACTTCGCCCTTGCAGAATTTTCTTACGACGGTCGTTAAACCCCACATTGTGAGGATTGTCATCTTCTGTCAGGACTGTGTCGCTAAACGTGGCTACACCTGCCGTGTCAGGTTTCCATACCACACAAGCATCCAGATGAGTATTCTTGGCTTCTTTTCCGTACGTCAAGAGATTTTCCAAGTAGGCACGATATGGGTAAGTATCTATGCTGCTGCTGACCAGTTTGTTATTCAAGTACAAGTCCACTTCGCTGAACAAGGAATGCATGAAATTGTTGACAGGAGCTACTCTAGCATCGCCTCCTGGATTGGTGTTGTCCGTTTTGATCACTTTCACTTTCAAATACAGGTAACTGCTATTCAGATCGATGTAATCTTCGGGTTGTCCTTTGATTTCAAACTCGATGGGAGCGGAATCCGTCAAAGAGGAGACGGGATGAAATTCCACCCATTGGGATTCTTGCATCGTCATCATGGTAGGGGGCATGGCAAAGAGATCCAGTTCCGACTTGGAACAAGCGCAAGACTCTCGGTTCATCATTTTTGTCTGTTTCTCAATAATCGAAAACGTCTAAGTCTCGAACGGTTCTTCTTTTCTTTGCCTTTCTAGCTTGAAGTCTGGTGAAAGGGTGTTTTCTTCTTCGTCTCTTTCTGCCTTGTCCTTGCTGAATGCCTGACTCGGTAGCGTGCAGGGCATTTATAGGTGTGTCTCGTCGGTCCAAAAGGTCTTTGCCCGTTTGCAGCAAGACATTTTTGCCTGCCCTCAAGAAAGCTTCTTTAGGGTTTTGTTTGTCGATGATGACATTTTGGAGAAATTCTTTGCCTTGTGTCAGTGCCGCATCTTTCAAGGCGTACAATCCGCGTGTCACCATCGGTTTCAACACCGGGGCCACCGAACGAAAGGCTGATTTCAACATATCTCCTAAACCGTGTCCTCGCTGTCGAGCAACCCCTCGGTACACTGGATACATGACTTACGAGTCGTGAGAAAACCGTTTTCGAAAATGGAGTTTCACCGTGACTTTTCCTTTGGTGAATGGAATATTTTGTCCCAAATCTCCTTTTATAGCAATGTTGACCGTGTCCAAATAAGACTTGCTGACAGGCAAATAGTGAGGATGTACAAATTCGCGGTGGACGTGGTAAGTGTTTCCACCTTCTTCGTCAGTGGCCGTGGTAGAATCCACTTTGAAAGGAATGACACGTACTAACGGTGCGGAGGTGTGTCCCACCACGTTGTACTCCACCACATCGGAGTACACAAACATCAAATTCAGTCCTTGGTTCAGTTCTACCGGGGCACGAAATAACTTGCTAAAAGACTCGTTGTCGTAAACGATTGGTAATTCGTTTTTCTTGAGCATGGCCATTCTCATGTCCATGTCTCCGCCCAACATGTCAAACAATTCAGGACAAAATAAAATGGACAGGATTTTACTCCCGTCAAATTTCATCAAGAAGCGACGAGCTGCTTTGTGGTATTCCATGGTGACACTTTTTTTGACACTCTGCAAAGCTTTCAGAAACACGACATTAAATCTGGAGGTTATGGTGCTCACCAAATGTTGACCACTAAAATAATAGCCTGGAGGAATGAACAAGTGATAGGTGGTGTACTTTTGATTTTTTGTGCCAGGGGTTTTCTTGTCATATTTGCCATAGGTATCCAAGTACTGTTGCAATTGTTCGTCATGAGCTTCTACATCAAAAAAATTTTGATTGGGAAGGACATTGAGGACTTGGGTCGGGTGAATGATTTCTACTAAAGCCACTTCCCAATGGGCTTCATGATCTAAGGGGATGGTCTGAGGTAATTTGGCCGTGTAACAGCACAACGTGTTCTTGGGAAACACCTCCATGGAACTGTCACTGGGTAAGGTTAAGTAAAATTGGTTTTGGTGACATAATTCCAGAGTTCTGTGGCTGTCCGAGGGGTTGCTGGACGTCAGAGGCGTGTCTCCGCTCAAAATGGGGTTGTTGTTGGAGTAATGGCTGGCACTGGCACTGGACGCAAGGTTTCCGTGGTTCCCGTTCGAGGTGAATTTCAGGAAGGGATTAGGAAGCAGGTAACCGATGCAACTGCTCAATAAAATGGTCCACAATTGTTTGTCTCCTTGTTGCAAACTCAAAATTGGCAATGGCTGTCCCGATGACACAATACACCACGAAGATTTGGCAAAAAAAGACGATTTGCGTTTTAGGCACTCGTTCTCGCACCACACCCACAAGGGTTGTTTTTGTAAATCTTGCAGAGAAGAACTGGGTGAAGGAGTGGTCGACGTAGCTGCGTCTGTGTGAAAAGGCATGATGGTCACTTCTTTTTATAGTCGATGACTTGCGAAGCGTCGATCCAAGAATCGAAACTGGGTGGATATCCTTTCCAACGTACTTTGACTTCTTTGACACGTCTTTTCCCTACTTTACGGGTTCTGCGTTGGAGAATGCGTTCGATGTCGTACACGTCGTCTTCTTTTTTGGTGACACGTTGTAACTCGGGCAAATAAAACGTTCCTTCGAGCACTTCTCCGTTCATGTCTTCCAATTTATAGACGGCAGGATGACGGCCATGCACTCGTCCAGTGACACGAAACAATTCGGTCGTCCAGTTAGGTAAGTAACCTTTGTCGAAAGTGCGTTTGGTTTTGCCAATGCGCACCCAATCTCCTACGGTCAACTCTCCACTTTTCTTGGGGACAGCCCTCGTCGGGGACGTACCAAACAGGCGCTCAAACACCAACACTTCGTTGTCGGGAGTCACTTCTTGCGGGGCACGTCCGATGCTTCGATGGTAAGATTGGTTGCACGCTTGCACCAGGTGCGGTAAGATGTCGATGTACTTCAGAATGTGGTGATGCGTAAAATATTTCCACATGCGTTCTTTCAAAGTGCGTTGAAAACGTTCCACGATGCTGGCTTTGGTTTCGGGATTCTCGGTGGTAAAAAAATGAATGTCACGTTTCTTTAATTCTTTTTGGAAAGCTTGGTTTAGAAATTCGGTACCTTTGTCCGTTTGCCATCGAAGAGGGTGACGACCACTTTGTTTCAACACTCGTTGCAGGGCTCGCACTAACTCGCTGCTCGATTTGGAAGTCAAGGGCACGACCCAGGCAAATTTGGAAAAGACGTCGATGACACAAAACAAATATTTGTAGCCACGATTGTAGCTGGCCAAATGAGAGACATCGGCTAAATCGGCTTGCCATTGATGATCGATGCCTTCCACTCGGGTGCGACTTCTGGTAACCATCGTTGCACTTGAGGTAAACGGAGACTTTTCAATCGAGGTTTGGCAGCACGATACAATTTTTGAACTCCTGCGTAACCTGCAGAATGAGAGGGATCGTAGTAAATGCTGGCTAAGACTTTTTCCATTTTTTTTTGTGTTTGTGTGTTAATAAGACACCCACTACTGGAGGATGCTACTCGTTTTCTCTTGGGGTATTTTCTTGGATTGCAATGCTTTGCGTGTGCGACCGGCAATAGGTGTTGAAGAGGAGGATGTCTGAGCGGGGAATATCGGTTCTTGTTTCACTTCTGTCTTCACTTCTGTCTTCACTTTCTTTTTCTCTTGTGATGAAGAAGGGGTGGCCATCATCTTTTTAATCCATCCAATTCTGGAGGTAGGTGGTGTTGTTAACTTGCGTACTTTTTCTGGTGGAGTTTGAAACCCTTCTTCTTCTTCTTCTCCTTTTTCTGTCTTGGTCACTGGTAGTGGTGGTACTGGTACTGGTACTGGTACTGGTGATGGTGCTGTACTTTTCATCAAGGTCTTAAAATCTTTCAGAGTGGGTAGAGCTGTTTCGTCTAAAGCTTTCTGGTGAAAGAGTTGCAGTCGTTGCAAGAGTTGACCGTACTTTTGCGATTTTTCTGTTTCGGACAAATCTTGGCGATCCATCAAGGACTGCAATTCGTGTTGCAACTGGGACATCTCGCTCAGATGGGGATTGGGAGGTAAATGCGGAGTGCGTTGTTCTTGCCAACGATGGTATTCCATCCATCGTTTGTAAGGCACTAAAGCTAGTTTTCGTCCTTCCATGGGGTTGTCAGGGGTCAATTCTGAGATCTTGGGACTTCCGAGGACCTTTTTATCTTGCTCCCACCAGTCCTCCCAACATGGTTCCCAAGACTCCTTTCAGTAAGGGACCTAACAAGAGGGGTAAAATGCCTCCACGTTGGACCAACATCTTCTTTTGACGAATGGGAATTTTCTTTTGAAACATTTGGCGAAGAACGTGACGATGTTTGCCTAAGCATTGTTTCTGGTGTTTGGACAAAGGGATCGTGCCTTTCAAGACGTTCAAACAACATTCGCACACGGTATCGATGACCTCTTTGGAGGCTGTTTGAATGAGTTTTTTTCGTAGGGGTGGAGAAGCTTTGGACAGGACAGATAACATGTCCCCATGTTTGACTAAACGAGGAGGCAGTCCATTCCTATTCTTTCCTTGGGGTTTAGGAGAGGGATGCTTTCTGGAGGGTGACATCTTTAAGTCTTCAGCACCAAAAACACTGATACCCCTACTTAGTCACAGACCTTTTTTATACTGGAACGCGTCGCCACTGATTGTCTTGACGTCGTATCAACTTGAGGACAGGCATGACACGTCGTGGAGGGGTACGCAACGGACTAAATCGAGTCAGTTCTTGCTTGGACAAATCCAGTAAACTTTGTAACATGCCCGATCTTTCTTGGACTTTGACTTTGGGAGCAGGTACTTTGTGAGCCGCAGCCACTGTTGCGAAACTGGAGGGTCCTGCCACTGGGGAAGATCTTGGGGTCATCAACGGAGAAGTTCTTGGTGTGATCAACGTCTCCAAGTACTGTTCGGTTCTTGGTGACATCAACGGAGAAGTGATGGAACCTGAGGCTACCGAAGACGCAGTCACTGCCGTGGCAGGTCGTGGTTTGCGAGTGTAAGGTTGCGTCCTGGCCGAAGTGCCTCTCTTGCGACTAGTTTTCTTCTGTGGGCTTTTCTTTTCCTGGGGACTTTTTCTCTGTTTCTTTTTCTGAGGGCTTCTTTTCTTTTTCCGGGGTGGTGTCTGGTAAGAGGAGGGTCCCGCCACTGGAGAAGTTCTTGCAGACAGGGGTCTTTTTGGGGACCTGGTCTTTTTCTTTTTCTTCTTGGAGCTTCGTTTGACTGCTTTTTTTGTCTTGGGGAAAATTTTGGGAGCATTAGGATCCCATCTTAAGAGAGAGCGAATGATGACCCCTCCTAGAGTACCGCTCCCTCCAGGTTTCAAAATGATTCGTTTTTTGGTTTGAGTGTCAATGCGGGGATCGGCCAGTTGGGTTAAAGCGACTTTGTTTCGATCGAAAAAGCGTTTGGTTTGATGAGGAATCTGAATGATCCCTTGGAGTAATTGACGTGCCGTCACCGTGAACCATCGTAAGACTTCTTTGAGACTAGCTTCTAAGACACGAGCTCGTATTTGTGGATTTTTTTCTCGACTGATGCCGTACAAGGCACGAATCAATTTGACGGGAAGATGCGACTGAAGGGACGTCATGTTCACACTGTGTGTGAGACAGACGAAAAGGGTCTGAGGTTTTTATAGATTTTTTGTGGAGTGAAGTTAAGTCGAGGACGGAGACGTCTACAGGACAGGCCCTCCATCTTGGCACCAGTGGTGAAACAAGTGGGTACGAAATCCCAAATCCTCGGGGGTCGTAGGTTTCAAATCGACGAGTAAATAGGCGTGTGAAGTGTGAGTGGCATCGTCGTACGCCTGAGTCAGCCAAGGCGTTCCTAACTGTTTGGCTAAGACTTACACTTGCGATTTATCTCGAGGGCTTTTAAACAAGACCACGTAATGTGCATTGAGACTAATGGTGCGATGGGCTTTACTTTGTTGAAACAAATTTTGAGTGATGTAAACGACACTGGCATTACGGTGATGCCCTTTGCGCGTGAACCACAGTTTAATTTCTTCTTCGTCTTCTCCTAACATGTCGTCAAAAATGACCAAATGGGTTTGACGGGAGTCAGAGACGATGCCATTGTCTTCTTTAGGAATGCCTTCCACAAACACGATGGAATCGCCTTGACTTTCTTGCAAGAGGCTGTACGCCGATTGCCACTCTTTGTAACACCACACGATGCGTTGAGGTGGTCGATCGATCAAATGATGTTTATGTTCGATCAAACGTTTGACAAATTCGGTTTTGCCTGAACCGTAGGTCCAGCAATGAGCATGTTAAAGGGATGACGAAGATACAAAGCCTCCCAACTGGTACGATCTAAGTGTTCGTCGATGACTTTGACAGTGGAGGAAGAGGGAGCAGAGACAGTAGAAGTAGCCATAGTGTTAGGAATGTCACTTGTGACACGAAAAAAACAAGACGAGAGTTTATATACTTTTTTCAGGACACGTTTATTGAATGTTTCAAATATTAACAACACGAAAGACAAAAATACATAAAAGCCAAATAGTGATGTACAGGAATAAAAAAACACATCAAAACGATCAAAGTGGAATATAAACAAGTCTCTGTGCAACATGTTCTAGGTAAGCAAGATGTCCTAGAGTGTAATGTTCTTACAGTCTCTACATGAGGTACGGTCACACAAGTGTCCTCCCGGAATGACCTTTCAGGAATGTCCACGACAGTCCCGTCCTGGGTGACGGGTTCTTCTGGTACTGTCACTAACACAGGTTGAAAAGTTGCAAGGCTCACAAGCGCATTCCACTTCAGAAACCCCACACTTGAATTGTGCCTTTCTAAACTTGTTTTGTGTTTCTCTGAAAGTATTCATCTTGTTCACTTGGTCCTGGTAGTCACAATGAACTATCGATCTTGCCTAGGGTTCCGTTTTATATAGAGACCAATACCGACGTGTCCATACGGTAAGGTGAAATGATTGGGAAGTCACACTCGCTTCTGGTACACGATTTGATAGACTTTTTGCAAGGGTCGACTGACGATGTGGTGAGTGGGTAAACGTACAATCTTCTTGGGTTGATAGGTGGTCACTTTAAAGTGTTCGTCCTCTCCAGACTGCAAGGCTTCTTTCAATACCCCAAAGTTCACCACTCGACTGGTACGACAATTCAGAGTCAATCGTTTCACTTTGCACTGCGTGTGCACTTCTCCTTGTTTGTCCCGATATTCATAACCGTAATTTTTAGGACCACCATTGGCAAAACTTAGAATCTTGTCGTCGGGATGCTCGTCTGTCCAGGCTCCTAAACGGTCTCCTTCGATGTCAGGGTGCTGTTGACTCGGGTGACGGATGTAAATGCAACTGTCCGTGTCAAAGTACAGGAAGCGTTCCCCTAACAGTTCTAAAGCTTCGTACAGTTTTAAGCGAGCATGAGCTGTCACGTAAGCCGCAATGATGACATTTCCAAAAGGGTCGTCTTGTACAAAGTCCAGATCTTCTTCGTAATTGACCAAGATCAAATCCTCGCGAACGACGTCCACGTGTTTCATGTATTTGGTTTTGTCGTGAATCATCTGAAAGTAGCGGGAAGGTTCAGTCAAATACTCCGTCTTGGGTAAACACGGACGTTGTGCCATTTTGCCCCACAAACAATTTAACATCACTTTGGCAAACGATCGCCTGCCTTCGTTTTTCTCGATGTGGTCTAAAGAGATGCCTTCTTGTGCATAGTATGCCTTCTTGTGCATAGTATTTCTCTTTGAATGTATTTTGGTCTTCGGGAGTGTGACACCAGGACGGATAGCCACTGGCTTCTTGTTTCAGTTTCAAAAAAGCATCCACGTAGTCTGCGAAAATCCCTTTCTGCGTGGGGTCACCCTTGTGGTATTGTTGTGTCTTGGGAAAGTGACAAATTTCGTATACTTCTAACAGTTGATATCCCATGTCCAGAGCTTTGAACAATTCTACGCTGACCCAGGTTCCCGTCAAGGCCCGTTCTTCCTGGGTGTGCTGACAAGGCTGGTCTTGGTTGCACGTTTCGGCACAAGTTCGGCACAAAGGAAACATCAGTTTGCCTTGACAATGGTGAGGTAAGACGGGATGGTACAAGTCCGTGGGAGGCAAAACTTTGCACTTGATCAAGCCTTCGTATTGTCGAATGTTTTTCAGGTCGATGTGTTCCGTGAACAATTGTGGGTGCCCTGCAGGAAAGCGACAATATTTGCACACGTAGGGATACAGCGAACACACGTCCAAGTATTTCATTTCTTCTCCTTTCTCTTCGTCGGCTTGGTACATCAAACAGGTGGCATTGGTCCTTCCTCCGTACAAACTATCTCTCGGGTTCAGGGGGTCCACCAGCTTGTAACTTTCCACGAGACATTTAAACTCGGGATCGGTTTTCAAACGGTGATCGTACTCGTGTTCCCACATTTCCACCACTTGGTATCCTTCCTGTTCTAACTTTAGGCGTCGCTGACAAGTGGCCTGGTACAAGTCTTCCATGGTTCGTTGTAGAAACTGATTTTTAGTTTTACGGTCAGGGTAACAGACGGGACATCCGTGAAATAAGCAGCCGTTAAACTCGTACACGATCTTGGGGTTTTCTAAGTCCCAGCCATCTACCGAATGCGTTCCGATGGTCTTTTCGCCCCCTCCGTTGCGGGCATGCTGAATCCACTTGTCTTCCTTGTCGCACAAGTAATGTAACCAACGTAGGGCTTTGACCGAGTATTGACGTTTGACATAGTTGGTCGTTTGAGGACTGATGACCGCCACGGTGTTTTCAGGCATGAATCTTTGTCTGTACACTAAGGAACAAGCTTTGGCAATGGTGCAAGCTTCTTTCAAAGGATCGACCCCTCCGTGTTCCATGAACAGTTCTTTTTTAAGAGTTACATAGAATTGTAACTATGGATAACAGAATACATTAATGATAAAAGGTAAGTGACTTTGGGTTATGATTTTAAAATAAGAACCTACACTCACGCACTCATACACAGACACGTACTATAGGGGTAAAATGGGTTGTTATTTTGAATTATTGGCAATTGAAATGGTATCTCTTTTCGAGAGAAGTGGGTGGCCCTGAAAAGGGCCGTTATTTTCTTGGTGTAGGGGTGAGTTTAAGCAATCAACTTTAACTGTCTTAAGCCTTTGCCACGTCCGGGGCCTACTTTTGATGATGATGATTGGGTTGAAATCACTAAGGGTGGTAAGGTAGGCTTAGTCTCAGGGTTGGCGTGTTTAGCTCGGGAAGGTCGTATTCTCTTCGGTCGTGATAAAGAAGTCTGATACATTTGTTTCAGACTTCTTAACTCTGCTAAAATGTCCAACAGTACCGTGACCGTTTGACTTTCACCCTCTTGTTTCTTTGCTGCTTCTTCTTCTTCTTGCTGTTTTTTTTTTCTTACCTCTTCTTCTTGCTGCTGTTGCTGTAGCAGAAAAGCTTGTTCTGCTTCCTTTTGTCTCTGTATAAATTTCTCCAATTCTTCTTTCTGTCTCTGTCGAAAATTCTCCACGTGCGGTAAAGATGGTAACGAAGGTTCTGGAACAAATTCTTGCGAGGTCAGAAAATCCACAAAATCCCAGTTTACGGCTTCTGAAAGTAAGTCCGGGTTCCCTTGGGTAGTATCCATCGTCGGTGCACCTCCATGGATCGTTTCCTGAGTTTCCGTCATGTTGAATCACTGTCGCATAGATTGACAGCGCACAGGCGCTAGCGAATGTATATAGGCCACGTGACGTCACAGACTGCTCTCTTCCGATTGGATGCGGACTGACTGAATTTCGTCACGCGTGTTTGGATTGGTCAACGAACTCAATCCGTTTCAATCCTTCCTCTCCCTATAAATAAGCGCAGTTCAGTGCAATCACTCACTCACCTATTCTCGTAGCCGCAAGATGTGGCCTGACGTTGAATCTTCCACCCTCGTGTCTTCAATGATGTTCAGGACGGACATGCTCATGTATGTCCGATCCAAGTGGACCGTTGTCCACAGGACCACCAGCAGTCTGTGGATACGAAGAGTCTACATAGAGAGACAAGGTTGCCTCAAGAGGACTCTGATGTATGGCCCTGCTGTAAGACGCAGCTTGAGGACAAGAAGATGCCACAGATGCCCTTTATGCTAAGGGCATATTAACATAAATCCAAAGGCCCTTTTCAGGGCCACTCCTATTTCTCGAAAAGAGATTGACTTTCAATTGCCTAACCCCGAATTATTATTTTATATGTGTGTGTGTGTGTGTGTGTGTATGTCTTCGCGCGTACGTTGTGTGTGTGTGTGTGTGTGTGTGTGTGTGTGTTATGTCCCTCTCCCCTGTTCCCTTTCCATAGACCCATCAGGTCTGGACCCTGTTACAATTCCCCATGTTCAATTTCCCTTGTCGCTAGAGTTGCCCATGCTTTTTTCCCCATGTTCAATCCCCTTGAGGCTAGAGTGGCCCAAGACTTTTCTCCATGTTAAATTTCCCTTGAGGCTATAGTGGCCCAGGGTTTTTCTCCATGTTAAATTTCCATTGAGGCTATAGTGGCCCAGGGGGGTCTTGTAATGCTAATTTCCATTGAGGCTATAGTGGCCCCCTTTACTACTCACAGGTACCATGCAAAGTGGGTGACTTGCATGGTTCCTGTGTTATGGCGGTCTCAGCTCCCAAATGGATTGTTTTTTGTTTTGGTTTGATGGTTACAAATTTACATTAAGGTCTGAATGTAAACTATGTAGTTTATCAAATACTATGTTAAAGTAACTTTTTAAATCACCTTATGCATGTTAGATCATATGAATATATTATTATTTTCAATACAATTGTCACTTATTTGGCCTGCATCAAAAAATCGTTTTTTCAGTGTTATTCGTATGATTGAATTCTTACTTTTCTCCTTAGTATTGTTATCTTGTCACATACGCTTCATCACAAATATTGTAACGTGCTCACCCCCGGGTTAATTTCCCAGCGCGAGCTCACTTATATTTAGAGAATTACTTCTGTTTCAAAACTTCGGCAATCCTTAGACTGAGACCTTGAATTGGTTGCCATAGTATGATGTACTGGTAGTAGATAGAAAGTCGTCTGATAACAGACAAAATCCCTGTAGAAATAATGGCTTCTTATACTAGCTACTTATATATGAGGAAATTATTTATCTAAGTATATAAACAACATAAAATCTGAATTAGAAAAAAGAGGATTTATTTTAGTCTTAAAATGTAAATAAACAAATCAATATCACAGAGTTTACATATTCTCTTCCTAGTCAATAAATAAATTAATATAACAGAATGTACATATAGTTATAACCAACAGTCTCAACAATTTGTATTAAATAATAATATTGATCAAACTGAACTTACTATAATAATTTTAAAATATTCATACCGGTAACATTAAAATCCGAGTACAAACGGATTCAAATAAATAGAATTAACAGGCGAAACGGGTAACCATTTCTTTAACGATAAAAATATAAGGTCATACAAATGTACTGAAATAGCGTAATGGAGGCCCTATATCCCTACGTGAGACTACCCAACGCTTTATCCTTGGCTTTGATTTTCCTTAGTACAGAAATTTACTATTTATTTTTATATTGCAGAAATGAATGTATATCGCCTAATATGATTATTTCCAGTTAATTTCTACTTAGAGAATGATAACATTCCCTATCACTTTTGGAAGCCTATTATACATCATGTATTGCATTTGCATACGAACCTGATGCCGGTTGAAGGAAAACTGACTGGTTTGCGCGACACCCGTATTTATAACCTTCGGTTGCACTACACAGTGTAACACTCCGCCACAATAGTACATATTGTTAACAAGCATTTAAGACTCAATAATATTAAATATCGTTAAATTATTGAGATACAAAACAAACATTAAATGCTAATTATATTATTACAATCTTAATCGCAAATGTATGATCAAACACTAACAGCCTTGTGTCACACGTATAAGCAGTAAACATTGGCCTCCAAACAAGCTGGTGGTGCGGGTAAATTAGAACATGCACCATCGTAATGCGTTATCCTGGCAGGAGAAGGCAAGTGCATTATTTTCTTGTTGAGCATAACTTATTCTACGTAAAAACTAGTTATATCAACGATTTATTGGTGTTCAATAATGATTACATACACCGCGTAGTGGAAATCTGAGGTGCCTCCAATACGAAAATAGCCTCCAAAACAAAGATGCTGCACTTCGTGAAATACATTGAACGTTGTACATAATATCAATCATACAGAACATTTGTTTTGTAATACATCGAACTTAACATAGTCTCATGATATCCATCTGTACATAAAACTATTATATGTGTGATTTACAGCATTGAAACAATGTAAACCAATGATATGATACACTGGAGGTGCCTCCAGTACATAAATTGCCTCCAAAACAAAGATGGCGGACATCGTGAAATACATTTAACGCTGTACATAATATGAATGATACACAACATTGTTTGGCAAAATATCTTACTTAACGTAGTCGTAAACTACCCATCTATATATTGTTGTTGTTAGTGTGTGTTTGTGTGATTTGGGTTTTTAACGTAGCTTTAACCATTTTTCAGTCATATCGCTACGATATCTGCAGTGTGGCAGTTTACAGTGATGTCTAGCACTAGGGCATCATGCTGCAGACATGTAGCATGATGTCCCGCCCAGTCACATTATCCTGCCACCGGGCCGACCAGTCCTAACACTAACCATTTAATGCTGAGCGCCAAGCAGGGCAGCTGTTAGTACCATTTTTGTAAGTCTTTGGTTTGACTCAGCCAGGGATCGAAACCATCATCCCCCGCATCCGATGCGGACGCTCTAATCACTAGGCCACAGGAGCGGATTTTTGTTTGTGATTTTATAACAATTCTGTCAAGCACAGCAGAAGACAGGTTCTTTTAAAAGTAGTTCCTTGTTTGGACACTTTGACTGAAACAATTGAACAGAGACAACCAGACTGATAAATGAAAATTAAGATTAGCAAAACAGCTAGATTTCCCTGCTGATTGGGTGAGAACAAATATATATGCATGGTACATGTTCATGATAAAGGTCAAACATTTAACACAAAATGTAAGAAGGATGCATCAAGAGAACAAACGAATTCAGTCAGACACCACAGAGTACTATATGGGCAATTTAGTTTGATAAGTACCTATAATTACATGAGCAGAGAGATTACACTTATCCTAATAATGATGTCACCAGTCTATTCATTGTGCCAAATGTATTTTCAAAGAAAGAAATAACGTGCTATCTGACGGTGGACTTAACCATATTAGGTACAAAGTCTGAAATAGCTTCTGCTGATCGAAAGTGAAACAATTCCTCATCCAGTAAGTCAACGAAAATCCGTAATCATTCAAGCCCACACAAATGCTTTGCCCCAGTCACAACCATGTCAATAATTGTCATCATTCCAAATGTTTCATTTCGCAAGACTTTTCTGTACAGTTTGAATCTTCTCATGTTTAGACCGGCAATAATGGAAAAGAGTTAATAATTTTATCAGACTTTGCAATTAACCATGATCAGCAATAATGGAATACTGTAAATAAATGTACTAATTCTCAGTTTTTATGAACTACTATCTGTATTAAGTGTTCATTTCTCAGTAACTAAAGGTAAATGTGAAAGACAAATCATAATAAAGTTATTGTAACTGGACCCATATATTAAACATTGTTCTTTAGCTGCTGTACGTTCTCCTCCTGTTGCAACTCTAGTGCTTTCAATTGTCCTTCTTTTTCATCTTTTTGTTTTCCGTGTCTACTGGACTAAACAAATTGTGATAGTTCCTTTCTCTTCTGCTTTATCTGCCATGTCGGCTGCTGCCGGAAAAAGGCTGTTGACATCCATAATATTTCATCCTTGAACACATCGATACTTTGCATGAAGCCCGTCCCGGAAACTTGACTCCAATTTTCAGTCAAACAATTTGTAGAACACCCTGAAAATGTTGAAACTGGTTTTTATGATATAAGCAACAGCGATGACAAATAAAGCAATGACGTTTGCACTGACCATATGAACACTACATCAAAACTGCAGGTTTTTGTGTTTGCATTAGTTGCAAGTTTTTCTTCCACACAACACAAAGCGCTGTTTCAAGGTCTCAACTTTTCTCGGGCAATTAATAAAGTCTTTGTCTTGCAGACAATTATTGCTGAATGTGCAACTTTCCATGTATTTTGCAAAGATCGCTTGTTAAAATGACCCTGTTGATAATGAAACATCCTTGCTTAGTGAAAATACATGGTGAAGTGAGAGAGCGTGCATGCATACATTAATTAGATCATGTGAAAGTCATGCTATGAACATTGTCTCATTACTTACCATGAGTTCTGATAATGGTAGAATGGATAGCAAATGACAGAAAAATCAATCTGTATTTCAAAAATCTTCACACACTGTAAACACAATGGCCACAAAGCAAACTTTTCCATCTTATATAATTTTTAAGCCAATTTTCTAAAATTCAACGACTTACAATGACTAGGTGAAAAATATATGACTTTCAGGGCATTGAAATCAGGTGTTCATTTTTAATTGATACCTAATGACCATGCAAACCCTTTAATGGAATACTGTGAATCACCCTTTTCCATTAAATATGACCTGTAATAATCAAATGCTGTAAATAATTTGATCAGAATTTTCTATTAAACATAATATGCAATAATGGAATATTATGAATAGTTGCCTCATGCTTTCCAATTAAACACAACATGCAAAGCAGAATATTGCTATTAATTTCTTTCAGATGTTTCCAAGAAATTCTGTAAATAAATTTATCAGACTCTTATTAAACACAATCTGCAATGACAGAATATTGTAATTTATTTATTAGTTTTGCAAACAATAACAGTCTGACATTGTATGTAGTGTATAGACAAATCATTGTTCTATACAAATTGTTCTATACAAATATATTCTATACAATTTGTTCTATACAAATGTTCTATTTCTATACAAATGTTCTACAAATGTGTTCTATACAAATGTGATTTGCAGCAACCACAACATCCATGACATTACATTAGATCTAAGCCGGAAAATAAACGTAGAACGTTTGCAGCTAGGACACTGGGATAGCAAATGTAAAGCAGGTATAAGGATGACATGCAATAGTGTTAGACTCAAAAGATTGTATAGTCAATACCCATTCAGTCTAGCCCATGTTATCGGCCATAAATGTCAACCCTTGAAGAGGCAGACATGTAATCCTGCTGGACAAAACGATTAATACAAGGGCAATGGAATTATCCACATATAACATGCTATAAATTCAGTGAACATGTGTATAAAACGATTTAGTTACCCATTTGGTTTTTAACATCATTTACTGCTTCACGTTTTCATGGCACGTTTAGCTTTAGAAAGCGACAGACTGTCGCAATTCAAAACACTTCGTACCAGATGCGACCATGAATGTTTCGCACACTAGTAGAGCACGAAGCACTGGGTTACTGAGCCTGGATCTGAATTCAGATTTCTTTTTGTTAACAATACTGAATACTCTCTCACAGTTAGCATTATAATGTAAAAAAAAAACAATATTCCTTTCATAACCTGAAAATGAAAAGAAAATTTATATCTTCCAGTGGTTGGGTCAATTAGCTGGGAAACAAGGTACCATTGCACATCAGCCCCGTCTGCATGAATTATTTTGTCAGGTAGAATGCCAACATGATAGTTCAGGAATTCTCCTTCAAGATGACCCAAGGTAGACATGGGTGGAAATAGAAAGGAATATCTCTTCACAAATGACCATACACTTTTAAAACTTTATGACTGTCTCTCATGTAAATCAGCAACTGATGCATTTAAAGGAGAACAGAAACCAATGGAAATATGGAATAATAATAAACGTACTACAGCAGAAGACCTTATTCTGAAGTATCATCTGCGACCGTAATGCCAATATTTAAATATTGGCCTATCTTCTAGGAGCTGAATTTTCGTGACCTCGTATGCAAAATTCCGCGCCTATTCGGTTACTTTCGGGATGTGACGTCATAGTAGCGAGTACAGCATCCTAAGTGGGAGTTGCCAGAGTAAAAGACAATACCGTTTTGCGTTGCTTACGGGTGTAATAGAACATTACTAAAATCCTGTGGACATAATTTTTTTTTCTTCCGAAAGATAAAGCATAATGAAAGAATGGATACATTATTACAAGCGCGTCGAGTTAAAGCAACAACACACAGCACTATGTGCTCGTTACATTTCCCAAAAGAAATGTTACGAGTGGGATCATGAAAAAATGGCAGCTCAAAGATACGCAAATGCTAGGCCGTGACTAAAAGTTGGCTCTGTTCCAGACATACCTTTGGACATTTGAAATCCTGGGAAAAGTGTTAAACGTGTGAGTTATGAAAATGGGCAGAAGGACGAGTAAGTGACCACAAAATGCAACAAACAATCCACAGATCTTTTATCTACAACAGCAGTGCTAAAAACAAATATGATAGCCCGACACCATGGGCCCCTCTAGTTTAAGTTCCGGAAGATTTGCTAAAATAACATTCAAAACTTGTCGTGTTGGCTTCTCAAATCAAAATTCCACTGATTTAAAATTTCTTCATTTCTGATAAGCCATCCTCTTTATTGTCAGTCCTATACTTTCAGATATTTTTCTCTTCTGAAATCTACGTCAGTGTTACTCTTCTTACTCGCGCTTTTTCTAGGTTTCTCTCTGCAGACTCACGTTCAGTTCTAAAGAGAGCTTCTAGAGCTGTCCAAAGCTCCAGTAATACACTTGCCAAGGCATAACCATCATGTACACACATGCTTTAGAACTTTGTAGTCTTCAAGGTCAAACTCGTCTTGCAACAACTTTAGAGATTGTTTCCCTTTACTACTATTTTCCAAATAATAGTAGATGTCATTTAGCAAATGACCTGTATCTACTTCTAATTTATCGGCAGCCTTTTCTTCAGCAAGGGGCATTAAATGTCATGAATAACCTGTTATGTACACTGATGGAGACATTTTTAAAACATGGGATGCAACTTCTTTATGAATTCCAGTCATCACTGTTGCATTATTATTATTACCCATACTCTTCTGCCAACTTATATCAAGTATCTATAAAGCATTATGAAGCAAAATAAAAAATGTTTATTCCAGTGTAATCTACTGTTAATTTTGGTAATGATAGAAGAATACACATGTGATTACCCTTTATGTTGTCAAAGTATCTATCACAGATGGGGTAAACCTTTTTGTCTTCATAACCACTACTTCTATATTTGGCAATACTAAACAGTCCAATTTTCATGGTTTCAGTGAAGTATCTTCAGCTAAACACCGATAACTATTAGATGATTTTGTTATTGCACATACATATTTTTCTGCAATGCTTTAATCCGGAAACGTCCATTTGAACAAAGGATCAACATGGTCTGCTACCACTAGGGGGTAGTCCATGTTATATTAAGAACTCAGTAAATAACACTGTATTTATAATATTCCTGTCCGCAATTGAGTTCTGCTGCATAAAAGAAGTTACCTTAATATTGGAATTAGTAAGACGAGCTAATTTGATGTGGTTCTATGTTTTCAAGTGTTTTTCCACATCCAATTTACCACGGTGACCAATATTAAAATCGTTTCCACACAGCCTGCAATGGGCGTGATGAAACGCTGTATTATGTCATTCATGTATTCATCACTGAAGGTTTGGATAATTTTGTTTGTTTTGTTTTGGGGGTCTTTTTCGGATCCATCTGTGAAATTATTTGAAAAACATTATTACTCTAACACACACATCAACTAGAATCCATTTGATGACTTTTTATCACCAAATTTTAAAATCCTCTCCACATAGCCTGCAATGGGCGTGATGTTGCCCTAGAATGTAATGCTGTATTATGTCATTCATGTATTCATCTTTGCAGAAATCTGTTTATTGTCATTTTGTAGTCCATCTATGAAATTATTTGAAAAACATTTTTGTTGTAACACATGCATTGACCAGAATCCATTAGAGTTGAATCCTATTGTCAAACAACTACAGACTGTTCTGTACCAAATATGAATCAAAACAAGAATCTGAGAGCAAAGATAGAACAATGCCATGCAGCCGCTATAAATAAAATACATTGATAGTGTTAAGAAAGTACTTGCAGGTATATTGTACTCTTGTACAAAAACTATTAGACATGACATGCAGCTCACTATAGATTGGTTTTCTAACATACACGAAAAACAATGAATCTGAGGTACAAGGTTTGAAAGTAGAAACCAGCATGGTTTTTGGAAATGGGACAGGTTCTGTAAACAGAACATATGAATAATGTTAGTAAAAAGCATGCAAGTCTACAGACAAGTGTACTCTTATGTCGTAGTTAGGTAGCATCCGTCTTTTCTAGAATATGATCTGTGGGATAATTGGGATGTTAATTTGTTGGGAGGGGACATAAAGAAAACGCGTAATCCATATACGGTAAAGTGTAAGACGTAAGTTAGTGACAAATAGTTTAATGATTACGCCATAAGCATAATGGTTGACATGTGTGCGGCTGCCTTTTGAATGGCACTCATATCCCATTTCTTTTGCATATTATTGCTAATATTACTTTAAAAGTGATGTTAAACCAACAAACCAAACTCTACTACAAACTTTGCACAGAGGCAATGTAAAGTCAGAAACAATGGCACGTTGGGTTTTGAATTCTCATATATGGAGGCGGCCATTACATGGACTTTTTCATCTGCATAATGTAAGATATTATGTCATTTTATATTGATATCAATAAATGGTACCTATCAGCTTTTAAGACAATGCGTTGCAACATGCTTTGCTTGGATTTGTGAGATGATTATCAATATTATAGAAGCCGACATGATTTTGGTTCTTCGAAGAAATAACACTTGAGATCCTCCATCAGTGGGGACTTAGACTTCATCAGGGCATCATTGAAGACTCAGACAGTATACAAAACTGCTCCTGATGATCATTATTGTTATACTATATTGCAAAGTTGTTACTTCATTTCAACCCCAAAAACAATTGAACATAAAACACTTACCCAACTTTAAAACAGTCTTGAATAATTTCACAATGATAATTATCACATCACCTTATTATCCAATAATATTAGTGCTTAAGTCAGTATATGTGCATGTCAGTATTCATCAATAACTCAGTCACAATAATTTGTCAACTTTTGCAGCAGATATTATCACACTCTTCTTGTCTCAATAAAAATAATGTTTCATCGTAAAAGTTGCTAATTATATACATCACAGATATAAACATATTCACATAAATTCACTTTTCATTTTCCATCATTGGACAATACATGGTGATATTGACCAGCCATTTATGAGATTACTGTGATAAAATGTGATTTTCTACATGGCCATTGTCGCAGCAATATTGAACGTTAAAATGGAACCATTCTCATGCATGACCAACTTATACGTGACAAATTCTCCACTGAAAACCCAATGCGAATATGATCACTCATTCGGGAGTAGCGATAATAGTTCAAAGATGGCCACTGTGTTGGACCTATTGGACGTCACAATGGGACCGTTTTCATTTAAGACCAACTAGAAACAACACAGCGGTCTTTATGAGAAAATACCCAACTAGAAACATCCATTCAGGAAAAGTGACAGCGAAATTCACAAGATGGCTAGTGCTGTGGAAGCCATAATGAATGTGCAAACCATATCTTTTTCTGTTATGACCAGTGAGATATCACCAGAAATCATCTGGTGAAGACCCCATGCTCTGGAAGCCATACCGAACTTCAGCACCATTTTCATTTTGGAGCAAGCAGATAATAGATGAAACCTTTTAGTGTAAATATTATGCTGTTGTGAACACCAATTTGGGAGGAGAAATGATAACGAGATCTAAGATCTCCATTGTGAGAATCATATATTGCTTTTTTCTGCAGCCTTGGTAAGGGTTTATTTCGTTTTAATTTTGTAAGCATTGATTTTGTAGGCTCAAGCACACTTTTCCTTTTTCATTGCAAACACTATTTCATGGTAAAATGTGTTAATTATATGTACCAAACATATAATAATATTCATATCAATTCACTTTTCTTTTCCAGTCTTTGGAAATACCTGGTGATATTGATGTGCTAGTCCTGCTTTTTTGCAGCCTTGGTTAAAGTTTATTTTCTTATCCTTTTTGTATACATTGATTTTGTGTGCTCAATTTCGAAATTTTTTCTTGTTATACTCAACAATAATTTTTGTTTTCTTTCAATCTCCCTCTTGTGTTGTCTACATGCAGTTTGCATATTCTAACACTGGGTTACATCTGCCCTAACTTATTAGAAATCTTTGTTAAAATATTGCATTGCACTTTCTCCTGATGCTTTCAGGCCATATTTGATTTCCTGGTAGATTTGAAGATTTATATGTTTATCCTCCCTAATTCTGATTTGAAATTAATAATGTCATTCATGATATTGAAGTGCGATTCTGTAGACAAAGAAAACAACTCTTCGGCATGACCATCCTGATAGACAAAGGGGTGTATCAATACTATCATCACATCCACATCAGTGATCTAAATTTTGTCACTCCTTCACTTCAGGAAGGGAATAAGTTCAGAATCTTCTATCTTCCAAATCCTTATAGTCAATCCTTCTGATTTCACGTGTTTGATGCTGCTGTAGAATTAGCAATCGTAGTTCAGATCTTTCTGACAAAGATGGCAAACTATTCTGGCATTCAGTTTTCTAACAAATTAACCAACTATACTACTACTGACACTGCGTTTAAGCCATTCACACGTTCACTCATTTATGACACTTTTTTCCAAACGTTTGATGTATGTGTCTAATTTGATAACTAGAAGTGCACTGTTTGGCTAACATTGCTTGTTTTCAGCAGTTTCTGATATATATATATATATATATATATATATATATATATATATATATAGACTCATTGGACGAGTAGAAACATTTGACCAGTTATAACGCTTCTTACATCAGAATTCTCCTTGCAAAGATTGACCATTAAATAACATACGCAACTAATACTGTTAAAATTATCTTTATGCAGCTGAACTATTGCAAAATGGGTTCGGATAGACCATTATTTACAAACAGGATTCGAGATGATATAAAACAACAGATCATATCGAGGAGAATTAGATCCAGGCCAGGGGAAAATGGAGCTCCACTTTAAAACAGAACAAAGAATCATTACTCTACTTAGGACCATAGCCTATCGTGTGCTGAAAAATGGCGTTAAACCCCACAACAACAACAGCTTAGGACGAACAAGACTATGGAATGTTTATGAGTGAAATGGTTCATGGCAATCCTCCTAGTAGTTTAGGAAGAGGAGAGATAACAAAATTGTGCTAAAGGCTGGAGAGATGACAATCCTTTCCATGAACTCGTTTGGTCTATGACCAGGAAAGCTAATCATACAGTTTTTCAGCTGCTGCATGTTTATTCAGCAATCAAAGAGGATTATGTGACAATTGTCTTCTCAATAAAAAGCATGGTAGCAAATTTGGATTCAATCTGACACTGTTTCCAAAAGTTGCTGAACATAACAGAGTTATTAATGAAATGCGAATATTCAAGACAAACAAGGCAACTTCTGGCAAACATTCGATTAAATAATTTTGAGTCTGCTCTACATTATTTCGATATAAATCATTATTCAATGAAAATGTCAAAAGACCACCACTCCTGCGACCAAAAGGTTTTCTCTATAGTCATGTGGTCTATTATTATGGGTCATTATATTATTTTATACACAAGATTCATTTATCAAAACGGGCTTCCTAATTTTATATCAAATTTCATAGTACTAAAATAATTGAAATCAGTCAAAAGTTACTTAGCAAAAATGGTTTTTGTGATATAAGTGCAAAATTGTAAGTTACACATGGGCCATGTACATTGGTCAGATTCTGAAAAAATATGCAGTTGAAATCATCTGAGTTTTAAATGTCATGCCCCATACTAAATTTTGTTTTGATCCATCAACAGTTATTAAATGGAAACACCATCCATTTCGGCCTTGAATGAATCGCATTGTGATTGTTTACTTGATTGGTGTTAACAGCACATTAATAGACGAAAGATTATATTTCGTGGAGGCAGTTGGACTAACATGTCTTACCCAGAGACTCGTTGTAGCATCCAATCTGCCTGTCAACAGAATATGGACCTACATTTAAATCCCAAGGTCAGAAGACTGCTATTAGTATACCTGATCAATGTGGCATGGGTACCTGCAATAGCCCTTCACAATGATTTACAGTACATTTGTCACTTTCCATTTAACTTTTTCTGATAACCTTCACTGATTGTTTTTTTTTTAGAGGTTACGTTTTCTTTTGCTGAATAACTGTGGATCTTAAAAATCAAATTCCAGTGAAAATTTGAGAGAAGACTTAAACTTCCCATAACAAAAAGTTTAAAAACCATATTTTTTTATCTAGTAAAATATGTATTATCGATAATATTTACACGATCATATTACCTTATGAGAACTTCTACCTCATAAATACAGCCTTGCCAGGCTGAAACATTTTAGCTAAAAATCTAATAATTATCTGTCCACCTAGATGGCAGTTAGGGTGATCTGCCCTTGATACTGGGATTGACACCAAATTTCATGAATTCTTCAGTTCCTACTTCTGCTCGCGCCATGTGATATGCTCCCTAAAAAGAGACAAGCCTAAAAATTCATATTACCAGTAGTTGTATTTACATTAGGTGATGCTGCAGTGAATTTAGCTGCATATTCAGTCTCTTAGCCTTTCGAACAGGTAACATGCTACTAGAATTAATAATTTAGCATCTGTTTTGTAAGTATTAATAGCGACAATTCTTTGAATGCATGTCAGACTTGCATTCTATAGACAGAAGTCAATAGGCTGCAATTCTTTGATTACTTAAGGGAAAGGAATAGAAGCATACCAGCAGGTATGATGACACAATCAGCTTACAAGCAAGGGAAGGAAATCATCTCATTTAGTGAGGTGCGAGACAGAAAGAGCAACAACAGCCTCAGTTATCATCTAGCATATCAGAATCATGGGCCGGCTACATTTATTAATATTCTGTACCCTGTCCCACCCTCACAATTAGACAACACTATGTCAATCAAGAAGGCCATATTCCTTCACAACTGGACCATATACAAATGGTGGGTCACGTCTAGAATCAATTATACATTACCAGCCACCAGAATAATTTTTTTTAAAAAACACAGCTGCATAGTGCTGCTAAGTTCCTCCTTTGTACGATGCTAACTTAGTGCCTCAGCGCTAACATACACTTCCTGCGGACAACTTCGCAATTACAGAGGTACTCTCATAACTCAATCTGACCAACAAAGTGCTACTAGGCACTTCCTGCATATGACGTCATGTTCATATCTGTACCCTTATATATTAGTATAACCTGAATAGTGCGGCTATGCACATTCTGTGGAAAACGTACAGCTTATACAGGCACTCTCATGGATCGATCTGTTACGCATAATGTCGATATACCCTTCCTGTGTATGATGTCCAGTACATGCCAACGTTTCCAAGAGATGTCGCTTCTCTCGTCTTGAAGACTTTGCCGCCCAAAATGACCTGATACTTAGCGAATACTTGGACGGAATATAAATCATTTAGTGAGCCACCATCCTTGACATTCTTCTCCAGATACTTTGCAGGTAGCACAAGAGACGTTGGCTTCACCGACTTAATCAAAAAATGATGAATACTAGCTCATAAGTTCCCTCGTTGTTATTAAATCTTAGTATGCTGAGTGAAGACTCAGACTTACAGGTCTGGAATTAAGTCGTTTTCCACCCACTCCCATTGGCTTTTTCTCCTCTTCATTCCTCTACAATAGTGGTACCCAGCCTGTGGGCTGCTGACGGGGGGGGGGGGCTAAAACTACAACTTTGAGCATTTGGAGGTTCGTGAAATATTTTGCAAGTTACGAAGGAATCATCATATTGGAAAAGGTTATCTGCCAGGTGTACAGTTCCGACATCAGGCAATTATTGACTAAGGAAGAATTTACTTTAAATTGTTTGCAGTCTGACAGAGTTATTGACATTTTAGGCTGCTGATATCGTCAGTTACAAGTCCTAGCATATACCTATGCTTTTTATCGCAGATACCTTCCCCAGAAGTTTAATCGGCAGTTCCACCTACCAATTTTCCACTTTAATATCCAGAGTTAGATGTGTAACGTCACAATCATGGGCTCAGTGTTGTGTCTATTATATCTGGCAGTCTTTCAATAGGCAGAACACAGCTTATGCCACCATGAATCGCTCCTGTCATGCATGAGAGTCTGTTTACAGAGTTGCCCGACACACTATTGTAAAGCCCATAACAACAGTTACGAACGTGCAGTTGGTGGAACGAGATGTAATGCTCTTTAGTTCTTAAGTTCTTAAAGACTATTGTAAGGCCAAGCATTAATACAATGTTAACCATCTAATCTCCTATTTAATTATAAGGTTGATGGAATCCACAAACAAGCCACCATGAATAATTTCTTTCCCTCCACTGTTGTCTCAGCTACAGCTAAAGGGTTTGCAAGGCAATCAGCAAAATATCACAGGGATGTCCCTACAGCATAGGCCACTGGGAAGCTGTCCTACTGAATTTACAACTGTAGAAAACCACATTTCTCTCAAACTAAAGTGGACAAGACGCAAAGGGAGGGTGATTGTTTTAGACAGTGTTTCTCTCCAGGAGACCTTCTCCGTCTCAAAGGACGTCAACTTCATAACCCCCGTCCCGATTATCACAGATTTCGTTAGGAGCAAACCTCAGATTTTTTGCTTTTGAATTGGGAAGATTGACCACGACGACATATGGATCGAGAAAGTGGTTTTGGCATCACATTCAGCACATCCCGTTTGAACCAGGGTTCCTTCAACTTCACACGTGGCACTCTTCATTCGGTTGTAAACCTAAGCGCAATCATTCAACTTATTTTTGATCTTTGGTTTAAAATGGAAGGCAGCCTATGGGTTTTAAACGCCATCCATTGGAGAAACTATGCATTCAGTGTGGACTCGAACAGCTTCTTGGATGTTCATGTGATTCACCGAATGAAAACTACATTCTGTAAAATATCAAGGGAGATATACATTGAAGAAAGACACGATAACAATTGTTACTCTCAATTTCCGACCTCTTAAAATTTTAAGATCCTGGTCAGCTAGGTCTGAGCTCAACATTCGAGTAAAAACAATGTGTCTCCCACATGAATGATAATTGAATTAGTACAATGGTGGATTCCTAGCTTATAAACAACAACCCACATTCTAGAGACTGCCTTCAAATGCTGGGTTTGCAGAATGTGGCAACGGACTGCTTAGTCATGGATGGCCTTTTTCCTGGGTTCCCATTAGAATCACTATATGGCTGAAATGGAGTCCAAACTTTTGACCACTTTACCAACTTTGACAATTACGCAGTATCAGGTTCCTTCTCGAAGGTAGGGAAACCTCACTGAACTCATATTAGGGATAACTCTGCAATTGCAATCTCGAGCACTCACAATCTGTACAGATGCGATGCGTATAATGTGGGCGGGGGTGGAGTGTGGAGACTTATATAATTAGGGTCTACCAGTGGAGTGTGACCCCCTCAAGATCATTACATATACATTAACATGTTAGAGAATCTACATGGGAATGAAGTTTATATTCTATACGAAATCCCCAATGTAATGACTTACCTCCAACGGCAATGCAGAACAAAATCATCAGAGATTTGTATTCTTGTTTGGGATTTTCTAAAGTGGTGTCTTCAACGACAATCCATGTCCAAGTTCGACATTTCATAGGCTGGCTAAATATATATGGGGAGTCGTTGTCCTGCGCGAACCAACTAAGACAAATGGAATGGTCTATACGTTCCTCGGATTTCACTGACTGGGTGCCTGGTGGGAATGACCAATATTTGACCTGTTTACGACAATATCGAATGCCAAAATCCCACTTTTTATCTGATGCAAAGGCCTGGACATTCGATGCTCATTCATATATTGGAATGGCCTAAACGATTACGCTGCTCCTTCAACACCTCTTGTTCCAGAGGTGATACAGAAAGAAAAATAATCGGAGTGTCATTTCATTCATTCTATCTAAATGCCATTTAGGTAGGTAGAACACATTTAGCTTTTAGCTAAAAAGTTTCAGCCTTGGAAGACTCGATTTGCGATGTAGAAGTAGTTCTCCTAAGTTATTATAATCAGGGAATGTATTTGAAAAAAACAGTGACGACAATATTTTTTCATATGAAAGAATGCTCAATATCAATCACTTGCATGGAGAAATTGCTCAGTCAGTTTTAAAATGTGAAACTACTGTTGGAACGCATCGTTTGAACTAGTCCGAACCACGCTCACACTGGAACAAACGTCAGTCCATGTTTTCTGCCTCTACTGCCCTCCTACTAGTAGAAAGAAAAAACAACAAGCTGTCTGAATCTCTCTTTTTGGAGCAGTTTCCAAATCTCATGGAGTATGGAAATTCAATAGGTGGCAACCAGATTATTCTTGGATAAACATAGACACATTTTTGACTGGATTCTTCACAGACCGGATGATAATAATATATTGTCCTCCCTGGCATCCCACGAACTTGCATCAGATTACCTCTGCATCATATGCCATCTTGACGTATCAGTCCCTAATCCTCCACCTCTATTTTGCTTCTAAGTTAAACCTCCGTATGATAAATAAAACCAAACTAATGCAAGACATCCAAGCAAACTTAACAACTTGCTTACCTCTACAGCAGAACAACTCGATAACTCTTTGCGTTCATTGTTTGACAAACAGGCCCAGCAACCAAGCACAGAGTATCAATTCAAAAGTGTTATCCGTGGTATAACAGTGTTCTCACTGGTAAAAGAGACCACCGTAAAGCTGAGAGGCTTTGGCTTTGCACCAGACTCACTATTCATAAGGAAATTTATGAAGCCGCTTAGACGATAGTCACAAACATAGTCCATGCAGCACACTACAGTACTAAGATCACGGAAAGTTCTAGGTGCAAAGAGCTCTTCAAGATTACTAGCAAGCTAATGTCAAGGAACACATGTACACCACTTCCAACTACTTTCTCCCCAGTCTACCTTCCGGACCTGTTTGCAAATTTCTTCTGTGACAAAGTACTAACCATTAGAGATAAGCTTGACAACACAATTTCAATTGACTCGTCGTCACCATAAAGTTGCGATACAAAATTTCAGCGGTAACCGTTAGCAACATTTGAACCTGTCTCTATGGATTAGGTATAAGCAATCGTGAAGAAAAGTGTACCAAAGTCACGTGAACATGAATTCCAAAATCACTGTTACTTGAGTGCTTAGATCCAATATTGCATTCACCAACTGATGTTATTAATACCTCTCTCCCGTCCGGGGAATTCCCGTCATTTTTTAAAACTGCCATTGTAAAACCTCTGCTGAAGAAACCAACACTCGACCATAAGGATTTAAAGAACTACTGCCCAGTATCTAATCTCCCATTCATATAAAAAATCTTAGAAAAAGTTGTGCTATCCTAACTTGTATCTCATCTGAATTCAAACAGCCTTTTAGCAATGTACAGTCTGCATATCGCCCTTGCCACAGTACTGAATGTACTCTTCTGAAAGTAGTTAATGACCTTCTCTCTGCTTTGGATATTGTATGCAGCATTTTACAGAATAGACCATGATATATTGCATCACTATCTTCAGCATGTACTAGTATTTGGCATTCATGATACAGTCTTATTGTGGTTTAAGACCTACTTGGTCAATAGGATACAAATTGTGTCTGCAAATGGAATACACTCAAGCCCATTTGATCCAAGTTGTGGTGTTCCACAAGGGCTGTTCAAAGCAAGTACCAGAAGCGAGCGCGGCTTCCCAATCGCTTCACTTTACCGTACGGTCACGTCGATATTGGTCAGCATATAGAAAGGGAAAACGTCTAAGACCGCACACCTTACACAAACCCATTCGACGAAAATTTTCCATAAGTTGCACCCGAGTGGAGGGCATCGATCATCAGTGGCAAGCCAATTTAGCCGATGTCTCTCATTTGGCCACCTACAATCGTGGCTACAAATATTTGTTTGGTGTCATCGACGGCTTTTCCGAATTTGCCTGGATCGTGCCATTGACTTCCGAACTGAGCACTGAGTTAGTGCGAGCCCTCAAACTGGTGTTGAAACAAAGTGGTCCTCACCCTCTTCTATATCAAACCGACAAATGCACCACATTTCTGAACGAAGCTTTCCAAAACAATTAAAGAAACATTACATTCATTTTTTCACCACTCGAGAATCCCGAAACCAAAGCCAGCATCGTGGAACAATTTTAAATCACCTTGAAAGAACACATGTGGAAATATTTTACGCATCAACACACTCTCAAGTACATCGACGTCTTGCCGCACCTGACTCAATTGTACAACCAGTCTTACCATCGGAACATCGGATGTGCCCCCCAAGAAGTGACTCCCGACAACGAAGTAACTGTTTTTGAACTCCTGTTTAGTACGTCCCCGACGCTGGCTGTCCCCAAGAAAGGTGGTGTGTTGGCAGCAGGAGACTGGGTACGCATTGGCAAAACCAAACGCACTTTCGAATAAGGTTACTTGCCCAACTGGACCACTGAACTGTTTCGTGTCACTCGACGAGTGCGTGGCCGTCACCATAGCGTCTATAAATTGGAAGACAAGAACGGGGAAGTGTTCAAAAAAAGTTTTACTTGCCGGAGTTGCTACATGTGACTAAAAAAGAAGACGAAGTGTACAAAAGTCTCGAACGAAGAACCCGCAAAGTGGGAAAACCACGTGTCAAAGAAGTCAAAGTACATTGAAAAGGATAGCCTTCCAGTTTTGATTTTCGGATCGACGCTTCGCAAGTCATCGACTATACAAAGAAGTGATCATCATTCCCTTTAACACACCCTCAACCGCTACCACCGCAGTGACCACTCCTTCACCCACTTCTTCTCTGCAAGATCTACAAAAACCACCCTTGTGGAGAACTCGTGCCTAAAAAGCAAATCGCCTTTTTCTGCCAAATCTTTGTGGTGTATTGTGTCATCGGTGCTGCCATTGCCAATTTGAGGTTGCAGCTCAGAGACAAACAATTGTGGACCATTTTACTGAGCAGCTGCATTGGTTACATTCTTCCCCACCCTTCCCTTTAATACTAATCTAACTGGAACAACGGTAGCCTTGTGTCCAACATCAGTCACCCTCCCAGCAGTCACAACTACAACAACAGCAATCCTCTTTTAGACACTCCTCTCACTTCGAGTGACCCCTCGGACAGCCGAACTCTGGAATTATGAACTACTAAAGCCAATTTTACTTAATGTTACCCAGTGACAGTTCCAATTGGATCACGAAACTCATTGGGAAGTGGTTTTGGTGGAAATGATTCACCCTATACAAATTCAAAATATCACTGAAACTCAAAACACTTTAAATGTCGAAATCATGAGCCCCGCATTGCAAAATGAGATTGGTAAAATTACGTTTTCAGGTATCAAAAATCCAGTTAAAAAAGCACAATCCATCATTATTCATCTACAGTGAGAAAATTGCGTCAGGCTATTATTTTAGCGGTCAACATTTGGTGGACATAATTGCTGACAGGTTAGAGGCAGCGTTTGGCAAAGCCCTGAACAGAGCCAAAAAGGTGTTAAGATTGAGTACCATAAAGTGGCTCGTCGCCTAATGATGAAATTTTCGGATATAGAAACGTTGGCCATCAGTTTTAATGGTCATTGTTTTTAAAATTTTGGGTGCGAATCCACAGTTGGTAACACAGAATTTGAGCCCGAAGATCAACAGTAATATTGATTTTTACAAGGCTTTTGGATCCCCGATAGAACTGAAAGAAGGGCTCAAATTGATCTTTGTGTACTCTGATGTGGGACACACCTCCGTACCGTTACTACGTGTCATTTCTTTCAAAGAAAGTGGATTCTACCACGACCAATGACCAGGATAGTGGAAACACCTATCATGTTCACCGCGGATTTGTACATCCTCACTATTTACCGGCCAGCAAGTCGTATTTAGACACGGTCAACATTGCTATTAAGGAGATATGGGACAATAGTCCATTCCCCAAAGGGAGAGTCACTGTGAAACTCCATTTTCGTAAACGATTCTCTAACGAAATATAAGTCATTTATCCTGTGTACCGAGGAGTCGCTCGACAGCGAGGACAATGATTAGGAGATGTGTTGAAATCGGCCTTTCGTTCGGTGGCCCCCCATTTTGAAACCAATAGTGACGCGATGATTGCACGCTTTAAAAGATGCCGCACTGACGCACGGCAAAGATTTTTTTTAAAAATGTCATCATCGACAAACAAAACCCCAAAGAAGCTTTCTTGAGAGCAGGCAGAAATATCTTGCTGCAAACGGGTAAAGAGATTTTGGGTCCATGAGAAACTTCTATAAATGCTCTGGACGCTGCCGAGTCAGGCATTCGTGCTTCCCTGCCGCCCCAGCAAGGACAAGGCAGAAAGAGACGACGAAGACACCCATTCAGAGGACTTCACAGTCATAAAGCTAGAAAGACTAAGAAAAGAAGAACTGTCCGAAACTTAGAAGTTTTTGATTATTAAACATAGCACAGAGAGGAAAAGATGCACCGAAAGTCTTACACCTGTTCGAAGTCGGAACTGGTCTGTTTGCCATGCACCCACCATGATGACGATGCAAGAACCCTAATGGGTCGAATTTCATCCCGTTTCCTCTGTCAAAGACTTAGGATCAGCACCCATCGAGTATGAAATGAAAGGACAGCCAGAAGATTACATCGATCTGAATATCAGCTATTAGTATTTGAGAGTCAAAGTTCTCGATCCGGATGGAAATGCTATAGACACCGAGCCAGTAGCCCCCGTCAACAATTTTATGAATTCCTTGTTCAGCTCAGTGGATTTGTACTTGAATAACAAACTAGTCAGTCGCAACATGGATACTTACCCTTACCAAGCCTACCTGGAAAATCTCTTGACGTACAGAAAAGAAGCCAAGAACACTCATCCGGATGATTGCGTGGTATGGAAACCTGACACGGCGGACAAATTCAATGGCAACGACGACTTGATTAAAGAGAAAGAACCGGACCACAATGTGGGATTCAACGGCCGACGAAACAAAGTCATAAACAACAAGAGTTTAGAACTAATGGATTGCTTGCATTTGGACACGTGGTTGCAAGAGAAGTATTTGCTGAACGGCGTGGATGTCCGGCAGAGACTGAATCTCTAAGCAGTACCGCTTTCCATTTGATGGATGCAACTAATGCCAATTACAAAACCTCAGTCGAAGAAGCCAAACTCTACGTGCGTCGTGTGGAAGTGTTACCTAAAGTGGGAAACGACATCAGTCACACTTTGAGCAGAATGATTGTCAAGTATCCGATACCATTCCCGCTAACCATCATTCCATGACGAGGATCATCTGTTCCAAGGACAATTACCCAAACGTTTAATCATTGGTATGGTGAGCAATTCAGCCTTCAACGGATACCACAATGAAAATCCTTTCAACTTTCATCACCATGACGTAACACAGATCGGAGTCAGTCGAGATGGCATGACCTTCTGTACCTGACCTTTCGAACCTGACTCTAGTGACGAGAAGAAGAATGACTTGAGATCATACTTGTCCCTGTACGAAGCCACCGGACAGTTAGGTACCAACACCAGTCACTTTATTACGTACGAGGAGTATGCAGGAGGCTACGCTTTGTGAGTTTTTGATTTCACTCCAGACCAAGGAAGCGACGAGGGACATTTCCACCTTATAAAATCCGACCAGAGTCGTGTGGAACTTCAGTTTGACAAACAACTAGACCACATGGTGAATGTCATCTTGTATGCCGAATTCGATAATACCATAGAAATTAACAGTTTGAGAGAAGTCATTCTTGACTTTTAGAAGCTATGGAAGACTGCTATCCCTCTTTGAATGTTGAAGAATCTATGGAAAAGGAATGGGAGGATTTCGTGGAAGCGGAACCCAAAGCCATAGACGAAGAGGACGTTGTGGTCATGTCCAGATGGCCATAACAAGATCAACATTTATTCTCCTGTTTTGCCAAACACCTGGCGGATAAAATTACAGAATTCACCAAGAAAGATTGTTATGCCAAAACGATCATCCCAGTCAAATTCAACACGTTAAATGTATTGTGATGAGTCAAGAAGAAAACTTGGACGAGTATCTGGAGAACGCTTGTTGTCTCATAGAAGAAAAAACAATGTTGCATCAGTGGTATAAAGACTTGCGTGATCATTCCTTTCCTGTTTTGGTTACTCTAGAGATCCAGTACATCGAAGCTCTCTCGGTTCGGAGTGGGGGAACGAGGTGACTTGTCAAGAGATTTTTAAGCATAATGTCAGGATTGAATTGATGACTTATCATTACCTGTGAAAGAAACATGAAAAAACAACTAAACAAAAAAATAGATACGTGGTAACTTTATTACCTTTGAATGGTTCTTACACTGCTTCTTGGAATCCTGCCGTGTGTGCTAAAGATGAACTGCCCCATCGCAAGCCTCAAGACCATGAAGCTTATGTCGTCAAGACGGACGACATTCATCTCCCAGTAATCCACTGAATAGCCGTCTACTGGTTGTGTGGAGTATTTTGATTCGTATAGATTACCGCCTTTGGAAGAAGACATCATTGACTTTCTGGGAAGAAATGCCCAAACGACACGATTCAATAATGTGAAATTACAAGGTACGGATTCCATGGTGTGTGGACAATATTGCATGTATTTTCTTCATCAACGCAGTCTTGGATATTATTTAGAACATTTAGTGACTAATTTTGATCGTAACTCTTCTAGAAATGATGACAAAGTATATCAATGGTTTTGTGACCATTATGGCTTCACTTTTCAGCGTTGTCAACCTTGTCAAAAATAGTTTCTTTTTTGTATTGTTAATTGTTGGTTCCTTGTTGTTTAAATAAAAATGTTTTGAAAATTGTCTGTAGTTTGTTTTCAATTTTATCATTATACGTGCTCTTTAACTTCTCTTTATCCCTCACCCTAAGGTAAGCTCTAATGCGTTCCGACCCAGCATAAACCGTAGGAATGTTTTCTATCGCGTCCACGCTTGAACCATATAAAGTGAGGCAGTCTCCAGACTGACCATCCACTATTGTCTCGTAAACCTATGAAGATGCCTTCTAATTTAGATAAACTAAACAAAGCCTACGTGCATTTGAATCGTGTCAGACAAAAAGCTGATACCCAAGACTGAAGAGATAGAGAATGTTAGGATGCTAAAAGTGGCCGAATACCTGATAGAAGAGGTCTTTAGAGAGGAAATCAAGAAGGAGAAAGAAGAAAGGACGGAGAAATAAAGAGAGAGAGAGAGAGAGAGAGAGAGAGAGCAGCAGCAGCAGCAGGAACCAGACAGAGGTTTTATCCACTGCCGTGTAGACATGAAAGAGTTCTCCTTCTCTTTCTGATGAAGCAGACCTTATCCCGTGAAGAAGCCTGCCGCCAGACAGGGACACAGTCTTAGAAGTCAAAAGATTACCATAACTCCCCACCCACAAAACAGACCTTTTCTGGGCTATCCCCAATACTCAGGAGAAGACATACTAGTCCAATTGCCAAATATTTGTATTTGTAGTTTAAAAAATAGACGTGTCTTTAAGCACTTCGTTTCTTTGTTTTATGTCAAAAAGTGTGCCTATAAGCACTTCGTTTCCGTAGCTTGTCAAATAGTCTGCGTTTGTAGTTAGTGTTTGTAGGTAAAAAAAAAAGTGAGTGAATGTCCACGCATTCCATGTTTTTGTTATAATATAAGTCTTGTGAATTTTGGTATCAGAGGGACGTTTTCCGCGTTTCAGACACATAAAGTGAAAGCGTACGTCAGTCTGGCTACCCAACATTGACGTATCAACTTTGAGAAGATGAGCAGAATAGCGAAATTCTTTGAACTCAAAATGCAAATTCAGGCGAATTAAAGATGAGCTGACTATGGAGGCCATAGCCGATGCTGCCAGAATTGAAGTGGAGGAAAAGGAAAAAAGAAAAAGGAAGAATAGGAAGCGAAGAGAGCGATCCTACCTTACCTGACGCTAAGGCCTCTGTGTGAAGTGAAGTTTGAGGCAAGGACAACTCCACGGCCATTAGCAACACCACAACTAGTAGCTGCACCATAGCCACTACCACCACTACCAAGAGTCGTGATCCCCCAGACAATAAATTGGGAGGAGGAGTTGCGAAACAACAACATACCCGGTTCTGGCCTAGGAGAAGAAAGGGCGAAGACTTCATGGTCCCGCAAACTGAACCTTGGGATGATGAGGCCATTGAAGCTGTTTCCGCACTCCAAGCAGCTACAGTCAATTGGGAGCAAGACTGGAGTAGGAGATGTGTATGTTGGGCTAGGCCTGTTAGGTTTCATCACTGACCGGTGCATTTGGAGTTCACAAAAAACAACCCTTTTCAGGGTTAACCAGATCTCTAACAAAGAGACTATTAAAGTTGCCAGTTTGTGTGGATGTGGAGTAGTGTGACTATAAACACTCACTCCTTTGCTGATATATGTTTGTATGAGTTCGCGTACGTTTGTGTGTTATGTGTTTTTATGCGTGCGCGAACGTTGTGTGGATAATATATTTGGGATTTATTTTTTCTCCTTCCTGTGTGTGGATAGTAGATTTGGGCTTTATTTTTTCTCCTTCCCCTGTGTTGATAATAGAGTGTGGTGTGCGTTTGTATGCGTTCGCATATGTTTGTGTGGATAGTAGATTTGGGGTTTGGTTTCTCTCCTTCCCCTGTGTGGATAGTAGAGTGTGTGTTTGTAGCTATTGTGGTTTGTTTTGTCTCCTTCCCGTGTGGATAGTAGATAATATGTGAAGTGAATGTAAGGGGTGTTTTCCGTCACGTCCGTGCTTGAAGTATATAAACTTCAGTGTTCATCGTTCGTGCCATTCAACCTTGAATAAGCAAAGAAAATGGTCAGCAATCATATGGACAAGATGTTAAAGTTGCAGGAAGTCGTGGATACCACAGCCATAGTAGAAGTGCTGCTAGTCAGAATAGGAAATGACAGAAGACATTAGACAAAAGAAGAAGAAACCCAAAAGCCCTTTTCAGGGGCACTACATTGCTTCGAAAAGATTTTCGCTCTTGCCTACAAAATGTTTTTAGTCGATTTTATATTTTATGTTTGCCTGGAAAACATTTACTTTCTTGCCTAAGTTTTTTTAGTCGATTTTATAGTTTAGGTGTGAGAGATTGATGTTGATCAATCTATTTATGTGTTATATATGTCTATGTCTCTACTGTATTTGTCTCTACCTAAGGTAGCGCATATTCAGGTCAGCCACCTGCAACATTATTGCCAATGTCCAGAGTACAACTCGATGTTAAAATTTTCTTGCCGCCAGGGTACAACTCACCTAGTTTAATATTTAAGTCCCATTGTCGCAATAGTATCCCACTTCACTGTTCACACTATTTTGTACTTTTGTAAGAATATTTATATTTTTATGTACAAAAGTAAGAAGAAATTAATAAAGTATGTGAATTGATCTATTATTTAATCTGAGACTTACTACATTCAAATTTATTTCTGATTTTACTCAGTCTTATATTATTCATACTGGGTTGGGTGTTTTTTTTTTTTTAATTCCATGTCTGAGAGGACATGTAACACAGCACCAAACAATATAGCAAGTGAGTTTCGATATGTCACTGTAGCACTCACAGGTGGGACACGAAAATCCGAACAGAACAATGTTATGAAACCACATGAATAATACCTTGACTTGTGCACCATTGCCTTTCACCTCATGTTATATCTACCCTCTTAAAGTAATCAAACGTAATTTCTTCCTGTTACAATAAAACTTGATCCTTGCTCTCCAGAGTTGACACCATACACTGCACAAACTCGGCTATGTACATTTTTCAATCAGCTTTCTCTGTCCATATGTCTGTCCAAATTAAAGCACACAATGTTTAAGGGTAAACCTACTTCACATTTCACTGAATCATGGTTGAATACTATACATGTAGTTTTTACCCCCTCTTTTACATTTTAATATGACAAACACATATCAGCTATTAAACGGATTACTTAATTTTCCAGCGTGGTGGAGGCTATAGTCTATGAAAATAATAGAATGATTCCATTCTGATATCCAGGTCCATTTTCTATGCTCAGATTATCTTCCTTCTTGTACTTGTAGGAGACTAAAGGATATCAGCGCGGAGAGCAAGGGTGTAACCGTGTAACACATATTAGTAAGCAAGTATTTTATAATTGGTTAACACCCCCCACCCTGTATACACATTTTACTTCGAAAAATACATACCATATATTGATGGATTATTTTAATTGCCAGCCTCATCGAAGCTGATTATCAAAGATAGGTTGTCAATTGAACATACCTTTGTTGTCAGCAGAAAGTTTCAATGCCAGTTGAAGTTGATGGTCCCATGAAGTGCTAGCAAAACAGCCCAAATTTATGGATCGTTGTTGTGAAGGAAAGCTTTTCCCCCAAGAATCTAGGCCCTGCAGAACTACTCCTCCGGGCTATATGTTAGCTTCGCTCCCCACCTGCCTAGATCTGGTGCGTGAGTGGAAAGGAAGAACAGGAGGAACCGCAAATGAAGCATTTCTTGTTGAAGTCAGTCCGCCGTTCTCAGGAGATGTAACGATAAGCGAACAACGATGTCTTCTCCTCCGGTATTGTTAAGAGACCATATATTTGTGCGAAGTTTTCAGGAAGTAAACAGTTTTTTGATTAGTGAGAAAATGTATCCCCACGTAAACAAAATTTTGCAATGAAGTAGGATGCGTGTTCTCCTGAGCAATGATAGGCACCAGCACAAAGGGGCGGGGCGATCTCACCTCTAAACATGTTTTGGCCAACCATAACACTTAATAACTGACCACTATATGTTTGTCCCCCACCCCGCCTACAAATAATTATGCGGGCACCCCTGTGAGTACGAATTAGGCCTAGCTTAGCTAATATCTCCCAACAGAGGGACAGATCCATCAAAAGGGCACGTCTAATGGTGTTGCGCATCAATTAGTCGTAAAAGTACTGGATAATGGGAACCCAAAGGTTGGGTGGCATGATGTCACAAGCTTAGCGACCTACTTTCCGCCATATTGCGGAGGTGAAAACAATTGCTTAGTAACAGCACGGTAGCGTTAGTTATGTTCGATATTGCAAACTCTTTTAGTTTACCTATATCTTGTTTATTTCTGTAATCTGGCAGTAGTGTGTACATGTCCCGTACATGTGAACAGGACAATATACGCCATTTAGTGTCAAGGCAGTTTGAAGGCTGTGTTTGTTATATAGGTTGTATATTGTACACTTTTCATTTATAAAATGACGAATATAAATACAAGGTTCATAAGATCAGTTGGCCACTCTTGCAATGTCTTACGTTAACAAAGAGACGCTGGATAGCGATGCTAATACACGATATTTACAGAAACTTAAAAGTTATGGAAATTAATGATTGTCCTTATAAATTTCCAGCAAATAGTTGGGTAAATAACCCAACAAAATGGCCTGAAATGACATGGCCTGATGTTTGCAACTATCTTACACCTATTTAATTTGTTTCTTAACAAAATATTTTGCTGAAGTAATTGTACAACTTTTACTCCAACCTATTTTTCTTTAATTAAACTATATCACAATCTGAAATTTTAAGTCAGTATTACCTGTGATCGTAATTATTTTTTAACATTCTCAATAATTTATATTTTTCCATTATTATTATTCTTTAATTGTTCTATTAAACCTTGAATAATAAGCACTAAAAGTTGTGTATTTTTCAACCTATGTACATTATCCACACTGCATTTATAATAATAATTGCAAATCTTAAGCATATCTTAAAATATTCTATAAATGTCACCCGCATGTTACTGAAGTCACTAGAACAATGGCGGTCGTTTTCACCTCAACGGTAGTATTACACTGAAAATGCCCGGATGTGAAAAAGTGCCCGGATTCCCGACCCAATCTATATCGACTACATATGGTCTGCTCTTATGCATGAGAAGGTTCTGAATGTGGAAACCAGGCCGAAATGAGGAACCCGAAATTAAATGTTTTGCCCCAGACAACCTCACAGAAATTTCCCGTGGACTAATAAGATGCGGAGATGAAGATAAGCATCATGAAGATCTATGCGGACAACCCAGTGGATTGGTCTGTTGGTATTCCTCATTAAATGGTTGTCTCCATCTAAAAGTGAGTACACAATATTTCACTCCAATAACAACTGAGCATAGTTGAGCTAAATGGGGGGTCCATGAAAGAGGTGAAAGGTCTTAGACGAGAAGCTGCTAGCAACCCTTATTGTGGAAAGGACAAATTCATTGTCAGAGGTCCGATCAAACCTCTGAAAAGTCTTAACATGGCACCTACTGAGACAATGTAAAGAAGGAAATTTTGCAGGATAAAGTGTGAATGTCGTCTTTGTTGGGAAAGATGTGGTAAGTAGACTTCCTACCCTGGGGATTAAAACCAAGATTAATTTCGATTTTAATTGCTTCTCCGTTTAAATTGCTCAGAAGGAGGAGTCATGGAGATTCCAGAATGCGAGCATTTCTTCACCATCATCCAGAGACTAGCGTTACTGATTTCTTCAATCCTAAGAGGTCAACGTTAGGGACTGCCATTCTTATAGTATCTCTTCTCTTCGAGTGGCAGCCCGTACATGGCTTTTGCCGTGACCCACCCCCCTAAATGTATATGCCACCAAGGCCACACCTTCCAGAAATAAAGTACCTCTGTAGAGTGCTAAATACATCGAGAGTGCATATCTCAATGTCCTAGCCAGTCTCTGAAAGACAGTGACTCCTCCTGCAAAAGGTCAGCATGCAAGACTATAGTATTCAATGTCTTTATGTTTAATTTCAATGCCTCAAGAGGCCTTGGCAGGGAGACGGATCCAGATACTCGCTGACATCCCATCTGAGAGGCACCCTAATATAAATGAGGGGGGCTTACAGGACCAAGAGAATTAATAGACCCTGCAGCCACTGAACGAGATATAGGCCAAAGCAAATAATCATGGAAGAGGGGGAGATCACACGTTTTATTGTCTGGTCCTTTCTTGGCCTTTAGACAATTTCTTAGCTCCTGTACTATCTGCGACTGAAGGAGAAATAGGTGGTCATACTTGGGCTGTATCCCAGAAAGCTTCTCCAAATTGGAGAGAATATTATTCTTTGAAGATCCTAAAAACCTGTGGCATAAATCTGGGGGAAGTAGGCGTTAAACTTTATTTATCGGCTTGCCTGTCAAACGTTCATGTCTCTTTTTCTTCCATCATCTGACTCATTAGTTGGGATCAAGGTGAACCCAACTGACGAGAAGGACCAGATGTAATGGATTCTTCTCACGTCTCAACTGCAGCCACTAAAACGTGAAGCTCATCAACCTGTCTTCACTCTCTTGGCAAAGAAGGACTATTTCATTTCATCTTGCTTCTTAAAGAAGGAGAGTTCTTGATAAGAGGTTCCTCATTAGGTCTCTGTTAAAGGGAAGAGGAGACAACTGCCTCTCCACATGTTGGAAAAAATTAAAAAAAAAGGATATTAGCCAGATTATTCATCACCAAAAAATTTTCCAGTCCATTCCCATATTGACTGAAATAAAGCATAGATGACAAGTGTTTACTTAACTGAAGCCTTCCTTTAGCCTGGTGGTTTAAGCTCAGTACTTGGTCCAAAGGTCCATGTTTCATAACTGGCATATGTCAAACGGTGGTTGGCACCTGGCAGCCCATGTTCTGAATGACACGTGGTGCCTCATGATTGGCAACCTGATACTCAAGTCAATATCAGCACCATCAACCATACTTTTCATGGGCACTTAGTGCCTGTTGTTCGGTACCTCATGACCTATGTAAGTGATAGTTATGAAAGAGGAAACTTAATTGCAGATTGCTGAGTAACTTAATATGGTTTGCCATTAAAAGCATTAAATATACTATTATTTAGCAAAGGGGGATTGCATCAAAAGGCATCATTGCAGAGTAAAGGGTTGAGCAGAGAGACTAAAGATGCTGTCAAGAATAAAAACAGATATCACCACATTTCTGATATTCTTTATTAAATTACTTTAATAGTCAATGCAATCAAGTTTCAGATCACTTCAACATTTTTATTTTCATTTTTGTATCAATTCTCAATATTACACTACTTACATATGTTTTCACCTTTCAAATATTTTAATAAAATCTCTTTCATATCTATGCAGCACAATATTTTCATATGATTCTTTGCTCAAAAAGGTTTGTTTTGCATCTTAATAAGCAAAGATATATCTCAATACATGTTTGTTAACATAACATGTTAAAAAGAGAAATGGGTAACATTTCACAGTCAACCTATTGGCATAATGCTATGCTAATGTGGTCTCCATCCCTTTTTGGGAAAAATACAAAGGTTGAGCTGATTACAAGATAACCAGTGTGCTTGACCAATTTGATCACCCGAGTGCTTGTTAAAAGTGTATACACAATTATTTACAAATGTTTAATTGGTCATTAGGTTATATTAGTTCTGAAACTGTTCTTGGTGATATTTGTAAAACCAGTTAAGTTTTACACAAAGATTAACATCACAATGCTTAACACATTATGGACTTTTCATGCTGCCATTTTGTTTAATACATTTTGCTGCATATCACTAATTTCAGCCACTATTCCTTCTTTTAATATAGGCTTAAATGATTATAGTTGGGTATTTATTGATGTGTAAATTTTACCGAATCACTCACAAAGTAAATAAAGTCCAATGGACTTTTATGTTAACTTTGCAAGTGATTAGCTAAAATTTACACATCGATAAATGCCCAACCATGATCACTGAATTAATATAATTCCAATTTACTTCCTTTCTAACATCAGATCAGCAGATTTAATCAACAAAACATTCACTTTTATAGGTCATAGGTTTCTTTCGTTAGCCTCTTGACTGCAATTGAATATATAACCCGATTTTGGCTAGCCAAGATTCGTCGATCCTTTATACAGTAATGTCATTGCAGGTCATGCTAGTGATATTTATGATCATCATTTTAATATATAAAAAATAATTCCTGCAGTTAAACCAGGATATTCCTTTTTTTGGAAAATTATGCTTGCGTATGGCATGTGTTTTTATACAATATTTTTACTTTCTATGCATTTCAACCTTTCAAAAACAAAATCGTGTCCATTAATAGTGAGATCCCTTGTTTGACATATGACCCTGACCTTTAATAACCACTGCTGTAACATATTGTCGTGGCGAAATGCAATTATTCCTTAAGACTGACTTGTAAAGTCTACCACATATCTTTGTCGGCAAATGGGATGAGTGGTGGAGTGCACAAAGGTCTGTTCAATTACATTGTTTTAACTAATAATGGTCCATTTAATCTGTGGTTTGTAAATTTTGATTGGAAATCACAGGAGTGGGTTGGTGGGTTTATGATGTTTTTATTATTAGGGTGTAATAAGTTAATACAGATAAAACTTCACATCAAATGACATGGAAAGAGGGAACCAAAAGTAGTCTGCAGAATTTATTGATGTGTAAACAAATTCCTGTTCAGTATCATGTGACCATTTATATCTAATCAAAATGCAGAAAATGCATTCAATTCATAAAAATTGGAATTATAATACAAGTGACAACAATCTCAGATTTTTCATGTGCCGTTTTTAAGACTTGAAACCAGTACTTCAAATTATGCCACACACTGTAATTATTTAGCACCAAAGTTCAGACCAGAGATTCGACATTTTAGACTATAAATTTAACTTACTACTCTATCAATAATGAATGTCAGTCTGTTTCCTAATCTGAGCTTCCTCTGAACCTTCCCAATCTATTTTTCATACTTGGACATTTATGTTGGGGTCTGGTGTCTGAACCAATTGCCTATCAAAAAGTTTGAATTCTCCACCACCATGCTGTGGCAGCACATGTCAGCCAATTACTGGTGAGCCTAACAAACTTAAACATTGCTACATGGAGACATACCTGCATGAAATCAATAGGAAAATGATTTATTTTCTTAGAAATTGCAAGTATTATAATCATTATGTCTTCCATCCTCTGACAGGAGACGAAACTACAGCATTGATGAAACTTGACCTGGTACTGACCATTTGTGCTTCTAGTCAAATGACTACACTGATGTCACAACCTACATGTTCTTGGCATCAGACTTCAAGTGTCATATCAACAATTAAGCCCTTTCTAATGTTGCTGTGCAAATAATGAAATATATTAAATGAAAGTCACATACCTTTCATAAAAACCTGAAAGCTCACATCATTCCCAACATATGTATTCTGAGAACTAACAGAAACCTGTCACTTTCACATGGACAAAGCCAGATTCATCAAGCAGACAGCACATGTCAAATGGTAGTCATGTTATACAATAAAACCATCACTGACACTGGCTGTTTCCTTTTTTCTACATTTGAAACAGGTTGTTATTGACATCTTGTTACCGATGATCTCATGAACATGTAGGTTGCAAGATTTGTGTACTCGTGTGACTAGCAATCCAAATGGCAAAAACCAGCTTAAATTTCATCAACAACGTAATTTCAGCTCGTCTGTCAGCTGATTAATAATGTAATGATTGTAATATTCACAATTAAGGACTTTTCATGATCAGGAAAAATTCTATAATTTCTTCTGACTTTTTCCAATTTTCTGGTAGTGTGGGCACCCTGTAACAATCATAAAAGTCAAATGCTGGCTTGAAGTTACCAATGCTCAATTCATGTAATTTGTACCTGAATGCGTGTAAATCAGTTCATGACTGTAAGTAAATAAGTATCACAACATTGTCAATTCAAGACATTAAGTAAATAAGATAAAACATTTTCTCTGTGTCTTAATGAAAGAAGGTTATAAGCTGTCCTCTCTGTAATACTACTGAATACACTTGATAACCATAAAGTTTTAACTGCTGTAGACATTAGAACAATTATTTACAATGTCGACGTATCCTACTGGCTCTCTGCATATCCATCTGATGCCAATAGCTTCCATTTTCTGTTGGAATGGAAATGAAAAGTCGACAATCGCTAGGAAAGTAAATGATTCTCTTCTCTCTTCTCTCTGAGGCTTGAGTTCCCTCAAGTCTTGTATCAACCAACTTATGCGCAATCACTTCATCTCCATGCCTAAGTCTATCTAAAACTTCCCCTGGAATTTCTTCTCCCAGTGCTCTCTCAAACTCCTTGGAGTCAACCATGATAAATGTGCTTTCTTCTGAAGATAGCTTTTTTCCTCCTTTGGTTTTAGTTTTTAGTGAGGAATCAATGACAGACTGCATTAAGGATATGAAACTTTTCTCTGAGATTTGCGGGAATCTTTTACTATCTGGACAACTGAAGAAGAGAAAGACCAAGAAAAAATGATAAACTGAGCAAATTTCATAACTTAAATGAGAATTTACTTAAGCAAAATGGAAAACTGACAAACAATAGAAAATTAATGTATTATGAAAATAATGTCTTTTTGACATGTAGATTATGAATGACCCATAGAGTGACCCACATACACTTTCTGTGTAACCAGCATCTGTAAGCACCCTGAGTATGCTTTTAATTTGTTTAGAATATGCAAAATATATGAATTCAGTTTAAAATACAACAAAAATTAACTTCTCTATGGTCAAGGATATGAGCAGAAACATGTCGCATGGGTATATACCCTATTGCTTTTATTGATATTGTACAGTAGCCACTTTTTAGAAGCATGTAAAATTTGGTGATTTTAATTTATACATTGTATTTTATTCTTGGCAAGTAATATCTTTTTTTAAAAACTGTGGTCTATAAGAGGTTACAATATTTAAGGCGATAAATTCTTCTGCAATTTATTTTCATGATCCAAACCAAAGACTGTTCATCATCAAACTTTCAAAGTGAATTGTATCCATTATTATAGACAAGTATTTACATTTGTTTTCACATCCCTCTCAAGTCAAGTCAGCATCTTTAGACACTTATGCTATGTCATGTGACCATCATCATAATTCCAGGGTGACCATAATGTTGAGCTTGAACACCCTGATCCTGTATGTCAACATATTTTGATCAACTGCTTTTCAGAGAGTCATTTAATTGTGGATCATACTATCGGATACTCTTGTTCACACATTCTTCAATGCATACGTATCAACACTGATCTTGTATTAGCATTGTGTTTGCATACGCTTCTGTATCATTTTATCAAAAACTCCCTTTCCTCTGTTACAGAAGCTTGATTTAGTGGTATCAATCACAAACATGTGATCTCACTGTTAGCTATTAAATGTATTTTCACAATTCTTTGGGCAAAAATGTAGACAAAATTACTGGAGTAAAAGCAAGATAAATCTACATCTAAACATATCAAGGGCTAATAAATTATTAATAAATGATAATATAATGATCATGGTTATTAAGGCATTTTCTGTCATATCTATCCTCAACAAGAATTCCACAGAATGCTATGCTTTGACACCTCTGCCATGGCATAATCCAACCAGAGTGTAACCAATGATTACATAGCTTACCTCTGTGTAGCTCTGAGTAGTCTCCAGTAGTCAATGTAAATATTACCATACATAAATTAAGACTACAGTGATCCTGAATGAAATATTGTCCACTTTTCTAACCAAATTTTTCAATCCATTTCATACAGTGGAACTTAAAAGTTTTAACTTTTCATTGTTAATATGTCACCAATACTGTTGTGATATACCATGCAGCCATCTGGCTGGCTATCTACTTATCCACCTACACACTCACCAACCCACCCACTTATCTACTGTGACAGGTCATAAAAGACAAAAAAACAATAAAAAGTACATTCTTATCCATGATATCAAGGCAGAGTACAAACGGTAAATCATCCATCAATAATTACCTTGATTAGCCATGACAACAGAGGTGTCACATGAAAAACATGCAGCATGTGGTCTACTAATTAAATTCCTATACCCATTCACATGTATCACAGTAAAACGGCTGAAGAAAACCTAACACAACATAATATGCATATTCATAAATATGGAATGTTTACATTAAATAAGACAGTTTATTCCTACTTTCAACTGTTCTATTAAAAGAGGGCTTTCTGGGTAGGCTGGGGTACATATAGATCTAGCATGGACGAACTTATTACAAATAGTTTGAACCAATGAAAGGAAAGCATAAAATATAGATCACAATGACTTTTGTTATAAGTATATTGTAATAGTTACAGAGATTCATCCAATTATCAAGTTTAATGACTGCAAGATACACCTCAACCAATAAATGAACTTAACACAATATTTTAAGAAAGTCACATCAGCATGAATTATGTCACTTAGACCTCTCTCTGCAGTAAGAATGTAGAATTTATCAAGATGAACTCACAGAGCTGCATGATTCTAGATCGAATAATACGCATGACATGTCCAAGGCTTATATAATCAAGAGCTAAATGCAAAATCTTTATCAGAGCCTATAAATTAAGCAAGTAACATGAGCTTCTTATGTTGTAATATTCTGGGGGGAGAAAAAAAACTTCTGGTCATGTGCTAAATGCAAAACCTTAACCTATGCCAGTAAACTGTGAAAAATAGGTCATAGTAACATTCTTGGAAATAAGGTACTAGCAGAGACACATCCAAACAGTATGATGATTCTACCAGATGCAAAGAGAGAGAGAGATATATAAACAGTTAAAACACAAAATTTAACTGTAAATTGTGAAATATAAGTGACCTACATTTGTAATAACGGAGTGGTACTCATCAAGATGCAGCCTTCGCTAAGTTTCATGGTCCCAGGTATAATGGTATTTATACATATGCATGAAACCTACAAATGCACAACTAATGTACATGTACAGAGTTATTCCAGCAGCCCTTTCCAACAGGGATGGTGATGTGACATTTTCTCCAAACTGTTGCCTAAGAGCTAGCAAGAAAGAATGGTTGACTTTCAATGGGGGTCTACATATGCATGTGATGTGATGTGATTTTGATTTTTAACGCAGCTTTAACAATTTTTCAGTCATATCGCTACGATGTCTGCAATGTGGCAGTTTATAGTGATGTCTAGCACTGGGGCATCATGCCGCAGACATGTAGCATGATGTCCCACCCAGTCACATTATCCTGACACCAGGCCGACCAGTCCTAACACTAACCTCTTAATAATGAACGACAAGCGAGGCAGCTGTTAGTACCATTTTTTAAGTCTCTGGTATGACTCAGCTGGGGATCGAACCCACAACCTCCCGCATCCAAGGCGGAAGTTCTATCCACTAGGCCACCGGAGCGGTTCATATATGTATGTACTGTAATCTGCACAGATGCTAACATCTACACTGCAGCTTATATGTACTGTGTAGAGGTGAGCAAAGAAAGACTTTTTTTACAATGATTTATTGGCTGTGAAATTTCTAAATAGTGTTTTGTGATTGTTATCCATACAATTTTGGTAACTGTTTTAATTCCAGTAGGAATAAAGCTCTCAGTCTAATTTTGAGCACTAAACCACATTAGCAGATAGTGAAATAAGCATTAATTTACTCTATTCCTATTTCAAACAGTTAAAGAAAAGAAATCTAAGTTTTGTGCTGCAATATATTGAAGTGTGATGTGGAAAAAGACACTTAATGAGTATTGAAGTTTCCAGTTGAATTGTAAAATATCTGCTCAAGATTAAAAAAATAATAGAATCTGTATTGGGGTTTGCACTGAAACAAGGAAATCTGTCAAGGGAATGTATTGTCTCCTCAACATGGCTCTGCCTAATGGAGAGACAAATAATGTAACCCCTGCAACTGGGATTTCCCTGTCTTGATACAAACACCAACACAGATTATTTTTCTCACCCAATTTTTCCTTTCAAATTAAAATAACCCTGGCACTTTTGTAATATAGTTAGCAGATTCAACACATACAGTATCATCATGTTACAGTATTGCCTTCACTTTTTATATAGCTCATCAGGTCTTATACTGTTTAAAGAAAATCTGAACATTTATCTAGTTAGAATCTAGCTATATATGCCACTCTTAGAAAAGAAAAAAGAAGTTATAACTGTTATATGCTGTAAGTATTGTACAATGAACATCTTGAGCTATGTGCTGTTGCTTCTAAACACTGCACATTAATACAAATATGTTAAATACAAGTATGTTAATGAGGGCAGTGGAGTGAGCAGTTGACCCGTAAGTACACAAATTCTATGCATGAGAAAACAGAAACATAAAAACAATCAATATTATTACTGTATTATCACATTCAATCATTCAATGTCATATGGAAATAACAAAAAGTAATTAGTATCTTTTATTTGTATTAGTAATTATTATCTTTTATACTGATAACTTTCAACTTAATCAATTCTATTTTGGAAAAAGTATATGATAGTCAATGGTACAGTACAATACTGGCTACACAGCTCTAACAAAGTGATTATGACTGAGATTTCTAATTCATGATTTTCTTGGAAATGTATATTTTTTTGTCCTGGAAATATGGCAAGTGTTGCTATTACTAGTGAAATGATACGCTACATCGAAGTCTTCTTGTGGAAAAGTGTGTGACCTACAGAATCAACCACTCTGATTATTAAGTGCATGAGTTTTCATTTTCAATTGCATTATGTCTGACTCAACTGGGCAGCTTTGGTTTGTTTCACAAAGTTTGATAATGCAGGCCTGATACACATTTCTGGTTGTTGCCAGCTATACAGTAGCTCTTGACAAAGTATGCCTTTTGTAGCCAGTTATGTGCAAAGCCTGCATGTACAAAACTGTGTTTTCTGTTATAGTTCATTCCATAAAGAACTGTGAATCTTATCCTATCTGTAACTCAGTGCATTTTCAGGTCAGTGTCACTAAATGTAGCTAAAAGTATTTAATTAATTTCACACAAAATATTTAAAATGAATTATGTACTTTTAGCTACATTTCATGATGCTGACCTGAAAATTTACTATCAGGCAGGACAAAGTCTGCCATGTTATGTGGAATGAACTATAGTTTCTAGCATAATACCAAAAAGCTCAACTTCATTTGTGTGACACGTGTCTCTCTCAAATTGTTTTGTATGGTGTGCTATCAAAGTAGGAGAGATCTTAGGTTGCTCTATGAGTCAAGTTATATTTGTTATATGTTATTGTTTCTTGATTTTATAACAACTCCATCAGGAGCAACATAAGATGGTTTATTCTTTTTAAAAATGGTTCCTTGCATGTGGACACGATATCTGAGACAACCAGACTGAGATAAGAAAAGTAAGGTTACCAAAACAGCCAGATTTCTCCGTCTATGCATTGGGTATGTTCATCATGAAATAACAATAGTTTACATGTAATATATCAGAGAAACATCAAAATACCATAAGAGGTCAGTTAAACACCAAAGAAGAATAATGGGGCAATTTGGCTTGAAAAGCACCAAAAAATTACAAGAGGAGAGCAACTATACTTACCCCAACAATAATGTCATCAGTTGATTCATCGCATCATGTGAATGTTCAAAGAAAGAAATAACATTCTGCCTGACAACGGACTCAGCCATATTAGGTACAAAGTCAGAAATATCTCCTGCTGGTCCAAAATGAAACAATTTATCACCCAATAAGTCAAAGAAAATCTGTGCTCTTTCAACTCCAAACAAATGTTTTGCCTCAGACACTACCAAGTCAAAATAAGTCATCATTCTAAAAGTCTCATTTCTGATGACATTTCTGTATAGTTTGATCATTGTCGATTCCTGGTTAGACCTGTAATAATGAAACACTGTAAATATTTTTATCAGACTTTTCAATTAAACATGACATGCAATAATGGAAAATTGTTAATAATTTTATCAGACTTTTCAATTACACATGACATGCAATAATGGAATATTGTTAATAATTTTATCAGACTTTCCAGTTACACATCACCTTCATTAATGGAATACTGTTAATAATGTTATCATTTTCCAAGTAATATTGTTAATAATTTTTTCAGACATTCTGATTACCAAGACACACAATAATGGAATATTATTAATAACCTTATTAGACTTCCTCAATGAAAAGGACCTCCAATAATGCAGGGATCACACAGATAGGGGAACTGAAATTTATTGACTTTTGAATGGCTTTTTACTGACCAGTTCTCAGTTTACTTGAACTACTCTCAGTATTAGGAGTTTAACAAACTCATGCTAATGGCTGGACAGATGACAAACCACCGTCTATGACTAGGAGAGCAAAACATACCTTTTTTCAGCTGCTGCATTTTTAACCTGCAAATAGAAGAGGATAGTATAACAATTATCAAGTTTATGGAACTAAAACTGAGTCCAAAAACAACATGGATGTCTCCACCGGTAATATGCACATTAATATAGGATTAAATGATCATGGTTGGGTATTTATCGATGTGTAAATTTTACTGAATCACTCACAAAGTAAATAAAGTCCAAAGGACTTTGTGTTAACTTTGTGATTTGTGATAGGTAAAATTTACACATCGATAAATACCCAACCATGATCATTTAATACCTATAATTCCAATTTTGTTCTTTCTTTGGCCAAATCCACTTATTCCATCAACAATGCATTCCAATTTAAGTAGTGCATACTTTCCTTTCATTTTTCGCTATACATCGCCCCATAATACATAACCTTTACAGAATCACACGAACATATTAACTACATTCACATTTACATTTACTCCAAATATCATACTTTACATCTTAGGCAATGGCTACCGGTGATTTCAACACATTTAGTTCATTTACAACAACCTTGTTTGATTTTAGTCTGTCCCATCTGCTATGGCAGATGACCATGACCTTACATAATAACAGCTGATACTGAATGAACGAGTGTGCTAGATTAAATTTCCAATCAAACCTTAAATCGTAATGGATTGTATCCATGAACAACATGAAAATATGAAGAAGATAATGCTATCCTTTACTAACATAAAGGTAACAATTAAATAAATTGTATACAGGAATAACATTTTTATATCATTCTCAACAGAGTTAATACTTATGAAGATCCGTTCAGTGACCTAATGTCAAGTGAAATGTAATTACTGTCACAGTTACGTTTATTCTGCAACTTCATACTTTACATCTTAGGCAATGGCTACCCATAGTGTCAGCACATTTCTTTTCATTAAAAAAAAAAATACATTCTTTTTTTAATTTTAGTATATCCTATACAGGAATAACATTTTATATCTTTAATACTCAACAAGACCCTTTCATTTATCTAAAGTGAAATTAAATGTGCAGTTGTTAAATGTAGAGTTGCTCGCAAAACCAGCCATACGTTTTGTTTGGTTGCAAAGTTGAGTGCTGGAGTGCTGTAAGGAATTAATAACTACACATCAAAATAATTTAAATTAGCGAAGCAATTACCTTTATGGCTTATTATATACATGTTTCAATGGTGTTAAGTCACATTGGTGGAGATGGCAGTTTTACCATTAAAAACTTTATTCAGTCTTTGAATAATGATCTCATAAATGTTTGTTTTTATTTTTGTGTAAGTGGTAATATTCATCGTAACACCAACACCCACACACGTTTGTAAATAAGCAAACAAATTTAAAATTACAAAATTTCAAAAAAAATACCACTGAAAACACCAATGCCGCATTTTGTGTTTCATTTAATAACCTCTGAGTATTGATTTATTTCAACAGCTTTTAAGTCTTCCTCAGATAATTTCTCAAATCTTGATTTATTTCCCTCAGCGTCCTCAAACTTTACTGGCCCAGATCCTACACCATTATTGTTGTTGTTGTGTATGGTTTTGGTGACTGAGGTCATGGGTGCAGTGTGAGAGAATTTATAAATCTCTGTTGTTCTGTTTCATTTCTGTGTTTGCAACATCCATTGCATTATCTTCCAATCCATCTTTATCTGCTTCAATCGTTGCCATTATTTCTTTTAACTCTTTGTCATCTAATTGTTAAAAAAACTCCAAAGAAAATTGCAAAATCACTGCAATCAGCCATTTTGTGCGACTATGTAGCAGACGAATGCCAAACTGTAAACTATATATTTCAATCAAAGAATATTGGATAAAGTATAAAAAGGTTATAATTTATACTTATTTGCTGAAAAAAAATCTAAAAGATGAAACATTGTCTCACAATGATGTGTCTGCAATGTTTGTTTATATTGCAAACAATACAAAAACCGAAGTAATCCCAGAATTTATCGATGTGTGAAAAATTCCAGATCAAAATCAGGTGACCGTTTACAGCCAATCGTATTGCAGAAAATCCATTTCATTTATAAAAACTGGAATTATCACATTATAAAATTATATTTTGTGGAGGCAATTCTACCAACATGTCTTGCCCAGAGACACATTACAGCATCCAACCTGACTGTTAGCAGACTCTGGACCCACATGCAAGTTGCAAAGCTGCCAAGTCTGTTATGCTAATGCCTGTGCCACTGTGGCTCTTAATAATAATAATAATAATCCAGTCTGTCGTATATTTGTTACCCAACTGCAACTCGAAATTGCAGTATATAAACTAACCCATACGATGTGCATATGCAAGGAAATAAGGTGCAATCTCAGGAAAGGGCACTATTTGTCAATTATTCACAGTATAGAAATACATTTCGTTGATCAGTAATTATCTATAATGGGGTTTTAAGTAGCGAAAATGGGCTGCAAATTGAAACTGCAGTTTTGAATGTTGGTATAAATGTCTAATCTTTTCAAAGTGCCACAAATTTTTACGACCACTAAATTTATGAATCAGTTACCAAAGCTTAGCAGAAATAATACGTTTGCAATACATTTGGCAGTTTCCAAGATTGGATAATGAAGTAAAATGCAGTTCTTTTTTAAGTTCTTGGCACCATCAATACGTTTTGTCATTACAAAGTTTCAGGTGTAGTTCACAATAATTTTGGGATCATGGCTACATTTTAACAAATCTAAACTCTATAAATAGCTGATACTTGTACAAAGTGAGAGAAAAAAATAAAAATAGCACAGAAACACAAAATTAGGTCCCAATTATACACATTGTAACAAGCATTGTTGAAAATTCTAAAATTAATAAAAGTTCATAAAAAATCCAAAGAAACGAATATACTATGTTTATATGTTTTAATATATTATAGTTGTCCCATTTAAAAAAAAAAACGCTAAGTTAATAATAATAATAATAATAATAATAATAATGAGAACTATGTACAGCGCCTAATCTTTAGAAGCTCTAAGCGCTTTACAAGATTAGACAACACCTATAAGATAAAAAAAACAACATATATAATGATACGATTACAAACACAAACACCATGAAATTAGTAAACATAGAAAAAACATGCTGAGAATATTTAAGGCAGGAAACATTAGGTATTTTAAGTTTGTTCTTGCAGTCGAAATAAGTGAGTTTTGGGCCATGTTACTGGGACCTGGTATGCAAAAAAACGCTGTCCATATGTCTTCGTTTTCATAGTAGTAATAATGAGTATACAATTGTCAGAAGAGGAGCGTAAGTATTATGCTGCTGTGTACACATGGGTGAGGTAGGATAGGTATGTTGGACTAGAGTCCGTCAGTGAAACATAGCACATAGAACAAATTTTGTGTTTGATTCTGGATCAAATGGATAGCTGTGTAGGGTACAAAGCATTGGGGAGGTGTGCTCTGATTGTGGTACTCTAAGTATGATCCGAGCAGCTGTGAACTTTTTGAAGTTTTTGGAGTAGATATTGAGATGAACCAGACAGAATTGAGTTACAATAATCCAGTCTTGAAAGTACTAATAAACACACAAGTGTTTTAGTGGCATCAACTGGAACATATTTGCGAATGGAGTTGATACGTCTCAGTTAAAGATGTGCAGCCTTGATGACATGTTGGTGCAATGTGAGAGTACTGTCCAGAGTAACACCTAGGTTTCATACTGATTGTGTGAATTTAATGTTGGTGTTGCTGTTATTTATTGTTTGAGGTAAAGGATGCGAATGAGAAAGTCTTTGTTTTATAATCGGAATGGCCTCAGTTTTATCATCATTCATCTGCAGCTTGTTTCATGTCATCCATGATTTCACATCAGAAATGCACCTCTCTACACCTTGGATGGTAGCATCAACCTAAGTTGGGTGGCTAGATTTGTATATTTGGGTGTCATCAGCATACAATTGGTGAGACACTGGATGATGATCTATGACACATGAGAGCGGCTGAATGTATAGAATGAAGAGAACAGGTCCAAGAACAGACCCCTGTAGAACACCACAACATAGATCAACTGGGCTGTAGTGTATTCCATTTGCAGACACAATTTGTGTCCTGTCGACCAAGTTGGACTAGAACCACAGTAAAGCTGTATTATGAATGCCAAATATATTTAATAGATATGGGTAACTGCAATATGCCATTTTTTGCTTTACTTGAAACACACTTATTTTGTGATGAATTTAAAGAAAAAAAATACCACAACCACAAATAACATTTTAGCCCAATAAAATTAAATAGCCAGTTCTTTACAGTACACATGCATTCAGAACTGAACCCGTCATGTACATGCATATTCAGTCTTGAACTGGGTCATTACTTCTCAAGGACTAACATATGGTTTTCATTTAAGTGAAAATTCAGTGTTTTCTTTCATGCTGCTTGTGTTTTTAAACACTGGCTGCTGTTATCTGGAATTTAATTGTCCAAACATCAGAGGATTACTTTTCATTTTTAAAAAGTAGGATAAATTTACACTGTTCAAGAGAAGCTCAACAAGATGTGCCTCTTGTCAAGTCAATGTGCGAATTTTCTGAATGCACGAAATATTCAAGACATTTAAAAATAACTTCTATTATTCAAATATATGATCAGAATAAAGATCACTGATTGTTGAAATGGCATTTGATTGTAAATCACTCATGATGCATCGGTCTTTTCATGGGTGATCTTCATTGACTGGCTGTTCAAATGTCACTTACTAATGCTGATTAGCTGCTCCATGGTGAAGATGCCATCAGCATGCCAGCTGAGGCATGGTGGTGATCTGTAGGCATTGTATTGCACCATCACAGAGCATTATCATGAATGAAAGTGGATGGGGTTAAGTCTCACACCACAATGCAAGAGGTTAAAAAAATACAAAAGTGAGCTGTATTGTATGGCGTGGGCAAAGAGGTAACAAGGTAGTCTAATAAATCAGCCCCAAGTCTGTAATGATACTGACTGAAGAATTATGGGCTCATCTCACCTGTTCTTTAAAAGGTGAAACTGCATGCTGACACTTATGTCCACACACATTTTAAACACCAGTATTACTCAATACACTCGAGTTACAATCAGCTGAAGGGTCCTTTTGGCAATATGTACAGAATATTGTCAGATCAAATCCTGTTTGTCAAGTTGTAAATGGATATGGAATAATACAACCCAACCAACTGAGGCTATTTTGATCTGTGTCCTTATGCTGGATGACAACACGGAATAAGCTTCTTCTTGATAAATTGTGCTTAACAACAAAGAATTCCAAATTATTGCAGTTTTTGTTGAGAAAATGAGTGGTGAATGTATGCTTGCACGATATAAATTTATAGAATTATATGCATGAAAATATTTATATTTGTTCCTATTTATGGAGGAGAGATTAGGGTGATCATTTGTCCTTTTTGAAGGCAACATTTGGCCTGTTACACAACGTCAACATCTTCAGTGTTTTAAATTGCTGCATGATGACTTCATGCTACATTTGGGAATGTAGGCCTTTATAAAGAATATTTTCAAGAAAGTGTGTGTTTGGATTCTTTTTTCTATTTCTGAACCGGGATAAGTAATGTTTCTCCAGCATTGGTTGTGAGAAGTATTTATTCATGAGAACTCATTAAAGAAGATCTAGGTGTACAAGTTTAGCAAATCTGGGTTGGGATGGAGCACCTGCCATAATGGTTGCTTGAGCAAATGAGGGAATATCTTGATTTGCCTTGGGATTCTGTTAATATATTGATGAAGTTACTGATCCAAATTTTTCAAATTCTACTGGAGCAAAGCAGAATGAGGAGACATTCTGATTCTCTTGTTCTCTATGTCACCTTTGGAATCTGAGGATAAGCGCATATGTCCAGGCCAAATTTCTCTATAGAAAAGTCATCAACTGCCCAGACCTTCACACCCAGATCTGGTATGGCATTACACGTCACAAACAGGTCTAGCACTGAGTGAAACCAAAGGAATGAGGACACCAATCCAATTGTATTAGTTGATTCTTCATTTACAAATCGTTTAATTCCAGAATGACTGCATATTCTCCCGGAATGGAAGTCGTTTACAACCTCTCCTGGTGTTCTATCATAAACCAAGGAGCATAACTGAGTTGACTGAGTGAGCTGAGCACTATGACCAGCGAAATGTGACACATCCTATAGAACCCTAGACAGAGAATGTGGTGCACAGAAAGTGACACTGAGTCCCTCGGTAGTTTCTCCTCAGATCACGATGGAAATCCTTTTTGTATTCGGCAAATAAGGATTAGAGACACCCCAAAATCAGGATCTAAGATAAAGTCTCCACGCCTATGATAGCATTTTGAGATAAGGATGCTCTCTGTTTCTTTGCCACTTTCGTTGTGGAGAACTTTAAATTGGATATTACAGCTTCACAGCAGCCGATATTCTAGGGACACCTCGGGAATCATTTTCTTGATTGCCTTACAAATCCTTCCACTGTAGTTGAAATCACACGGAAAAAATCCTGTGTGACTTGTTTATTTTATCAACCTGATCATTAAAAAGGAGAATAGATGGCAAAGGTTGCTAGTGTAGCTTGGCCTTATGATGGTTTTAATAAAGGTGGAGGCTGAGAGCAGTTCGTCTTGTTCTAGCAGTTATAAGTTCGTAGCTGCCTTGGCCAGAGTCTGTTGGGCCACTATTTTTAAGATGTGAACATTCACAAAAATCCGATGGTGGTAGGTGGAAAACCCCATTCAATCCTTGCCCTTAAGGCAGAGTCTTCACAAATCATAGTATCATTTAATAACAACAAGGGGACTTAAGATATAGTTTAGTCATCTTTTGATGAAGTTGGTGAGGATGACGCATCTTATGCTTGAACTAGCTGGAGAAGAATATCAAGAATTGTGTCACAATATACCCGTAACACATCTTGAATTTGATACCATCACTTTCAAGCTGTTGCAAAGTATATGGTCCATCAGGGTGGCAATCGCTTGATAACAAATAAAACGACGCCTATTCCATACTGAGGCAACAAGCTGGACATTGTAAATAGTAAATGCAATAGGGGCACTATACAAGCTAGATTGGTCCGTAAGAATGCCTGTATAAAGTGGATTCTTGGATACTGAGGCATTAAGCAGGATATGATATGCTGAAGATGCCTAGTGGCATGTCATGAAACTTAACAAAGCTTGTTCTTCTGATGGCTGATACTGTACGATTGATTGTGATCATGGGCAAATGTGATCAGAGATAGATGGTACAATCTGGTCGTGATGGAACATAATCATCTTGGATAGCAGGAAGTAGTCCAGTTCTTGAGATTGGATTAGGGTACGGCATATTTATCCAAATAAGCTGTCCTTAAGAATGATATGTAAAATGGTAACTGAGACTGTTGTTAGCTGTCTTACTTCCAATCACAACATGACAATTACCTAACAAGGTGCATGTGACCTGCCCAGGTAAAGTACCTGAAACGTCGCTATTAACTCATTCAGCCCCAGACCCGTTATCAGTATCACTGCTGCTATGCCCCAGCAGCACTAAGCTGTGTCTAGCTGCTTGTGCCCCATAGTTTTTACCTGTTTGAAACATCGTGCACATGCATTCACTCTTACCTTCATTCCTCTGCATACATCCAATTAAAATCCAAGAAAGTTTCACCATTTATTGCAAATGAATTTGTCTACACAGTGATGTATTTTTTTCCCTATTTGTCCAAGTCTTTCACGACTTATTTATACAGAATTTACGAAATTATGTGCAACGTTTATTCGCAAGAACTCGATCATCATCGCTGTCAGCATCCTCATCTTCGGACGATTCAGTCTCAGAAACTTATATGTCAGAATCGAAATCTCACAAAATATCCAACTGCCGAACATATCTTTCCTCAGCTTGCTCAGTATTTTCAAGATCAAACCCGAGAAACTCCTCATTTTTGCTCTCATCAAAAATCACTCTTACGTCCGCCATCATTTACGATTTTTCATGACCAGAACACGTGTAGTTAAACCGCTTTCAAAACAGGAGCCCTTAGCTTCTGAACAATTCAAATTTCCGCAAATGAAAGTAAAATCATTTCTGATTGGTTTAATAGTTGTTAGTTCTTGGAATAAACCCATTTCTAACCAATCAGAGACGTTGAATCTAACACACATTCATCACGCTTGGAGACGGGATCGGCCATTGAATGCAGTAAAAAAATCACGACTACAGGCGGGATCGGCCATTGAATGCAGAAACCGGATCACGCCTACAGACGGGATCGGGGCTTAAAGGGTTAATGCTTGTGAATATGATGCTAAAAATATCAATTCAAATAAAATATACCTGTAGGAAAGGCCAATCACTTGCTTATACATCGTAGAAACAATGACCGAAGCGTTGCCTACATTAATCAAATACTTATATATGACCAACAAATGCAAAGAAATCTTACCTGTATATATATGACTGCAGTAGAAACTCTACAGAAATATAAATGAGTTTTCTATAGTATAAATACATTCACATAAGAGTGCGCTGGAGCATTATTATTGAGATGTTTATAATTTTTTTTTATACTTTATGACAAGAGGTGATATGAATATCTTTATTGTGTGCTTAATCTTTGTCCATGATTGTCGAGTGCAAGGTCCTTGTAAGCCACATTAGATATCTAAGTTTTGCCCATGATTGTGGATTGTACTTTAAGATAAAGATGATTTTTGAACAGCCTGTTTACTTGGATTTGAGTTCAGAACAACGGAAAATCTTCAACCTGATTTTGTCAGGTTTCTTTGCTGAATGTTAAATAAGCCGTCCTCATCTTGTTTAGGAATTTGATGGAAACTTCCATCCAGGCTTAAAATATAAGGCTTTAGTATCTTCATTGGAAGGCAGGCACAAGTTCCCAAAAATGCCCACTTATGATGCTCCAGCAATCCAAGATGGAAGGCTTAGGGGGCCAGGCAGGAGTGTGAACCTTAAATCTAGTTGGAAGAGATGAGAGGTCAGAACATGTTCAGTTGGGTGGGGGCGGTTATGACCAAACTTTAACATGCCTTGCATGCTCCTGACAATTCTAAGCCTTTAAGAAAATAAATACCTAGACAAATGATGAGGAATAAATTCACAAAAATACCCCACCAATACCGACTTTCCAACCATAACCTTGTCATGGACATGACCATTATGATTTTCTAAGTGGCTGCTGTGATGTCATATTGGATGCCTCAGTAGCGCCATTCTCATTTAAGGATCAATTAGAGAATGAGATGAATTTGTCTGTAATTTTTCATGGTAATCATCAGTTTAGGTAAGTAGTGATAACAAATCAATTCCAAGAGATAGACAGACATTGGACTAATGATAAAATGATCATCCATAAGTTCTTCGGGTCAATGGCCAGTAGACACAGATTAATGATTCTTTTTTTTTGGTGTTTTTTTTCATAAACAATTGTTCTTAAAATTTGCTTGACATAATATTCTTAGAAGGCTGCAATACATATAGGTTTACATTGGATGAATCAATAGGATTCTGAACACAAATTCATAAGCCATGTTACTTAATCAAAGTCTGTACCTTCTTTGGTTTTAAGGTAACACGAATTGAATTATCACTTATTGAATTATCAAGTTTAACAATCAAAATGTAAAACACACCCAGTGAATGAATATAATCTTAACAAAAGCCACTGAAACATGCAAGATAGACCATAGAGATTTCTTTTCTAAAACAAATGTATAACTGGTGAAGATGCATCAACCAAACTGCATGATAAATGGTAGCATGGCATTCATATAACACACCAAAAAATAATAATGCCATGACCTAAATACTGGCGGTTCAACATCATTTACACACATCTTGCAAGACTTTTATTTCAGTATGCTTTCTGTCAAAATTTGATCAAAAGTCATAAGAACCTTCTTGAGAAGACATTTAAATATTTATCTATTATTTTAAAAAGCAAATTTCAAAGCCATCTACACCAGAATGGTTGATGTAAAAATCTGTCCAAATACAGTTGAATGCTTTTGAGAAGGTCTTGTAAAGGTATCATCTTTTGAGTAGAGATATCAAAATTTTAGAAAACTCCTACAGAGTACCCACCAGTCCTAACCGACAGTTTCAAAGGGAAATTGTATTTAATATGAACCTGAACTGCTTTATTGTAGGTTCACACATGCCATCCACCAGGAGTGGCATAAGCTTAATTATTACAAATATAAGTGCCAAAAAAGCATAATCTCAGCATAAAGAGGGCAATTTATATACTGCATGACACAATTACAGAACAATGTATGAAAACATACATTTAATTGTGCTACTTACCTTGATCTGAAGTTAAAATTGTTGTCGGAAACATACTAATCTACGTGGATTACAACAAATATTAGTACAAGAGTACAGAAATATATGCATGATTGTTTTTTTGTCAAACGTCAGTTATATTCTGTAACGTGGGCTCTTCTAGATGAGGTTGTTTAACCGCTTTCCTTTATCGGGTAATGTTGACCAAATCTGATGGTGGACTGGCACCATCTGCATAACTCCAAAGGACTTTCAAGCTAGGAGGGTTTCTAATTTAAAAACAATTCTGTAAGGCAATTTTAAGAACAAAATTAATCTTACTCTACTATTAGAATGCAAACTAAACTTAAGTAAATATGGTACCTCAACCTGCATTGGATCTTTAGTGGTTGGTACCTCCAATTGTTTGGAATTTGCCAGATTTTCCCCATTGTTTGGAATGTGATATGCTACTTCCTCCTCCTCGACTTCCTCATTTACCTCCTCATCTCCTAGGCTATCTTCCTTTTTTTCATTGTTCCTCTTCTAAAGATAAAACAAAAACGAATTCCCTTCAGAGAATTGATGCTCTACTAGGTAAAAGAGAATGTTCAGGTATTTAACATAAAACCATTTCATCCTTTCAAATCTTGAGGGTGGTAAAACTCACTGATATTTCAACATCTTGGATATCAGACTGGAACCATTTTCATTTATGACTAAACAGACACATAAGAAGTCTTGATATAAAAGAACCCACATTACTAAGAATGACATCAAGATTTTTAACAGCACAGACAACATGTCAACCATATTGGATGTGCTATTTGCACTATTCTCGTTTACAGCCAACTAAGTAGCATAAGAAATCTATTGGTGAAAGCCCCAAGTTAATACAACCATTGATTAGGCAGGAGTACAGATAACAATATTGTCAAGATGATCAATATCGTTTTCATATTAAAGGTCAATCTGCATCATTCTCATTCAGAACAAACTGGTCACCATACAGACTTCTCAGATGAAAACCCCGTGTCAAAATGATTTTAATTTAAGAAGAACAGCACTAAGATTTTCAGGATGGTCACCATGGTGGTCATATCAGCTGCCAAATCAGTAATATTTTCATTTATGATCAAGAATACATTATATGAAGTCTTCTGGTGTAAACCCCATGCTGATATGACTTTCTATTTTCAGACGAATAAGAATGATTTTCTCAAGATGACTGCATATTGGATAGCAGAATTACACCATTTTCATTGGCATCTGCGTTTGTGGTGAAACCACAATTTCAACATTAAAAAGCTTTTAGGATAAGTAACTACATTTACATGTTCCAGTACACTACTGTGGTAGCCAAATTGAAAGTCAAATTTTCACCATTGGCATGAACACCTAGCTTATGATCATAAGATGTTTTTCAGTAATGCTATATGCTTCTATTATCATTTATTCAGGAGAAGTAATTATAAAATGTTTTTCAACCTGGCTATTGTTGTGGGCATACTGGATGTTTTGGTGGCACCATTTTCAATTCAGACTTAGAGGACATTACAAGAATTAATTTAGCACATGCCCCATGTTGATAAGACTATTCATTCAGGAAGACTTTCAAGATGCCAGGAGAGCCATATAGAATGAACTGCACTTAAGTTATAAGGCCTTAGTATCTTCACTGGAAGGCAGGCCCAGGTCCCCAAAAATGCCCCCTTAAGGTGCTCCAGCATCCAAGATGGAATACTTAGGGGGCCAGGCAGATTTATCTACCTTCACTCTAGCTGGAAGAGATGAGAGGTCAGAACATGTGTAGTTGGGTGGGGGTAGTTATGAGCAAATTTTAACCTGCCTTGCATGCTCCTGACCTTACTAAGCCTTTAAGAAAATAAATAGCTAGACAAATAATGAGGAATAAATTCACAAAAATACCCCAACACTACCGGCTTTCCAACCATAACCCTTCATAGACATGGCCATTACAATTTTCAAAATGGCTGCTATGATGTCATATTAGATGCCTAAGTGACATCATTCTCATTTAAGGATCAATTAGGGAATGAGAAGAATTTGTAATTTTTCATGGTAATCATCAGTTTAGGTAAGTAGTGATAACGAATCAATTCCAAGAGATAGATAGACATTGGACAAATGATAAAATGTTCATCCATAAGCTCTTCTGGTCAATGGCCTGTAGGGCCAGAAAATATTTCTTAATACGAGATCAAAATAAAGACATTAATACTGATAAAACCCATATATTAATGATCCTTTATTCTTCTGGTTTATGTCATAAACAATTGTTCTTAAAACTTGCTTGACATGACCTTCTTAGTAGGCTGCAATACATATAGGTTTACAATGGATGAATCAATAGGATGTACCTTCTTTGGTTTTAAGGTAACACGTATTGAAGTATCACTTACTGAATAATCAATTTTACCATCAAAATGTAAAACACACCCAGTGAATGAATTTAATCTTAACAAAAGCCACTGAAACATGCAAGATAGACCACAGAGATTTGTTTTCTAAAACAAATGTAAAACTGGTGAAGATGCATCAACCAAACTGCACAATAAATGGTAGCATGGCATTTGTATAACACACCAAAACCTAATAAGGCCATGACCTAAATCCTGGCAGTTCAACATCATTTACACACATATTGCAAGACTTTTATTTCAGTATGCTTTCTGTCAAAATTTGATCAAAAGTCATAAGAACCTTCTTGAGAAGACATTTAAATATTTATCTATTATTTTAAAAAGCAAATTTCAAAGCCATCTACACCAGAATGGTTGATGTAAAAATCTGTCCAAATACAGTTGAATGCTTTTGAGAAGGTCTTGTAAAGGTATCATCTTTTGAGTAGAGATATCAAAATTTTAGAAAACTCCTACAGAGTACCCACCAGTCCTAACCGTCAGTTTCAAAGGGAAATTGTATTTAATATGAACCTGAACTGCTTTATTGTAGGTTCACACATGCCATCCACCAGGAGTGGCATAAGCTTAATTATTACAAATATAAGTGCCAAAAAAGCATAATCTCAGCATAAAGAGGGCAATTTATATACTGCATGACACAATTACAGAACAATGTATGAAAACATACATTTAATTGTGCTACTTACCTTGATCTGAAGTTAAAATTGTTGTCGGAAACATACTAATCTACGTGGATTACAACAAATATTAGTACAAGAGTACAGAAATATATGCATGATTGTTTTTTTGTCAAACGTCAGTTATATTCTGTAACGTGGGCTCTTCTAGATGAGGTTGTTTAACCGCTTTCCTTTATCGGGTAATGTTGACCAAATCTGATGGTGGACTGGCACCATCTGCATAACTCCAAAGGACTTTCAAGCTAGGAGGGTTTCTAATTTAAAAACAATTCTGTAAGGCAATTTTAAGAACAAAATTAATCTTACTCTACTATTAGAATGCAAACTAAACTTAAGTAAATATGGTACCTCAACCTGCATTGGATCTTTAGTGGTTGGTACCTCCAATTGTTTGGAATTTGCCAGATTTTCCCCATTGTTTGGAATGTGATATGCTACTTCCTCCTCCTCGACTTCCTCATTTACCTCCTCATCTCCTAGGCTATCTTCCTTTTTTTCATTGTTCCTCTTCTAAAGATAAAACAAAAACGAATTCCCTTCAGAGAATTGATGCTCTACTAGGTAAAAGAGAATGTTCAGGTATTTAACATAAAACCATTTCATCCTTTCAAATCTTGAGGGTGGTAAAAATCACTGATATTTCAACATCTTGGATATCAGACTGGAACCATTTTCATTTATGACTAAACAGACACATAAGAAGTCTTGATATAAAAGAACCCACATTACTAAGAATGACATCAAGATTTTTAACAGCACAGACAACATGTCAACCATATTGGATGTGCTATTTGCACTATTCTCGTTTACAGCCAACTAAGTAGCATAAGAAATCTATTGGTGAAAGCCCCAAGTTAATACAACCATTGATTAGGCAGGAGTACAGATAACAATATTGTCAAGATGATCAATATCGTTTTCATATTAAAGGTCAATCTGCATCATTCTCATTCAGAACAAACTGGTCACCATACAGACTTCTCAGATGAAAACCCCGTGTCAAAATGATTTTAATTTAAGAAGAACAGCACTAAGATTTTCAGGATGGTCACCATGGTGGTCATATCAGCTGCCAAATCAGTAATATTTTCATTTATGATCAAGAATACATTATATGAAGTCTTCTGGTGTAAACCCCATGCTGATATGACTTTCTATTTTCAGACGAATAAGAATGATTTTCTCAAGATGACTGCATATTGGATAGCAGAATTACACCATTTTCATTGGCATCTGCGTTTGTGGTGAAACCACAATTTCAACATTAAAAAGCTTTTAGGATAAGTAACTACATTTACATGTTCCAGTACACTACTGTGGTAGCCAAATTGAAAGTCAAATTTTCACCATTGGCATGAACACCTAGCTTATGATCATAAGATGTTTTTCAGTAATGCTATATGCTTCTATTATCATTTATTCAGGAGAAGTAATTATAAAATGTTTTTCAACCTGGCTATTGTTGTGGGCATACTGGATGTTTTGGTGGCACCATTTTCAATTCAGACTTAGAGGACATTACAAGAATTAATTTAGCACATGCCCCATGTTGATAAGACTATTCATTCAGGAAGACTTTCAAGATGCCAGGAGAGCCATATAGAATGAACTGCACTTAAGTTATAAGGCCTTAGTATCTTCACTGGAAGGCAGGCCCAGGTCCCCAAAAATGCCCCCTTAAGGTGCTCCAGCATCCAAGATGGAAGGCTTAGGGGGCCAGGCAGATTTATCTACCTTCACTCTAGCTGGAAGAGATGAGAGGTCAGAACATGTGTAGTTGGGTGGGGGTAGTTATGAGCAAATTTTAACCTGCCTTGCATGCTCCTGACCTTACTAAGCCTTTAAGAAAATAAATAGCTAGACAAATAATGAGGAATAAATTCACAAAAATACCCCAACACTACCGACTTTCCAACCATAACCCTTCATAGACATGGCCATTACAATTTTCAAAATGGCTGCTATGATGTCATATTAGATGCCTAAGTGACATCATTCTCATTTAAGGATCAATTAGGGAATGAGAAGAATTTGTAATTTTTCATGGTAATCATCAGTTTAGGTAAGTAGTGATAACGAATCAATTCCAAGAGATAGATAGACATTGGACAAATGATAAAATGTTCATCCATAAGCTCTTCTGGTCAATGGCCTGTAGGGCCAGAAAATATTTCTTAATACGAGATCAAAATAAAGACATTAATACTGATAAAACCCATATATTAATGATCCTTTATTCTTCTGGTTTATGTCATAAACAATTGTTCTTAAAACTTGCTTGACATGACCTTCTTAGTAGGCTGCAATACATATAGGTTTACAATGGATGAATCAATAGGATGTACCTTCTTTGGTTTTAAGGTAACACGTATTGAAGTATCACTTACTGAATAATCAATTTTACCATCAAAATGTAAAACACACCCAGTGAATGAATTTAATCTTAACAAAAGCCACTGAAACATGCAAGATAGACCACAGAGATTTGTTTTCTAAAACAAATGTAAAACTGGTGAAGATGCATCAACCAAACTGCACAATAAATGGTAGCATGGCATTTGTATAACACACCAAAACCTAATAAGGCCATGACCTAAATCCTGGCAGTTCAACATCATTTACACACATATTGCAAGACTTTTATTTCAGTATGCTTTCTGTCAAAATTTGATCAAAAGTCATAAGAACCTTCTTGAGAAGACATTTAAATATTTATCTATTATTTTAAAAAGCAAATTTCAAAGCCATCTACACCAGAATGGTTGATGTAAAAATCTGTCCAAATACAGTTGAATGCTTTTGAGAAGGTCTTGTAAAGGTATCATCTTTTGAGTAGAGATATCAAAATTTTAGAAAACTCCTACAGAGTACCCACCAGTCCTAACCGTCAGTTTCAAAGGGAAATTGTATTTAATATGAACCTGAACTGCTTTATTGTAGGTTCACACATGCCATCCACCAGGAGTGGCATAAGCTTAATTATTACAAATATAAGTGCCAAAAAAGCATAATCTCAGCATAAAGAGGGCAATTTATATACTGCATGACACAATTACAGAACAATGTATGAAAACATACATTTAATTGTGCTACTTACCTTGATCTGAAGTTAAAATTGTTGTCGGAAACATACTAATCTACGTGGATTACAACAAATATTAGTACAAGAGTACAGAAATATATGCATGATTGTTTTTTTGTCAAACGTCAGTTATATTCTGTAACGTGGGCTCTTCTAGATGAGGTTGTTTAACCGCTTTCCTTTATCGGGTAATGTTGACCAAATCTGATGGTGGACTGGCACCATCTGCATAACTCCAAAGGACTTTCAAGCTAGGAGGGTTTCTAATTTAAAAACAATTCTGTAAGGCAATTTTAAGAACAAAATTAATCTTACTCTACTATTAGAATGCAAACTAAACTTAAGTAAATATGGTACCTCAACCTGCATTGGATCTTTAGTGGTTGGTACCTCCAATTGTTTGGAATTTGCCAGATTTTCCCCATTGTTTGGAATGTGATATGCTACTTCCTCCTCCTCGACTTCCTCATTTACCTCCTCATCTCCTAGGCTATCTTCCTTTTTTTCATTGTTCCTCTTCTAAAGATAAAACAAAAACGAATTCCCTTCAGAGAATTGATGCTCTACTAGGTAAAAGAGAATGTTCAGGTATTTAACATAAAACCATTTCATCCTTTCAAATCTTGAGGGTGGTAAAAATCACTGATATTTCAACATCTTGGATATCAGACTGGAACCATTTTCATTTATGACTAAACAGACACATAAGAAGTCTTGATATAAAAGAACCCACATTACTAAGAATGACATCAAGATTTTTAACAGCACAGACAACATGTCAACCATATTGGATGTGCTATTTGCACTATTCTCGTTTACAGCCAACTAAGTAGCATAAGAAATCTATTGGTGAAAGCCCCAAGTTAATACAACCATTGATTAGGCAGGAGTACAGATAAGCAGCAGGGAGGGCGTACAGACCAGGTGGCTCAGATAATTTTAAGCCTCCTACCAAACATTTCTCCGTAGAAGCCTCAGATTTCAAAAATAAACCTTCCTGCGCAAATTAATCATTAAAAATTCGCCCCGGGATGCATTTTCGGACATAAAAAAAAACAACAAAATTTAGGGGGGGGGTAGTAAAATTTATTTGTGATTGCAAATTTGGGCTGCAATTTTATGAGTAAATCTGATCAAGACCGATTCGATACCTACTGCGCGGATCATGAAGATTAATCGTGACAAAACCGTGTGGATTTGCCTGAGCGTGACTAAAGAAATTTTTAAACTTATTTATATCCATATCGCCATTGCACCAAGTTTGATGAATATTCCTCAGCGTGTGAGTATCAACGCCATTGAATACCGATAAAATATTACAATTATCTCTGATCACCTTTGGAATTTGCGTATATCGCTGCGTCACGTAAATCACATCGGTGTTCTTGTGTCAGCCACGCGAGAATATCCTAGCTGGGTTAGTTTGTTTATCCAGCATCACATCATCGAAAACAACAAGATTATTAACATCACCATCTAAATTCTCCACCGATGGAGCTTCATTGATATCCGTTATAAATTCTATCGTGCCATCTTCAGTATTATCGCTAAATTCTTTTAATACCTGATAACATCGCTGATCATCAACAGACGGCGCAACCAAATACAATTTGTCCCATTTTAGCCATCTCATTATTAAATTTAGCAACAACTGTGTTTTTCCAGATCCCGATGGTCCAATGATTATCATTCTAATCGAATTTGGTAATGCCTCGATATGTTTTACTTGCTCGCGTTTTTTTGTGGCTGAAAAATCAATTACATTCATGTTATTAGAATAACATGGATTCATATTGTGTTAAGTGTCGCACTCGAACTGCTACGATAAATCCAATCGAAGTCGTTACACGCAACAACAGAAATGCAATCAAGGGAGAATGTGAAGTTTGTAAGACAATTAAGTTTAGATTTGTAAAAAAAAAAGTAGAACCGGAGGAGACATCGCAACCTCCTTAACAAATCTGCCTGGAGCTCCTTGGGCGAAATATCCCGGAGAGAAACATTTACCAGGATATAATTACTGCGGACCTGGTACAAGGCTAGATATAAGACTTAACGATAATAATCAACCAAATCCTGGCGAGGATCCAGTAAACGCTATCGATAACGCATGCTACTATCACGATCTTGCATATCGCAGCGGAGATTTACAACAAAGACATCTCGCTGATATTAAATTAATTCACGCAATAGATGCTATTCCTGATAAAAATTTCAAAGAGAAATTGGCAACTTGGTTAATAAAAGGCGCGATGAAAGGTAAATTAGTACTAGGTGCTGGTAATTTATAATGGAGCAAATATATTATTCTCCGCGAGGATTTTGGCGAGGAAAATCAGCAATTGCCAAACTTGCTAAGGCAGCAAAAGTAAAGCAATCTGTCGCTGAATCGTGGCTATCGAGACAAGCAGTCTGGCAAATTTATCTTCCTCCGCCTAAGAAAATATCATATGCGAGTTTCTCTGTCAGCGTCCCTAATGAAGTCCATCAGGCTGATCTTATGTTTCTTCCTTACGATACCGTTGACGGAGTTACATACAAATATGTTTTGACGGTTGTTGATATTGCTAGCAGATACAAGGAAGCGGAACCGTTATCGAATAAAACAGCAACGGAAATTGCTAAGGCGTTTAGCGAAATTTATTCACGATCTCCATTAACATGGCCGAAGCTTCTCCAGGTTGATCCAGGTCGAGAATTTCTTGGCGCGGTTACTTCACTGATGAAAAAGAATAATGTTAAAATCCGTCGCGGTATTGTAGGTGTTCATCACAATCAAGCTATCGTTGAAAGATTCAACAAAACACTAGCAGAACGATTATTCGGATATCAATACGCGAGAGAATTTATCCAAGATAAACGATCTCACGATTGGGTAACAAGATTACCTCACGTGATTAACGCACTAAATAACGAAGTAACACGAACAATATCAATGAAGCCCGCAACTGCAATTACAAAACCAAATATACCACTAAAGCGAAGTTCCACAATTCCGCCTGTGCTAGGTAGTGTTATTGTAAGATATTTATATAAGGAGGGGGAAGCCGAGGGTGGCAGAAAAAGAGCAACCGATCCAACTTGGAGCATTACGACACATAAAATATCAGCCGTAACAAGATCATCAGGAAGGCCAGCAATTTATTTTCTAGATTCACTAGCACCACAACGCGGATTTACCAAAGAAGAATTACAAATAATACCGAGAGATACTCAATTACCGCCATCGTCGTTAATGTGAAATTTAATTCTACCTAACTGAGATAATTTTCTTACTCGAGACACTGCCAGATAAACTAAATTTGACCAGGAAATTCTATCATCGACGATCCAGACCTGGCCATCTACTGTTAATCCCTGTGATGAATGTATCGTTGCTGCGTATCCGAGTTTCCATGGCGATCTTTCTGCGTTTATTGCATCATTGACAAGATTAATATCAACGAAAATAATATCATTCAAAACTAATATTTTTTCTTCTCCACATGGCAAAATAACATTGATATTTTGTTTCCTAGTATCAGTTGGCCTATAACACAACGGCACCTGCAATGTTGGAAATTTATCACAATGAAGTTTGAATAATATTTCCTGAATAACATCGCGAACAATTTTTCTGCTAGCAACGATCAAATGATCAGGACGCCACAAAGTTAGAAAATTATCCATCGAAGTTTCGTCGATTATTTTTCTCATCACATCACATTGAAATTTATTAGGTTGCAATCGAATCATTTTTTTAAACTCGGTCAGTAAAATATCATTAGATCTATAATCAGCGTTAATTTCTTCATAATAATCTACAAAATTTCTAAGCCACCTGTGAGGAGATTCACCATCAATAGGATCAGGTTGGCCGTGATCTCCGCACATTATTACAGCGGTATTTTTTTCTTCTAGCCAACCCAGGAATAATTTTAACACAACTAAATTTACCGTGCAAATTTCATCAAATATTATAATCTTGTTGATATATTTATTTCCCATTCGAGCTGAATCCCACAATCCACCGCTGTACTTGAAATAACTATGATAAGTACAAGAATTAACGCCACGTTGTTTTATTTCTCTCGCTAGTCTGTGAGTTGGAGTCAACACGATCATATCAGATTTTGAAAATAAGTTTATCGCTCGTGTTGTTTTACCACTACCACCAGGACCATTTAGGTAAACGAATTTGTTTCGTGAAATTGGATCGAACACTGATACTGCTGTTGATACTTCATCGCATTTATCTTTATGAAATTTATCGCAATCTTCCACATCCGCGTCCTCACAATAATCTAGAATATCCTCGTTTTTTATTCTCCAAGTTCCCCAGGAACCATCGGTGATTAAATTTTCCAATCTACATTGAAATTTCTTATTGATATAAAATGAATCCGTTGCAACTCTTACCGCGATATCAGAAAATTTATTTATCATCGACAGCAAATTGATACTCACATAAGCGAGCATCGATGATCTTAAATGAGTATACTGCGCGGATTCTCCATCGAGATAAGTGATCACGGTACCCAATTTTTCTCCATCAATAATAATATTTTCTCTACTGCAAAATATTCCACGAGACACTGTATCGGCAATAATAAAATCCATCTCAGCATCATTGATAAATAACCTAGCGTGGCGATGTTTATGATCAACTGATCCTCCTTGAGTAAATTTACCAATTATTTTTCTTCCAATATCTTTCGCGTTTTCACAATCTGTCGGCAACCACACCTCGGTCTGCTTTCTATACGATATAATCGCTTCACTTACCGTCAATGATATTAACATCGACGAATCCAACATAAATCTCAACAATACCGTAGGGACCCATCTGCGTTGAGATAAATGCCGACCAAACCAAATATAACAAATTTTATGCAAATTTTCAGCAAGTTCGAATGAAGTAACATGAGCGAATCCTGTCATTACAAAATCAGGTAACGGTCCGTTAATTGCAACTCTCGTCATCTCGTTGGTAGGATGGCCAAATTTAGCAAAGTAATTTGCACAATCACCATATCCAAGGAAACTTCCAGGATAGCATGCGCTCATATCAACGGAAATCATATCCTCGAAATAATACTTGGTATTCCATAATCCTCCATGGCCGTATTCGATACAGCTAAGTTGAATATCATTGAGAAATTCATTTCTTGTAGGTTTCCACGAATTTCTTTCTCTAGCAGCGTGAGCAGCAACAGACGGAACAGTAAAGCAATTTGTCAATAATCGATCTGGATTTGACGAATACTTCTCCGCGATATTTTTCATCGATTCATGTAATATTTCATCTCGGTAAATATCTCTGCGTGGTAAGATAAATTGATCGTATCTTTCTTCGCTAGAAAATAACCAAATCGATATTGGATCGGACTTGGCTAATAGTTTGATATATCTAAACATTGCATCGGAACTATCTTTCCCAGATTCCACGGGATAAAACTTAACAACACGATCTCGCGGGAATATCATTACCGACTGACTCCACGCATGTGAATTATGATCAACAATTTCGATTGGTGTTCCTCGAGAATTATACGGCGATGAATATAATATTTCACCCGATAGTGTTTTAACCGTAATAGGAAATTTAAGTTTCTTACTTAACGCAGCAACATCATCGATTGATGCGCCATCAGCAACTGTCTTTGCCCATGAATTAATTTTATTCAATCTCAATTGAGTCAGACCAGATCCACGACTAGCGTTTTTCATATGCTCGATAACTCGCTCAGCCACGCAGTTTATTATCGGAGATTTCTTCATCACAGGTAGATTTTTCACATCAGGATTATTATTCAGCTGATAAATTCCATAAACAACAGCACTAGATGGATACGCCCTAACATAATAAGGACCATCAATCCCTAATAACAATCCCGGCTTCGAATTTTTATCAAGAACAACATTTTTCTTACCACCGCGTACTGGATCTCGTTTATCGCGAATTATCCAAGTGTCATCAGGCATTTGTGCAATAAATTTTATTCCAAAGATAAATCGCTCCTCCCTGTGTTCAGATTTTATATGCTCGATTATCTTTTTCGCTCGCTCCAAATTCATCGTAGCATCAACAAAGTTAGTTTTCCATGTCGACCAAACATGAATCGCTCCATCATCAAAAAATTCCTTCTTCGCACTATCAACTTCAGGAACAATATATTCTGCCTCATCAAGATCAAATAAATCCATTATTATATTTTAGACAAATGTTTAAATTATAATATGCAATGCAAATGGATAATAGTTGGATCAACAAAGTCATGCGATAAATCCTGCAGAGGTGAATATTGTGGTGCTCACATATACGAAGTTCGACGAGGTAACAAAGGACCACAACGATGTTTAGTTTGTCAAGTTGGCATTCGAGGAAAGACAAGGTTATGTTTCTCCTGTGGAGGGAAAAAATATCGTGAATTACGGAGATATTATGAAAAAAGATCTTCCTCGGTAATAAAATGCGAAGAAGATTATATTAATCGTTTCAAAGCAAATTATGATTTAAACAAAGAGAATATCATATATGGAAGTGAAATCAGCGATTCCCACAATGAAAATCTCACACGAGTATAGATCACATCCTACCATTAAGAATTACGAAGCATCTGAGGATGGTAATGTCAGAAATGCTAGAACGAAACATCGTGTGGGATGTATTGGTAATTCGGGATATCTCAAATTTACAGTCCATAAAAGAAATGAAAGAACAGAATGTTATTACAATCACAGATTTATATACGAATGCTACAAGGGACCGATAGAAATTGGATTTGTTATCGACCACATTGACGGGAACAAACTTAACAATAAGTTATCTAACCTTCGAGTTGTAACTTTGAGTCAAAATTCAAAGTTTGGTAATAACCGTGGATTTCCTAAGTATTCGAGGGCCGTCAAATCAGTAAATCAAACAACAGGTGAGGAACTCGCGTTTACGTCGATGCGTGCAGCAGCAAAACATTTCGTTATTGATTCACATTCGGTACAACGAGTTGCAGAAGGAAAATACAATGCGACGTTTTCTTATGATGCTGATTCGTGGATCGAATTCTCCTATGTACCAATAATATTTGATTCGGAGAGTGACGAAGAATAATTGAATATCTCCGCAAAACAAAAAAAAAAGATTAATTTTGAAAATTTCCCCTGGTTTTTATTTATTTTTTTCGCCCATTTTTCCCACGGAGACAGATTTGGAAAATCTCACTTGCGATTTAAAAATCTATGATTTCACCAAAAGATTGATACTTACAGTTTCTCCTCGTATATCAAGTAAATTTCCTTTCTGATCCGTTAGTTTGAAATTTATTCTTGTCAATAATCGATTATGACATCGCAGGTAAAACGGATTCATTGGTTCCTTGATTATCAAATAACCGGGAGATGCGCTAGGTGAAAATGAATACAATACAAATCCCTGATTCGCTTGATTCGACACTGACGCATCAGCATTATAGCTACCCTCGACAACATCCGCGTGAAGATAAATCGCGATAACTTCCGTTATATTAACGATACCCGGCGATATGTGCCGTCCACCTTTGTCAGGATCGTTATTGTGTTTAAGAATCAATTCTGAATGTATTTTTTTGGTCCATGAGGCATGTAATTTCGGAAATAAATCATCAATGGTATCAGTGACGGATTTTCTCATCGCATCAAAATCAGAATTGGGAAATTTGAAATTTGGCAGTGTTTCCTCGGTTAAAACAAATACTCTCATGAATTTTTGTTTCTCACCCGAGTTCTTGATCAACTCGAATTTGCTAATAGGAAGAACATAGTTGGCAATTGATATATCATCGACTATCGCCTGAATAAACATATCATGATAATATTCAATATCATTTGCAAGTTGATTTAAAATTTTCACGTGTTTTATAATTTCGCTACATGAACCAGATTTATTTAGGATGCATTCATGAAATGATCCTCGCAATAAATTTAATTGTAATTCGTGTTCTTGAATAAACTCGTCTAGTGTTCTTCTTACCAAGATACCGTCTATGGGGGCTATTATCCTGTTAATGTTGGTAGCGTCGAAGATTTTCACATCTGGGGGGATTTTAGGAAGAGGCAGCCATGAGAGAATTCTTTCGTCAATAAAAGTGAAAGCGAACATTACTAGGTTAATTTTGTGGTTATTCATGAGATTGATGGCGCTGTGGATCAGAGGCTTGTGTTTGATATCTCCATACCATCCTTCGTTGGTGGTAAAATCCGATTTCTTTGGTTCCGGTATTTCTGGAAGGGTTTCATCATACCAACCTGGAATAATAACATCCGATTTCTTTGGTTCTACCAGAGGTGCGACCTCGGGCCAACCTAATATATTTCTAATCGATGATTGGTAAATATCTACCACGTACGGTGATTTCACTTCTATCATTGACGATAGTGTTGGACCATGTGAAGATATCTTTATTCCCGGAGTAGCATCGCCGGTTAAATTTGATATTCTAGTGGTAAACTCGCTATTTAGTTGTTCAATCTCGTAGCTACCTGTTGGTATACCAACAACGATCCAATCGGGTGTTCCATCGGGTTTATTCTTATTTGCAAAAACAAGTGAATTATTTGGCATCAAATTACCGAATGATTTTGATCTAACATTTGGCCAGCTATTGTAGACGCGCAATTGTGTTAATGCAATTTCGTTGACGTTAATTGGTGTTGAGAAATTAATGCTAAACTCTGGTTTCGTTGAACTTAACGATATTAACGTTGTTGTCGGCGGCGTCGTGTTTGTCACGATCTGGGCTAGCTCGGACATTATTAATATTCATTTGTTCAATCTCCGAGTAGATACTGATAATCGAAGAAAATTCTAGATCGGATATAATACCGTCGTTGAGACTTTCGGAAAGTAACGATGATAATTTCGAGTATGCGTCATTGATTTTAGTTAGTTTACTTTTGTACGAAGATAGTTTCTCACTTGTGCACGAAGATATTTTCTTCGCGATGATATTTAAAACACCAGCGATTGTTGTTGTTGACGATATTATTATCGTTGCTACGATTGGCGCTATCATTGTTACCGCGGATAAAATTATTCCTGCACCAGCGACCACAGCTGATACTGCGTAAACAGCAACGTCAATGGTAACTAACCTTCGTTGATATTTCTTTATTTTTGTCTGATAATCATCGAGAAGTTTTTTTAATGAATCCTGCCATGATCGCGCCTGATTGTAGCGGTAATCAGATGCGGTCATTTATTAATCTACGATAACAATTACGGGATTACCATGTTTATCCTGGAATACCAACTGTTCCCAATCCCGATAAATATTCGAAAATTACAAAATAATCCACCGGTCCTGTGGTGGTTCTATCTGGCGGTTCTAGATGGCATGATGTACCGACATCTTTTTCTAGCGAAATAATGAAAAATCCAGGATGGAATTCATGAATTCTACTGCCACGTTCCATTATCACGCTGAATTTTATCTTGGAAATAACATATACTCGATATATGCCGGTAATTGGCACGGTGAAATAAAATCCGATACTACCGTTTTCAGGGTCCCAATCATAATTGTATGTCTTAAACACAAATGGCACATTGCAGACAATATTTTTTGTTTCTACTTCCTCTGGTATCGAAATTCGCGATAATCTTCCAAGGTTCATTGACGATATTTTTGTGTTGATATTGTTAATTTTTGTGGTTGTTTCGATAATTTCCCTACCTAATTGTTTTACGTCAGTGGCGTGACCAGTTTTATCGACGGATTGGTCAATCTTTACTGTTGCAGCAAGAAGTTTCGTGTTTAAATCTCGAATTTCTCCGTCGTACGTTGATATATCTAACTTTTGACGCGTCAATTCATGTACCGTGTTAATTTTATCGTTGATGGATTTTATTTTCTCATCTATTTGTCCTTGCATCACGTTAATCCCCTTGGTAAATTCAGGAACAACAACATCGCCGAGTTTAATAATTTCCTCGTTGATTTTTTTGCTGAGATCGTCGATTGATGGTTTCTCACCCATCGAGATATTTATCTTGATAATTTCCTCGTTGATGGATTTTACTCTCTCGATGAGATCGCTGTGTGTATTTGAGGAGGTATCGATGAATTTTTTTATATCCTCGTCGAGTTTTTTTCCAAGTTTACTTGATACATCGTCGAATTTTTTAATATCGCTAAATAGTTTGTTGAGTCGCTTATTTATTTTGTCTTGGGCGTCGGTGTGTGATACTAACGCCGCTGATAATTCATTATTTTTTTGTTTTATATTCACGAGATCGTCCTTTGGTGGAAACTTTGCAATGATATCGGTAATATCAGCGATAGATTTTAGTACCAAATCCGATTGACGAGTATATTCCTCTCGCTTAATTATATCAGTTATTTTGATGTTGCTAGTTTGTAATCGCCCTTCGGTATTTTGAAAAACAGCAACTTCACCAGGATCAACTTCTGATAGTGATAGAAGATTGTTAATATCGCTCTTGGTTGCAAACTTTGATGTATCGATGCCGCCTACTACTTCTCTTTTTTCTTTTCTGAAGAGAGATCTACCGTAAATGTCAACCATGATATTTATCTAAGGTATATTCAAATAAAATTTTGCGATAAGGGTTGGATGATTTTGAAATTGCATCAAGGACGTTAATTGACTCCGGGCCACATATTGGTGGATCCGCTAATGTTTGTGTTGGAAGCGTTGAATACCAAACCGGAAGTTTTAGTTTTGACACGTATTTGATAAATTCATTTGGTGGTGCTAATCCGTATGAGTCGAAGTAAATGATTTCGCGAGGATTAATCGCGTAGGCAACCCAGTGAGTGCCAGGACCGGAATTTTTATCGAGATTTATTATTCCTGTCTCGGTACGATTCGGTTTGTCTGGTAGTTGATCTCGCATAAATACGCCTCTGAAAAATTTTATTTTCTTTTTTTTTGCTTCACTGATTAAATCTAAATTTGAGGCTGGTAGGCTCGACTTAGACCGGATCCGTACGGGGGTCGTCTTAGGTAAAGTCCTGATCCTTGTTGCGGCTGTATCAATTTTGCGAGAAGAGGAAGAAGAGGGAATATCCCTCCCTTTTTTTTGCGATATCTTCCTCCAACGACCTTTTTTCCTAATGCGGAACCTATCCCACCAAGTGCACCTAATCCTACTGCCTTTGCAATCATGGGTGCCGCTGCAGCTATTAATCCTGGAATAGCTGCGAATAAAGGAAAAATACCACCTACTTTGATCATATCTCTGATTGCTCCTATCGAGAGATTCAGGCGAATACCAGTATTTGCTGATCTGGCTCTGGTGAAATGTCCGTGTTGATTTTTAGTTAACGATAGTTTGTTAGGTCCACCGTGAAGTTGATTACTTTTTAAGGTTAAACTTAAACCTCGTCGCGCTGTTGTTGCTGCATGAAGTTTTTTCACCTGACCGGGAGTCAGAGTTACGCTAACGTGATCGTATGGCATATTAATAATCACTTCATCTAAATTTAGAATTTATCACATGTTCTCTACGGGTGCGTCGATAACTCTCATTCTACCACTAATACCTTCTAGGTACATTGTTCTATCACTGAGAATAACTGCGATTGCTCTTGCTGGTCCTCCTGTGTTAATTCTGGCTTTGAAATGAATATCGACAACCGACTGCTTTACTAAATCGAGATGTTCCAGGGAAAAGTAATAGATGGGATAGAGAGTATTAAAATCTAACTGTGATATTTGCAATCCAGTATCAATATTTTGATCACGGCCCATGAAACTTAGCAATCGATGATACGCGCGTGCCGTCGAATTGTTCTCAAAATCGATGGCTATTTCCTCGGATGGCTCCTGTTGGCCATTTATTCTCAACGATACGTTTGTTGCCTCTAATCGATCGAATATCATGTTACTATGTAATTGATCGTCTCTAATCATACTTTGCAGGGCAACAAAGATATGTCTAGGTGCGGAAGAGCCCTGCTGTGACGCAATTCGCCAAGTAAATATTCCGTCCAAATTAACATTTTCGTTGGAGTCAGTCATTGTTGTCAACCAAGACATGATGGATTTTCCTCCTTGATTCATAAATGATAATAATTTTTCTTCTATGATCATCGATGGAACTATTGCTGGCATCCACAAGGTAATTTTTTCAAGAACAACTTTACCAGGATCACCAGGATCTCGCCAAATGGCTCTGTCATCATTGGCATCTCGAACAAAAGATATCGTATGCTTCGCTCCGTAAATAACTTTTCTGAAATGTCTACAAAATCCAAAAATATGAGATAATGGAATTGCGCAGGAAAATTTTCGTTCAGCTCCCTTCAACATATTTTTTCGTATGGTAAATCCAAGATTGTAATTGGCATTGGGGGCGATCATCGTTGAACGAATATCAGCGGCGGCGCCAGCAACGGTTACCGGTCTACCGATATCAAATGGTAAATGTTCAGGGTAGTTGGAATTATCCTTGGCAAACATCATACTAGGACCGGCTGACCTGGTAAAATCATCCGAGTATCTTGCTAGACCTATGATAGTTGTTGCTATATCAACGTTGTTCGTAATTGATTCAATCTCTCTTCCATCAATCATGTAAGTGGCATTCTTGAATAATGCCATGATACCATTATTGACAAAACCAACACCAAAATCCGCATCGTAGTTGGTACCATCAGCTGCCTTTACAATTTTACCAACAAATTCGATATACGCCTCAGATGGAAGAAAATATCTTGTTGTATCGTGGACTTGAATTTCCTTCCGATTTCTTGAATCTGGCTCAACTACATCGTACGAGAAATACTGAAAATCTCGCACTGATGTGTCCCTACCTACTGGCTCGTCCATATCAAATACTTCATTTGACACTTGTGCGAACATTTATTACTAATAATATCGTCTAAAACGAAGACCACTACCTGAAACAAAACTTGTATTTGCTAAATTTGTATTAGCAATATTCTGCGCTGGATTTATATTAGCAACTTCCTGCACTAGATTTGTTATAGCAGCTTCTTGTGCTAGATCATTTATTTTTTTATTTGCCGCATCATTTATGACCTTACTAACTTCAGGTGGCATTTCTCTGGTGCTAGGTAATTTAACAGGTTGCTTTTTACGTACTAAACTTAATATTTTATTTTTGATAGCGTTGAAGCCTTTACTGGCCAAATTACCGATACCAGAAACAGCAGTCTCACCTATCTTTCCTATCGCTTTCAACCCAAATTGCTTAATCACGGGTCCAATTTTAGGTATTACTCGCGTGACAAGACTTCCAATGATATCGCCGAATCCATTACCGTGAATATATTTGTATACTGGTAATCGAGAGTTTACTATGCGGACCTGATTAGGTCTGCGTTGATGTTTGTGAATAATCATATTATTTCAATTGTATTGATTTAATCGATGAGTTCATCGACAAACTCTTTATAAATGTGAGAATCGATGATACCACCACGGAATAATCGCTGACAAATATCTGATGCTTCGTTGACTATCTCACGGGAGTTATTTCCGGCTCGCTTTCCTCCGATTAATACTTCAAGGCGAGATACATCGTTGACAACACTATCGGGGCAAACTGAATATCCACTTCCTGTTTTTTTTTGTTCTGGAGATTGTAATGGCGTTACGTAGAATAAATCGTCTGACGGAGTTGAAGATGTCCCTGACGACGATAATCCTGACAACGTTGAAGATATCCTTGACGACGATAACCCTGATGACAATGACTCTGGTGGCAAATCCCCTGTAGGACTATCTTGTTTAGGATATTTATCCCTTATAGTAAGATAATGACTTAGTTGAGCCTTTTTAGGAGTACCACCACTTTCAGGTGACAAACTTTTAGGTGGCAAAATTTCCTTACCTGTAGGTAATGAAAGGGGAGTGGGGCGAGGAGGAAGAGGTAGTAATAAAGTAGAAACATCTATGGGTAATGGATCGAAGTGGGAGTATGCTGATGCAGGAATATCCTTTTTAGGTGTTGCTAAATTTGATGATCTCGCTTCCCCTTTTGATAACGCTATTCTGTAATTACCAACATCCGATGTAAATTTCCCAAAACCTTCATCAGAATATCTTATTGGTTTTCCTAAACTACCAAAATAAATCATCGCATACCAATCGAGTAATGTAACTTTATCAACATCAATATTTTTTCGCAAAAAGAATCTTTTATTTTCCGGAGAATCATCCGCAGCCATTTGAATTCGTTTTTCATTGGTATTGATTAAATACAACAAGTTTGTATCCAAATAATTATCCGCTGATATATTAGGATCAATTTTAAACGAACTACTAGCCGGTGATGATTTATATTCGGGCACAATTATTGGTTTATCACTCTGATCTTTTTTCTTTCTTGATTTTCTTTCTTTTTTCTGTGGTGGAATATCTTCCTTTGGTCTAGCTCCTTCCTCTGGTTGAAATATTGTTTCCTCTAGTTGAATATCTTCCTGTGGTTGAATATCTTCCCGTGGTGTTTCTTTTCTCCCTCGTTTTTTAGTTTTTTCCTTCTTCTCCTGTTGTTTTCTTTCTTTTTCCAGTTGTTTTCTTTCTTCTTTTTCCTGTTGTTTTCTTTCTTTCTCCAGTTGTTTTCTTTCTTCTTTTTCCTGTTGTTTTCTGTCTTTCTCCTGTTGTTTTCTTTCTTCCGCCTCTTGCTTATTATATCTTTGTGTGTCTCTTGCCATTTCTAAAAACCTTCTGTAACGCGGATCCGTTGTCTTCCTTATTGATGTTGTTTGTGTGTAAATTTTATATACCATATCATACCAACTATCGCGAGTTGCATATCTTTTTTTCCCCACTGCAGTCAAATATTCAGTTCGACCACTAAAATAATTTTCCGCAAATTGACCAATCTCATCTATATTATACAATGTCGAGAGGGGCTGCGATATTATTTCCCATCCCTCATCGGTGAAATTTTCTCTTAAATTATCAATATTATATTTTCCTTTTATCATTGCGATTTTTCTTCCTCCCGGTTTTCCATCTCCAGGTTTTCCTCCATCATCAATTGCAAGTTGTTGCGCCGCTGCTGCTATTGCTAATCGCTCGGGTAATGTTCGTGATTGATCCTCAATACCTTTCAACATAGGAAAGATTCCACGTTTTTTGGCATCTGGATCTTTTTCGTCGCCATATACAACCTGTTCAATTGTTCCGGTCACTGGCTTCAACCATTTTGCCGAAGTTTCTGAAATTCCATGTTGCATATCTTCGTAACCACGAACATTTTTCTTAAATAATTGTTTTGTTGGAATAAACTTCTTTAATGCCGCTAATTGATCTCGCGCTAATCTAGCAGATTGAGGCTCTCCAACTGTGCTAACTTTTCGGCTCATATTATTTTCAATGATATTGTTTTATTGTGAAATAAAATTAGTATTTGCAGCCCAATCTTGCAATAACAAATAAATTTTACTACCCCCCCCCTAAATTTTGTTGTTTTTTTTTATGTCCGAAAATGCATCCCGGGGCGAATTTTTAATGATTAATTTGCGCAGGAAGGTTTATTTTTGAAATCTGAGGCTTCTACGGAGAAATGTTTGGTAGGAGGCTTAAAATTATCTGAGCCACCTGGTCTGTACGCCCTCCCTGCTGCTACAGATAACAATATTGTCAAGATGATCAATATCGTTTTCATATTAAAGGTCAATCTGCATCATTCTCATTCAGAACAAACTGGTCACCATACAGACTTCTCAGATGAAAACCCCGTGTCAAAATGATTTTAATTTAAGAAGAACAGCAATAAGATTTTCAGGATGGTCACCATGGTGGTCATATCAGCTGCCAAATCAGTAATATTTTCATTTATGATCAAGAATACATTATATGAAGTCTTCTGGTGTAAACCCCATGCTGATATGACTTTCTATTTTCAGACGAATAAGAATGATTTTCTCAAGATGACTGCATATTGGATAGCAGAATTACACCATTTTCATTGGCATCTGCGTTTGTGGTGAAACCACAATTTCAACATTAAAAAGCTTTTAGGATAAGTAACTACATTTACATGTTCCAGTACACTACTGTGGTAGCCAAATTGAAAGTCAAATTTTCACCATTGGCATGAACACCTAGCTTATGATCATAAGATGTTTTTCAGTAATGCTATATGCTTCTATTATCATTTATTCAGGAGAAGTAATTATAAAATGTTTTTCAACCTGGCTATTGTTGTGGGCATACTGGATGTTTTGGTGGCACCATTTTCAATTCAGACTTAGAGGACATTACAAGAATTAATTTAGCACATGCCCCATGTTGATAAGACTATTCATTCAGGAAGACTTTCAAGATGCCAGGAGAGCCATATAGAATGAACTGCACTTAAGTTATAAGGCCTTAGTATCTTCACTGGAAGGCAGGCCCAGGTCCCCAAAAATGCCCCCTTAAGGTGCTCCAGCATCCAAGATGGAAGGCTTAGGGGGCCAGGCAGATTTATCTACCTTCACTCTAGCTGGAAGAGATGAGAGGTCAGAACATGTGTAGTTGGGTGGGGGTAGTTATGAGCAAATTTTAACCTGCCTTGCATGCTCCTGACCTTACTAAGCCTTTAAGAAAATAAATAGCTAGACAAATAATGAGGAATAAATTCACAAAAATACCCCAACACTACCGACTTTCCAACCATAACCCTTCATAGACATGGCCATTACAATTTTCAAAATGGCTGCTATGATGTCATATTAGATGCCTAAGTGACATCATTCTCATTTAAGGATCAATTAGGGAATGAGAAGAATTTGTAATTTTTCATGGTAATCATCAGTTTAGGTAAGTAGTGATAACGAATCAATTCCAAGAGATAGATAGACATTGGACAAATGATAAAATGTTCATCCATAAGCTCTTCTGGTCAATGGCCTGTAGGGCCAGAAAATATTTCTTAATACGAGATCAAAATAAAGACATTAATACTGATAAAACCCATATATTAATGATCCTTTATTCTTCTGGTTTATGTCATAAACAATTGTTCTTAAAACTTGCTTGACATGACCTTCTTAGTAGGCTGCAATACATATAGGTTTACAATGGATGAATCAATAGGATGTACCTTCTTTGGTTTTAAGGTAACACGTATTGAAGTATCACTTACTGAATAATCAATTTTACCATCAAAATGTAAAACACACCCAGTGAATGAATTTAATCTTAACAAAAGCCACTGAAACATGCAAGATAGACCACAGAGATTTGTTTTCTAAAACAAATGTAAAACTGGTGAAGATGCATCAACCAAACTGCACAATAAATGGTAGCATGGCATTTGTATAACACACCAAAACCTAATAAGGCCATGACCTAAATCCTGGCAGTTCAACATCATTTACACACATATTGCAAGACTTTTATTTCAGTATGCTTTCTGTCAAAATTTGATCAAAAGTCATAAGAACCTTCTTGAGAAGACATTTAAATATTTATCTATTATTTTAAAAAGCAAATTTCAAAGCCATCTACACCAGAATGGTTGATGTAAAAATCTGTCCAAATACAGTTGAATGCTTTTGAGAAGGTCTTGTAAAGGTATCATCTTTTGAGTAGAGATATCAAAATTTTAGAAAACTCCTACAGAGTACCCACCAGTCCTAACCGTCAGTTTCAAAGGGAAATTGTATTTAATATGAACCTGAACTGCTTTATTGTAGGTTCACACATGCCATCCACCAGGAGTGGCATAAGCTTAATTATTACAAATATAAGTGCCAAAAAAGCATAATCTCAGCATAAAGAGGGCAATTTATATACTGCATGACACAATTACAGAACAATGTATGAAAACATACATTTAATTGTGCTACTTACCTTGATCTGAAGTTAAAATTGTTGTCGGAAACATACTAATCTACGTGGATTACAACAAATATTAGTACAAGAGTACAGAAATATATGCATGATTGTTTTTTTGTCAAACGTCAGTTATATTCTGTAACGTGGGCTCTTCTAGATGAGGTTGTTTAACCGCTTTCCTTTATCGGGTAATGTTGACCAAATCTGATGGTGGACTGGCACCATCTGCATAACTCCAAAGGACTTTCAAGCTAGGAGGGTTTCTAATTTAAAAACAATTCTGTAAGGCAATTTTAAGAACAAAATTAATCTTACTCTACTATTAGAATGCAAACTAAACTTAAGTAAATATGGTACCTCAACCTGCATTGGATCTTTAGTGGTTGGTACCTCCAATTGTTTGGAATTTGCCAGATTTTCCCCATTGTTTGGAATGTGATATGCTACTTCCTCCTCCTCGACTTCCTCATTTACCTCCTCATCTCCTAGGCTATCTTCCTTTTTTTCATTGTTCCTCTTCTAAAGATAAAACAAAAACGAATTCCCTTCAGAGAATTGATGCTCTACTAGGTAAAAGAGAATGTTCAGGTATTTAACATAAAACCATTTCATCCTTTCAAATCTTGAGGGTGGTAAAAATCACTGATATTTCAACATCTTGGATATCAGACTGGAACCATTTTCATTTATGACTAAACAGACACATAAGAAGTCTTGATATAAAAGAACCCACATTACTAAGAATGACATCAAGATTTTTAACAGCACAGACAACATGTCAACCATATTGGATGTGCTATTTGCACTATTCTCGTTTACAGCCAACTAAGTAGCATAAGAAATCTATTGGTGAAAGCCCCAAGTTAATACAACCATTGATTAGGCAGGAGTACAGATAACAATATTGTCAAGATGATCAATATCGTTTTCATATTAAAGGTCAATCTGCATCATTCTCATTCAGAACAAACTGGTCACCATACAGACTTCTCAGATGAAAACCCCGTGTCAAAATGATTTTAATTTAAGAAGAACAGCAATAAGATTTTCAGGATGGTCACCATGGTGGTCATATCAGCTGCCAAATCAGTAATATTTTCATTTATGATCAAGAATACATTATATGAAGTCTTCTGGTGTAAACCCCATGCCGATATGACTTTCTATTTTCAGACGAATAAGAATGATTTTCTCAAGATGACTGCATATTGGATAGCAGAATTACACCATTTTCATTGGCATCTGCGTTTGTGGTGAAACCACAATTTCAACATTAAAAAGCTTTTAGGATAAGTAACTACATTTACATGTTCCAGTACACTACTGTGGTAGCCAAATTGAAAGTCAAATTTTCACCATTGGCATGAACACCTAGCTTATGATCATAAGATGTTTTTCAGTAATGCTATATGCTTCTATTATCATTTATTCAGGAGAAGTAATTATAAAATGTTTTTCAACCTGGCTATTGTTGTGGGCATACTGGATGTTTTGGTGGCACCATTTTCAATTCAGACTTAGAGGACATTACAAGAATTAATTTAGCACATGCCCCATGTTGATAAGACTATTCATTCAGGAAGACTTTCAAGATGCCAGGAGAGCCATATAGAATGAACTGCACTTAAGTTATAAGGCCTTAGTATCTTCACTGGAAGGCAGGCCCAGGTCCCCAAAAATGCCCCCTTAAGGTGCTCCAGCATCCAAGATGGAAGGCTTAGGGGGCCAGGCAGATTTATCTACCTTCACTCTAGCTGGAAGAGATGAGAGGTCAGAACATGTGTAGTTGGGTGGGGGTAGTTATGAGCAAATTTTAACCTGCCTTGCATGCTCCTGACCTTACTAAGCCTTTAAGAAAATAAATAGCTAGACAAATAATGAGGAATAAATTCACAAAAATACCCCAACACTACCGACTTTCCAACCATAACCCTTCATAGACATGGCCATTACAATTTTCAAAATGGCTGCTATGATGTCATATTAGATGCCTAAGTGACATCATTCTCATTTAAGGATCAATTAGGGAATGAGAAGAATTTGTAATTTTTCAGGTAATCATCAGTTTAGGTAAGTAGTGATAACGAATCAATTCCAAGAGATAGATAGACATTGGACAAATGATAAAATGTTCATCCATAAGCTCTTCTGGTCAATGGCCTGTAGGGCCAGAAAATATTTCTTAATACGAGATCAAAATAAAGACATTAATACTGATAAAACCCATATATTAATGATCCTTTATTCTTCTGGTTTATGTCATAAACAATTGTTCTTAAAACTTGCTTGACATGACCTTCTTAGTAGGCTGCAATACATATAGGTTTACAATGGATGAATCAATAGGATGTACCTTCTTTGGTTTTAAGGTAACACGTATTGAAGTATCACTTACTGAATAATCAATTTTACCATCAAAATGTAAAACACACCCAGTGAATGAATTTAATCTTAACAAAAGCCACTGAAACATGCAAGATAGACCACAGAGATTTGTTTTCTAAAACAAATGTAAAACTGGTGAAGATGCATCAACCAAACTGCACAATAAATGGTAGCATGGCATTTGTATAACACACCAAAACCTAATAAGGCCATGACCTAAATCCTGGCAGTTCAACATCATTTACACACATATTGCAAGACTTTTATTTCAGTATGCTTTCTGTCAAAATTTGATCAAAAGTCATAAGAACCTTCTTGAGAAGACATTTAAATATTTATCTATTATTTTAAAAAACAAATTTAAAGCCATCTACACCAGAATGGTCGTTGTAAAAATTTGTCCAAATACTGTTGAATGCTTTTGAGAAGGTCTTTGAAAGGTTATCAAAAGTCATATTTTATGAGTGAAATGTTCCCGCCATCTACAATTACACAAAACCATATCTGTGGATGAGGGTGTAGTCTGGCGTCAACAGGAGATAATGTATAAGGTACAGTCTGCAAGAGTTTTTGGTTTTTGTGGGATTAACACCATCTTTCAGCATAAAATAGGCTATACACGATAACCCATATAACTGGTGGAGGACGAATCCAGGAAAACCCTGGCAAGCTTTCTCACATAACCACATTGTTAAAGCCCAAAATTAGAACCCAAGTGAACAGAGGTGAGATGGCAGTGATCAGTAAAGGCTAGCACTTTAGAATACTTAGCCATCCAGAGATCCCATTTTGCAGGAGAGGAAGTGTGACCCAAGGTGTATCATTCCTTCCTAGTTAAGGAGGAAGGGTCAACAACCATTCTCTCTGGACTTTTGTGGCATACCATTTTAGAGTCAGCCTGCAGTGGAAGAACTCTAAAATGTTGTTTTTGCCTTGATTGTGGCTGCACAGCTTTAAAGAATTAGTCCTATGAACTCTAAGGGTGGTCAGGATGATTTCATTTTCTGACCAGTTTCTAAGAGACAGATTCCAAAACAAGGACCAGTGTTGCTCATCCCCCGAATCTGGAGGAACCAGAGTGGATGAACCCACGCAGGTCAAAAGTTAAAAGGTCCTTACTGTGTTCCAGTAAGACCTCGGAAAGTGCTCAGAGCAACATTCCTGATGAGGTATTGAAGCTCCACTGGCAAGTCCATGGATAGTGACAATGAATGCCTAGATGTTGGCATCAAAGATTCCTCTTTCAGTAGGCCTCATGAGGTTCCTGAAAAGAGGTCAGCATGTGAGGGTACATTTATTAATGACCTTGGCCTTTGTTCTTGGGTGTAGAGATCTTTCATCAGAAGACTAGCCCAGGTAAACATCTAAATGATCATCCAAAGTCAAAGGTTTGGTTGGCCAAGAAAAGATATGCACCATACAGCTAGAAGTATATACCAAGGGTTGCAATAGACCACCTCTCCATTTTCTAGCAGTATCTTGGCACTTGCTAAACATCTAAAAAACAGCCAATTATCTGTGACTGAATGAAAAAGCAAAAAGTGGTTGCAAGTTTGCCCAAAAGGTTTCTCAAAACTGTGGAGAATTTTAGAGTCACCAGAACCATACAATTTGTGACAAGGGTCACTGGGCAAGAGGTGTTATTGAAAGGCCAGCACTCTTCTTTCTCTTTCTCCTAACTGATGGGTGAGAGGTGGCAGGATTGAAGGGAGCAGGAATATTCTGTGTCAAGCTTATGCACATGGACATGGATAGAAAGGATGTCTTTGTCATGCCCTCCTTCCTGGTAGGCAGGACTGGGAGATCGCACATCATTTTGTTGTGGGGGAGGCTTGGGGGAGTGGAACCTGTACCAGTGACTCTTCTTGTGGTGCTAACATATCAATGGAATCATCTGGTGGGAACGGTTTACCTGTTGCCCACATTCAGCATTTGCTGGAAGGTCAATCCTCCTAGCCTCTATTTTTAACCTAAATTCACAAGAGAATGTAGGCCCATGGGAACAACCTTGCTACCATGCAGTCAAGAAATCCATGGCTGCACGTAGGAATAAATATAGCCAATCATCCTGGGCAATTTGAATGGATACCAGAGAAGTTGGAAGGCTAAAATGATCCCATTTCCTAACCAAATGTCTCTATGCCAATATAGTCCCCCCACAGGATGAAATGGCAGACTAAAGATTAGGAGGGAGTGATCATTCTGATTCCCTTGGGGGGCTGCATGGCTGGGCTCGACAATAACACAAACAAATGGTCCCAGGGACTCCAAAGATACTGTTCCTCTTTATGTGGGCACACTACTCTTTTCCTGTCCACACCAAAGGAGAAGGGGAATGACGCTCTACCATTCTGAATGAAAGTGGGTACTGATCCACTGACAGGATGGCACAACTCGCTCTGCCCTAGTGGAAATGATATGCTGCTCCTCCTTCCTTGGGAGGATGTGACTCACACCCTTACCTTATATATATATATATATCTATATATCTATATATATATATATATATGTGTGTGTGTGTGTGTGTGTGTGTGTGTGTGTGTGTGTGTGTAGATAGATCAATAATTTTGTTGTTATAACTGAAGCAATTTTTCTTAATTCCTATTTTTTTTCAAGCTTATCATACAAGATTATAATCTTCAACAACATAAATATCATACAAAATCCTATTTCAAGGAAACACCTGTTCGAGTAAGATTGCAAAATAGAAACATTCTCACAACTGCAATCTTTTATCTTTCCATAAACATCTTCAAATCAAATCACTTACTCATATTCAAGACAGCAAATTAGCAGAGCAGAGGAGAATTTAGGATCAAACCTTTTATAACAGATTCCTACCAGCTAGTACACCAAATGGATATTAAGTCTTTGAACCCTTTGGGAAGTGCCCAGAGACCTACACTACCAAGAAACCTGACATATCAGAAGTATGATCTTATTTCATAATGTTATGATTTTAACTTGGTAATGCATTTCATTTCCTCTTCTATTACAGGATATTCTTCTCAAAGATGATTGAAAATAAATCTAAATCCTTGATACTATCTTTTGTAGATTCTAAATAATTCTCTAATAAATTAATGATGTAGGGGAAACTGTAAAATCCTGACAACTTAAAAAATCAAATGACATCAAGAAAAAACACACACGCACTAACTTATATTTTAGAAATTCGATTCTGTAATTTTCCTGAGTGTAATAATTGTGGTAGTAATAATTATTCTACCATATTCTGGGGAAAATTAAAGTTGATCCCAGATCATCACATAAAGCTTTCATTTTACACATTCCCATTAAAGATCAAAAAATTAATGTCAGACCTGTAACATAAGCCATCGCTGCCTTAATCGTCATTTGCTATGCACTAATGAGAGGCAGTAAGTATGCTTAGTACAGACTAAGATTTTCAACTATGTAGGCAGTATTTTGTCTAGCTTTTATTTTAAAATAAATAAATAATAAAGTATCTGTGTATTACATTTATTGTTCATACTATTACTAAAGCAGATGAACTACAAATACTGTTCGTGTCAATCAATACAAACCCTTCCATCGATAGGCTAATGGCTGCCAATAAGGGTTCTTAACAATCACTAAGCATGTCTCAGAAATGTCAGACTTTATGGGTTTAATATTGCTGATGCTGGTAATATCATGGATGACACATCCATGGAAAAAATCAAAACATGCACCCATGTTTTGTTTTGTGCATAAAACAGAATAAACTATAAAACTGGGTGGTGTGTTACTCAACATGATGTCTAAAATGTATTTTTGCTAAAGTCTATGCCATCTGTGATAATTATTCGGTGGTATAGTATATAAGATCTATTGCATATATAGTTCCTCTTTCAATTCATCTGCTTTTATATCTCACTACATATTAATTTTGTACTATTCAAGTGTAAACATCTTTGGTTTAGTTTTCATACAAGTAGTAGTACAACACAATAACACAATGATGAAAAGGATGTTTAACCTAGTTTGTCATATATATTCCAGAATTATATGCTTTACAAATAAGATCTGGACACAGAGGTATGAATTTGAAATTTTTCATTAGGTTTTCATAAAATATTATTGTATCATAGGTTAAGTGGGGATGGATAGAAAGATGTTTTGGAAACAAAGTATTCACTCTAATGTTAAGACCAGTCTGTGGAATTATTTTTAATTGTGTTCCAATACAATTTCAGAGGAATAATTTATTTAAATAATTTGCTGGAATTAGAAAGCGATCATTGACCGTTTGCACTAAAACACTACTTTGGAATTCTGGAGGACTCATTCAAAGACATATTGGATTGTATGACTGGTCCACCAATACAATAAATACTGTATATCACACATTCCAGACTACTGGTACATCAGCACACTGAAGCATATTGGAACTGATCTGGATCATGCTATAAATCTGAACTATAGAACATTTATGATCATTTTTTATTAAATTTATAATATTGTATGTTCCAGATAATACATTCAGTATGTGCAATGAATAAAGAAAAGTCAACAGTCACCAAATCAGATTCATTTTCAATGCCAAGATTGATGACTGCACTGACAAAATTGGAAATGCATATGTCTAAAAAATTGACATTTTAAAAGGATTCTGACAAATTCCATTAATGGAAAAAGCAAAAGAAATTTCTGCATTTGCAACTTGTCATAGATTTTGTCAATAAAAAGTCATCTGTTTTTTTGGTATGAAAACTTTTCCATCAATAGTCCAGTCATTTAACGAATATAAGAACATCTGGTGTAGATAATTGTGACACATAAATCAACAACCTTATCATCTACGGCAATACCTGGAAAGAATATGCAAATCTGACAATTTAGGGAAAAGTGAGTTTTGACATGCTTGTGTCATATTTTATGACATATTGTGGGACATTGTTATCTTAAACCTACTGAATCATAGGTCATGGCTATCTCTGAATTCCCATTGCCTGTCAGTAAATATGGCTGGGTATTATTGGAAATTTTGTTCAAATTTCTCAATAACTTGTGAGACTCTGGCAAATTTGTTGAGCAAGTAATGCAAGCTTCATTGGTCTGACAAGTGTCAAGAATCTTTTCACAAATTAAACACCTTACATCAGTTCTTTCAGCTCCAAAATTCAGTCAATTATTTAAAATGTTGATGCAATTCTTCTACAGACCATTCACAAGTACAAAGGATTAAAAACCATGATCTTGAAAAACTTAATGCATGGTCAAATTACATTTGTTACTTATAACACTTTGAAAAAGACATTTTATTAATCGCTTGCAAGCAGACTGACTTTTCCCATCCAAGTACTCTTCTGACAATAAGCATCTGCCTCTTGTTACAAATTATAGACATTGGGCTAGCATTATCCTCTGATACAAAACAGATTTTAGTTAGATCAATCAGAATGCACATATCTATATTGTGCACGACTAAAACTCTTTCCACAGGTCATCTTTGGCCAAACTAAATATACTACTCAAATTTCAGAATGTGAATCTCAAATCTGGAAAAATTGCTCAAATAAAGATTCAGACATATTTGAGAAAAATTAAATAGGAAGCTGAACCCATTTATCATTGCCTGAGAGACCTTTCTTATGCAGAAACTGGTTGGTAAACTCGTTCACAAGAAAGAAAAAAGAAGAGACTGTGCATATTGTATTTGATTATAAACATTCAAGCACCTAACTAAAGTGACCTTCTTCTACAAAGGAGATATATAACTCCCAAAGTTTTGTGGGTTTTTTAAGACATCCTTTCTCCCATGTGGGACACGTCTTTGGGACTCTCACAGAAGATATCCTAAAGTTCCTATATAAAATCTTCAAAAAACATTTATTGAATTCCCTAACTGGCCTATCAGCCTAGTATGATAGTGTCAAAAGTCACCTTAATATCCTACATAGTAACATTAGACACTCATGGGGTCCCATCAATTCCAATCTTTACAGAATGAACATGGTTGACTCTCACATGTGTACAGGTTGCTATGACAATGAAGATGCTGAAAACTTCTTGTTCTATTGCTCTTTATTTAATATTCAAAGATTTTTCACTCTATATTTTCACACACTACATACTGAAATGAGTGGCCACAGGATAGAAGAGGACTGACCAACATACCTAACTCTTTGCCTCTGACTTTGTGCCAAATTCTCTGCTATACCACCTACCATGGTTGTGCTTGGAAGCAACATAAGATATTTGTTTACATTCCTGAGAGCATTTTTTTGTCGTAAGGTCTGAAGACCCTGAAGGCTTTAAGACACAGATTAAGGGATGAATGATGGTAAACAACATTTCCACACTTCTCCATCTCCCATCATCTGCCCACTGTAATATGTATGTTGGACAACAGTTGAAAAGCAGGCATCTACATTACTGGAGCCTCCCTCAACTAATTAGGGTCCAAGAATAAAGATGGTTTACATTCTTCTCACTCCTTTGAGAAGTAGATTGACAATACTTATTGATGCTGAATGAGCTGAGTGATGGCCATCCTCTGATTCCTTTGATACCATAGCTCAAAGTGGACTGAGTGGACCTCTGACCATTGGAGCCATGGGTAACTTGTCCATGGTGACATGGAAGGAAAAGGACATATAAATTAGACTCAACATCTTTTGGTGAGTCCCCAGTGATTGGTTCCCAGTTACTGGTATTTATACCCATCGCCCACTGCCCTGTACCCATTACCTTGTGTTGTGCTCACTGCCCTGTGACCCATGACTTGTATCTGATGTCCACTAATCAAAGAACAGTACCCAATAGTAAGTAACTGGTATCTCAAAATGGCATCCCTCCCAGGATTAGTGAGTTGAGGACTGCCAGTCCCTATGTTGGAAAATTCCATTTATTCCTCCTAAGACAAGTTTGTCAGTGACTTCTTGATACTGAAACTGGCCTCGGTTCAGTCTTGAGCTTGACAAGTTTTGCAACTTCTTTAAACCAGAAGAATCACTGTTCTCTCCCTGGAGGGGATCCATTGTCAAGGAAGGAGCAGAGGTGACTTCTTTCTTCTTGTTACTAGAAAATTGGTAGCCCTCTGCAAAGACCTACACTTCATCTGTTCATAATGCACAAAATGGGCATTTGTCTATCTGAACACACATTGTGCATGCTGAATAGGTGGGTTGGGTATCCCATGCAGTCCTCTTATGACCAGAATAGAGAACAACACTGTATAATTGGAAAGTCTTTAAGAAAAATACCAATCATGCAAATCACAGGAAGAAACACCTGTAACGGATAGAAAAATCCAGACATGCACCATTACTCAATTTGTCAGACAAGGGAAGAATCCGGGGCCTATGTTGAGCCTCAATTGGGTTGCCCTGAATTGAAAGACAATGTTGTAGGCAGATCACAGGAACATCCTGGGAGCCTTTTGAAGAGACATGAAGGTATGCGCCATCTAAACCCACAGTGATGGCAAAGTCTCCCTCGTGGATATCATTCAAAATGTGCTGTGGTATTTCCAGTAGGAACCAAGGGGCTTGGATAAACGGATTGATGTGCTTAGGCCAATGACTAGATTTAGAGAGTCATTTGGCGTTGGGACCAAGAACAAGGCATAGAATCAATGATAGAACCCTCTCAGTGCTATATGTGCATGGTATGAGATTGTTGGAGCTTCGATATGATGGTTCTTATATGTTTGTGTCCTATAAGTGGCCCTTGGGTCCTTTTGTTGATTGCCGGTACCATCCCTGTATTGATGTTGTGGTTGCAGAAGGGTGGGAAATGTGTCTCCTTGATGGCTTGCTAGCATACTTCATCCATCGGGATGTTAAAAGGAAGGCTGAGGATAAAGGCCTTGCTCTTAGCTTGAGACTAACTCCCATGCATGCCCTGAGGTATTCTGAATGGGAGAAGATAAGCTCATCAGTTGGAAGATAGCTCAAAAGAAAAAATGCCAAACAACGAAGACACTCTAACAATATTGCTAACTGCACAGTGTTAACAAAGGCCATCCAATCCATACATATGGAGTGTGGCTATGTCATCTGCAAAGTGGCGAGATCACTGAGAATGATGGGGTTCCAAATGAAAAGTTGGTGGGAGATTAAATGCTAGAACCGCCAATGAACTGATGATCAAGGCAGGCCAGAAAATATGAAACTCTCCCAGACTGCGAATGCAACTAAAGTTAGAACCTTCCATTCGTCGTAAGATCAACAGATGCTAGAGCATTGGTGCATGTTGTTCATGGAATCGGAGGAGGAGGAAAAAGCTCTGGGGGCAGGAAAATGTCCTCAATGGAGGTTTCCAAAGGCAGAATCTTCCCATGCCCTCACGTAGGGTAGAATAGAAGACAGTACTGGTAGAACAAGCAACATCATCTTGGTTGTGTGGAGTGAAGTTGTGGTCCCCTGTAAGCCATGAAATTTACCAGGCAAAGAGGGAGCGAAAACTCATAGAATGCCCTAAATTAGAAACTGTGACTTCAACAAAGTCGTTGAGTAAAGATACTCTTCACATGGCAGAATGCAGAGAAACTGTAAAGCAACATCTATTGAGGAATGAGAATCTAATTGTTGTACCATGCTAAATGAGTATCAAAGAGGTGGTACGAGTTAGACTGGTCCCTGCACATGTCTGCAAAAGTCAGGAAGCCAGGGCTGTTATTGATTGAGCCCGTAATATCAATTATCAATGTTTGGCCCTGCATGATCCCTAGTACATGGCCAAGGCTGGTCACAACATAACTAGGCCATTAGTGTGAGGAGGATATCATTAGGACCATCCGTTGGGATGTGTTATGGTATATTTGATCGATTTAACCTCTCTGTATATCTGATGAATGAGAAGGAACTTGGCTGTTAGTTAGCTCTGTCCCGTTCTCTAGGAGTAATCAAGTCAGACCCCAAGGAGGCAAGGTAAGGAGTTTCAAAAATGACGAGTCCTGTAGTGGTGACTTGGGTACCAGAGCTGTTTTCGAGCATGTCAATGTCTGTCGCTTTGTAGCTAAAGGGTAAGTTGAATTATCTCCCTTGTTCCCATAAAGAGTTACATGTAAGACAAAGTCAGCATGCAGACTGGTGACGTCTTCAGTCTGAGCAGTGTGTTGTTTGTGCTTTGCCCATAGTTCTATTCTTTAAAACAAAATACAGCGATGTGGATAAAGGTGTAATCCTGCACATGTCTGAGAATGCAATGTCTGTGGAGAGCTAAATCATGAAAAGGGTGACCCAGAAATTGATAAGTCTAAAAAAGCAAGGAAGCATACAGGTACAATCTAATGAAAATATCATCTGTTTATAAACTTGTGTGCCCACACATCTGATGTTTTGAATACCATGTGGGCATATAGCTATATCAAATGATGGTTACCTGGAAAAAGTGACAGCAGAGTATTTAAAAATTACAATGCTTACATGGAGGTAAGGTCAAGGACAAACTGTACAGGTTGAATCATTGAAGCATGTTGTTCCAAGGCTAGAAATACTGTGGTAAAAGAACTCACCCTTATATACATTAAAGGACGGAATTTTACATATGTAAGGAGTTCTTTAGAGCACAAAGACATGCACACATGTAAATAATGTAGCCACAACCTAACTTGTGACATCACATAGGCTACACGTGAGTGACTACATGCTCGATAAATATGATTTAAAGTTTATGCTTATAAACACGACTCAAGGGTCACCTATAGAGACATGCATGTGCAGGAGGTGACTTAAAAAACCATGTATAAAGTGCTGACCTTTACTTATCCGACCAGGATGGAAAAAATAACAGAAACATACCAGGGTGTCTACATTATACACAAAAAAACTTCAAGTAAAAGGAACTGAGGTACGTATAAATAAGTATTGCGTGGACTGATTGAAGTCGCTTAGGATGCACGTGCAAGTACCTAAATGTATGACAACAATAAAGTGTGGTAACTTGTAAAGGCAGAACTTTGTCGTGATAGAGAGAAAAATTTGAAACATAGATGGAGTATACTTTCCTTAGAAGTGAAAAACTTGTCCAATTTGTACTGGTATAACCTCCACATAGCTTCTGGCTTTTGCAAGATTTCTCATGATGACGGCGTGCTTCATGGCACGAGTGGAAATAATAACTGGGACATTCTTACACTGTGCCGCCAAGTCTTAAATATAAGGAGAGATCACTCTGCCCAAATGCCAAATAGATCGGCAGACAACTTTTAGCTCCCATTAGCTAAATGTAGTATCTGTGAGGGCTGGATTTAAGAGGTAGTGGTAGTTCTCCTAAGATATTTATGACTGGGTAACATATTCTTTGAAAAAATAGTGTATTTCTTGTGTTTTTAAAAATCTGAAACTGGATAAGTTATGTTTAATCATTTGATCCTAAAACGAGAGTAATATGAAAGTAGGAAATGTATACATGCATTGTTATTAATGATACCTGGAAACTTATTTCATGTTTTTATACATAAAGCTCATTCCGACTTACTGCCTCATTGAAGCAGGTCTTTTTGCACTCTCAGCATCACAGTGTGACCCTGCTATAGCATGCTCCATTATAACACAAATTCAGATATAACACGATTGTGGCGTAGTTTCCGAAATATCAATGTACATGTATTTTTCTCATACACGAACATTTTTCTTTCTTAAAAATATGAGAACTAATATGGAAAAAGCTTATTGTAATGTTTGGGAAGAGATTGTGTATGAATTCAAATATATGATGATAGTGGCACAGCTCCTGCAATTTCATATACCTGTATTTTTCCCATAGTGCACAAATAATTTCTTCTTCTTAAAAGTAGGAAAAATAATGTGCAAACAGATTATTCAGGCATCACACTGGGCTTTGCCAATGTCACAAATTGCAATTTATTTTCCTTAATGGCGACAAAATATACCATTTGGTGATTTTTTATACTACATTGTTGGCATCTTAAACTTAATCTTTGGTTTGGAGTGAAGAAATTCAGAGGCAACATGAAAGGAAGCCAAAAATTTGATATAAAATGCCCTGGAATTTATCTATTGTTACATAACAAAGTTTTTGTTCATATTGACAAACCATCTTATCAGTGCACTGTTATAAAATCCGCTTATTCTGACATCAGGCCTGAGTACTGTATGCTGTGAAATCTCAGCATATTTTTTTTATTTTTATTTCTAGTTGTGATGATCAACTGGACAAGGCACTATCACATAAAGGATCTTTCAGACAAAACAGTCTTAATTACATGTAATACATTAAGTACTTAATACTTTTAGACTGACCATTGTATGAGGACGGTAAGTAAAATTCCACTTCTTTTCACCCACATAATCAAATCCTTCAGAACGCTCACATTTTCTGTAGTAATCACTATCAGAACAGAACAGTTGTGTAGTCATCGTTTGTTGGCCTTTTTAAAAATTTCTGATGCATGCGTGAAAGGCAAAATCTATCCCTTACCACAAATGTTAAAAAAAGCAACAAACAAAAATGGAGATCTACTTATTGGTCTATCCAATAGTCATACTACTGGGACTAGCTAGTTGACCACCCTTTGAAGATAGGAACAGTAACTGCTACAATCGACCAAAACTACTGCTAATTCCTTGTGTTTTTAAAATGTATCCAGAAAAAACAGTTCTGCAGAAACTTCAAAGAAACCTGATTACCTTTGAAGTACTGATCGTTCTGTATAAATACTAAGCAAATGAAAAAACAAGCAGTCTCAGTGCTCTACAATTAACTGATGTTGCTGCCACAATAAATAAAAGACATTTGTTTGGTCTTCTAAAGCTGTCCAAAGTTCAGCATTAACTTCAATAAAATATGCATCCTTCATCAAAGAAAGCTGACTTTAATATTCAATAGAAACAAAGAACATTTCATCAAAGAAAGTCAGCAACAAACTTAAATAAAAACAATAGAATCTTACGGATTGTTGCATTTGCATTATCTAATGTGTCTGGAACATGTTTACTGTGCTGTGAAAGTTTAGTTTTTGCAAGACAAAAATTATGCTTAAGGTAACTACCAATGGTGGCAAAAAACACAAATCTTTTGAAACCATAGATATCAGGTCATCAAGTTAATTTAAGATGGGGCACCTTGCAAAGACGTCTGTTAAAATTTTTAATTTGTTCACATTTTCATTTCTTTATGAATAGCCACATCTTCTAGGTACCTTTCTGCAAGATGATAGCTGTCCCCAGCTGACCAAAATCAAGGCCAATTCAAGTAAATGTACATGTAGCATGCAACCAATTATAGCCACGTGCAACTGACAACAATTGTAGTGAATTGTTTAGTGACATTTGGATATAGATCAAACGAGAACTTCCAATTTTTTAAAATATATTTGACATATTTGTGAGCCAATATGAAGTTTATAACATGCAATATGTACTCAAATTCACGGATTTATTATATACATGAACAATACTTAATGATTATTGATTGTACTGCACAAATGTAAGCTGTATAAGTACAAGTGTTTTTCAGACTAGTTTGTCTTCATTTAATCAAAAGCAATTATTTTTGCCCCGACTTTTATTACCCCACCCCCACCGTATTTTAGCTACATACATCATATTCTTTATCTAACTGACTTAGTTGGTCATAACATGGTTCAGTCTACGACACGGACAGATTCAATTTACTATTTGCACAATTAAGCATTATTTCAAACATAACCAGTAAAAAAATATTAAATAATAGTAAACAGTTACCACATTTTGACATCAGAAAACAAATATTTATTTCTGACATCATTATATATAATTATGAAATTATTAATATGCTGCATCTCTTTGGTCTTTAACTAATTAATAGAAAGACACGAAACCAACACGTTTTGTAAAATGTTAATTATCTAGTATGTTATACAATGACAATCTAAGAGAGACTGAATGCATTATGAGTTAAATAAAAAAATAATAACAAATCCCAAGTAATGATGCAAAACTCCTGTTCAATATGTATAATAGGGCATCTATGCATAGTGATGAACTGTTTTCACAGCATTTGAATAAAGCATTCCATGTTTGGTATAGTTGTAATGGCATCCAGTAAATTTAATTGAGCTAAACTATCCTGAAAATATAAAAGTTGAAGATGGAAATAGAAATTTAAAAAATGCCCAATGGATGATTTTTTTGCAATACTTCTAAAACAAAGTCCAAAGTAGTTGATGCTAAAGGTAATTATAGTAAATGCACATGGGGGCTTATGTAGAGACTGAGCTTTGGCTCTCTGAGTGACACTTTGATCATAAAGATGTGTAATCTATTACAAAGTGCAAATGAACAGGTATTAATTGTACATCATGATCACACAAGTTCAAATAAGCGCTCCATTTAGTATGGGGAATCGGTCTTTACAGAGAATCACAATGAGCCTGTAGTGTAAGTAATATGTCTGATTTGGATGCATTGTGTGTATCAATGGTGGAATGCCCTCACCAAAAAGCTGTGTAGTCTATTGCAAAGTACAAATGAACAGGTATTAGTTGTGCAGCATGATCACACAAGTTCAAATAAGCACTCTATCTGAACTGAATCTAGGGCTCTACTTGGCACTGAACAAGTATCAAATTCATGGCATAATTTTTAGCATTGTCAGCTTGAAAAACAAAGCAGGTGCTGCATTCATAAGCTTAGAGATTAATGTCAAAGGAAATTGTAGAATTCTAATTGGCACTGAAAAAGTATTAAATTTACAGTTTGATCAAAGGATTGTCAACTGAATAAATGAAGTGGACGCTGCCTTTACAAGCCAAGGGTATATCTGCCCATTACGCACAGGCATAAAACTTTGCAAATATCACTGGAAATTAGATATCGCTTACTAAAATGGCAAATATTAGCCAAATGAAAATTGGTATTGTATCAAACACAATGTTTTAAAATTAAAACACATTATAACCCATATACATGTTCGTATAAAAATGGAAGCCAGTAATACACACAGTAAACACAATGATGGCACATCACTTTTAAGTGGCTAATGTTTAATATTTTCAAATTATTAAAACCCAAATAAATGTTGATAAAAGTATTATGAAACAGATCAACAGTGTATACTATATATAAATTTCTGGATCGGAATAGTGGCAAAAACATGTAAAAATTTCTGAACTGACAGTATTGTGTAGATATTGTAAGCATTTAGAACTTGTTAAAGTACTCGTAAGATGTATCAAATTGTTTGTCATCAGACAAACCCTATCATGCATTAAAACAAATTTTCAGTAAAGAAACTGACTTATCAGCATGTATAACTGTATAGTTCTTGATTTTGTATTAAAATATGGTGTCAGTGTTGGCATATGAGCTTCTTGGTTAAAGTTGTAATTTTTCGGTAAGTAGATAATCGTTTCATGATATATAATCATACAGACCCAAAAATTGGTACAATAGAGACAGGAATATGTTGAGGAGACTGACTTATCTCAAGTAAGATTTTACCTTAGAATGTATTGATTTTGATCTGTTAACGAATTTTCTTCTCACTTCATCTGGCAAGATATTTATCTGAAAGATGGTTAAAGGAAAACATTTAAATTTTGGGTATGCCCTAAATAATTCTTTTGCTATAAATAACCCAAACAGACTTCAGAAGAAAGAAACAAATGACAAGAAGAAAACACACATACAGAAAACACCAAATTATCTTATACTTTTAAAAAACCCATTTCATAATTTTCCAGCTATATTTCTGCCTATAATATTTATTGTATTATTTTTTGGAGAATATCATATTCGATCTCAAATCACCACAAAACGCTTCAGTGGCTTAAATGGTTAGAACATCCACCTTGAAGGGAGAGGTTTGGAGTTTGAACCCTAGTCAAGTCATAAAAAAGACTTCAAGATATCAATAGTGGCTGCCTCACATGGCGCTCAGCACTGAAAAGTTAGTGTTAGAACTGGTTGGCCTGGTGTCAGGATCATATGACTGGGTGCGACATGATGCCACATATCTACAGCATTATGCCCCATGCAAGACATCATCTAAACTGCCATAATGCAGGTATCGCAGTGATACAATTCCAATTCTTAAATCTATGTTAAAATCCAAAACACACTAAACAAAAATCATCACATGCTTCAGTTTTTCAACACAATGGAAGTTCATGCAAAATACATGTTTAAACTTTCAAATAATATGGGACGATATATGTCAGACCAGTGCTAGGTAGTTGTATGCTGCTAATCCCATGCTCCACAAAAAACAGTATATTTATGATTTTCTTGTGATTCTAATTTTCAATTAATTGCATGGTAACTAAAAGCTAGGAATTCAAAGACCCAACCAAAAACCTAGTTTTCTGTCAAAAAGCTAGGAGAAACTCATCCTCATTAATGAATTGAAATATCAATAAAATTGTCATTTCTGGCAAAACCAATAACATTTAAAGTCATAAAGATAAATATATTAAATCACAGCTACAAGCATCCAGGTCAACTAAATCACCTTGGCATTCATTCCAATTCAACAGAAATTCAAACCAAGACCTGTGACACAGAGTACTGTAGACAGCAAATTATACATCCACTCCATTTTTAGGAGTCGTCTGTGTTGGTCAAAGAAAGTTTTACAGAGAAATTTTGTTTTCTTTTTCATTCAGTCAAGAGTTACCTTTCTTGAAACTAGATTTTCTTTCTCAGACACTGACCCTAGCCATTGACCTTAAAAACTCAGTAATCTTCTTTCTTACACAGACTGAATGTCATCCACCAATGTTTGCTGAAATAGTTTCCATTTAATTTACATGCTATTTCCAAGATCCTCCTTATAGGACTCACGGTACTAATTCCACTCCAATGGTAAACATATGGAAACACTATCATATTCAAAATTCAATAACTTAAAATTTATGGGTGCTGATAATGACACCTATAATTTTTCGTGCACATCTAACCTTGGTGCAAGCTTATGTGTGGAGAACACCATATGACCCGCGGCAATTTGTTTACATACATGTGCATGAAACACGTGTTATTGATTCTGCACCAAATGAATCAGGTGCTACTTTCAGTATTGAGTACTCCTGAGTCAAGCCTGTAAAAATGCTAAAATTGCATCAGTAGAAATTTGTCAATATTTTTTTTACATTACATATAGGACAAGCTCTCAAAAGATATTTTTCCTAAAATTTTAATTTTCATTATTAACCAATTATGGACCACCAAACCTGTAAATACTCTATCATTTCTTCACCCATTTCTAGACTGGTTCACAGTTCTTCCATATAATTAGTACCGTGTGTCCTGAAGAAATTAAAGCAGTAATACATTTTAAAAAACAGATTATAAGAAAAGGACTCGACCTTTATGACCTGCATGCCGTAATTCTTTATAAAATTTGTTCTACAAGAAGTGTGTGCGTGTGTGTGTGTGTCTATGATTTGGATTTTTAATGTAGCTTTAGCAATTTTTCAGTCATATCCCTATGATGTCCGCAGTGTGGCAGTTTATAGCAATGTCTAGCACTGGGACATCATACTGCAGACATTATCCTGACACCTGCCAACCAGTCTTAACACTAAATTTCTAATTCTGAGTGCCAAGCGAGGCAGCTGTTAGTACCATTTTTATATCTTTGGTATGACTCGGCCGGGTTTCGAACCCACGACTTCCCACATCCATGGTGGATGTTCTAACCACTAGACCACCAGAGCAGTCTCTACATCAAGAATAACATGAATCCAATATTAAAACAAACAATATACATGAGCTATACTACCAAAGGTGTTTTCTGCACCTTTATATCCTTCAATCTGCACCTTTACCCCTCAGCTTTGAAAATAACATTGTTTCTGAAAGAGTACTGCACTTTTTTTCAAGGCAAGGAATTTTGCGCACTGTACTGGCTGTTTCATTCTAGAGGTGGCCATTCATGTCATGAACAAAGTGATTTCAATGAAGAAATGCCAAATTTTTATGTCCTCACTTTTTCAAGAAATCTGCATGCATCACCAGGCACTGAATTAAGGAGTGTCTTACTTTCAAGGCAACCACTATGCCTATTACTTACTGTAGGTTCCTGCATCCAGTTAACATCAGTCAGGACAGTTCGTACATGTACAAGCTACTTTTCAAAGTCGCGTTTCAGAGTTTCAAGATGTGTATTAACTATTGAAAGTAAAACATATCACAAAACCATACACCTTAAAACTAATAAGATGTTAGTGTGTAAAAAAAAAAAATGGACTGAGAAATGCATTTTTTGCTAAGGTCTCATATTATCATGTAAAATGTGTCTCTAGCATTATATGAAAAACAAAATATAATTATTATTTATTTTCCCAATGAGTGACTAGGTGTTTAACTTGTATAGAGAAAAGGTCTAATGGCCTTGATGCATGCATAAACTTTGCAGTATGCAGATACTTTATTCATGGATTTATAATGTGTATGATTTTTTGAGAATATGATAAAAAAATTTAATGTACCAGGTTCATCTACACAGTACTGAATTCTGCTCTCTATCAGTGTCTGTTCATGCAATAAACGATGTGGCTTTCTTTGTCCACTTTTTTTATGAATCTATCACCAGTCACAAGCCAAGGAGCTACATTTTTACTTTGGAGTCTACCACTACGCTTGTTAACAATGGCTAGTCTGGAAGGCATTAAACTTCAATGTTATTTTTAGCACTAATGTTTAAAAAGAAACATTAACTTCTGAATGCAAATGTTTTATGTGGATTGTGTACAAACAAATCTTGAACCTATAATATGGACTGTGAAATGCAGTTGGTTCACTTGTGATATTTTTGAGTGTTAGTGTGCTTTTCCAATATCTTATTATCTATAGTGTCAAATCTAGTCATATTTAACATATACAAACTTAATGGTCCAGAAAACTAAAAGATTTAAAGATGACTGAATAATCATTACTACAGTAATCAAAGTGAATACAGTGACAATATTTGTGATAACCTTATAATATATATGAATGGTTCACAATAAGAAATGATATACATTTACAACCTTTTAAGCCAAAACTTCTTTCACATCCAATTTGGAGTACATGTAGTTAACAAAGTTCTACCAGTGATATCTATTTAAAAATGAGTAGCCAAATAATATTAACAAGAAGTGCTATAATGGATTTTATAGCCTAAGAAAACACATGGCTTTGCCATTTCAGACGATCTACAGGGCATTATTGATAGATATGTGTTTTGCTTATGCCTAATACCATACAAGTTAAACAAAGAGGTGGAGGGGTGTGGTGGCAAGATGTATGAACAAGAAGATATTCCACTTAAATAAAGCTCAAACCAACCCAACTTACAAAACTGGTGGTTATTTTTAATTGTACAGTAAATTACAATCATATCTACCACACATACCCATTTCCCAACTAAATTTGCATAAAAGTAGGCATTTCTGCTGAATTGCAAAATATGATATGGTAGATGTACTTTCTCACATAAACACATACTAACCCTTTTTACCTTCGTTTGTTACTGCTTTTAATTATACAAGTCCAAATTTGTTCATGTGACTTGTCGAAGCTTTGTTTTGGTTCCCAAAGATTCAGGGTGATTTGGGCAATTATGGGCATAATTTCAATAATTTCAGATTGTTTACCTAATTGCTAAATCCTGCATTAACAGGCACTTGGATCCTTGTCATTTGGAAACAAAATGTTTTATTTGTATTCAAGTTCTAAAAAGGATAATTGGGTAAAAAAATAACAAATTTGTAATTAACCTGATAAACAATATTCGCTTGATATTCGGGTAAAATTTGCATTATTTGCTGAAAGAATGTACTGCACCAAATAAATAAAATATGCATGAACAGAAAATATTACAGACAAGTCCATCTCCTAACAAAAATATTCAAGGGATAACACTTTTTCATCACTTTCCTCCATCCATTTGGTAATATTACATGTAAACCTATCTGATGACCAAACCAGCAATCCTAAATATATTTACTAAGCTGCTGGTCCTGGAATGGAACTTTTTTCATAAAACCTGAATAAATTTCCACCACAACTTCTGATCAAGCTTACATTGCCAATGTGGGCAGGGGCATTGATCACTGATAATTAGAGAGTATGTACTTTTTAAATCTTAAATTTATCTTCAATCTGGATTGTATCTTCTGACCAAATTTAGAAATAAAATAATCAAAATTCAGTCCATTCTTTATTCGAAATATGTCAATAGATAAACTGCTGTGCAGTACTTCATCGTATTTAGCAAGAATTTATATAATAAATTGCATTATTAACCTGCTAGTAGTGTGCTGTTCTTATTATCTATCGTCAAATTTGTACAAACTTAATGCTTCAGATATTTAATGGAGGAAAAGGAAAAGGAGTGAGCATTACCACAATAACATTTGTAACAATCTTAGAATCAAAAGCAATGGTTCAACATAAACTGGAAATAATAGGGATTCACAACCTTTGAGTGTGTGCAATTGCATTGTGTGATTAAGATTTTTAACGTAGCTTTAACAATTTTCTAGTCATATTGCTACAATGTCTGCAGTGTGGCAGCTTAAAGTGATGTCTAGCACTGAGACATCATACTATTGTTGTTGTTGTTGTAGGATTTAATGCCATTTTTCAGCACAATATAGGCTATACATGGCAGCCAGTATAAATGGACATCATACTGCAAACATATAGCATCATGTCTCACCCAGTCACATTATCCTGACACCAGGCCGACCATTCCTAACACTAACGTTTAAATGCTGAGCGCCAAGTCAGGCAGCTGCTAGTACCATTTGTATTTTTATTTGGTATGACTCGGCTGAACCCACAACCTCCTACATCTGAGATGGATGCTCTAACCACTTATATTGCAACTGTATTTCACGAAAGACCACACATGAGAGAATACCTAAACATATACATAACTATATATATCTATAAACTTTCTGGTCCATGTTTCCCAAAGCATTGAACCACCCTGCTCTAGATCATGATCTAGAAGTTGTTATAGGGGATTTCAGCATATACTCAAGCTATAAGAACATAAGATACCTACACATTATCAAATCCAATAATAATTATAATGTCTTTATTTAAAGAGGGGAAATCAGTTAAATACAATCACCACTGCTCCGGTAGCCCAAGCAGTTAGAACGTCTGTCTTGAGTGCGGTCGGTTGTGGGTTTCAACCCTGACCAAATCATACCAAAGACTTTTAAAAGAATGGTACTAGCAGCTGCCTCACTTGGCACTCAGAATTAAGAGGTTAGTGTTAGGACTGGTCGGCCTGGCGTCAGGATAATGTGACTAGGTGTGACATGACGCTAAATGTCTGCAGCACGATGCACCGGTGCTAGTCATCACTATATACAGCAATACTGCAGACAACGTAGCGATATGAATGAAAAACTGCTAATGCTATGATAGAAATCCAAATCTAAATCACACACAAACACAACTGATCTCCCTTTAGGCCCTCTACTAAAAACTAAACTATGTTACAAAGAAAATCATCTTGCAAATTTTTTTCTCTCATTTAAATAGCTGATAAAAGTAAACACATCCATAAATACATAATAAAATATATAATAAAAATATGACGATTAAACTGCATCTAAAAATTATTGTTTCATCTTTCAAATAAGACTTCAGGAAGATCTTCATTTATACACAACAGTTAATGATCACTTGAACTTTGATATAACTTAAGACTACTCTGCAAAAAATGTGACATGTAAAGATGTCTTGATCCCATCCTTATCCCTGCACCTTAGGGGCTCCAATGTCCAGTAACCGGAACTCATAGATGAGTGACTGGTGCAGGTCAATCACTGGTCAGGCAACTCAGATCTGTAGGAAGATTTGTATCAAAGTTCATTCCATACTGGGTGGCTTGATCATGTCACTAACAACAGGTGTCAGGTACTGAAAGGGTGCTGGTCCACCCTAAAGAAGAGACTCAGTCACAGAGGGTAGTGAATTGTGGGCAGGATTCATACTGAACTCTGAATGATAAATTAAAGTCTTTTCCCAAACTTTCAAAGACCACAAACATAAATTTCCAAGACCTATTTTTGCTAACATTTTGTATACAGGTTACATGAGAAAACAATGAATGCAAAATACTACAATATTGTTTAACGATAAAATTCAAGCTATAATTAATTTCCTAAAATTGCTTTATAACAATCTGGAAGAGAGGTTAACATTCATGGTTATTTCAGAAATATGTAACTTATGCTTCAGATTTAATAAAAAATAAATTGTTCTCTTAACAGACATCATCACTGCTTTAAATGCATCATTATAGTTGCTATTTTTTCTCTTCAATCATTTTGGAAAGAGAAGCCACTACTGTCATCTTTTCCTCTGCTCTTCTCCTATAAGCATTTGACTCTGTGACAATCACATAGAGTCCTTTTAACTCTGCTTCTTCTGTCTTCTGAACAGAGAATACATGTAGGCTGGCAATGTCAACTTCAAGATGCAGCTTTTTGACTTTAAGTTCTTCCAATTCATCCATGGCTAACCCCCGTTTCTTTCCTTTTCTGATTTTCTCCTCATGCTCCTCCTCTGCTTTCTTCTTGTCCAGATAGACATGGTAATTATGTCTTGCAGAGGAGGCATATGTCATCATTTCATTGTTAATGACGATTTCCAAAGGTCCACCTGCTTTTCTCATTGCATCAATGACTGGCCTTTGAGTTCTAAGGCTTTCTATGCTGAGGTTCTCAACAGATACCTGTTTGTTGACAGAAAATTCTCTCTCCACTGTTCCCTGCCCATGTGACAACAACAACATTATCTGGAGAACATTCTGAAGTTCAACATATTCCTTTTTTTTGGAAAGGATGGAATAAAACACTTCATCAAGGCTGTCATCTGTTCTATTTAAGCATTTCAAGGAATGACTGTCCGATTGGATAACTTAATTTTCCATACTGAGTCAATATTAAATCATAACAGGACTCTACTTCTCTTCCTGCCTCACACATAATTCTGAGGACCCTATGGAGTTTTGCTTCTCCCTTTTCCTTATCTGACAATGTATAAAATGCCGTTCATTTACATGTTTTATCCTTTTTAGCCATTCCTTGTATTTCTCTTGTTCAAGCCAGATATTGTTGAAAGAGCACTTTCTACATAGAGTGAGCACCTGTTCAATGTAACCAAATTCAATTGGCTGAAGTCTTGTTAAAAAAAAATCGTGAATTAGTGCAATGAACATTTTGATTAGCCAAAGCTGATGGACTCATCCAATAAGATTACATGATGACTCATCAAAAGAAAAAAGCCAGGACAACAGACTACATCTGAATCTAATGACCTAATGATAAAATAAAAATAATAATAATAATGAAGACTTTGTATAGCGCCTAATGTTTAGAAGCTCTAAGCACCTTAAAACATTAGACAACAACTAAAAACATACATAATGGTTCGAGTACAAAAAACAAACACCATAAAATCAGAAAACAAAAAAAAATGCTGAAAATAGTTATGGTGTTGACTTCCTATGACGAATGAAACTGAATGGGTCATCAAAAGAAAGAAACCAGGAAAACTTGACTATAGTCTAACTATACATCCCGTTTGTTTGTACACCCCAACCGATTTCAATAATGAAAACATTTAATGTGATAAAAAGAACACAGAACTAAGTCAATTGAATGACTGGTTTATAATTTATAACCTGACTGTGACCAGAATGCCACTAATACTGGAATCGCCTGCACCTTTCATGCTTAACGGACTTTCCATACTAACATGGTGCCATATTGCATACACAATGGGCTACTTTATTTCCACCAGACAACATAATGATGTAATACATCCTATTCAGTAACTGCCAGATAAACTCTGTAAATTACCATAATGTTGAGAGTTAGGAATTATATCCCTTTGCAAACATGAATATAGAAATTAAACCGTTTGTCAAATCCACGTGAAAGGCAAATTTGTTGTTGTCATTTGTTTCCTTTGCTTGATTCGACATCGTAAATATCAGAAGAAGACAACGTATGTATGTACATCTGTAGTCGTGCACACCCCATTGCTGAAAACGGATACCGTCCAGGAAATGAAAATGAATCTTGAACGTGTCTGTCTATTATACTGAAAACTTCCGTTAAGCATGAAACACGCAGATGATTACGGTGTTAGGCACACTCTATTCACAGTCAGGATAGAAATTATAAAACAATGAATAAATTGACTAAATTCCTTGCACTTTTTATCACATTAAATGTTTGCACTATTGAAATCAGCAGAGGGGTACAAACAAATGGGTTGGTATAGTCAGAATATGCATCCAAACCTATCAACCTTGGACAATTTTATTTGTGATTATGGAAAGAAATTAAAATTTTGAGGTTTATTTAATTTTTCAAAGACTTTTAAAGACCTTAGGGTAATCTGCTTGATTTTCCCAAACTTTCAAGGCCTTGAAAATGCTATCTCATTTCTCCCAAACTCTCAAAGACCTTCAAAGACCGTACAAACCCTGAGGAGGCATAGTTTTTGATCTGCCCTTTGGGATGGAAGTGGGAGCTGCACCTGCCTCATGAAATGGCATGTTTCACTTTCTGTCCTTGTGGAAAAGAGAACTGCTCCTCTCTCAAGCAAGGGCATGACTTGATCTCTATTTTATGGAAATGGGGAGGGTACTGCTTCTCCCTAATGGCAATGTAGGCCTCACTCTCTAACTCTTTATGACCTCCTTTGGGAGGCAGCCCACTAACCTGAGCAGTTCCAACGAGACTTTGGTAACCTGTAAAAGACTGGCAAATGGAGTGCATGTCCAATGGGTCTTTCCTGTAGCCACACCAAACCCCACTCTCCTTATACAGTACTGCAAGAAAATGCTGAAAAGAAGTTACAAAACCTTTCCATGAAAATATTATAGAAAAATGTAAATGTATTTGTATGGATTAAACCTACACTAATTTAAAATAGCAATCACTCACCTTATCAAGGTGCTGTCTCAAATAATTTTGACAACCACAGGTTTTATTTAAAAACCATGAGTACTTGAAGATTAAAGAATTAAATCAACCAACAATACTGATGATTAATCATACATGATTTGTATGAGAAATGAAGATGAATAAAATTCACAAAATCCCAGCTTGGAAAGACTAATAATAATAAAGAACAATATTCTATACTAAATTCTAACAATGTTGTTCGAGATATAAACACATAAAATAAAAGAAAAAACTAGTGTATGACCTCTCTTTTTCAAGATAAAAATTGCACAAGTCACCATAAAAAGGAACATGAATTCTGATGTTTCATTACTGTAATAAAATAATAAAACAAAATTAAGGTGACTTCACAGAGAAATTTCAGCAAGAATAGGGACAACTAAGTACCTATCCAAGCAAGAAAAGGGAACAAAATAATTATCAAACACAATGATAATTTAACATCCCTGAAGATAGCAACTTAAATGCAGTTTTATACATAACATCCCTTTGCAAACATGAACATAGAAATTAAACCGTTTGTTAAATCCAGGTGAAAGGCAAATTTGTTGTTATCATTCGTTTCCTTTGCTTGATTCGACATTGTAAATATCAGAAGCAGACAACATACGTATGTACATCTGTAGTTGTGCACACACCCAATTGCTGAAAACGGACATTGTCCAGGAACTGAAAATGAATCTTGAGCATGTACGCCTATTATATATAAAACATCTGTTAAGCATGAAACACAGAGATGATGACGGTGTTAGGGCCACTCTACTCACAGTCAGTATAGAAATTATAAATCAATGAATGAATTGACTAAGTTCCGTGTACTTTTTATCATATTAAATGTTTGCACTATTGAAATCGGCAGACGGGTACAAACAAATGGGTTGATATAGTCAGAATATACATCCGAATCTAACATCCATGGGACATTTTTATTTGTGATATGGAAAGAAATTAATATTTTGGGGTTTATTTAAATTTTGAAAGACTTTTAAAGACCTCAGGGTAATCTGCTTGATTTTCCCAAACTTTCAAGGCCTTGAAAATGCTATCTCATTTCTCCCAAACTCTCAAAGACCTTCAAAGACCGTACAAACCCTGAGGAGGCATAGTTTTTGATCTGCCCTTTGGGATGGAAGTGGGAGCTGCACCTGCCTCATGGAATGGCATGTCTCATTTTCTGTCCTTGTGGAAAAGAGAACTGCTCCTCTCTCAAGCAAGGGCATGGCTTGATCTCTATTTTATGGAAATGGGGAGGGTACTGCTTCTCCCTAATGGCAATGTAGGCCTCACTCTCTAACTCTTTATGACCTCCTTTGGGAGGCAGCCCACTAACCTGAGCAGTTCCAAAGAGACTTTGGTAACCTGTAAAAGACTGACAAATGGAGTGCATGTCCAATGGGTTTTTCCTGTAGCCACACCAAACCCCACTCTCCTTATATAGTACTACAAGAAAATGCTGAAAAGAAGTTACAAAACCTTTCCATGAAAATATTGTGCAAAAATGTGAATGTATTTGTATGGATTAAACCTACACTAATTTAAAATAGCAATCACTCACCTTATCAAGGTGCTGTCTCAAATAATTTTGACAACCACAGGTTTTATTTAAAAACCATGAGTACTTGAAGATTAAAGAATTAAATCAACCAACAATACTGATGATTAATCATACATGATTTGTATGAGAAATGAAGATGAATAAAATTCACAAAATCCCAGCTTGGAAAGACTAATAATAATAAAGAATAATATTCTATACTAAATTCTAACAATGTTGTTCGAAATATAAACACATAAAATAAAAGAAAAAACTAGTGTATGACCTCTCTTTTTCAAGATAAAAATTGCACAAGTCACCATAAAAAGGAACATGAATTCTGATGTTTCATTACTGTAATACAATAATAAAACAAAATTAAGGTGACTTCACAGAGAAATTTCAGCAAGAATAGGGACAACTAAGTACCTATCCAAGCAAGAAAAGGGAACAAAATAATTATCAAACACAATGATAATTTAACATCCCTGTAGGGTAGAAACTGAAATGCAATTTTATACATAAGCCCAAGAAATGGAAACAGCTCAAGACAGCTACCTCTGAACAGAAGAATGCTTTATCTAAGAGTAATTCAACATAACAAAATTGATGTACATAATGCTCAAACTGTGATGTGAGACTGAACACAAAGGAATTTATCTTCATAGTTATTTAAACAGTAGTAATGTCTGCAACTGGAAAAAGAATAATGGATAGAGAGCATGGACAAAGTAGCTACAGGTTCGACTTAACATTCAGGATTCCACAACTTTCCATTCAGGCTATCGAAGGATGAATTCTCATCATACAGTTGGGGTATTTTCCTTCTCGAAAAGACTGACTTTTGGGTATATCCACAAATGTTCCTTAAACAGTTGAAAATATGTGGGGAGAGGGGTATTTTCAATGACAGCTTTCATCGCAATAACACAACATTCTCAACAATTTCTACAATTTTGTTTTAAAATGTATGCATGACAAAAACATAACAGAAAACATTATTGAAAGAAGAGTCATAGATTCATATTTGCCTTACACTTATAAGTATTTCTGACTGAGTTTATCAGCAGCTGTACGTGTTCTATCTGGGATGTAAGAAAATAATAGGTTCATTCTCTATTGGGCTAAGACTATTAATTTGTATCTATTGACATCATTGCTCATATTTGAGAAAATAAAACTATTTTGTACACTATATGGCCCAAGGTACAAATCACGCACTTCTGGATTCAACTGTAAACTTCTTGAACAACCACAATTAGTTGTTTCACAGCACTTTCTCTAGATAAATCACCCAAAAAGCAGATTACTGATACAAAGTCCCTTAAACAAGTTTCACACCAGGAAGGATCAAGATAAGATCAAAATCATCTACATGAACACACAGAATCTATGTAACAGCTAAAAGCACTTATAAAAGTATCTGAAAATTAAAAAAAGAAAATTTCCATGCTGATATTACAGTCTGTGGTCCAGTCTGAATGTATAATGTCAAATGTTTCATCAATTTGTGACCAGTATTCAAAATCTGTGGTCAGAGTTCTGCAACCATGCAACCATCATGAGGGTTAGCAAGAAGCATGATTTTTAACTGCAGCATACCCTAAGTTACTACAGAATGAGACACATACAACTCAAGTTTATGGTATACCTACCATTTTTCTCCTGAGACCTTCAACTATACAGGTACATAGTATCACAAGAAAGCTGACCAAAGAAACCCGTAGAAAGTAAAAAAAATCCACAGTATAAAACAGAACATGTCACATGAAGACTTTCAAGCTACAAGCGTCAGAAAATCTTAGGCTCTAATACTTGATTGTAGGGAATATACTAATTTAAATTTAAATGAAATGCAAATGTAATAAATGCTTGTAGCAACTATAGCTTTGATCACTGCACTATTGATCCTCAACAAATATCTCACTATTTTCCTTGGGGTCTGGAGAATAACATTTACAGAATTTCAATGAAGTATCTTCACCAGAGTGCATGTTACTGTGCACAAAATAATCTTAGTGTGTTTGTATGAAGCGCAAAATGTTTATAATTGTCTGTATAAAATTTGGCAATCTATAATTTTAACATACTTAGCAGACTAGGGTAGGAGAGGCTAGATCTCTGTTTCCAGTGTTTGAAACAACAGTTCCTTGAAGGGACTGATGCTCTACTGAACGAAAAGAATTCCAGGAATTCAAGATAGATCATTTTTGTTTCCTTTTAACTGCTGAGTGCTGAAACAATACTGGCACCATTTTCATTTATGACACACTAGACATCATTAGAAATCTGTCAAAACCCCATGCCATAATGAACATCCATTCAATAGGAGCAGTGACAAGATTTTCATGACAGCCAAACTGGCACTATTTTAATTTTGGACCAACAAGGCTGTTGTTATGCGGTGTGACACTATTTTTAGCACAAGATAGACTTCCATGGTGGCCAGTATAAATGGTGGAATAAGAACCTGGGAAAACACTGGGAGGAACCACTGACCCATGGGAAGCTACTGGCTTGTTTTCTTAGTTACCCACATTGGCTGAGCTCAAGACTTAAATGTATACACAGACAGTGGTGAGATGACAGTGATCCATGATGGTGAGTGCTTTAGATCACTCAACCAATCAGGGTCAAGACCAGCAAGGTATAATAAGTCAACTGGTGAGGCTCCATGTTCATATACCAATGCTTGTCGAAGCAGAGATGATATTTTCACCATCACCACCAAGGTGGCCATATTAGGGTTAGACATTTTCATTTATGACCAAGCTGACACCATAAGAGTTCTTCTGATCAAAACTCTGAGAAATATTCATCAGACCTGGTGTAGTGGGGACAGGGATATGATTAAGTTCAAAAACTTCTTTTCAAAAGCACAATCTACTCCACATGGATTTATAACAATAAATTTACATGATCCTCAATTGCAATATTGTATAGGTCTTGATAAAATATTTTGTTAAGAGACTGATTTAATTACATATTTATAGCAACAATGGAGGTGCGACTTCAATGAAAAGTCTAGCGGGTAAATGAATGCACATACAAATTTAGAAAAACACAAATGACGAAGATAAAGTAACAAAAACCCAATTAGAGAAACTCTTGGTAAGTTAGTAGCTTCATTTTGGTATTATAGACCTTATTTTTTTATTTTTTTCATACGAGGTTTTATTTTTCAAAAATGATGCTTCAGTAAAAGGTCTGTTCACCTCCTCTGCTACTATGTGTTGTGATGCATGATGTGATTTGGATTTTTAATGTAGCTTTAACAATTTTTCAGTCATATCGCTACAATGTCTGCAATGTGGCAGTTTATAGTGATGTCTAGCACTTAGGCATCATGCTGCAGACATGCAGCATGATGTCCCACCCAGTCACATTATCCTGACACCAGGCTGACAAGTCCTAAAACTAACCTCTTAATTCTGAGCGCCAAGCAAGGCAGCTGTTAGTACCATTTTTGTAAGGCTTTGGTATGACTCAGCCGGGGATCGAACCCACGTCCTTCCTCATCCGAGGCGGACGCTCTAACCACTAGGCCACAGGAGCAGTCTCCTCTGCTGCTACAGGATTTATAAACTTCAGAAGCGGACAGCACGTGTAATTTTGGATGCATCTATTGATCATCCCTTAAAAGCTTTATTTACAGAACTCAAATGGTTCGCAATATATGACTGGATAGATTTTCACAAGGCAGTTCTTTTATATAAATGTCTACATGGAACTACACCAGAGTATCTTCAGGACTTATTCAGGCCTTTTTCAAAACAATACCAGTTGAGATCAATATCACATGGAAACCTTCTAGCACCAAAACCAAGAACAGAGCAAATTAAAAAGAATGTCCAATACCCTTGTACAGTTCTGTGGAACAAGCTTCCACTACATGTAAAATCTGCTAAAAATAGAGTATTTAAGAAGAGATATCATGAGCATGTATATGTTTCTAACAGATAATGGAATTTAGTATTTTAATACTAAACATGTTAAAATAAACAGTAATTATTGCTATCTTCATATAATGTGCATTGTTATACTCTCCTTAAGAGGGCCTCAAGGGAGAATAGCCCTTGACTAGTGAGTCACCCTCTATAAATAAAGCAATATCATTATTATTACCACCACCATCAGACCCAAGAGCAGCACTGCTTCATGAAGAACTAACTAGACATAATAATATGTCATTCAGAGAAAACTCCATGTTAATATGCTCATCCAGTCAGGAGTAGCAGTAACCGTGAAGATGTTCAAAATGGATGTCAGATCGGCACCATTTTTATTTTGGACCAACTAGACATCATAAGAAGTCTTTAAATGAAAATCTCATGCTGTCATGACCATCCATTCAGATGGGGTAGAGATAAAGTTTTTTAAGGTGGTTGTTCTTGCAGCCATAATGGATGTTATATTGGCACTGTATCCTTTTAGGACCAACTAGACAAAATAAGTTGTTTAGTGAAAACCTCATGTTGATATGAACATCCATTCAGGAGGTGTAGGGATAAAAAAAGAAACATCTTCAAGATGGTCACTGTGGAGGTCATATGGTGTATGCAAGCAGTACCAATTCATCTACAACCAACTAGACCATGGGATGAATGTCTGTGACAAGTTTCAAGGCAATCCTCCAAGTAGTAAAAGAGGAGTAGTGATAACTTGTGTGAACAGACCGATGACAAACAATAGTTTTGCTAGTTGATGACCAATAATGCTAAAAATCATTTGGTTTGCTCAGGTTTTGTACATAACATGCTCTAAAATTCTCCCACTGTTCTACACGAGAATTTAGCAAAACTAATTTAGGTAAGTCCTGGGAATAAATGTTATCATGTTCAGAGCTCAAAAATCAGATTGCCTGATGCCCAGGGCATCAATAAATCTAGATCATGTCCCTACTGTATTCTAAGTTAGTTGCCCATCAAACTTGTAAAAAAGTGAAAGTAGCATTGAGCACACAGATAAAATCTGAGATTTTCATTTTGACTTAGTTCTAAAATTACACAGGGCCCTCTGCTGGCACTCTATTTGTTGCACTATCCAACTTGTGAAGAGTGCTTAACTGTATCAAAAGCCATCAATTTTGTATACAAAGGGAAGCATGACAAATGAATGGGGAACAGTACTGCTTTTGAGCTTCATATTTCATTGGATGTACATAATCAGCACTCACAATTCATGGATGAAAAATAATGAGCTGTCCATGCTCATGCTGATTTGGTAATGCATCACCAGTTAAATATTTTAAGCAGTATTAAAGTGGTTGTTTAATAATGAAGCTATGGTTGGGGATAAGTGACTTATAACAGCCTGCAATACAATGTTTTTAACTCTAAAAGAAGGAGATAATTACCCTGTATTTTAATCAATTTAGCAGTTAAGTCCAGAGTTGGTGGCTTCTGGTTCTACTAATACAAAATAATTAGTGTTTCTGTAATTGTGACACATTCACAGTATTATGACATGAATTATTAAACCTGAAACTACAGCCACTATCTGTTTATTGACAGAAAATAAGATCAATGCCTCCCCAACTTCATTTCTGTTTTAAACTTTGATCAAGAAACATGTCATGTGGAGATCTTTTTTAAGCATTCAGAAAATAAAACTACCCAGTACTTGTTTAAATCATGACATGCAGAAACTAGTGTTTAAATGAAAAATAAAACAAATAAAAATTTAATCTAAGTAGACATGGTCATATTTCTTTTCAAAAGTATATTGTGAGAAACAACTATTCCAAGAAAATTAGTTAATTTAAAGCATATTTATATTAATTTTTTTCCAAAGTATAATGGTTCCAAAAAATGCATCAAAACAATAGTAAAAGAACTGCCCTATCAGGTATGTTCATTTTCATTCAGTGCAAGTGTTTTCAAAAAATATGCCATTTCAGGATCAGTGCCTGAAAAAAAAAACCTTCTTTGAGTACTGATACTACTTGCCATAAATATTTAGTTATAAATACAATAAATGTTTAATCATAAAATACACAAGTTCCTCAACTGAACATAAAATGTTCACAGCAATCCTAGAAATTCCTTCTTTTTAACTGCTGAGTATTAAAACAATATTTAGATAATCTTAAGAAACCCCAACATACCCAATTTGGTGCCAAAATAGTTTCGTACATGTCTGAGTTGACCTTGTACCTGCTATCACAGATAGAAAATCATCTCAACCAATCCTTAACCAATGTGCTAGAAATTTGGCTAAATCTATAATAATTTTTAAAATATAAAAACTAGTTATCTAAGTGGAATCATTTGTGGTATTCACCAGATATATTCACATTAGATTTGATAAAAATCCATTCATACTTATTATCCAGTTGTGTAGCAAGAAGATTGAAAACCCTGACATTCTGACATTAAAATCAATGTTCTTGTGCTAAATATCAACTTATTCACTGCAGTGAACAAAATAAGTCTAATAAAAACTCACATCCATCTGTACAAACTGCTGTATTTATAAAATCGATGAAATCCATAAATGCTATCAAGTACCAGTAACATTACAGCAAGGACAAGTGTCCAGTTTTTTAAATTCCTGCACAAAATGTTCGTAACGTAGATGTCAGGTCTGCACATTGTCATTTAGAACCAATTCAATATTAGAAAGTTTTTAATAGAAGACACTATGTCAATGACTCTTTCATGCAAGAGGAGTAGTGATTACAAGATTTTCAAGATAGCCATTATAGTACCATATTTACAGGTCAGATGCACACTATTTTCATTCAAAACCTGCAAAATATTGCTATAAAAGTGTTTAAGTGAAAATTCCCTGTCAATGAGACAATCCATTCAGCAATAGCTAGATACATATTTTCAGAATGGCCATTAAGGCAGCCATTTTGGTGGTTAAATTGGCATCATTTCAAACAAAGAATAACTGCATAGTGCAAGAGCTTTTTATTCCATATTTTAAATGTTGGTAAAGCAACACATTTAGCAGAAGTAGCTGTTACCAGAGTTATAAAATTTTGCGAGGTCACATTGGAATCAGATCTGGACCAACTTCCTACAGTGAGTTTAAATTAAAACCCTATAGATGTTATTATGATCTTTACTTCAAGAAGGGTAATGTTAAAAAGATTTAGAGGTGGCCAGCACCTGTTTTATTTAAGAAGAACATGCATCATAAGAAATATTCCAATGAAAAACTCATAACAACATGATCATCTGCTCAAGAAGATTAAAGGTAACAAGATTTAAACATTCAATACTGGAAGTCAAATAAACAACAGTTTCATTTAGGACCAACTAGACACTTTTAATGAAAACCCACAAGACCATCCATGCAGGCAGAGTAATGACATCATAGTTTACAAGGCAGCCACCATGGTGGGTGGACATAATGGATGTTAGATTCGCACTCATCATAGGAAGTATTCTGCTGCAAACCCCAACTCAATATGACTTTCCATTCATCAAAAGTAGTGATTACATGATTTTCAACATGGCTTTCATGGAAAAAAAACTGTCTTAGATAACGAGGATTTTATGCAAGGGTTCTTCTCTGTTGCTTCGTATCTTGTCAACTTGGATCAGATTTGGAGTCCGACATTTCTGGTGTGTCATGCACATTTATTGGTGGTGGTTGTCTGTTCCGGTTCAGGTAAACAATCACAACCAATCAGAGCCTGAATGTAGCTTATTCACTGCCCCACAGGCTGGAAGTATAAACATCCAAACTCAATCTATGAAGATAAAAAGCAACAGAAACTTCTTGTAAAAATGGCTATCAAATGATCAGTAAACTACATCAATTGTACAATGGGAACAGGGGGCCAGAGTGGCCGAGTGGTCTAAAGCGCTCTCCGTTACGGATCACTGCCATCTCACCTCTGTCTGCATGGGTTCGAGTCTCGGATTCAGCAAAATGTGGGTATGTGAGAAAGCTTGCCAGTAGCTTCTCATGGGTCCGTGGTTCTTTCTGTGGGTTTCCCGGGTTCATCTACCACCATTAATACTGGCCGCCATGGATAGCCTATCGTGTGCTGAAAAATGGCGTTAAACCCTACAACAACAACAACAATGGGAACTCTTCTGAAGTGTCTCATTTACATTGATATATGTAATCAGTGACTGCACTTACTGACAGGATAAAATAATTAGCATGTAATCAGCAATATTTTGAATTCCACAAGTCAGTTACCTTGTGTGAATTTATAGAAAGGAAGTGGGTGTTGTCAATAGTTTTCCTTTCTCACTGAGTTAAATGACTGCATGTGGTTATGGTTCTTTTGCATCTCAGTGTGAGGGATTTTCTCTCATGCACCCAGGCCTGTTGAAGATAAGATTTTCCTCGCATGAGGAAACTGCACTATTTACTGTTCTGAAGATAACACCACAATATCTTCCAAATTTAAGAGAAGACAAGAAATTGATCAGAAGATATTTTTAAAGCATTCATGCAAAATAAAAATAAGGCCAAACCAAGTCCAGCTTCCAATTAAACAGATTAGGATTTTGTTTGGTTTGTGGGGTTTGATGCCATTTTTCAGAACATTATACATGGCAGTCAGCATATTTAGTCAAGGAAGAGTCTGAGAAGAACCACCAACTGACATGAAGTTACTGGCAAGCTATCTAACAAATCAACATTCATTTGGTCAATCTGAAAAGACAGAGGTAAGACGATACATCTTAAGAGAAACAGAGAGGTGATCTGTAAAGGCAAGCACCTTAGACCACTCAAGGCCATCAGTGTGATAATGGATTCTGACAAGACGACCACCATGGTTGCCACAATGATGCCTGAGGATAACCCTGTTCATACAGGACCAAGTAGAGCTCAGATTAATGTGTCTGTAGTTTCATGGCAATCCTTCAAGTAATTTAGGCCAAGTACCAATAACAAAACATATGGTAACAGGCGGATTACTGATGAGGGAAGGAAAATAGGCAAGTATATAAGCCATGCTGGTCTATCATCAGTGGTGCTAAAAACAGTTAACATTTCTTTATTACAAAATTCAGCCTTTTCTTGAATATTAAGAGTAATACCACCTCATGCGGTATACCAAGTATCAGATAATTGCCTTTTATGTTCTGCAAAAGATAAAATAAAGAAAAATGGAAAAAAACATACCAAAGTGAAACAAAGAAAGTGGAGAGAGTTATCAAAATATAAATACAAACAAGAAGAACACTTTGTCAATTCTCACATGCACTTTATAACATGTTCAACCTAATTAAAAATACAGTCTGTTTATGAAGGCAATGAGACGTAAACTTGAAAGCAGTCTTTGCCAGCAAAACACCTTCTTGCTAATTTTAAAGTTTTAATCATGAGATTGCTTTATTCATGGTCAGATTTCTGTACACCCGAGACACGGAAAATTTTAATCTTAAAATATGGAAGGACTGCATGTAGACAACAGTTTTACATTATTTATGACGTTGAGAAAATACAAAGAACAAAGTTGGATTAGGGCTGTATTTGGCCCCAAAATTAGTTATAAATTTATGTGACTGTAACAGCATTTGTAATGGTTATACAACAATGTCTATATGTTTATTGTAACATATATACATATGGCATTTTGAAATACTGAGAAAAAAAAGTTTGTTCCTAAATGAGTGGATGGTCATCAAAAACCTCAAAATTTGCAACATTTCTGCATCTTCAAAGACCTCAAGAAACTTCAGAGCAATCAAGAAAAAAGATCTTATTTTCTGACAGACAACACTTTATAATACCATGTAAAAAAATGTAAATGACATATCTGTTTCTGTTTCTGCTCCTCTTTAATGAAAAGAAAATTAAGGCAAGCCATCTTCTACGCCCACCCCTTTATAACCATCACCATATGAAAATGAAACAATCATATAAATAAAGTCAAGTCAGTTACTGACAAATGATTAAAGAACTTGAAGAGGCAGATTAGAGTAAATATCATCATTAAAGTTGGTACAAGATAAGGACAATCCTGTTTAACTAAGTTAACATTTTTTTTACAGGTCTTTGATGGTGTGAAACTTTTTGTCAAAAAACTGAATCATCCTGACCACAAGACAATATGAAATTTAGTGGTGAATTATCACTACTATCTAAAAATGTGCATTTGTTAAAGTCTATGCTAACAATTATGATTATTAATCAATGGGTATATTATATAAGCTCTATTTCACATATATGGCGCAACATCTGAAGCATTCCCAGTCATCAGCGGAGTCAAACAAGACTGTGTCCTTGCGCCAACGCTCTTTGCCATCTTCTTCTCCATGCTTCTCCAGTACGCATTCAAGGACTGCAGCGAGGGAGTGTACATCCATACCAGGGCTGACGGCAAGCTGTTCAACATCGCCCGTCTCCGTGCTAAGACTAAAGCAACAGAGGTACTCATCCATGAATTGCTCTTTGCCGACAATGCAGCCTTGACAACACACACGGAAGATGGACTTGAGCAGCTGGTATGCCGCCTCTCCCATGCATGTAAGGAATTTGGACTGACCATCAGTTTGAAGAAAACGAATGTCATGGCACAGGACACAGACTCCCCTCCCTCTGTCACCATAGATGGGTACAATTTGGAAGTTGTCTAGAACTTCACATACCTCGGGTCTAACATCTCCAGCTCACTCTCCATTGATTCTGAGGTGAATGGCAGGATTGCCAAGGTAGCAGCAGCGATAGCCAGACTTAACCAGAGGGTCTGGAACAACCCCAACCTCGCAGAGAAGACCAAACTGTGCGTCTACCAAGCCTGCGTGCTCAGATGACTTCTCTACAGCAGCGAAACATGGACCACTTATGCATTGGTGATTTTTTATACTACATTGTTGGCATCTTAAACTTAATCTTTGGTTTGGAGTGAAGAAATTCAGAGGCAACATGAAAGGAAGCAAAAATTTGATATAAAATGCCCTGGAATTTATCTATTGTTACATAACAAAGTTTTTGTTCATATTGACAAACCATCTTATCAGTGCACTGTTATAAAATCCGCTTATTCTGACATCAGGCCTGAGTACTGTATGCTGTGAAATCTCAGCATATTTGTTTTATTTTATATTTCTAGTTGTGATGATCAACTGGACAAGGCACTATCACATAAAGGATCTTTCAGACAAAACAGTGTCTTAGTTAATACATTAAGTACTTAAATACTTTTAGACTGACCATTGTATGAGGATGGTAAGTAAAATTCCACTTCTTTTCACCCACATAATCAAATCCTTCAGAACGCTCACATTTTCTGTAGTAATCACTATCAGAACAGAACAGTTGTGTAGTCATCGTTTGTTGGCCTTTTTAAAAATTTCTGATGCATGCGTGGAAGGCAACATCTATCCGCTACCACAAATGTAAAAAAAGCAACAAAAAAAAAAAATGAGATCGACTTGTTTTTCTATCCAATAGTCATATGACTGGGACTAGCTAGTTGGCCAACATTTGAAGACAGGAACAGAAACTGCTACAATCGACCAAACTACTGCTAATTCCTTGCATTTTTAAAAAGTATCCAGAAAAAAACAGTTCTGCAAAAACTTCAAAGAAAACTGATTACCTTTCAAGCACTGATCATTCTGTATAAATACTAAGCAAATGAAAAAACAAGCAGTCTCAGTGCTCTACAATTGTTGATATTGCTGCCACAATAATAACAGACATTTGTTTGGTCTTCTAAAGCTGTCCAAAGTTTAGCATCAATTTCAATAAAATATGCATCCTTCATCAAAGAAAGCTGACCTTAATCTTCAATAGAAACAAAGAACATTTCATCAAAGGAAGTCAGCAACAGACTTAAATGAAAACAATAGAATCTTATGGATTGTTGCATTTTCCAATGTGACTGGAACACGTTTATTGTGCTGTGAAAGTTTCATTTTTGCAAGACAATGGTGGCAAAAAACACAAATTAAATTTTCAATCTTTTGAAACCATAGATATCAGGCCATCAAGTTAATTTAAGATGGGGCACCTTGCAAAGATGTTTGTTAAACTTTTTAATTTGTTCACATTTTCATTTCTCTATGAATAGCCACATCTTCTATGTACCTTTGGCAAGATGATAGCTGTCCCCAGCTGACCAAAATCAAGGCCAATTCAAGTAAATGTGCATGCTGCATGCAACCAATTATAGCCACGTGCAACTGGCAACAAATTTAGTGAATTGTTTAGTGACATTTGGATATAGATCAAACGAGAACTTCCAATTTTTTTAATATATTTGTGAGCTAACATGAAGTTTATAACATGTACTATGTACTCAGATTCATGGATTTATTATATACATGAACAATACTTAATGATTATCGATTGTACTGCACAAACATAAGTTGTATACATACAAGTGTTTTTCAGACTAGTTTGTCTTCATTTAATCAAAAGCAATTATTTTTGCCCTAACTTTTATTACACCACCCCCGCCATATTTTAGCTAAATACATCATATTCTTTAACTAACTGACTTAGTTGGTTATAACATGGTTCAGCCTATAACACGGACAGATTCAATTTACTATATATATATGAATGAAAGATATTGTATCTTTCGCACAATTAAGTAGTATTTTAAACATAACCAGTAAAGAAATAATAAATAATAGTAAACAGTTAACACATTTTGAGATCAGGAAACAAACAATCATTTCTGACATCATTATATATAATTATGAAATTATTAATGTGCTGCATCTCTTTGGTCTTAAACTAATTAACAGAAAGAAGCAAAACCAACACGTTTTGTAAAATGTTAATTATCTAGTATGTTATACAATGACAATCTAAGAGAAACTTAATGCAATTAGTTAAATAAAATATAATCACAAATCCTAAAGCACAGCATTCTGAATGAATTCCTGGCTCTGAATGTCATGATATGATCCTTAAATATGCTCATGTGCCAACAGTCTTTTTATATCACAATGGCATTATCCAAAACTCCACTGAATGAATTCACAACAGTCCCAAAATAATATTTTAGTCCAAATTCAGAAAGAACTTTGTAACATCAATGAATATTCCAAAACAAATGATTCCTTTCAGATTATATCCAAACACAACATCAAATACATCTGCAGACTGACTTTGTAAAAAACATAGGAAAAAGGAATAAATTAATTGCTCTCTTCCTCCATCTTATATACATCCCCATCACTCTACCATGCAATACTTCCTACATGACTTATGTCACAATATAACCCACCTGACTTATGTAATACAACACATCCCACCTGACTTGATCATCCAATGGGAAATTACCACAAACTGGTTCATGATATAGAACACAAACTCAAACAAACAACTTATTTATAGCTCACAACAATCTACAGTCATGGATGAAACGTTAGACACAACATAGATACACATAACAAATGTAATAACTAGCCTTGACCTAAATAAAATTGCTGGACCGAATCAAATAAGCCATAAACTGTATAAAATTATAACTGAATAAATATTCATTAATACTAATCAATAAATCATTTGAAATCATTATGTTCCCCACACAATGAAAGCTAACTCATGTCATGCAAATTTATAAGGAGACAAACTGTTATCACCCAATCATAAACCAATTTCTGTAATCAGCTGTGTCCCAGGTTTTCCAAAGAATTATAATCAGACATGTATATAACTGTTGTCAAGAAAACACTTTGAGATAAAAGAAAATATATAAATCTGCATTTCTTCAAAGTTTTTCAACAGCTCATAAGCTAAATGAACTTTATCACAAAATGTTTTTCTCTTGATTCAAGTGAAATCATATGTTTAACATTCCTTGATGTCAGCAACAAGTTTGATAAAGAATCATGATATTATTATGAATATTCAGAATGCACATAAACATATATATTGCACATGACAAAATCTTTTTCCAGGATAGCTTTGGCCATACAAAATATATTATTTAAAGCTCAGAAAATGTTTCTGAAGTCTGGAAAAATTGCAATAATAAAGATTCTGGCAGATTAGAGATAAATTACATTGGAAGTTACACCCATTTATTATTGCTTCAGAGAGTTTTTCTATGCATAACTGCTGGTAAACTCATGCACAAGGAAAGAAGACCAGACTATGCATATTATCTTTGATTATGAATATTCAAGTACCTAACTAAACTGACCTTCTTACACAAAGGAGATATCAGGCATCTAATTAGCGTCTACATAACTCCCAAAGCACCACACCTATCTCAATCAAATGTCAGTTTTTGAGTGGGTTTCTTTTTCAGGTTTTTTTAAAAGACATCTTTTATCCCATGTATGAATTGCCTTTGGGACTCTTTCCCAGAAGATATCTGGAAGTTTTCAATATTAATATACATGTATTTTAAAAAAAATTATCTAATTCAACTAGTGCTTTTATCACCATATTACGACATTATCAAAAGTCACCTTAATATTGTACATACTAAACTTGTTGTCCCATTATTTTCAATCATTACATAATGAATTTAGTTGACTCCCCAATTCATATACATGCTGCCATGACAATGAAGCTGCTGGCTGCTACTTCTTATATTTCTCTTCATTTAATATCCTACGATTTTACACTCTAACTCAGTACACCTCTCCTTCAATAACGTGTGCACAATGCGGTCCAGAAACACTGACTGCACTATAAGCAAGGGTGTGAGTTATTGAGGGACCTCCATAACAATGTGAAATGATGCCATCCTCACTGGACATAGAGAAAACCACAAAGGGAATGGGGGTGGAGTGAACTGGTCTGTTTATTGGCTGAATACTCGTTTTAAAACCACATTCGAAATAATTGTCAATAAAGCACTTTTTCTAACAAAGTTATTTGTTTTTTGTAAAAATGACCTTTATTTTCAAGATGTCCATGCACTGACAGATTGTTAATAATATTCAAACAGGTTTCAACAATCATAAGGTGTATGCGAAACAAATGTGAATTACATCACTGCTTTATGTTGTTGCTCAGTAGTCTGGTTCTCTGATCTGCATACTCCTTCCTTTGCTCTCTACAAAAGTGGAATGCAACACAAGGAGCTAATCAGGGAACCAAACTACTTATTGATTCAAATTCACAATCAAACAAGATTCCATTTACAGTGTATTTAAAAAACAAGGAACACTTAGTTCATGCAACAGCCATCATCGTCGAAAGTCATATTTATTATTATTGCATTGATTTGATGCAATCAATTCACTGCAACTAATAGTGAAATTTCTCATCCATGAGGAAATCTCCGAGTCCAAATTCAAAATGAAAAAATTAACCATAAACTCTTAATCTAGCTTCTCATTAATAAAACGTATTTGTGAAACAGAATTTTCTGTCACCAAGTATTCATTTTGTTTGGTTGTCTTGCTACCTTTGTTCACAGTTGTGAATCAGTATGCTAATTTAAGGTAATTTAATTATATTACATTAATTTTAAAAAAATGTAAGTGTTCGATGATCTGTCACTCAACTAGGGCCACTAGCTCTTACTCAGGCTGGATTTGCATGCCTTTTAACTTTTCATTTATTCCTCCCCTTTTATTTGACACAAAAGACTAATTAACGTGGTAATAAAAGGTCTTTTAATTCAGTGCAACAATACAACAAATACCAATCTGATTGCAAGAAATACTTACGCAAACTAGGTACCAAAACATCATCGGCATTTAGGTTGTCACATAAACACTCATGGTCATAGCTCTTATGGTTGATTGACATATTTCACATTTAAATACAACATTACACATTGTATTTAAACTGAACTAAAAGATATAACTAGAACACACATTTCACTTGAGAAAAGAAACTTATTTAATAATTTAATAGGTATTTATGTATTACAGTGCTGCCTCAGGTAGGCGTAGCACCATTTTCATTGATCATAATTTAGTTGCATAATGTCATTTATGGCATACCAAGGATGTATTTTATGAAGAAATTTTAACAAAATACATGACCTCTTATTAAACGTTGAAAATTTCATAATGTTGATTGAAATTTCAGGTCAAATCAACTGTTTTCAACGATAAAACAAGTGATATATCAAGGTTTCATTTACCAATTTTGATCACGATTTTCTTAATGTTCAACAAATAGGGGTCAAATTATTGGAACTTTCTTGTAAAAAAGGAAGAAGGGATCCATGACTGACCTCATGTTAAAGTGGGTTTGCCAGTTATCAGGTCTTGACTTATCGAGGGAGTTGTGTAACTCGGAATTTAGTTCTGAATGGATAAGCAGAAGGACTATATAAAATTTTGTCATACTCCTTAATGATCAAAACTATATACATGAAACTGGATGTTTTTAATACTTACAATGAAATAAGTGAAAAGGATAAAAGTGACTGCAACCAGAGCAACTTCTCTCTCTTATTAATCACTATGTTTATTATCTTTACCTTTTAAATGTTTCATCTCATTTGATATATGAACTATTTTACCTTAGATTGACTGTATTTGAATTTTTGTAAAACTAATTTAATATTTTGATCATTTTTGTACATTTTGAGAAATACCTAGGTTAGATGGATGACTCATGCCCCATTCCATATTGTTGAATTAAAAAAAAAAATATGTTTAAAACAATTAACTTTATCTTTCTCCATAAAATAATGCAAGACTAAAATGGACATTGACTTGAAAATTGAAAATATAGCCACTGACAGAGTATGGTGTGAAATAATGGATCACAAGTTGAAAGAAACTGTAGGCAGTCACGTAATAGGAGAATATAGTACAAATAAACACAAAATAAAGATGCTGATATATGTACTGTGGCAATATCGCAGAGTATAGAGCTTGTAAAACACAAAGTTGATTACAGTGTCTGCACAAAATGGTGAATTTGCAAAATCCATCTTTTGTATTTGATTCCCCTATTTCACTACTTGCAACTTTATTTGCTGAAGAAGCCTCACTCCAATCAGACAATACCAAATTCAAAATAGATCAAGAAAAATACCACTATATAATGAGTTATTCAGCTTTCTAGAGATACAGGAATAGTCTATTCTGAATCTCCTTGCTCATAATGATATTCCCTATCAACTTCTAATTTTATGACAAAAGTACACACTTTCATCCACTTAAGTGTGATCCCTCATCAGTTAATAGATGACTAACATCGGTGTTTTTACATACATAAACAATATATCAACATGAACTCTGCAATGGTAAAAATCACTAGGGTCATGTAGGCATCCAACACTGATTATTTCAATAACGGGAGTCGTTTTATAGAATTTGATTCTACATACCTTTAAGTAGCAAGTATTCACTTTATTTGGATTTTTATACATCCACATTCTTTTGGAAGGTCATTATTTACATGCCCCAAAAAGTGTATATGGCAAAATCAATGTTAAAGTACATAGACATTTGGGACAAAATGAACCTAAAGGTGTGATCCAGTACAATCAGACTGAATGTTGTGTTCTGTGATGTCATAATGAAAGCTATGCATACTGATAAGCAAATTTGTACTACCCTATATTGTGACAATTTCAATCGAAGTGCTCATTTTTTGACCCAAGTTTAGAACATGGCTACCATTGTAAAAGACAGTAAAGATCGATAATTTTCATCTGGAAGTTTCTTTGTCAAAGTTAAGGTGCGGATCATTCAATAATCAGGATTTTAATAGATTGTGGTTAAAGAAAAGTAGTTTTAAATTTTAAAAGAACCATTTATATTTAATTTAAAATGAGTAAATGCACATATATGACCCATGTGACTTGTACTATAATAATAAAATATTTCTTTAAATTATTTAGCTTTTGTCACAAAGAGTACAAGTAATGATGCAACAATGATATTCAATATGTATAACAGGGCATTAATGCATATTGATAAACTGTTCTCACAGTATTTTGATAAAGCATGTCGTGGTTCTTACCTCTACTGATTTCTCTCCTGTCTTGTCTGATGTAGTTGTAATGTCATCTGGTAATTTGAAAAGACCTAAACTATCCTGAAAATAGAAAAGTTGTAGATAGAAACATAAAATAAAAAACAATGCACAAAGGATGAGACTTGTTACAATCATTGCAAAACAAGAATCAAAGCTAATGTAGTAATTACACATGGGACCTAATGATGAGATTGAGCTTGGGCTCTGTGAGTGACACTATTCATGTCTGTGAAATCAATTAAAAAAAGGAAATGAACGGGTACCAATTGTGCAGTATGATCACATGAGTTAAAATAAACACCATGCACAAACTGAATCAAACCAAACCTTGTATTGTGTCAAAAACACAAACAGTGTTTCTACAGCAAGAAATATTATAATACAAATAAAGGTTGTTCAGACAAAAATGGAAGCCAGTCTATAATCACATTACACAACACTGATGGAGACGTCACTCTGCAGTGGGTAATGTTTAATATTTTCAAATTATTTAATTCCAAATAAATGTAGATACAAGTATTATGAAATGGACAAACACAGTGTAAGCAATATTACAATTCTGGATGGGAATAGTGGTAAAAAAATATGTACAAATATATGAACTGACAGTATTTTCTATGTATTGCAAACATCTTGAGTTTCTAAAAGTCACAGCTGCCAACCCCAAAGTAAAAAATACTGAATGCTTATGACAAAAATATTGATTTTCTGGAATACAGATTTTTAAAACTTTAATGCATATGATAACTATTTATAACCACCAATTAAGTAGGCCAGTAACTTAATTATTTAATGTCAAAGATGCATATGTTGCATTCTTGCACCTTCTGAATGGGCACCCTGTTCCATGTTCTGGGTTACCATTCATTAGGTGCAAGAATGCAACACAATCTCAGACACAGACTGTTCATAGAAGCCTTTTTAAAACCTTGTTTTTCAATAATTATCAGGTCCAATGTAAAATCTTTCATTGATGATATGAATTCTGTGTGATTTTTTACTTAACTGTTTTCCTTCTAGCACACGAGTAATACCTTGCGATTTTACTATCTGGAAAAAGTGTGCAAAATAAATCACCAGTAACACTTGTAATTGAGGAAGGTTCATTTCTAAAAGAAATTTTGTAAACTGAACTTCAATCAAATTACATTAACGTTCTCTCTGGCAGTTATAAAAATAGCAAGTTCAAACTGAGTTGTTGATTATGAAGCAATAAGCTGATGTTTAAGAGCTTTGCCATACTGTTTTATGTTATGGGCACCTCACCTGACTTAAGATGCAACAAAATGACCTGGACATAGGTCATTTCCAATGGAAATTTCCATCAAATTCTTAAAGGTCAGGTTTGTTAGTTTAATATTTAGCAAAATTCCTGTCAAAAATCAGGTAGACCTTGGCTTTTCCATGTCCTGAACTCCTATATAAGTAAACATGTTGTTCACAATGATCATTATCTTCAGGGATAATCTTTAATCATGGATAAAAGTTAGCTATGTAATGTGGTTTACCAAAGACCCTTACAACCTTCAATAATGGATAAAGGTTAAGCACACAATATAGATATACATAACACCTCCCCTCATAAATTAAAAGAAAGATTTATACAATAAAAAAATAAGTCTCCAATATGATGCTTCAGTTCATTTTTGTGTGAATGTATGTGTTCTATAGAAAACTCATTCATATTACTCTATAGTTTTGGCTACATTCAGATATGTACAAGTAAAGTTTCTTTGCATTGTTTAGTCATAGCATCTACTTCTTGGTTACTAATAGTGATGCTTCGGTGATTTTACTAATACTATAGATGACTTTTATTAGAATTTATATTTTAGTATCCACTATGCAAGTATTAATAGCAATGCTCTGTGTGTGGACCACTGAAGTTGTTGAAAGAGAAACTTCTTTCCAATGAAGATACTGAAATTATTCTTCTCAATTAGGTTTCCAATTATAAGTTTTCAAAGGCTCGTGAGGTTGCAAGAACAAATCTGCACTCTACTCAGTCAAAAATGAAATTAAGGTATGATAAAAACTCCAAGGAAAGGAGTTTTCAGCCTGGTGATAAGAGTTCTGGCTCTCTTGCCATACTACAAAATCCTCTTCAGGCCTGATTTTGAGCAAGAAATCTTTGTAATTCAGAAATTATGAATGATCAGACCATAAACTTTCACATTTGCAACAACAAGAAAGGAATGAACAGTAATTATTTGAATATGAGCACTTATTTCCAGATGTTCCTACAAGAACAAATTTTCCATGACATTGAAATTGTAAATTCCAAACCTGTGAAACAACACTCATATACAGGATGAACCCACTCAAACAGGAATACTTGAAAAAAATAATTCAGTATTTGCTGGAGAATGATTTCATGGAACCCAGTAAAAGTGACTGAGTTCACCATGTAACTAGATAAAACTTTCCATATGTGCACTGATTATAGGAAGGTGAACAGTGTGATTAAAACAGATTCATATCCATTACCAAGAATCAATGACTGCATTGATAAAATCGGAAATGCCAAGTATGTCACCAATTTTGATCTTTTGAAAGGATTTTGGCAAATTCCACTGATGGAAAGAGCAAAGGAAATTTCAGCATTAATTACTCCAGATGGACTTTATCAATAAAAGTGATGCTGTCTGGGATGAAAGGTTCGCCAAGTACTTTTCAGCATCTAATGCATATGATTACCTCTGGTCTAGATACTTGTGATAATTACATCGATGATATCATCTACACTGACACCTGGAAAGAACATTTTGGGACAATTCAGAAATTATTTGACAACCTCAATCATGCAAGTTTGAAACTTAATTTATCCAAAAGTGAGTTCTGCCCTTCATATGTAACATTTCTAGGACATATCGTGGGACATGGACAAGTTAAACCTACAGATGCTAAGGTCAATGCTATCTCTAAATTCTCGGTGCCTGTTAGTAAAAAGCAATTGATGCAATTTTCAGGTATGGCTGGATACTATCGGAAATTTTGTTCCAATTTCTCAATAATTGCTGAAACTGACAAATTTATTTAACAAGAAAAACATGTTTCTTTGGACTGAAAAATGTCAGGAGGCTTTTGATAAGTTAAAACCCATACTTAAAAGCACGCCAAGTCTTACAGTTCCAAATTTCAACCAATCATTTAAACTGTCTGCTGATGCAAGTGATGTTGGGGTTGGAGCAGTATTGATTCAGAAGACGAAAATGGTGTTGATCATCCAGTGTGCTATTTTTGTAAGAAATTAAAAAAGCACCAACGAAAATTATTCAACAATCAAGAAGGAATGGTTTGTTTTGATATTGGCATTACATTTTTAAGTTTACATTAGTTCAGTTCCTTCTTCGATTATTGTGTTTAGTGATCACTAACCCCTTACTTTCATCGGCAAGATGAAAACTAAAAATAAAAGGCTATTAGGGTGCAGTTTGCTATTATAGGAATATATTAGTGACATTTTTGATTTACTAGATTTGACATTTTCCAGAAATTCAGTTAGTTCTATTTGACCTGACTGCTTTTTGTAAACACTAATAATAGAAACTTTGTATCTAATGCTAACCTAGTTCCTTAACTTGATTCATAAATCAGTGAGAGTTTAAGTAAACAACTGTTTTCATTTTTTGTAATTCTTTCTCAGAGTAAAATTCATAAAATGAAATCGAGGCCATGCTTGGAGTACATGACAAATAACATGTATCATGAGGGAATCTGTTTTGTATCTTAAATTAGTGTATAACTGTTTTCTATAGAGAATTTGGGCAGTCAGGCTTTAAACCACTGACACTTAAAGGTGTTTTGTTGTGACCAGTTTGAATTAAATTTTTTATTTTTCTTCAAATTATTTGGATTCCAAGAAATTATTGTTCCCTGGAAATACTTGTGTTTTAAATTAAGTCTTGGACAAGGACAGTTATCAAAATTCACAAAGAATTCAAACACTGGAATATTATTTTCTGTTATTCAACAAAGAACTGTTGACACATCACTATGACGCTGACCAAAACATATGTTATTGCCTTCCATTTTGGATTTCATCGGGTTTCGAACTCACTTTCATTAGGACTTTTTATAACTAAGACTTCTAATTTTTAATTCTTGGATTATTTTTAGATTTGACTCATAAAACTAAGTTCTTTTTCTCATTTTTACCTTGCTTTTCAAGGGAAATAAATTATCTGTTAAATTTTACAAAGCTTGTTGTCTTCACTCTTTTTTTTTTGTTGCATTTTGAAAGAGCATAAACATAACAATAGATATATACATAACAAATGCTGGACCCAACCAAATCAGTTATGAACTGTTCAAAACTATAGTTGACAAAATATATGTGCCCTTGAAAATATTAATCAATAAAACCATTTAAACCATTGTTACCCAAACAGTGAAAGCTAACTCCTGACTTGTCAATTTATAATGAGACAAAATGTTATTATCTAATAATAGACCAATTTCTCGAATGAGTTGTGTGTCTAAGGTTCTTCAAAGAATTCAGACATGTATATCATTTAAGGCATGAAAACGTTTTGAGATATAGATGTCAGTCTGGATCTATTCCAATCCATTTAACAGCTCGCAAATTAATACAACTTTATCAAAAATATTTTTCTCTTGATTTGAATGAAATTCCAAGTTTACTGTTACTTAAAGTCATTAAAGATTTTGATAGAATACGGATTAAATGTTTATGTTGTAAGTTTCAAAATATTGTGGTAAACTTCTATCATGGCTCAAAAGCTACTGATCAAAATGCTACCAGAGAGTTTTCACTAAGAATTCAGTATCATCAAAATGTTAAGTAACCACTGAAGTTTGCAAAGGTTCTATGCTAGGGTTTTTGCTTTTGCTTTGTATGTCAGTGATATAATAACATCAACTCACATGCGATGCTGTTTGCTGATGATACTTTTCATGTGACTTCTTCTACAGACCTTCACAAGCACCAAGGATTAAAAACAATGACCTTGAAAAACCTAAAGCATGGACAAACAACCTCAAAAAAACGAGATTTTCTTAATCATGCACAAGCAGACCGATTTTTCCTATCCGAAGTTCTCTTCTGAAAATATGCATTTCTTCCTGTTAAAAATCATAGACACTCTATAGTAACATTACCCTCTGATGCTAATTGGATCAATCATTGCAGTATGATTATCCAGAACACATGTAAATATCTATATTTTCCATGAATAAAACTCGTTTCACAGGACAACTTTGGCCGAACTAAATATACTGTTTAAAGTTTAGGACACGTTTCTCAAGTCTGGAAAATTTGCTCTAATAATGATTCAGACAGATTCAAGAAAAATTAAATTGTAAGCTGTATCTATTATTCCTCTCAAGAAATTTCTTATGCAGAAACAGGTTGATATACTCATGCAAATGGAAGGAAGAAGAGATTGTCCATATTGTATTTAATTATAAATACTCAAGTACTTAACAAACGTGAACTTCTTCCATAAAGGACATGTAAGGCATATCATTATCATCTACAAAATTCCCAAAGCATTACACCCATTTCTACCAAACTTTAGTCTGTATGGGCTTTTTTCAGACGTGTTTGCTCCCATGTACATGTATAACTTGTATTTGGGACTCTGCCAGAGATATCCAAAAGTTCCTAATCTTTATTATCTTTGTGAAAATAACAGGCCTATAGCCATATTATGATATTGTCAAGTCACCTTAAAATCCTACATACTAAACACAGACATTCATGTAGTCCCATCAATTCCAATCTTCACATAGTGAACTTAGTAGATGCTCCCATGTGTATGTGTTGCTATAACAATGAAGATACTGAGCACTGCTTGTTCTATTGCCCTTTATTTATTATCCAAAAATTTTTCGTTCCATCTTTTAACACATTTTGTTTAACTCTGGATTTAGTACTGAAATGTGAACAATAAAATCAAATTCTGTCACTCTTAAATATTCAAAAACATATCCATGAAACTGGTTGATTTTAATACTTATAATAAATGAAAAAGAAAAAGTGGACTGCAAACAGAGCAGTGTCTTCTTGCTTTCCCTCACTAATCGCTCTACTTATGTTTATCATCTTTACCTTTCACATGCTTCATCTCATTTAATATACAAAATATTTTACCTTGGTCTTTTTTAAATGTGTTTGAAATTTTGTAAAATGAATTTCATCTTTTCATCATTTGTGTATGTTTTGAGAATGACCTAGGCTAGTTAGACAACTCATGCCCAATCCCATACTGTTTAACATAATGACAGTAAAATACGTATAAAATGATAAACATTTTCTTTCTGCATCAAATAATGCAAGACTAGCCTTGACATTGACTTTTAAATGGAAACTAAACACTCTGACGGTGGACGGCATGAAATAATGGATCAAAAGTTGAAAGAAACTGTAGACAGTTATGTAATGGATTAATGCAGTAAATACATACATGAAATAAAGATGCTGACATATGCATTGTTGCAATATCAAAGACTATAAAACTTTCTGAGCACAAAGCTGATTGAAATTTTTGCAACATAAGGTGTATTTGCAAAATCCAGTTCCTATATTTGGATCCTAAATTTCACAATCTGCAAACTTTATTTGCTAAAGATGCATTGCTCCAAATTAGACATTAACAAATTCAGAATAGATTAAGAAAAATACCACTATAAAAAGATTTTGCTAGATTTTAAATGGTACAAGAATACTCTAGACCATTCTGAATCTCCTTGCTCATAATGATCTCCCCCATCAACTTCTAATTTTATGATGAATGTATAAGTTTTCATCAGCTTAAGTGTGACTCTCCATCAATTAATAGATGACTAACATCAGCGTTTTGAAACCATTCATGCATATATCAAAATATCACTACTAATTTCAGGTTCTGTGAACATTGCTAATAGCAAAATATTTCTTTACTTTTAACCATGATGGTTTTGTTACACACAGTACAAGTAATGATGCAAGAATCATAATCAATATGGATAATAGGTCATCTGTGCTTTCTGATGAACCATTCTCAAAGCATCTTGAGCAAGTCATAGTTCTTACCTCTAATGAATTCTCTCCTGTCTTGTCTGATATAGTTGTAGTCTCATACGATAATTTGAAATAAGTTAAATAATCCTGAAAATAAAAAAGTTGTAGATAGAAATATAAAGTAAAAATCAATGCCCAATGGATGAAAGTTTTTACAACCATTGTAAAATAAAAATAACAAGATACATCAGAGTAGTCTATGCTAAAAGTTGGTCTAGTAAACACATATGGGTACTTATGTGGAGACTAAGCTTGGGCTATGTGAGTGACACTTTACTCATAACGTCGGTGAAATTTATTAAAGGGTGCAAATGAACAGGTACCAACTGTGCAGCATGATCATATGAGTTCAAATAAGCATCCTGTGTGAACTGAATTAAGGACCCTACTTGACATTTAACAAGTATCAAATTCATGGTTTGATCAAACCACTGTCAACTTGAAAAACAAAACAGATTGAGAATTAGATATGGCTTATGAAAACGTAAAATATAAATGAAACCAAAATGTGCATAGTGTCAAAATCAAGCACTGTCAAAAACAAGTAGTTTTAGTAGGTCCTGTATTAAAACAATGCTGATGTAATGCCCAATAGGATCCCTTGATACCTATCTTTAAAAGTATACTTATATCTACATCTCAAGGATGGTCATATTGACATGGTGTTTCTATAAAATAATGAAAATGGTGTCAACAGTAGAGAGCTAACATTGATATCTAATTAACATAAGTAAAAATAATCTAAAACTATATTTTTTCAAGCAAAATGTTAAAAACATTCCAAAGTTTTACAGTATTGTCTATTGATACTTGCTGGTAATAGATTGTAAAGACACTGGCAGTAATTACCACCCCCATTCTCTATTCTGAACTGTAAAGAACACTGCCATACACTGTTCTTGCCTTATAAATTATCTAGCAAAACAGTGCATCATGATGGCAACAGCAAGCAATTTAATAAGGATTTCTTTAAAAAGCATGTACCACATAACAATCAACCATAACTATATTAACAACTTTTGCAAATGGTTCACCTATAGGCCACTCAAGTTTTTCTTTCTTTCAAAGTAATGGGCATTTGTAACTTTCATTCCATTTACATGGTCAATGATCTGAATTGCCAAGGTAGTAAAAACAAGAAGGCCCATGTTTATTTTTTGTATGGGGAACAATTTAAATCTGGTAGCTGTCTGTGAGGTCAAGATTTCAGTCTAAATTCTACTCTGAAATGTAATAATGAATAGACTCTTCACTTCACTGTGTTGGCTAAAGGGAACCTTTGATATAAATACATGGATCTACCAGTATGCAGAATCATACATATTATCAACACTGTATTGCACATGATTTATTATTTCTATTTTACTGCTATGACAAGAGGCCAAAGTGAGTTTAATATTACTCATCTGTCTGACATTTGCCCAAAAGCCAAATGCAAGAGCAATTGGCTGAAAATTCTGAATGCTTTCTGCTGAAATTTCCTCCAATGCTGCTGACTTAATGTTTTATGAAAGTAACTGTTGCAAAGATTTTTCCAATTTCTTTATCCCTTCATCTATATTGGATGGCACATCAACATCATTTGACAAATACTGAAAGATCCCTAAGCCAGGATGCTTTGTATAAGAGCTGGTTAAATGCTGTTAAGGAGTTTTTAAAGTTGTATTGGTGTTTTCTACTTTCAGTGATGGGCACCATATTTAATTGGGAAATAGCATCAGTTCGATTAATCTGAAAGGCCTTTAAGCTAGGATGCTTTCCATCAAATTTGGTTTAATTCTATTGTGTGGCTATTGAGAAGTCTGATGGTTTTTTTTTCTTCTATTTTTAGCAGCAGTCACATTTAACTGTATATTGTCATAACTCAAAAAACTTTAAAGACCTTTATACCAATGTGCTTTCTGTACAATTTGGTCAAATTCTGTTTTTTGAGGAAACTTATTGAAAGTTTGTCTTATACATCTTCATGACAGGATCTGCTCCATCATAATTGTTCAAATTACGTTGAGCGGTTTTTAAACAAAGTTGCTTAAGGTTTCTAAGGTTTTAATATTGGCTGCAATACTACAATGTTGAACAGCATTCCTGTAAGAATCTGGAAGACTCTGAAGGGTTCATATTTTTCATCTGGTTTGATGAAATTTATTCAGTGGTTTTTGAGAAATCATTTAAATTATTTAATTTTAAATGATGACTATATCTGATGATTAATCATTATCATTTCAAAAGATCTGATGATGCTCTCCTGTTATGTACACTGAATTTGTATTCTGTGATTGACCTTTGTCCATAATTGTGGGTTTCATTTAGAGCCTACATGAGTGAAGTCTTTTTTGAGGTAAACAATATATCACACAGCTAATTTTTTATGATTGTAAATTATATTTTAAGGTTACTATTATCTGTAGGTATACATATTTACTTGGATTTGAGTTCAGGACAATGGTTTTCCCCTCAGAAATTCCTTGTATATCTGATGTTTCCCATGCTTGTTGCTAAGCTTTTAGTAATAGACCTGATCTTGTTGACAACTTGTTCTAGATATGAACTGTCGACCTTATCCTGGACCTCTTATTGTGTCTTTGGTTTTCATATATGTTCAGAATACCCTATATTATTTTTTTTAACTTGTGATAGAACTTTCAGGACTGTTTGGGATTTAATTCACCATACTGTAATTTTTTCTTTTTAAATTTCACTTTATATTCTAAGGAAAAAAACTATTTATTGAAGTTTACTAAACTTGGTTTTCACTCTTTTCTGTTCTTACTTTAAGACAAAGGGGTTCTAACACTCCATATAATCAAGTAAAGGGAGTTTATGTGGATAAACCTAAATTTGACAAATATGAGGTTCATGGGACCTTGTACTATGTATGCTGTCTAATTGGCTCAATCAAATGGATGTAGTTTTGGTGAAAGGATTCCACTAATCCCACTAGCTCATAACATACTTAATTGGAAAAGGTAACTGTTAAAATGTCTTTGTTTGTTTTGTTCATAATGACACATCAATACATATTACAAGTCTAGGTCTTAAAATATTTAAGAGAAAGAAAGTGAAACCAACACTTTTAAGTAAAACCAAGAAGCAATTTATTTCCCTATAATACAAATGAAAACTCACAACACATTTATAATATTGTGAAATTAAATTTGGAATAATCCTAAATGTCATATCACAAGTAAAGAAAAAAAAACCAGAATGTTCCAAATGAATTCCTATTGTCTTTATGTCCTGATATAACACAGTGATGCAATCCAGGTTGGCTTTGAATGATTTCACAATAATCTTAAGTACTGTCTATAAATCCAATATTTCTTTAAATCAAATAGCTTTTGTCACACACAGTACAGGTAATGATGCAACAATGATATTCAATATGTACAATCTGTAAAATAGGGCATTAATGCATATTGATAAACTGTTCTCATGGTATTTTGATAAAACATGTCGTGGTTCTTACCTCTATTGGGTCCTCTCCTGTCTTGTCTGATGTAGTTGTAATGTCATCTGGTAATATGAAAAGACCTAAACTATCCTGAAAATAGAAAAGTTATAGATAAAAATATAAAATAAAAAACAATGCCAAAAGGATGAGACTTGTTACAATCATTGTAAAACATAAATCAAACTTAGTATAGTAATTACACTTGGGTCCTAATGCTGAGACTGAGCTTGGGCTCTGTGAGTGACACTAATCATGTCTGTGAAATCTATTAAAGCAGGGTTCATACTGAACTATGAATGATAAATTCAAAGACTTTTCCCAAACTTTCAAAGACCACAAACAGAGATTTCCAAGACCTATTTTTGCTAGCATTGTGTATACAGGTTATATGAGAAAACAACGAATGCCAAATACTACAGTATTGTTTACTGATTAAAGTCAAACTATAATTAATTTCCTAAAAAAGCATTATAATGATCTGGAAGATAGGTTAACATTTGTTATTTTTCCAGAAATATGTAACATACGTGTCAGATTTAATACAAAATAAAATGTTCTCTTAACAGACATCAGAACTGCTTTAAATGCATTATTATATTTGCTTTTTTTTGTCTTCAATCATTTTGGAAAGAGATGCCACCACTGTCATCTTTTCCTCTGCTCTTCTCCTAAGAGCATTGGACTCTGTGACAAGCACAATGAGTCCTTTTAACTCTGCCTCTTCTGCTTTCTGTACAGAGGAAGCATGTAGGCTGGCAATGTCAGCTTCAAGACACAGCTTTTTGGCTTTAAGTTCTTCCACTTCATCCAAGGCTAACTCCCATTTCTTTCCTTTTTGGTTTTTCTTCTCATCCTTCTCCTCTGCTTTCTTCTTATCCAGATAGGCATGGTACTTATGTCTTGCAGAGGAGGCGTATGTCATCATTTCATTGCTAATGACGATTTCCAAAGGTCCACCTGCTTTTCTCATTGTGTCAACGATTAGCCTTTGAGCTCTGAGGCTTTCTCTGCTGAGGTTCGCAACAGATACCTGTTTGTTGACAGCAAATCCTCTCTCCACTGTTGCCTGCCCATGTGACAACAACAACATTTTCTGGAGAACATTCCAAAGTTCAACATATTCCTTTCTTTTAGAAAGGACAGAATAAAACACTTCATCAAGGCTGTCATCTGTTCTATCGAAGCATTTCAAGGGATGATTGTCTGATTGGATAACTTCATCCACTAATTTTCCGTACTGAGTCAATATTAAATCACATCGGGACTCTACTTCTCTTCCTGCCTCACACATAATTCTTAGGACCCTACGGAGTTTTGTTTCTCCCTTTTCCTTATCTGATTCTGATTGCATAAGTCTAGGATCAGCCCATGACATGCTTTTCACCAAGGGATATTTCAGAGGTGATTTCTCAAACAGCTTCTTTACCATTGCAATCATAAAGTCTCTGCACTCTGTTCTGAAAGCAAATCTATCCCTGTCTGAAGCTCCTGCCTTTAACAATGTTTGTGAAGCTGAAAAGCCAACATTAACTTTTCCTGCATCAAGGAAATTCTTTCTTATCAAACCTGATGCTCACTAATGCGGTCACAGAATTTGCCTTGGACATGATTTCAGGTTTCACATAACATGACATGAGGTCTTTCACTAAAACTCCCAGGTCTGTGGCAAGGAATGGAAGCATAGGTTTATCCATTTGGTAAGACTCCAAAAAAGGGTAGTGTGATTCTGGCAATAGTTACAAAGAACTGCAGCTTAGCTTTAATTAAAGGATCCCCAACAGCATCAAGAACATACTTAAAGGACTTGCAGGTTGGTACTGTTATCTTTTTATTCTTCGCAGCTGAACAAAAGTCAGCGAGATGAGGCAAAAGAAAAATGACCCTCTCTGCCGGTTCAATATTCTCAAGCCATCTGAAACAAGGAAAATCATAATCGGTTTGATTAAAACAGAAAAGAATTCAACTATACTAATTGAAATAAAACAAAAAATAAAAATAATTACAGTAGCAATGAGAACTTGAATTTTCTTTCAATACCAAGCAAGTTAAATTAAAAAACTTTCAGAAATGAAGTGAATTAAAAAAGTAAAATAGACTGTATAAATAGACATCAAGTAAACCAAACAAATATTCGTACCTGTGTTTACAATACTTGAGTGGAAATACAGTTGATCCTGTAATGTCCATGAAATCTTGTCTTCTTGCTGGTGATTCATGGTACACACTGCTCAGAAGAGTTTCCAAATCCCATGGTACTCCTGCACAGACACTGCGAAATGCATTATGCATAACATGAAGTCCACAGCTACCAACTTCTAACATTTTAAGGGTGTTGAATGTGAAATATGAGACTGCAACAAGTCATACAATTTCCAGTTAACTGCTGGTCCATCCACTGACAGCTGTAGAAGACCCTTATATCCTATGTCAGACAAAATGGGCTCAAACTTGTCCACCAGATCTTCAGCACGAGCATGACCAAGAAATTCAGAAGTGAAATAATATGTGCTGATTTTGTTGCAGTCCCATATCCGTACATGCAAGTCCATTTGCTTCTCCTGCACATCTTTGTTCAGAGTCTCATCAAACAGAAGGACATACAATTTGGCCTCTCTCACTTTCATCAACAACTGATCAGCAAAATAAGGTGCTATTCCAAACACACCAAGATAAGCTGTCTTGCGTTCACTGCATGAAAACTGTTCAGCAATCTTACTGTCAGGAAACATTGCTTTGAAAATATTGTTGATGCCCTTGCATGAATTCATGCTGTAGTGGCTGTGAATACATTTCATTGTCCATAGAACTTCCGCCCGTAGTACTTCAGATTTAGTGCAAAAAGTATTTAAACTAGTCTTTAAAGTAGAAGTTGCTAGAGCTGATTTGGTAGGCTGCTTTGTACTCATCATACCATCTGCTGCTGGCTGTGAAAAGTATGCACTTACTGGTGCGACTTGTTCTGCAGATTTTTTATTTTGTTGGTGCTTGTATCCTAGCAACGAAACAAAAGTAATTATCATTGCAAGAATTTTAATGAATCTAAATGAAAACAAATAACTTCATGATGTATGAAAGTAATTTTTAATTCGGTTCTGACAAAGTGAAATAAAATATAGGGGTACAAACAAACGGGGACGTATAGTCAGACTATAGATACACAAATCAATTTCGGCAATGTGATTTTAACAAAAAAAAATATTTTATACCACTGGGGAAAAAGGTCGAGGGTCGGCAATGAGAAACAGGGACATTCCGTCAACTGGAAACACATTTTTTAATTTTTTTTATTTATTTGCCTAATCAAATGACTTGACTTCCTACAGTTAAAGCTTCACAGCACATGTTAACGCCATTTTTTTAATTTTTTTTTTACTCGCAATTCAAGAACAACAACTCTTGCTTAACTCTACTATAGTGTACGCATGCGCACTTTGAAACTGTTTATCCGTGAATTGAATTTATTACAATGGATGTTTCTATATTAAACCAGGGAACATTATTATGTAGAACAAAATTTTCGAAAATGATTTTTGTCCCTCAAACGTGTTAAATAAACTGACGGTATAAGTAAATTTGCCATATCTCCCAAATCATCAAACTAAACAATATCTTATTTTATACCCGAAAAGTAATGAGTTACCATTATTTTGCCCAAAACTACCAATAGCTTATACTTCTGCATCTTTGTTCCACTAAATGAACAGTATGTAGTTACTAATTTGCAACTTACCTTTGGCATGACTTGTAAGGACTCCTTCTCCCATTGAAGCCAAGTTGATCGTCTTTTTACACAATGTACAAAACGCCTTTCGTTTGCATAATTTATCCTTTTGCAGCCATTCCTTGTATTTCTCTTGTTCAAGCCAGATATCATTGAAAGAGCAAAGACCTGGCATTTTTAAACACTGAAGATGCAAATCGACTGAACAAATTTTGAATCCTCGAGCGTAATACTTTCGCGTAGAGTGAATAAATGTAGTGAACATTTTGATTGGCCAAAGCTGATGGACTCGTCCAATCAAATTGAACGATTCGTCAAAAGAAAGAAGCCAGGAAAACCAGCTACATCCGAAGCTAACGACCTAAGGCAATTTTATTTGTGACTTCTTTTGATGAAGTGTGTAGCGGCTAGCCGCCTTGCTTTGATGAAAAGTGCATGTGTTATTGAAGTCGCCGCCGTGGCCACCTTTAGATGGCCAAACAAAGCCTCTTTTGTTATTGCGGCGGCAATGAAACTGAACGGGTCATCAAAAGAACGTAACCAGAATAACTAGATTACATCCGAATCTAACAACCTCGGATAATTTGATTTGTTATTCTGGAAAGAAATTACAAATTTCTGGGTTTATTTCAATTTTCAAAGACTTTTAAAGACCACAGGGTAATATGCTCGATTTTCCCAAACTTTCAAGGCCTTGAAAATGCTACCTCATTTTTCCCAAACTCTCAAAGACCTTCAAAGACCGTACGAACCCTGTAAAGGATGCAAATGAACTGGTACCAATTATGCAGTATGATCACATGAGTTAAAATAAGCACCATGCAGAAACTGAATCAAATCAAACCTTGTGGTGTGTCAAAACCACAAACACTGTTTCTACAGCAAAACACATTATAATACAAATAAAGGTTGTTCAGACAAAAATGGAAGCCAATATATACTCATAGTACACAACACTGATGGAGACCTCACTCTGCAGTGGGTAATGTTTAATATTTTCAAATTATTTAAATCCAGATAAATCTAGATACAAGTATTATGAAATGGACAAACACGGTGTATACAATATTACAATTCTGGATGGGAATAGTGGTAAAAAAAATATGTAAAACTAACAGTATTGTCTATGTATTGCAAACATCTTGAGTTTCTTAAAGTCATAGCTGCCAACCCCAAAGTAAAAAATACTGAATGCTTATGACAAAAATATTGATTTTCTGGAATACAGATTTTTAAAACTTTAATGCATATGATAACTATTTATAACCACCAATTAAGTAGGCCAGTAACTTAATTATTTAATGTCAAAGATGCATATGTTGCACTCTTGCACCTTCTGAATGGGCACCCTGTTCCATGTTCTGGGTTACCATTTATTAGGTGCAAGAATGCAACACAATCTCAGACACAGACTGTTCATAGGAGCCTTTTTAAAACCTTGTTTTTCAATAATTATCAGGTCCAATGTAAAATCTTTCATTGATGATATGAATTCTGTGTGATTTTTTACTTAACTGTTTTCCTTCTAGCACACGAGTAATACCTTGCGATTTTACTATCTGGATAAAGTGTGCAAAATAAATCACCAGTAACACTTGTAATTGAGGAAGGTTCATTTCTAAAAGAAATTTTGTAAACTGAACTTCAATCAAATTACATTAACATTCTCTCTGGCAGTTATAAAAATAGCAAGTTCAGACTGAGTTGTTGATTATGAAGCAATAAGCTGATGTTTAAGAGCTTTGCCATACTGTTTTATGTTATGGACACCTCCATGCCCAATAGTGAAATCACAATTATACAATTTACAAAATGGAAGGTTTTCTCCTTTACTAGATGATTTCACAAAATCTAAACAAGATGGCACATTGTCCTTCCAGTTCCTTTTCAACATGACTAGAAGCTGAATATTATAAGATGAGACACAGTGATAGCGACAACTGCTTTGCACAATCCAATATAATGGTTAAAGAACGGAATGGAAGTCTTGATTTTGAATGAACCAAATCATTATATCTCTATATAAATGCCATACGTTTACTCTCAGAATGGAACTGGGTGCCCATTACAAACAGAATATTGCAAGGAAATTTTTCATTTAATTCTGGGTAATTAAAATACAGATTTTTAACAAGAAAAACATACAGGCGTATTCAGGTCCTAAATATGGGACATATACGCAAAAGATGGGACTCTTGGCAGCTATATCAACTTATAGATTTATCAAAGTCTTTGTCATAAGACAACCCTTATTATGCATGAATCAAATTTTCAGTAAAGAAACCGACTTATAAGCAAGTATATCTGTATATTTCTTGATATTTGCATCAAGATATGGAGTTGGAGTTGGCATATGAGATTCTTGGTTAAACTTGTAATTTTCAGAAAGCAGCTCACCATTTTATGATATATAATCATAGAGACACAATAATTGGTAAAATAGAGACTGGAAAATGTTAAATAGACAATGTGTAGCAATTGACTTATCTTGAAATATCGATGAAATTGTCAAATTGGAAAAACCAGAAATATTTACACCGAAAAAGGTAAATAAATTCAACCAGAGCTAGAAGTACCTGGGTTAACTAAATCACCAGGCATTCATTGCAATGCAATAGAAACTCAAACCATGGCCTCCAAAACACGAAACACGAGTACTGTAACCTGCACATACATCCACTCCATTTTTAAGTTTTCCATGTTTATCATAGAAAATTTTGCGTGCAAGCTATTTTTTTCTCATTCATTCAAGAGTGACCTTGATCTTTGCCCCTGAAAATGACCAGATTCTTCTTTACCCTGTGTGCAAGTTATCCACAAAATGTGGACCAGGCCTCTGATGCAGAACTATTGCTATTTTTGGAAACATTTTTTCTTTCACAGACACTGAATTTGATCCCAAAATTCAGCAATCTTTTTTCTTTCTCAGATCACAAGTCATCCACATAGTTTATCTGAGGTATATAATGTATCACTAACATTAATGTGCAGAAACCATTACTTTATTAATTCACGGTGACCAAGTTACCTTCTAGACAAAAACTGACAGGATTCTTTTTAACCCTAAGTGCAAGCCATCCACACAGTTTGGTAACCAAAGATGGTGCAGAAGTCATGGTATTGGTCAAAAAATATTTTCTTCTTTCATTCACAGTGACCTTGACCTCCCAAATTTTACCTTCAGATCCATAGGATTTTGTCTTACTTTAAGTACATGCTGCTCAGAAAGTCTGGGAACTGTAGGTGGTGGCGAACTCAAGTCATTGTTCAGAAACCATTTTCATTCTTTCATCACAGTTACCTACTCTTGCAGCTTTTGAGTCTAAGATGAATAAGGTTCTTCCTTACCCAAATGCTAGCCGGTCACAAAGTTTGAAAAATCTGATCATGTCATGTGGAAAGCAGCTTGGTTAACATACAGATAGACAGACAGATGAATGTACAACATCATAATACATTCTGTTCTATGGCCGACATATAAAAGATGAAGTTATGTAATAATGATGTGCCCTACGTTTCGTGGTACTCGATAATGTGGTAAACATTTGCTTAAGTATATAAATGAATAATTATACAAAGTCAACAGTAAACAACTGCAAAGCTAAATTATGCTAGCAATATGTAAGATGATACGGTCAACATGCTGTTTGCTATGTGGAAGCTTTGACTAGATAAAAATATGATATTTCTAACCCAAGGGCATAGTCTAAGACTCTTAAGTATTTCCCTACAACACTGATAAAAATTTGTAAACAGCAAATATATTGACAATCATTATTTGACATAATCAGAAATTCTAATAAGAACTTGAAAAATAAATTCAAAAACAAGGCCATCTTTCTGCTCTCTCTCTCTCTCTCTCTCTCTCTCCATATTTATGTCAGAATTAAGTCAAGTCTTAAATACACTCAGAACACTCTGCTAATACATCAAAACTGCCCCATATTTGGCTTAAGTAAAACAAAAACTTTACTGAAACAGAATGTGAATTTATTATGTTGAATTCATCCTGGTCACAAAGTTGTACATGTCCAACTAGTCAAGCCTGTATGATTATGTAGTAATAATTTAGCTGCACACATGTCTAACTTTGCAGGTATTATCAACATTGTGAAGTCATAATCTTAGCAATGTCGATGCTTTCTCAAGAAACAAGATCAAAATGTATCCTAATGATGTAAACAAACAGCAAAGGTTGTGTAGTTTTTGCCATTTTTCCCCTGACTTATATCAGCTAATTCTCTGTAAAATACAGCTAATGCAAGCCGAGTTCACAGGATCTGCAAGTACAGAAATGCATATTGTTGAAATATAGTATTTACTCAAATAGAGTTTAACCAAAATATTGCAGAACCTTGCATCTGTTCTAGATTAAGCATCTTATTAAAAACCAAAGACGTGATCTTTGTTGCATCCAAACCATTTCATGACCTGAATATAGCAGGTCTAAGATTACAACTGCACCATTTTTCTCCCGGCTCAAATTAACAGAATCATGAACTCTTCTACACTGAACTAAAGAAACTGACAAGGTCAAAATTATCCTATATAAACGTAAAATGGAACATAGGGTGAATTATAGGAGTATTCCCAGCCTAAAATGCAGTACTAATGGGCAATATCCAATGTAAGTATCTAAACTCTATCAACAAGGTTCATAACTGGATGAAATAAAATTAATTGCTTTTTCTCTTTTTAGTAATTGCAGCTATCATTTGTAAAATTCTGCAAGGCGTTTCTCTCTGTCATATATGATCCAGCTCTACTGTTCAGCTTGTTTTAAGTTATTTGAGGTTTCTATTATTAACAATAATAACCATTTGTACAAACATAAAACCCCTTTATGCCAAATGCTTCCTGTCCAGCTTGGCCATATTTTTTTAACTAGCTTTGTTGGCCATGGCAGATCAGAATTATTTTTAACAAACTGAAAGGCTTTACTGCCAGGATGCCTCCTGTCAATTTCTGTACAGTGGTTTGGAGACACCATTAAACATATTAAGATTATTCATAATGGTGGCCATATTGGACAGTGGATTGGCATTATTTGTATAAAATGGAAAGATCTCCATTGCTGGACACTTTATATAACCAAATGACCATGTTATACCATATGTAACAAATGACTTGTCACAAGACCAAAACAGAATTTTTAAGTACCAAACACCAAGTTACAACCAGAATTTGAAATGGACAAAGTCCCCTTCCAAAGAATATCCCAAGTTTGGAAATATTTTAGAGCTTTTATTTGCTTTGAACAAGGTACTCAGCAGACAATTAACAGGTTGATAGGTCCTAGTGGTCAAAGAGTGTGTGTGTGTTTGTGAGAACAAGTGAAGTGACATCTCACACCAAACTGGATATTGTAAATAATAAGTACCTAGCAGCACTATGCAGATTAACTGATTCTTCAGACCACCTGTATAAACTGGATTTTTAGATAGGAAGACAATAAGCTGGACAAGATATGCTGAAGGTGCCTAGTGGCATTATGCAAGTTACAAAACTTAACAAAGCTCGTTCTTCTGTTGGTTGATACTGTATGATTGATTGTGGTCATAGGCCATTGCAATCAGATATATATGGCAGAATTTGGTCATGATGGAACAGAACCATCTTGACTGGCATGCAGTTGTCCAGATTTTTAGCTTGGGAAAGGGTATGGGATATTGATCCATATAACCAGTCCATAAGAATGATATGTAAGATGGTAAATGGGACTGTTGTTTGCTCCCTCACCTCCCAGCAACTGATATGGTGTTGAACCCTCATCCCTAAGGTGTGCATTTGCACCTTCCCATTTTACTTCTGTCCATAATACGCAAGTCGGACATTTATTTATAGATTGACAAGCAGAGTAAACTACACATATAGAAAAAATAAAAATATGGCATTTCTAATAGACGTTTCCATTAATTTAAACAGATTAATTATCATCAGATAGCCAGTTTATATGTAGGCACAATACATATCACATCCAAGTTTTAACAACATTTGTCTGAATATTAGTCTGTCACCCACAAGCAGTCGGCTGTTGCTGCAAAACACTTTAGCTGAATGTGATTGTGTGTGTAAGTAATTACTCTCAAGTCTCTGTCACATGTATGAATCCAGAAGAGGTTATAATATAATGATAAGGCTTCTCCAGTGTGAGGGTTGGTGGATGCAGTGGCTAAAAAGACTTATATAATAATATTACTAGTAAACACAAATGCAAAATGCTTAACTTGGAAAAAGCTAAGAATGTAAAGGCAGCAGCCACTTTAATTTGTGCTTTATGGTCCCCACTGATTATGTCAGTTCATCATACCAAATGTGATTAGTTCTGTTCTTTATTCTTTTAACATTAATGTATGGGAGTTCAACCTTTTATGTAAGTCAGGAATGAATTGCCATTAAGACAATTTCAGTAGAAGCATCATGATGAAAAGTTATGTTCTCTTCATTTGTAACTTTTGGAACAGTCAAAACAATGTGCTTGTAGATGATAAAGCTGTAGTTGCTAAGGATGAAAAAATAAAATCTGGTGAGTTGATTAATGAGTTTCAACAGCTGAGTAATTCTGAGCTCAAGCTGAAAAAGATCATGATACATCCCAATGATATAAACCAGAATGTCTTTGAATGAATTTACAATATTTTCAAAGTAACATTTTACTCCAAAAATGTCAGTGAGCACTTTGTAACTCCAATTAATAATCTGAATAAATAATTCCTCTCAAAGTACATCTAAACACAACTAAAAATGATTCCAGAAAATCATATCAAAATAGGAATGACTAACTGCTTACTTGGTCTTCCTTATATACAGACTGTCACCTGACTTAAGATGCAACAAAATGACCTGGACATAGGTCATTTCCAATGGAAATTTCCATCAAATTCTTAAAGGTCAGGTCTGTTAGTTTAATATTTAGCAAAAATCCTGTCAAAAATCAGGTAGACCTTGGCTTTTCCCATGTCCTGAACTCCTATATAAGTAAACATGTTGTTCACAATGATCATTATCTTCAGGGATAATCTTTAATCATGGATAAAAGTTAGCTATGTAATGTGGTTTACCAATGACCCTTACAACCTTCAATAATGGACAAAGGTTAAGCACACAATATAGATATACATAACACCTCCCCTCATAAATTAAAAGAAAGATTTATACAATAAAAAAATAAGTCTCCAATATGATGCTTCAGTTCATTTTTGTGTGAATGTATGTGTTCTATAGAAAACTCATTCATATTACTCTATAGTTTTGGCTACATTCAGATATGTACAAGTAAAGTTTCTTTGCATTGTTTAGTCATAGCATCTACTTCTTGGTTACTAATAGTGATGCTTCGGTGATTTTACTAATACTATAGATGACTTTTATTAGAATTTATATTTTAGCATCCACTATGCAAGTATTAATAGCAATGCTCTGTGTGTGGACCACTGAAGTTGTTGAAAGAGAAACTTCTTTCCAATGAAGATAATGAAATTATTCTTCTCAATTATGTTTCTAATTATAAGTTTTCAAAGGCTCGTGAGGTTGCAAGAACAAATGTGCACTCTACTCAGTCAAAAATGAAATTAAGGTATGATAAAAACTCCAAGGAAAGGAGTTTTCAGCCTGGTGATAAGAGTTCTGGCTCTCTTGCCATACTACAAAATCCTCTTCAGGCCTGATTTTGAGCAAGAAATCTTTGTAATTCAGAAATTATGAATGATCGGACCATAAACTTTCACATTTGCAACAACAAGAAAGGAATGAACAGTAATTATTTGAATATGAGCACTTATTTCCAGATGTTCCTACAAGAACAAATTTTCCATGACATTGAAATTGTAAATTCCAAACCTGTGAAACAACACTCATATACAGGATGAACCCACTCAAACAGGAATACTTGAAAAAAATAATTCAGTATTTGCTGGAGAATGATTTCATGGAACCCAGTAAAAGTGACTGAGTTCACCATGTAACTAGATAAAACTTTCCATATGTGCACTGATTATAGGAAGGTGAACAGTGTGATTAAAACAGATTCATATCCATTACCAAGAATCAATGACTGCATTGATAAAATCGGAAATACCAAGTATGTCACCAATTTTGATCTTCTGAAAGGATTTTGGCAAATTCCACTGATGGAAAGAGCAAAGGAAATTTCAGCATTAATTACTCCAGATGGACTTTATCAATAAAAAGTGATGCTGTCTGGGATAAAAGGTTCGCCAAGTACTTTTCAGCATCTAATGCATATGATTACCTCTGGTCTAGATACTTGTGATAATTACATCGATGATATCATCTACAGTGACACCTGGAAAGAACATTTTGGGACAATTCAGAAATTATTTGACAACCTCAATCATGCAAGTTTGAAACTTAATTTATCCAAAAGTGAGTTCTGCCCTTCATATGTAACATTTCTAGGACATATCGTGGGACATGGACAAGTTAAACCTACAGATGCTAAGGTCAATGCTATCTCTGAATTCTCGGTGCCTGTTAGTAAAAAGCAATTGATGCAATTTTCAGGTATGGCTGGATACTATCGGAAATTTTGTTCCAATTTCTCCATAATTGCTGAAACTGACAAATTTATTTAACAAGAAAAACATGTTTCTTTGGACTGAAAAATGTCAGGAGACTTTTGATAAGTTAAAACCCATACTTAAAAGCACGCCAATTCTTACAGTTCCAAATTTCAACCAATCATTTAAACTGTCTACTGATGCAAGTGATGTTGGTGTTGGAGCAGTATTGATTCAGAATACGAAAATGGTGTTGATCATCCAGTGTGCTATTTTTCTAAGAAATTAAGAAAGCACCAACAAAAATTATTCAACAATCAAGAAGGAATGGTTTGTTTTGATATTGGCATTACATTTTTAAGTTTACATTAGTTCAGTTCCTTCTTCGATTATTGTGTTTAGTGATCACTAACCCCTTATTTTCATCGGCAAGATGAAAACTAAAAATAAAAGGTTATTAGGGTGGAATTTGCTATTATAGGAATATATTAGTGACATTTTTGATTTACTAGATTTGACATTTTCCAGAAATTCAGTTAGTTCTATTTGACTTGACTGCTTTTTGTAAACACTAATAATAGAAACTTTGTATCTAATGCTAACATAGTTCCTTACCTTGATTCATACATCAGTGAGAGATTAAGTAAACAACTGTTTTCATTTTTTGTAATTCTTTCTCAGAGTAAAATTCATAAAATGAAATCGAGGCCATGCTTGGAGTACTTGACAAATAACATATATCATGAGGGAATCTGTTTTGTATCTTAAATTAGTGTATAACTGTTTTCTATAGAGAATTTGGGCAGTCAGGCTTTAAACCACTGACACTTAAAGGAGACTAGAAATCAAAATTTTCCTTTTACGTATGTAATTCTCTACAGATTTTAATTCGACTGCAATGTTTATAAATGAAATATCGTAAGCGGGTAGTGATTATATTGCGTGGAAGATACCACGATTCCGTAAATTGCCGAGTTTTTCCGAGTTTTAATGAGACGACAGATCACGTGGTACCGTGACGCTATACTAGCGAGTCCTCGAATACAAACATAAACATTGGCGAGCGAGGCAGACAGGAGACCGCATTTGGGTTGCACATTCAAAAGTTGAATCTGCAGTCTGATATAATAGTTTATGTACTGTACTGATAAGTACTAAAAGAAATTTGTTAGGCACAGGCCCCGGGCTGGTGACTTAAATAAACTAAAGTCCTGAATGAAATTCCACAAGCCCGGACAGTTCATACCTGTCAACTCTCAAGCCGGGAGAAAAACCTCCTGATTTTGGGGGTATTTCCTCATCTACATCCCAATCTCGTAATATCTCTCAATTTTGCGCAGCAAAGTCCCAATTATTACATTATGTCTGTCAATTTTCATTTGTCAGAAGAAAAACCCCAACCCCAAACCATTTTTAAATATAACGTAAGCAATCCACAGTCTAAACTGCCACACTGCTGACATCGTAGCGATATGACTGAAAAACTGTTAAAGCTACGTTAAAAATTCAAATCACACGCACACACGTCTAAACCCGGCACTGGACGAAATAATTAATATCATACAACAGTTTTTTTCTTCTTTTTTTCTTCTTCAGTAAATAGAACGTGAAGATTAAACATTATTCAAGTAAATTTCAGATTTTTTAAACAACTACAACAGTACTATGGTAAAAAAAATAATTAAAAGAATAAAATTGTCACCAATTAGCTTAAATGAATGATCACGTTGAAATTTTCTCTGCAAACAAAATCGCATCTCCATTTCCGCCAAAGAAACTCGGCCAGTTAACACCTGACATTCCTCTACCGTATATGAAAAGTTTAATTACCATGATTAAATTACAAGGAATAAAACAAAATATACCATGCAGTATATGTGGCCCTAAAGAACTAATTCTGAATAAATATTTTAATCAGCAAACAGTGTTACATGCATTAAGACTTAAACCTAAGAAAATAAGGTGGGGCATAAAACTTGAGAAAAACAGTTGCCAGATGTACGGTAACTTGTGACTGCAGATTTGAACTGTTAAAATGAAGTCCATGGCATCGTAAGTAACAACAAAATAGGCATCGTTTATTTGGTAATCAATTGCTGGTGCTTATACATACACACACTGTCGAACATGGTTTCTTGGAAGTATGTCCGAAGGGCAGTCCTTTTCACAAGATCAATGTAAGGATAAGGATTCTGTTCATTAGTCACACAGGCTTTATTGTTTGCGTACTTAAATCAAAACTTTAGCTATTTTGCAATTTAGCCAGAACTGACCAGAGTATGCAAAAGGGGCTTGTCATGGGGGAATAATAAGGCGTATCACAGCGAGAAAAGGCACGTCAAATGGGCGGTCGTACATTGGGGCAAGGGGGGGGAGTCAATAGTCCCTCCCCTGTTCAATTGTCAGACAGTTAATGTGAAACTTTGACTTTTTTTTTAATCGCTCCTTTTTAAACTGCCCAAGGAATAGTTTTATATCAGTTCCAATTAATACAGATTACCGTTTATGCATACTACATGTATACAATGCATTTTTTTTTTTAATTTAATTTTTATAAGATTACTGAAAATTGTGTTTTCTTGAAACACGACACGTTTAGAATCTTATTTTTAGCAAAGCTTCAATTTGATTAAAATCAAATCTAAATTTCACCTACGACAGTGGTGATTTGATTTAGATTGTGCCGTGTTAAGGCATGTATGTCAACATCTTGAAAATACATTTACTCATTTCACCAGCGCGATCAAAGTTTCCTCAGGCAAACACTTTTTGTTTCGACAAGCCTGACGGGCACCTCACTTTGAATACAGGATGGGCCGGAACTAAAACCAGAAGGGGCCCAGGGTGTCGGGCTATCAGATTTGTTTTTAGCACTGCTGTTTTAGATAAAAGCTATGTGGATTGATTGTTGCATTTTGTGGTCACTTACTCGTCCTTCTGCCCATTTTCGTAACTCACACGTTTAACTCTTTTCCCAGGATTTAAAATGTTCAAAGGTATGTCTGGAACAGCGCCAACTTTTAGTCTAGGCCTAGCATTTGCGTATCTTTGAGCTGCTATTTTTTCATGATCCCTCTCGTAACATTCCTTTGAGAAACGTAACGAGCACATAGTGCTGTATGGTGTTGCTTTGAAATCGACTCGTTTGTAATAATGTACCCATTCTTTCATGATGCCTTTATCTTTCGGAAAAAAAAAAAATATGTTCACAGGCTTTTCTTAATGTTCTATTACACCCGTAAGCAACGCAAAACGGTATTGTCTTTTACTCTGGCAACTCCCACTTGGGTTGCTGGAGTCGCTACTATGACGTCACATCCCGAAAGTAACCGAATAGGCGCGGAAATTTTGCATACGAGGTCACGGAAATTCAGCTGCTAGAAGATAGGCCAATATTTAAATATTGGCATTACAGTCGCAGATGATACTTCAGAATAAGGTTTTCTGCTATAGTACTTTTATTATTATTCTATATTTCCATTGGTTTCTGGTCTCCTTTAAAGGTCTTTTGTTGTGACCAGTTTGAATTAAATTTTTTATTTTTCTTCAAATTATTTGGATTCCAAGAAATTATTGTTCCCTGGAAATACTTGTGTTTTAAATTAAGTCTTGGACAAGGACAGTTATCAAAATTCACAAAGAATTCAAACACTGGAATATTATTTTCTGTTATTCAACAAAGAACTGTTGACACATCACTATGACGCTGACCAAAACATATGTTATTGCCTTCCATTTTGGATTTCATCGGGTTTCGAACTCACTTTCATTAGGACTTTTTATAACTAGGACTTCTAATTTTTAATTCTTGGATTATTTTTAGATTTGACTCATAGAACTAAGTTCTTTTTCTCATTTTTACCTTGCTTTTCAAGGGAAATAAATTATCTGTTAAATTTTACAAAGCTTGTTGTCTTCACTCTTTTTTTTGTTGCATTTTGAAAGAGCATAAACATAACAATAGATATATACATAACAAATGTAATAGTCTTGACCAAAGCAAAGCTGCTGGACCCAACCAAATCAGTTATGAACTGTTCAAAACTATAGTTGACAAAATATATGTGCCCTTGAAAATATTAATCAATAAAACCATTTAAACCATTGTTACCCAAACAGTGAAAGCTAACTCCTGACTTGTCAATTTATAATGAGACAAAATGTTATTATCTAATAATAGACCAATTTCTCTAATGAGTTGTGTGTCTAAGGTTCTTCAAAGAATTCAGACATGTATATCATTTAAGGCACGAAAACGTTTTGAGATATAGATGTCAGTCTGGATCTATTCCAATCCATTTAACAGCTCACAAATTAATACAACTTTATCAAAAATATTTTTCTCTTGATTTGAATGAAATTCCAAGTTTACTGTTACTTAAAGTCATTAAAGATTTTGATAGAATACGGATTAAATGTTTATGTTGTAAGTTTCAAAATACTGTGGTAAACTTCTATCATGGCTCAAAAGCTACTGATCAAAATGCTACCAGAGAGTTTTCACTAAGAATTCAGTATCATCAAAATGTTAAGTAACCATTGAAGTTTGCAAAGGTTCTATGCTAGGGTTTTTGCTTTTGCTTTGTATGTCAGTGATATAATAACATCAACTCACATGCGATGCTGTTTGCTGATGATACTTTTCATGTGACTTCTTCTACAGACCTTCACAAGCACCAAGGATTAAAAACAATGACCTCGAAATACCTAAAGCGTGGACAAACAACCTCAAAAAAATGAGATTTTCTTAATCATGCACAAGCAGACCGATTTTTCCTATCCGAAGTTCTCTTCTGAAAATATGCATTTCTTCCTGTTAAAAATCATAGACACTCTATAGTAACATTACCCTCTGATGCTAATTGGATCAATCATTGCAGTATGATTATCCAGAACACACGTAAATATCTATATTTTCCATGAATAAAACTCGTTTCACAGGACAACTTTGGCCGAACTAAATATACTGTTTAAAGTTTAGGACACGTTTCTCAAGTCTGGAAAATTTGCTCTAATAATGATTCAGACAGATTCAAGAAAAATTAAATTGTAAGCTGTACCTATTATTCCTCTCAAGAAATTTCTCATGCAGAAACAGGTTGATATACTCATGCAAATGGAAGGAAGAAGAGATTGTCCATATTGTATTTAATTATAAATACTCAAGTACTTAACAAACGTGAACTTCTTCCATAAAGGACATGTAAGGCATATCATTATCATCTACAAAATTCCCAAAGCATTACACCCATTTCTACCAAACTTTAGTCTTTATGGGCTTTTTCCAGACGTGTTTGCTCCCATGTACATGTATAACTTGTATTTGGGACTCTGCCAGAGATATCCAAAAGTTCCTAATCTTTATTATCTTTGTGAAAATAACAGGCCTATAGCCATATTATGATATTGTCAAGTCACCTTAAAATCCTACATACTAAACACAGACATTCATGTAGTCCCATCAATTCCAATCTTCACATAGTGAACTTAGTAGATGCTACCATGTGTATGTGTTGCTATAACAATGAAGATGCTGAGCACTGCTTGTTCTATTGCCCTTTATTTATTATCCAAAGATTTTTCGTTCTATCTTTTAACACATTTTGTGTAACTCTGGATTTAGTACTGAAATGTGAACAATAAAATCAAATTCTGTCACTCTTAAATATTCAAAAACATACCCATGAAACTGGTTGATTTTAATACTTATAATAAATGAAAAAGAAAAAGTGGTCTGCAAACAGAGCAGTGTCTTCTTGCTTTCCCTCACTAATCGCTCTACTTATGTTTATCATCTTTACCTTTCACATGCTTCATCTCATTTAATATACAAAATATTTTACCTTGGTCTTTTTTAAATGTGTTTGAAATTTTCTAAAATGAATTTCATCTTTTCATCATCTGTGTATGTTTTGAGAATGACCTAGGCTAGTTAGACAACTCATGCCCAATCCCATACTGTTTAACATAATGACAGTAAAATACGTATAAAATGATAAACATTTTCTTTCTGCATCAAATAATGCAAGACTAGCCTTGACATTGACTTTTAAATGGAAACTAAACACTCTGACGGTGGACGGTATGAAATAATGGATCAAAAGTTGAAAGAAACTGTAGACAGTTATGTAATGGATTAATGCAGTAAATACATACATGAAATAAAGATGCTGATATATGCATTGTTGCAATATCAAAGACTATAAAACTTTCTGAGCACAAAGCTGATTGAAACTTTTGCAACATAAGGTGTATTTGCAAAATCCAGTTCCTATATTTGGATCCTAAATTTCACAATCTGCAAACTTTATTTGCTAAAGATGCATTGCTCCAAATTAGACATTACCAAATTCAGAATAGATTGAGAAAAATACCACTATAAAAAGATTTTGCTAGATTTTAAATGGTACAAGAATACTCTAGACCATTCTGAATCTCCTTGCTCATAATGATCTCCCCCATCAACTTCTAATTTTATGATGAAAGTATAAGTTTTCATCAGCTTAAGTGTGACTCTCCATCAATTAATAGATGACTAACATCAGCGTTTTGAAACCATTGATGCATATATCAAAATATCACTACTAATTTCAGGTTCTGTGAACATTGCTAATAGCAAAATATTTCTTTACTTTTAACCATGATGGTTTTGTTACACACAGTACAAGTAATGATGCAAGAATCATAATCAATATGGATAATAGGTCATCTGTGCTTTCTGATGAACCATTCTCAAAGCATCTTGAGCAAGTCATAGTTCTTACCTCTAATGAATTCTCTCCTGTCTTGTCTGATATAGTTGTAGTCTCACACGATAATTTGAAATAAGTTAAATAATCCTGAAAATAAAAAAGTTGTAGATAGAAATATAAAGTAAAAATCAATGCCCAATGGATGAAAGTTTTTACAACCATTGTAAAATAAAAATAACAACATACATCAAAGTAGTCTATGCTAAAAGTTGGTCTAGTAAACACATATGGGTACTTATGTGGAGACTAAGCTTGGGCTATGTGAGTGACACTTTACTCATAACGTCGGTGAAATTTATTAAAGGTTGCAAAAGAACAGGTACCAACTGTGCAGCATGATCATATGAGTTCAAATAAGCATCCTGTGTGAACTGAATTAAGGACCCTACTTGACATTTAACAAGTATCAAATTCATGGTTTGATCAAACCACTGTCAACTTGAAAAACAAAACAGATTGAGAATTAGATATGGCTTATGAAAACGTAAAATATAAATGAAACCAAAATGTGCATAGTGTCAAAATCAAGCACTGTCAAAAACAAGTAGTTTTAGTAGGTCCTGTATTAAAACAATGCTGATGTAATGCCCAATAGGATCCCTTGATACCTATCTTTAAAAGTATACTTATATCTACATCTCAAGGATGGTCATATTGACATGGTGTTTCTCTAAAATAATGAAAATGGTGTCAACAGTAGAGAGCTAACATTGATATCTAATTAACATAAGTAAAAATAATCTAAAACTATATTTTTTCAAGCAAAATGTTAAAAACATTCCAAAGTTTTACAGTATTGTCTATTGATACTTGCTGGTAATAGATTGCAAAGACAGTGGCAGTAATTACCACCCCCATTCTCTATTCTGAACTGTAAAGAACACTGCCATACACTGTTCTTGCCTTATAAATTATCTAGCAAAACAGTGCATCATGATGGCAACAGCAAGCAATTTAATAAGGATTTCTTTAAAAAGCATGTACCACATAACAATCAACCATAACTATATTAACAACTTTTGCAGGCATTAATACTTACTTTGTTATTTTAAGCAAAATGGTTCATCTATAGGCCACTCAAGTTTTTCTTTCTTTCAAAGTAATGAGCATTTGTAACTTTCATTCCATTTACATGGTCAATGATCTGAATTGCCAAGGTAGTAAAAACAAGAAGGCCCATGTTTATTTTTTGTATGGGGAACAATTTAAATCTGGTAGCTGTCTGTGAGGTCAAGATTTCAGTCTAAATTCTACCCTGAAATGTAATAATGAATAAACTCTTCACTTCGTTGTGTTGGCTAAAGGGAACCTTTGATATAAATACATGGATCTACCAGTATGCAGAATCATACATATTATCAACACTGTATTGCACATGATTTATTATTTCTATTTTACTGCTGTGACAAGAGGCCAAAGTGAGTTTAATATTACTCATCTGTCTGACATTTGCCCAAAAGCCAAATGCAAGAGCAATTGGCTGAAAATTCTGAATGCTTTCTGCTGAAATTTCCTCCAATGCTGCTGACTTAATGTTTTATGAAAGTAACTGTTGCAAAGATTTCTCCAATTTCTTTATCCCTTCATCTATATTTGATGGCACATCAACATCATATGACAAATAGTGAAAGATCCCTATGCCAGGATGCTTTGTATAAGAGCTGGTTAAATGATGTTAAGGAGTTTTTAAAGTTGTGTTGGTGTTTTCTATTTTCAGTGATGGGCACCATATTTAATTGGGAAATAGCATCAGTTCTATTAATCTGAAAGGCCTTTAAGCTAGGATGCTTTCCATAAAATTTGGTTTAATTCTATTGTGTGGTTATTGAGAAGTCTGATGGGTTTTTTCCTTCTATTTTTAGCAGTAGTCACATTTAATTGTATATTGTCATAACTCAAAAACTTTAAAGATCTTTATACCAATGTGCTTTCTGTACAATTTGGTCAAATTCTGTTTTTTTGAGGAAACTTATTGAAAGTTTGTCTTATACATCTTCATGACAGGATATGCTCCATCATAATTGTTCAAATTACGTTGAGCGGTTTTTAAACAAAGTTGCTTAAAGGTTTCTAAGGTTTTAATATTGGCTGCAATACTATAATGTTGAACAGCATTCCTGTAAGAATCTGGAAGACTCTGCAGGGTTCATATTTTTCATCTGGTTTGATGAAATTTATTCAGTGGTTTTTGAGAAGTCATTTAAATTATTTAATTTTAAATGATGACTATGTCTGATGATGAATCATTATCATTTCAAAAGATCTGATGATGCTCTCCTGTTATGTACACTGAATTTGTATTCTGTGATTGACATTTGTCCATAATTGAGGGTTTAATTTAGGGCCTACTTGAGTGAAGTCTTTTTTGAGGTAAACAATATATCACACAGCTAATTTTTTATGATTGTAAATTATATTTTAAGGTTACTATTATCTGTAGGTATACATATTTACTTGGATTTGAGTTCAGGACAATGGTTTTCCCCTCAGAAATTCCTTGTATATCTGATGTTTCCCATGCTTGTTGCTAAGCTTTTAGCAATAGACCTGATCTTGTTGACAACTTGTTCTAGATATGAACTGTCGACCTTATCCTGGGCCTCTTACTGTGTCTTTGGTTTTCATATATGTTCAGAATACCCTAACTTGTGATAGAACTTTCAGGACTGTTTGGGATTTAATTCACCATACTGTAATTTTTTTTTTTTAAATTTCGCTTTATATTCTAGGGAAAAAAATTATTTACTGAAGTTTACTAAACTTGGTTTTCACTCTTTTCTGTTCTTACTTTAAGACAAAGCGGTTCTAACACTCCATATAATCAAGTAAAGGGAGTTTAAGGGGATAAACTTAAATTTGACAAATATGAGGTTCATGGGACTTTGTACTATGTATGCTGTCTAATTGGCTCAATCAAATGGATGTAGTTTTGGTGAAAGGATTCCACTAATCCCACTAGCTCATAACATACTTAATTGGAAAAGGTAACTGTTAAAATGTTTGTTTTGTTCATAATGACACATCAATACATATTACAAGTCTAGGTCTTAAAATATTTAAGAGAAAGAAAGTGAAACCAACACTTTTAAGTAAAACCAAGAAGCAATTTATTTCCCTATAATAAAAATGAAAACTCACAACACATTTATAATATTGTGAAATTAAATTTGGAATAATCCTAAATGTCATATCACAAGTAAAGAAAAAAAAACAGAATGTTTCTAATGAATTCCTATTGTCTTTAATGTCCTGATATAACACTGATGCAATCCAGGTTGGCTTTGAATGATTTCATAATAATCCAAAGTACTGTGTATAAATCCAATATTTCTTTACATCAAATAGCTTTTGTCACACACAGTACAGGTAATGATGCAACAATGATATTCAATATGTACAATATGTATAATAGGGCATTAATGCATATTGATAAACGGTTCCCACGGTATTTTGATAAAGCATGTCATGGTTCTTACCTCTATTGGTTCCTCTCCTGTCTTGTCTGAAGTAGTTGTAATGTCAACTAGTAATTTGAAATGACCTAAACTATCCTGAAAATAGAAAAGTTGTAGATAGAAATATAAAATAAAAAAACAATGCCCAAAGGATGAGACTTGTTACAATCATTGTAAAACAAAAATCAAAGCTAATATAGTAATTACACTTGGGTCCTAATGCTGAGACTGAGCTTGGGCTCTGTGAGTGACACTAATCATGTCTGTGAAATCTATTAAAGGATGCAAATGAACTGGTACCAATTGTGCAGTATGATCACATGAGTTAAAATAAGCACCATGCAGAAACTGAATCAAACCAAACCTTGTAGTGTGTCAAAAACACAAACACTGTTTCTACAGCAAAACACGTTATAATACAAATAAAGGTTGTTCAGACAAAAATAGAAGCCAAAATATACTCATAGTACACAACACTGATGGAGACGTCACTCTGCAGTGGGTAATGTTTAATATTTTCAAATTATTTAAATCCAGATAAATCTAGATACAAGTATTATGAAATGGACAAACACAGTGTATACAATATTTCAATTCTGGATGGGAATAGTGGTAAAAAAATATGTAAAACTGACAGTATTGTCTATGTATTGCATACATCTTGAGTTTCTTAAAGTCATAGCTGCCAACCCCAAAGTAAAAAATGCTGAATGCTTATGACAAAAATATTGGTGTAGTAACAATGCTATATAGCTCTCTACCAAATCCATCCAGTAACAATACCCTATTTCTTAAGGCACTGATTTGTTTTCTTCAAAACCTGGTGAGGTAACAATGCTACATCAAGCTCTCCACCAAACCCATTTTTAAGTAACTATACCATATTTCTAGGCACTGATTTTGTGATCTTCAAAGCTTGAAGTAGTAAGAATACTACATACCTCTCCACCAAACGCATATATAGTAACAATACCCTATTTCTAGGTACTGATTTTGTGATCTCTAAATCCTGATGTAGCAACAATATTACATTGCTCTCCACCAAACTCATGTAGTAACAATACCCTATTTCTAAATAATGATTTGTGATCTCTAAATCCTAAATCCTGATGTAATAACAATATTACATAGCTTTCCAGCAAACCCATGTAGTAATAATACTCTCTTTCTAAGCACTGATTTTGTTATCTCCAAAGCATGATGTAGTAACAATACTATCGGTAAATAGCTATCCCCCAAATCCATGTAGCAATAATACCCTATTTCCAGGCACTGATTTTGTGATCTTCAAAGCCTGATGAAATAGCAATACTACATAGCTCTCCACCAAACTCATGTAGCAATAATACCCTATTTCCATGTGACATTGTAAAGCAGAGTTTGTGATCTCCAAAATCTGATGTATAAACAATACTACATTGTTCATTAGTGACATTACCATATTTCCATTTAATCGTGAAACACTGCCTTAACACATTAACCCCTGGTGACGAGTATACTCGTCGTACTTTACACCCCTGATCTCCTGCGAGCCTCACTAAAGTGGCTGAGTTTGCATAGCTTGTCTCCCGAGCGCCGAGTTTAAGAGGCAGTATTTAGCAAGGCCTTTCTCCCGCACGACGAGTTAACTCGGCGCAAACCATTGGTTGATTTAAAGCCATTTCCTACTAATGCAGGCAGTTTAACCAATCAAACTTTAGCTTACATAGATAGAGCGCACATTGCTGAACAGCGGGAAATTTTTTTCACTTTGACATCAGTTGATTTAGTAAAAATATTTCGATTTTAAATTGATGCAAATTGATGAGAATCAGCCTCTAGGAGCAGACGTTTACTTGACAGATTCTGATGGAGAATTTTCTGGATTTTAATCAGACGAGATTGATAGTGACATCGAAAAAGCTGCTGAAAATAACAGCGGTAGTGACGAAAATGAGAATGTTGAAGAAGAAGAAAATGAAAGTAGAGATGATCGATGATCGTAAATGATAAAACACACATTGACAAGAGGCTATACCAAGGACCAGCAACGGATTTAGACCCTGATGCAAATGCATTTGATTTCGTGGAGCTTCTTTTTCTTTTGAATAATCGTTAAATAAATGTTTGGGAAATATACATTGTTAGCATGAGTGTTCATAGTTCAAGGTTTGTTAAGTGTTTTATTAGTTTTAAAAATTTCCAGTGAGAGTTCTAAAGAAGAAAGGTAAGTAAAGAGCAAGTAAAATATGCCCATTTGTGTACAGTATTCACAGGATGTTTAGTTTACAAGAGACAACAAGTGGAATTTTTGTGTACATAAAATATAATTATTTCATCTGTTGATGGTGTTAATAAATCTTTGTGAATTCATAATGGATTTTATGGATTATTCACGGCAAGAGAAGCAAATTGGCAAGTCAGTTTGGTGGGGGAGTAACTGACGAATAAAAAACAAATGCAAGTAATACTCACCCTCACTGAAGAGTATGAGGCTACTGATGAATGGAATCTGCTATAGCTTTGGTGTGCTAATGGCAAAATTAAGAGAAAGCAGTGTGAGAGTGCCAAAATGTGACCATCATTTTGTCCAAACATGAATTAGACTGTCCCATGACATAGCAATGGCTTGCACCTCATTAGAGAGTTAGACACTGGTCTTATGCAGCTCTAAATAGTCAAACTTGTCTACAGCAGCCACCCATGGGAAATGGCAAAATGGGTCTTTGTAGACAGGTGACCTCTGAAAGCAGGTACAGTACCCAAACCTGGTTCAAGATAATATGTGTACTACAAAATGAATAGGATAGCATTATTATTTGTAGCAGTATCATTATTACCACTACACATGTATTCTTATTATAAGAAGTTGTAGTATGCCACCAAGATACATGTATTTAGTTTAGCTATTTAGCAACAATCAAGAACACTACAACTGTGAACATGTGGTCATTTCTCTCTCTCTCTCACACACACACACAGACACACACATGTACAGTTTTATCTCATTATCAGCAGAAACGCCTCCTAAGTAAAATTACAAATTGACAGCTTACCTGTAGCTGTGAAACACATGATCGATGTTCCTGTCAGGCATAAAAACATCTTTTCACACTTTTAACAACTGATGGATTAAGCTGCTGCTCAAACTCACCGAGATCAAAAGACAGTAGGCTTTTGTTTGCGACCTTTGATGGTTAGTGAATGGAAAGAAGCTTCCTGGGCCTATTGTAAGTGACACCTAAAATGTTAATATAAGTTTCCTCTGACTGTACTCACTCCATTTTTGATATTTGTACAATTATGTTGGGTTGTAGGGTCAGAGTCAATTGCCTATCAAAAAGTTTGAATTTGCCACTGCAAAGCCAGATTCATCAGACAAAAGAATACATGTCAATACCATAGTTACAAGGTACAAAAAACCCATTATTGGTGAATCTTTCTCCATGGTGCTGTGACAGTGAGAATTTTCTGGACATTGTTCTGGGAATATATATGTTGAGAATTATGTGTCCTTTTGCTCTTTTACAAACAGTATGCAAGTTTCATTTTATATTTGGAAATGGGTTCATTGTCGATATTGCATGATTCATAGAAATGTAGGCTGTGGGATTTGTGTAGTCATGTGACTAGCAATGCAAATGGTGAGTACCCGGTCAAATTTCACCAACACCGATGTTTCATCCTGTTTATAAGGGGATTCTAGAGAGAGCAATTAAAATATTCACAATTTCTCAGAAATTAATTCACTTTACTATTGATTTCATGCAGACACATCTCAATGAACCATTGCTTAAGCCAGGCCAGCTGGCAAGTGGCTACCATATGCCACCACAAACAGTGGCAGTAAAATTCAAGTTTTCGATAGCAAATTTACTCTGATCCTACACCCCATCATAAATGTCCAAATATCACAGATGGGGTGGGAAGGGTCAGAGGAAGACTCAGATTACTTAACCACAATGGGTATGGCTAGTGTAGTATACCTCTTGTATGGTAAAAAATCACCTTGTTTTGAAGGCAACTTATTAACTCCTTTGAGTTTCACTGGGTTATGAAGTATAATCGATTATGACGTGTTTCAGCATCCATTCAAGTAATATCTATGAATACATACCATGCTTTGCTCATCAAACCAAAGAAGTTTAATTTGTGACTGCGGAAGGCAGGGTGAAATCACTGCTTGGTTAAAAAACATGGCTGCAGATGACATTTTTCTTAAAATTTGTGTTTGTGTGTTACAGAGGGGTGATCTAAACTTGAGATTTGTTCAATAAAAAAAGGACACCACCTCATTCCTTTTCTTTTCTGAAATCTTTGATGAATGAAATAACAAACAATATCCCAGTTGGATAGAATAGTCTAGCCCCCATACATTAAATGACCAGTTCCTGCACGTCTAACTTTGTCTCCTCATGCAATTCAAGCCTATATGCAGTTAATGGCTAGTGGTCTCAACAGTTTCCAAGTGATAACATTTATTCTCCAAGTCAGAATAATGTGGCACTGTATATTAAAATACAAAAAGATCCACAAGCTAGGTTACAAGAGAGTTTTTCTGTACTTTAACTTTGAAAATAGCATTGTTTATGAGAGAGTATGACAATTTTTTAATGCATGGAATTGTGTACACTGTACTGACTGTTGCGTTCTACCAGTAGCCATTTATGTCATGAACAAAGTGATTTCAATTCTTTTATTTACGTCATCATCTGAACCAATTGTTTTAAAGACCATTATGTTGATATGGGGCAAATTCTGTTTTGCAAGTTTTAAAAAGAAGTAATTTCAATGTTTCTTTTTGTTCTACGGGTGAAGTACAGAGATGCATGAAATCATCTAGTTTGATGATTGTGGCATGAACATGGCTTGAAAATTAAACTCTCAGCACAAAATATAGTAACAGTGAATGGTGGATGGACCGGATACTGTACTGACCTACTTTTGTAAAAAGAGAGTGTAGCACTTGTAAAGATATACCCTACCACTAAGTTTCCTGATTCCAGGTATAACATAATGTAAGTTGCATTCCAAAACGTTAAGAAAAATGAAAACATCAAGAAATAATGTACAAATAATGAACAAAGCAAGCCTCCTCCACTGGGGGTAGGTACTTAACAAGCTCCACGTCAAACTGTTGTCTAGAAACAAGAATGGTTTAGATGCATTGAGGCTCTACATATGAATATGATTTAATATGTGTGGATGCTGACACTGCTAGTAAAGCTAGAGGTTGTACAAAATCTCCCTCTACTATTAGAAGCAAACTTAAGGTAAATAAATACTGTACCTTATTCTGTATCTGATCTTTAGTGTTTGTCTGGTCCAATTTTTTGGATGTTGGCAGAATTTCCCAATTTCCTTCAAACTTATCTCCTGCTTCCTCCTCCTCTTCTATATTCTCCTCATGTCTTTGGGTATCTTCCTTTTCTTCTTTGTTCCTATTCTATAGATAAAGAAAATAACCATAACAAACTAATTCTCTACTAGGTAAAAAAATAATTTTTAGAAATTCAAGATAAAACCATTGCATCCTTTAACTCATTAACCCCTGGAGGTTTATGTTGTTTTCGCCTCAAATTCGAGTAGGAAACACTTTATTGGGGCTATTTCTAAATACATCCTAATACATTGACTTCCAACAGATTTTCCATTAGCCTAATGCCAAATTGTGTTAGAAACATCATTTTCCATTGGTTATTGGTTATTCTGCTCGCACATGAGCAGAAAGGTAAAAGCTGGATTTTTTTTTTTTTGCTCAACAGACCCATCATTTTCGTATCGAGACCACTCTTCATTCCAAACGCGGTGCCATGGGGTTTATGAGTTAATAAGGATTTTGGAGAAAAAAAATTACAAATTGACAAGGAATGGCTAAATTTGTCATTTATGTGCAATATCGAAGCAAAAGTTATTAAAAATGTAAGGAATATTCAAATTTGGTGACATCATCAAAGGATTTTGGATTTTTTTTTACAAACTGACAAGAAATGGCTAAATTTGTAATTTATGTGCAATGTCGATGCAAATGTGATTAAAAATGCAAGGAATATTCAAATTTGTTGACATCATCAAAATGCACCCATTAACTCATTAACCCTTGGAGGTTTTTGTCGTTTTCGCCTGAAATTCGAGTTTAAAACACTTTTCTGGGCTATTTCTGAATACATCCTAATACATTGACTTCCAACAGATTTTCCATTAGCTGAATGCCTAGTCATGTTAGAAACATCATTTTCCATTGGTTATTTTGCTTGCACATGAGCAGAAGGGTAAAAAATGGAGTTCTCTATTTTTTTTGCTTTTTTTCTTTTGCATAATGGACCCATCATTTTCATATCGAGACCACTCTTTATTCCAATGCCCACCTTATCCTACTTTTTGCAAAGGTTCACCTGTCTGTGTGCAGTTCAGACCGGTCTGCCTTAGATCTGAGGCCTAAAAGTCTAAAATCCGGGCACAAAATTTGATTCCGACCACAGGCAAATTTGGGTGAGAAAAAAATGGGTCCTAAAAATTAGGTTTTTTCCTCTGTCTGTTTGGATGTAAGAAGAGAAATTAAGGTAAGAGTGAATGCATGTGCACAATGTTTTCAAACAGGTAAAAACTATGGGGCACAAGCAGCTAGACACAGCTTTGTGCTTCTGAGGCATATCAGCAGAGATACTGATAACAGCGCTGGAGCCGAATGAGTTAAAAATGCAAGGAATATTCAAATTTGGTGACATCATCAAAATGTACCCATTAACAAGGATTTTGGAAATTTTTTACAAATTGACACGGAATGGCTAAATTTGTAATCTATGTGGAATGTCGATGCAAAAGTGAAAATGCGAGGAATATTCAAATTTGTTGATGTCATCAAAATGCACCCATTAACTCATTAACTCCTGGAGGTTTTTGTCGTTATTGCCTGAAATTCGAGTTGGTAACACTTTTTTGGGGCTATTTCTGAATACATCCTAATACATTGACTTCCAACAGATTTTCCATTAGCTGAATGCCTAGTTGTGTTAGAAACATCATTTTCCAATGGTTATTTTGCTTGCGCATGAGCAGAAGGGTAAAAAGTTCTTTTTTTTTTTCCTTCATGGACCCATCATTTTCCTACTGAGGCCACTCTTTATTCCAAATGCCCAACTTATCCTGCTTTTTGCAAAGGTTCACCTGTCTGTGTACAGTTCAGAACCAGTCTGCCTTAGATTGGAGGCCTAAAAGTCTAAAACCCGGACACAAAATTAGATTCCGACCACGGACAAATTTGGTGGGGGGGGAAAGGGGGCAAAACAATTAGGTTTTTCCCTCTGTATTATGTAGTGCAACTAAAACGTCCAGCTTATTTGGTATCATTGTAGAGCTACATCTGTCCACCTTTCTATAATACCACCCACTTTAGTGCATCATACATAACCTTGATGCTACAGAGCTCAACAGTAGGCTACTACCTCCTGCTACGTAAATGCGGCGACAGGGGTTAACGAGTTAAACTGCTGAATCTTGAAACAATCACGGATACTCTTACAACTTTTCAATTAGCTGATATGGTGACATGTTGGATGTCAGACTGGAACCATTTTTATTGAAGACTAATATCATTAGAAGTTTGGGTAAAAAAAATAGACACTTATTAATATCCACAATAACAAGATTTTCAACATAACCATCATGTCAATCATACTGGATGTACTACTTGCACTATTATCATTTACAGCCAACCAAGTATCATAAGAAATCTATTGGTGAAAACCCCAAGCTGATATAACTAATCATCTGGGAAGAGCAGAGATAACAATATTGTCAAGTTGACCACTATGGTTGTCAAACTGAAGGTCAATTTGCATCATTCTCATTCAAAACAAACTAGACACCATAAGAGTTCCTCGGATGAAAACTTGATTTTCCATTTAAAAAGAGCAGCAACAAATATGATTTTCAAGACAGAAGCCATGGCTGACTTATTGGACATTACAACAGTATTATTTTAATTTAAAATCAACAAGACATTATGCAAAATCTTCTGATGTAAACCCTTGTTGATACAACTTTCCATTATGGAGGATTAACAATAACAAGTCTTTCAAGATGTAATTGTGGCCATAATGGAGATCAGAAGCCCAACATATCAATTTAGAACCAACTAGACATTATAAGAAGTCTTCTGGTGAAAGTACATGTTCGATAGGACTAGCCATCTAGCAGAAGTAATAAGATTTTCCAGATAGCCCTTGTGGTGGCCATAATGAATGTCAGTTCATCACCATTTTCATTTACAACTACCAAGTCATTAAAAGTGTCTTTCACTGAAAACTCTATCCTGATTTGATCATATATTCAGGTAGTAATAACATTCAAGACAGAAGCCATGGCTGACTTATTGGACATTACAACAGTATTATTTATAGTAGTAATAACATGATCTTTAAGATGACCACAATGTTGGCAATGTTGGTTGCTTCAGCATCACCATTTTTTTTCAGGCAAATATCACCATTTTCACTTCAGACTAACTATGCATCTTGTACTGTAATAAAACTGCCAAGTTGATCCAACCACCCATTCTGCAGGACTAGTAGTAACAACATTCTGAAGATGACAGTAGTGGCAGCCATCATTAATACTCAAGTGGCACAACATTAAGGACCAATTATACATAATGAGAACAGTTCTGACGGAATCCCCATGTCAATTTGACTTTTATTCAGAAGTATTTGTGATAACAAGATTTTCAAGACAGCTGCTGTGGTGACCATGCTGGATATTATGACCAAGTCAGCATCATATCTTTTGGTGAAAACCCAGGTTAATTTAACCAACCATTGAAGAGATGTAGCAATAATAACATTTCCAAGGTGGCTGGTGCAGTGGCCATAATGGAATGTCCGATCAGCACCATTTTCCTCTAAGAAACTCTTTATCAATAAAACGTATTTCTTCTGGGATGTGGATTTTCATTACTCCCATGTTTACATTTTACAACAACAGCCACAGCTATTAGAATGTGTATACCTTATTCCTGTGTGCTAATTACAGAATTAATAAATTATGTCAACACTTTTCAAATCTGTTGTTGTTGTGGGGTTTAACGCCATTTTTCAGCACACGATAGACTATACATGGCCGCCAGTATTAATGGTGGAGGAAGAACCCGGGAAAACCCCCGGAAAGAACCACAGACCCACAAGAAGCTCCTGGCAGGCTTTCTCACATACCCACATTGGCCGAATCTGAGACTCGAACCCACGCAGACAGAGGTGAGATGGCAGTGATCCATAACAGAGAGTGCTTTAGACCACTCGGCCACTTGGGGACCCCCTTTTCAAATCTGAAAGTTTGACTCTGATTATCTGTGTAAACCCAAATGTTTGTTGCTATTTTATGGGTCAGAAAATTCTGCTTTTGCAAGGACTACAGTTCATTAGAATTGTTTGGAATTTTTTTATTTTGTTCATATTATGAAAGTGTCCCTTTAAAGGATTTCTGAAGTTGTTATTTGTTGTTGTTGTTGTGGGGTTTAACGCCATTTTTCAGCACACGATAGGCTATACATGGCGGCCAGTATTAATGGTGGAGGAAGAACCCGGGAAAACCCCGGAAAGAACCACCGACCCTCGAGAAGCTACTGGCAAGCTTTCTCACATACTCACATTGGCTGAATCTTAGACTCGAACCGCCGCAGACAGAGGTGAGATGGCAGTGATCCGTAACGAAGAGCGCTTTAGACCACTCGGCCACTCGGGGCCCCAGTTGTTATTTGCACTCTTTTTCAAAAAGTTTCTGGAATAATTGATACCTTTTCTGTCCATTATCAAAATCTCCTAACTACTGGGTAGAAATTCAAGAAACTTCATGGCCGCTCCTGTGGTGGCCATTAACAATAATGATGGCATCAGTGGCTTCTGCATCTGAGATCGGTTGGGGGGGGGTGGGGGGTCCAAGGCAAAATGTACCAAAAAGTTTCAGTTACAATATTTTTGAAGCTTTTGAACAAACTTCATATATGCAGCCAAAGTATGAACTTCAAGATACACCACATGTGACACATCATGCATTATGCCCCAATGCTGGGTTCTTGGTCTTTGCCTGGGTGAAATTGTTATTTTCAAGGATTATTTATAACCCTTAGTGAAAAGAATAAAAGAACATTTTGCTTTAGAAAAAGTGCACTTTAAAATCAAAACCTGTTTCTATTGTGAGACTCTCACGTCTGAATTAGACTAATGATCATGTATCACAACAAAGGATGTATTACTATTGATAAAAGCAACAATTCAGGAGAAGTAGCATTAACAAGATTTTAATGCTGGCTCCCCTGGTGAGAATACTGAACTTCAGATCAATGCCATTTTACCTCAGGGTCAAGAAAATGTGGATAACTTTTATATCACCATCCATGTAGATGGAATAGTGATAACAAGATTTTCAAGAGGGACAATTATTTTCAAAGCTGCACAACTTTAAACCATATTAATCAACTTCACTGAGAAACATATTGAATCAGAATTACATGAGAATCATAAAGATATAAAAATTTCATAATATTTATTAAAGATGTCTTAAGATTATATAATAAAACCATTAAAACAAAACTCCCAAATTTAATGGACCTTAGCAAAGATGCTAACATTTGAGAAAATAAAATCTGAGCATAGCTGAGTGGCACAGGTGTATCCACACCTCAAATGGGAGTGGGTGGTGTCTGAAAATGGTAAAGTTTCGTGTATTTGTTTATATTCGGAAATTCATATAGAGAATTTAGACATTTTATTCTTATTCACCCTCATACACTTTTGTTTAGCAACTGAACTTTATAAAACTACCAAACAAATCATCTCTTGAAATGAAAGGAAATGTTGACCATTATTATAATATTAAAACACATCCATAAAGAATACAATAAATCTATTGTCCACTTGAATACTGGTAATATGCACATTCAGAGAAATCCCATCAGCTCCTTTGTCCTTCATACATTAAGCTTTACAGTTTTGCATTTAGTGCTTGGTAAATGGCTCTTGTGGCTTTCGTTAGCAATGCATCAGAGATAGGTGTGACATCTCCCTGGACTACCAGTCAGGGGATCAGCCAGTAATGTTCCAAATTCCAAGCCACATCTGCTCTTTCTGAAGATAATTCATCTGCTTGAAACTGGTCAAATTCCTACTCTAACATGTTTGTTTCCTCTGGAATCTTCAGTTGTTTGAAGACTGGCAGCCTGTTGACAAAGTACTTTAGAGCACTGTACTTGGTCTATTCTTCTCCTCTTCTTCAAAGCAGCAAGCAAAGCATTTGTTAGGAACTAATCATTCTGGGGAAAATTCTCGTATGAAGAATTTCTGTGAAAAAGATTCACACTGAAGAGAATACTACTATAATATTTTACAGTTGGGTTAGATATGAATGTTATTTTCATGTTGATTATCTGTAGAGACTGACACACCAACAGCATCATTTGATGCTGGTGCCACCATGTCTACCTTCAAGAATTTCAACAGAAATTATTTGTACAGATCAAAAAAGATGGTATGCTTAAGATGGGTCAATGGCTTGTCCTTTTGCTGATCTGTATTGGCGTTATTAAACTCTAGCTGTACCGACTTTAAGAACATGCAGTACAGTTTTGGTTTTGTGGCAACAAGCAAACATCGAACAGCTCTGAGTTCATGTGGCAGTAGAAGACTTGTTTGTTGTAGCAGTACTATATTTGCTTGTTGTGGCAGCACTGAATTTGCTTTTTTGGCAGAAGAAGACATGCTGGGGGTACCAAACTTGCAAGATGATGACTAAGATCCTGTTCACTGACTGTATTGTAGTAGGCAACATCTGTTCCTTCATTTCATTCAAGAAGAATCTGTATAATGGCTCCCACTGCTCTAATAGTCTTCCAAGACAATCATCTAGTGACAACCACCTTATTGAAACATGATTGGTAATCTTGTGAATAGGAACATCTGTTGTTGATTCATCGAAGTTCTGGCCTGGGTAGAACTTTGTCCAGGTGGAGGTAAGCATCTACAAAGGGAGTTTTTCAAATCATATGGAAGTTTATTGGTCCCCTTTGCATCAAGGTGCAGCAGATGACAAGCACAACCACAGAAGTATAAACCAAGCTATTTATCTTGAACAAACTTGACAACACCTTTGTGGCAACCATTCATTATACTAGTATTACCTGTGGAAATGCTTAGTGTTATCTGATGGCAAAGCTTACAGTTTTAGACACTAAAGTTCACAGTCAATCACCCTGGACCAAAAAGAAAATAATTAAACGATTCTTATTATATTTCTCATTTCATAATGTGTTGAAAACAGGTTTAGTAAAATACAACAGGTCCCCTACAGTCCTGCCACACTGACACAACAATAATAATAACCAATACGTGCTATAAACCTATAATAAAAGCATACAAGAAATTTCTGTTTGAAATTTTCACTTTACAAATTAAATAAATTTGCATTTATCTGTCAGATAAGTTTTTAATACCATATGAACAATTGAATTCACACTCAAGGCATGTGTGAACAGTAGGTGGGTAGGTAAAAAGAAACCTTTATTCAATTAGCAAATTACAGATGTTAAACAATGCAAGAGATTACAATAGGAAAAAACAAATATATTAGTTGTTGTTGTTGTTGTTGTGGAGTTTAACGCCATTTTTCAGCACACGATAGGCTATACATGGCGGCCAGTATTAATGGTGTTGGAAGAACCCGGGAAAACCCCGGAAAGAACCACCGACCCACGAGAAGCTACTGGCAAGCTTTCCCACATACCCACATTAGTCGAATCCGAGACTCGAACCCATGCAGATAGAGGTGAGATGGCAGTGATCCGTAACGGAGAGTGCTTTAGACCACTCGGCCACTCGGGGCCCCCAAATATATTAGTATTTACCTGAAGATGTTTCCACCAGTACTGTCCACTTTCATTTCAGGCAACAGAAGTAAAAAAATGATTACACATCCAAGCGCTGGCAAAAATTTTTTTTAAGAACAGCATGGTACAGCTGTATATCATTTAAATCTGTACTGTTGTCTACTGCAATGCTAAAAGGAACATCATGAAGATGCTCAGCTGCACAAGACACATGTTTCCTTTGCAAATAATTTAATAACTGCACTGGTTTCTGTTCTGGCACAGTGGCATTTCTAAGCCAAATGTGGAAACATCATGCAAAACATAGACCTTGCTTTGTCAGCATGGCAAACGGTAGAATATTGTGACAAGAAAGTTTGTGAAATTTCTTTCTCCATTTATTAATGACAGATCATTTCCAGCTGAAAAAAAGCTATTTGATCTTTTAAATACAGCAATGATTATTTTGAAGAAGTGAATAGCTCTTGTGTTTTGAAGTTTTAATGTGTCTCTCTAAATCTGTCTGTCCACTGCATGCTACCTAAATGTTGGTCCTAAACCATGTACAAATTGCAAACTCACTGCCATGTCTAGATTTTGTGATGCTGGGAAATACGTCCAACTTGTCGTGAAACTTCTGTTCATGTTTTCTTTTATTTCTGTTCTGTATTTTGACAACAACAAAAAAAAATGAGTTAACGGTGACCAGGTGACCACTTCACTCAAATAAAGAAGTGAATGACTGAACAAAAGCAACATGAGCTAAATTTTACCAAAGAAAATATAGGAGTTGATTTACATTTGGCCAACAGAATCAAGGGCCTACTCTATGATGCTCAATGACTCTGATGTTTTCCTAATGGAGAACACATAATCGAGGAACACATAACAAAGAAAAAATGTCTGCTTCATGACACACAAAAAACAAATGATTTCATACATTTCTTTTGAAAGGCAAAAATATCAGTTTTCCATGTTTTCATCAGAGCTCAAATTTTTCTCAGAAGGATGGCCTAATTCTAAGAGCTGCTCTGACCAAATCGTAGGAGTTGCCATCTCTGCCTTAGTTATCACAGCAAGAATAATGCAAAGTGTGTGTCTGTAAATTGCAAAATGTTGACGTGAGTGTACATTATACAACAAATCCATTAAAATAAGATTTCGAAATCTGATGGGCCTTGACAAGGACTTTTTCTGCATCCATCAATAAACTGTTTGCTGTAATTTCACTAATGACAATATTATTAAACACTAAATTAGGACACTGCTTATAATTCAGTTGTATGGGCCAATCGTATTTGGTACATGTACTTACAAAAATAAATTGTGTGTATGGATGTCACAATTGTTTCATCTAAGCTAAAATCTTGATATTGTGCAAGCTGTTACAAATGTGGTGACTCATAACCATAGGTTAATGTGTTGGAATCATTTCATAAACTGTCTTTTTAAATGATGTGTGCAAGATTTTTATGAGGTCAGAACTTATCAATAGCCATTTATATGTATACATTCTAAAAACCGGAAAGGGAGGAAGGAGGCAGAATTGGGCACATTTTCAGAACCCAAGTTCATTAAATTTAGCATGATTTCAATTCTATATCACATGTAAGCACCATAAGTGAAGACTTACATTTCACAGTAAACCTCATTTATAAGTGAAATGCCTAATTTGCATATAAAATGATAATCATTAACCTATATGTCACTTATAAGTGAACTATAAGTGTAGTAAGTGAACAATTCACATTTCATTTACAGATGAATACTTCACTTACAATTAAAGGCAATGACTAAATTTGCATATGAAATTCCAATGTGCATAAAAAAAATTAATCTTTCACCAATATGTCACTTATCAGCAATGAATAAAAATTACTTTACCCGATTCTGAATGCTGCCATGTGAAAGCACGTATGTTGTTATTGCTTTTTTAAGATATGAAGCTCTTTCACAGTTCTCAATCTTCACTTGAACACCCTCTGATATTAAACTTTCTTCTGATGTAAATTGTTCGAGTTTATTCCTTGCTGAGTAAGGTCTCTTTCTAGCATGAGTATTAAGGTTCCTGAAGTGCAAATAAAAAAGTACAGATAACCAGAGTATTTGCACACCCTTCCATTTTTACCCTTCTACTGACGTTAAAAACAAACTGCATCATGGATATAAAAAAATGCAGAAAAATTGTCATTTCATTCATTGATTGATAATTTTTAACTTGACTTGCCAAGGGATCCCTAACACTGACAATTTATTGGCCTTTCAAAGCAAACAGAAGCTCCTGATGCAAACAAGTAGATTGCTTGCTGTCATTTTCTGGATTCTAGAACAAGCCATTTCAGTAAAAACTGTGTAGCCTGCATCCAATATCTGCAATGTCAAGTTATAATATTTCTAAAACAAAGTGAACAAATAAATAGGAGGTACTCTTGTATACACATGCTCAAAGAGCTGTAACTCTAAAACTTAATTAATTATTGAGATTATCAAAGACAGCGAACTACCTCACATCTGTTTGTTGAAAACAGACTGGCCCATGCAAATATGGCAATGATGTTGCTAAAGAAACTCCCATTTGATTTGAAATGCCAACAGCATGAAGTTGTGTGCATTGTTTATATCCTTGATGCCTTCAGTTTTTAAAATCGGTAGTGGGTACAAATAAATGGAATGGTTTGAGAATACATGAATTTCATTTTATACCTGGTGGGTGAAAATGAAAGCTACTTTCCAACACCTTATTCAGAAAAGCCCTTATGAACTTAAAAACAACAATCCCTTTTCTTTTTTCCTTACAATATTGATTGTATAATGCAGTCATTTCTACTTGAAATAACGGTGTAATCAGTACATTTTAATATTACTGGCTGCTCAGCTAATGTTCATGAATGATGTCACACTTAACAGCAATCCAGGCTTAAAGGAGACCAGAAACCAATGGAAATACAGAATAATAATAAAAGCACTATAGAAGAAAACCTGACTCTGAAGTATTATCTGCGACCGTAATGCCAATATTTAAATATTGGCATATCTTCTAGGAGCTGAATTTCCATGACCTCGTATGCAAAATTTCCGCGCCTATTCGGTTACTTTCGGAGTGTGACGTCATAGTAGCGACTCTTAGCATCCCAGCTGGGAGTTGCTAGAGTAAAAGACAATGCCGTTTTGCGTTGCTTACGGGTGTAATAGCACATTAAGAAAAGCCTGTGGACAGCATTTTGTTTTTCTTTTCTAAAGATAAAGGCATAAAGAAAGTATGGATACATTATTACAAGCGAGTTGCTTTCAAAGCAACACCATACAGCACTCTGTGATCATCACATTTCTAAAGGAATGTTACGAGAACGATCCTGAAAAAAATGACAGCTCTAGGATACGCAAATGCTAGGCCTAGACTAAAAGCTGTCGCTGTTCCAGACATACTGTTGGATATTTTAAATCCTGGTAAAAGTGTTAAATGTGCGAGTTACGAAAATAGGCAGAAATCCGAGTAAGTGACCACAACATGCAACAATCAATTCACAGATCTTTTATTTACACCAGCAGTGCTAAATATGTGATAGCCCGACACCCGGAGCCCCTCTAATTTTAGTTCGGGCCCATCCTGTATTCAAAGTTATGTGCCCGTCGGGTTTGTCGGAAAAAAATTGTTTTCCTGAGGAAACTTGGATCGCGCTGATGAAATGAGTAAATGTATTTTCAAGATGTTGACATACATACCTTAACACGGCACAATCGAAATCAATCACCTCTGTCCTTGGTGAAATTCAGATCTGATTTTAATCAAATGGAAGCTTTGCTAAAAATAAGATTCTAAACCCCTGACACGGTCATGTTTCGAGAAAACACAATTTTCAGTAATCTTAAACAAAAATTATATAAAAAAAAAACTTTTAGTCTATGCCTGTACACGTAGTATGTATAAACGGTAATCTGTAATGATTGGAACTGATATAAAACTATCCCTTGGGATGTTTAAATAGCAGCGACTAAAAGAAAAGAGGTCAGTTACAAAACCAAAGTTTCAATTTAACTGGCTGCAAATAGAAATTGGGGGGAGGCTACTATTGACCCCACGCCTTGCCCCAATGTGCGAGCGCCCATGGGACGCGCCATTTCTCCTGTGATACGCCTTATTATCCCCCAGGAGGAGACCCTTGTATCTTATTCTGGTCAGCTGTGGCTAAACTGCATAATAGCTAAAGGTTAGACTTGAGTACACAAGCATAAGGCCAGTGTGACTAATTAACAGTTAATCCTTATCAATTAATTTATCTTGTGAAAAGGGCTGCCTTTCGGACATACTTCAAAAAAAAACATGTTCTACAATATGTATAGGTAAACATCAGCATTGATTGGCAAATAAACGATGCCCATTTTATTGTAACTTATGATGCCTAGGACTTCATTTTAACAGTTAAAATCTGTTTTTTCCCACATTTAAATCCCACCTTATTTCCTTAGGTTTAAGTCTTAAGGCGTGTAACACTGTTTACTGAATAAAATATTTATTCTGAATTAGTCTTTTGGGGGCACATATACTGCGTGGCATATTTTCTTTTATTCCTTCTTTTAATTTAATCATGGTAATTAAACTCTGCATATACAGTAGAGGAATGTCAGGTGTTAACTGGTCGAGTTTCTTTGGTGGAAATGGAGATTGATTTTGTTTGCAGAGAAAAGTAGGCAACATTCACAGTGACCTTTCATGGCATTTAAGCTAATTGGTGACAATTTTATTTTTTTTAAATGTTTTTATTACTACAATTCTGTTGTAGGGTTTTAAAAAATCAGAAATTTACGTGAATAATGTTTAATCTTAACATTCTATTTACTGAAGAAAAAAACTAGTGTGATATTTATTATTTCGTCACTACAATATTCACAAATGATAAAATAGAATATGGCACCTGTGGATTGTATATGTTTTATCTATTTATGTATGGGTTTTTTTCTTCTGAGAAATAAAAATTGGCAGACATAATGTAATAATAAGGAGTTCTCTGCGAAAACTCGGGAGATAGTACGAGATCGGGAGGTATGTGTGGAAATACCCCCCAAATCAGGTTTTTCTCCCGGCTTGAGAGTTGACAGGTATGAAATGTCCGGGCTTGTGGAATTTCAGTTAGGACTAGTGAGTTTATTTAGGTCACCAGCCCTGGGCCTGGGCCTAAAAAAAAATTTCTTTCAGCACTGACCAGTAGGTACATAAACTATTTATACCAGACATGTATATACTATCAGATTTGTCAATACTCTATCTGTAGCCTGCATGTAAAATATACTGTGATTGAATCATAAGAAGGAAGCTTCTTAATGTTTAAATTAATTACTTATGATTTCTGCTTTGCAGATTTATTTGTGGGGGTTTTTTTTGTGTGTGAAAAACTAATGCTTAAGTTTCGACCGACGAAAACTGTTCTCAATGCCTTTTACACTTCTAAAGTAATGGATATTGTTTCACACACAAGTCTGTCCCCGTTCTGGTCTCTTCGCCCAGAATTCAGTATTATCTCTCAGCGTATCAGTGTTGGATGTATATTTTCAAGATATCATACCTTTGGCGGTGGTGGTGGTGGTGGGGTGTGTGTGTGTGTGTGTTTGTGTGTGTGTGTGTGTTGGGGGTAGGTAATGAATATGTCATTTACATATAATACGATTGAACCTCATCCTTCTTAAATTAATTTATTGCATTGTGGTAAATTTTAAATTTTTACACTGGGCACCGTCACTTAATCCTTATCACATTTTTGCACAGCACACGATGTATAAGTATTTATTTAAAAATTACATTACATTTTTTAAATTCCAAGATATGAAATATGAGCAACTTCTTACTGTTGTACTTTTCTGCTGTCAGGTCTTAAACACATTGTTAACACACAATTCAACAGCTATAGTTATGAGCATAACTCGGAAGCATATTCAACTTTTGAATGAGCAACCCAAATCTGGTCTCCTCCTGTCTGTCTCGCTCACCACGTATATGTTTGTATTTGAGGACTGGCTAGTATCGCATCACGGGACCACGTGATCTGTCGTCTCATCAAAGCTCGGAAAAACTCGGCAGTTTACGGAATCGTGGTATCTTCCGCGCATTATAATCACTACCTGCCTTCGATATTTAATTTATAAACATCACAGTCCATTTAAAATTTGTAGAGAATTACATACATAAATGGAAATTTTTTGTTTCTGGTCTCCTTTAAGGAAGGCAATGTAGTCCATCATTTTGGGTACTCAAATATTTTATTAATTTCAGTGATTCAGTTGTAATAAGTTTTAGCAGAGAGAAATAGATTTTTAACCAACACAAACTGTTCCACGGAAAGCAAGAAAAAATTACATTTGGAAGATTTTCTCTATAACTAACCTTTAAGAAACTTCAAAAAGCATATGTTTTCTAATGACACAGTATGCAATAAAATTTCAAAACTCTTAATTATATGATTAACGAACTTAGTGGTTTTGAAGGCAACCAAGGGTCTACCATCATATTAACTCTTTCAGCCCTGGAGAATTTTGTTATTTTTGCCTGACATAGGGGCAGGAAATGCATTTTGAGGGTTACTTCTGAATACATCCAAATATATCTGCTTCCAAGAGTGTTTGTTTCGCTGGATGCCTAGTTGCGTTAAAAATATCACTTTTTTATATTGGCAATTTTGCTTACACATGTGCAGAGGGGTAAAAGTTGGAGGGGGGGGGGGGGGGGCTTATTCCACCCATCTTTTTCATGTCCTGGCCACTTTTTACTCCAAATTTTAAACTCATCTGTAGCAGCAGAGAGGGTGAACAGACCATAGAATTCCGACAAAACAAATAAAACAAACAAATAAAATCATCTCGTAGAAAGGTCAAGATTTTACAAATGAACTTTTCCTTGAGATGTTTTATTTCTGTAATGACCGATTGTACTAATAAAACCTCAGTTTGAAATAGTAGCTGAAAAAATAAAGTACTCTACGTGTTTATTTATTTCTTGTTTATTTGTTTGACGACCAACGTTGGTAGGTACCCTCTCTGCTGCTCCCCCTGTTACCCAAATATTTTATCAATACCCACACGATATCTTGTTCTTGGATCATGTAAATTTATTGTTATAAATCCATGCGGGGTAGCTTGCGCTCGTGAGAAGAAATTTTTGAATTTAATTATATCCATGTCACCACCACACCAGGTTTGATGAATATTTCACAACGTGTGTGTGTCTACGCCATTAAACACAACTAAAATGTTGCAGTTGTCTCTGATCACCTTCGGAATTTGTGTATATCGTTGAGTAACATAGATCACGTCTGTATTTTTGTGTCTCCCTCGGGAAAATATTCTGGCTGGATTTGATTGTTTATCTAGCATCACATCGTCGTATACAACTAAATTATTAATAAATCCGTCTATGGAATCTACGGATGGTGCTTCATTAATATCGGTTATAAACTCTATAACATCATTATCTTCATCCAGTAATCGTGCGTTTTCATTGAAATCTTGAAGTACATCATAACATCGCTGATCATCAACGGATGGTGCTACTAAATACAACTTATCCCATTTAAACCATCTCATTATCAGATTAAGTAATAATTGCGTCTTACCCGATCCAGATGGTCCTATGATAATCATTCTGATGGAGTTCGGTAGCGCAGGATGATGCTTAACTGGCTCTCGCTGCCGAGTTGCTGAGAAATCAATTATATCCATATATGTTATAACATGAATTTATATTGTTTACGCTGTAGAGTTAAAACTCCAACTACTGATTTAGCCACGGTTATAACAAAAAATAAAAAAATAGCGTACGGTGGAAAATGTTCTGTGTGCGGTAGAAAGAAATTTTCGTTTTTACCTAATAAGCACGGTGGTGATATTGCTAATTTGATGTCAAAGTTTCCAGGTGCTCCATGGGCTAAATATAGTGCAGAAAAACATCTACCAGGATATAATTATTGCAGTCCTGGTACTCGACTTGATATCAGGCTCGATGATCAAGATCAACCAAAACCAGGCGAGGAACCAATAAACGCTATTGATCGAGCTTGTCATGCTCATGATGTAGCTTATAAAAGTCAAAATCTACAAGATAGGCATATTGCAGATGTAAAATTAATTCATTCATTAAATTCTATAAAAAATAAAAATATTAGAGAATCATTAGCTAATTGGCTAGTAAGATCCTCGATGAAAGGTAAATTAGCGATTGGGGCTGGTAATTAATAATGGAATCAATTTATTATTCGCCGAGAGGATACTGGAGAGGCAAAGCAGCAATTGGTAAACTTGCTGATGCAGCGGCGGTTAAACATTCTACTGCTAAAACGTGGTTGTCCAGGCAGGCAATATGGCAAATTTATCTACCACGTCCTAAACAAATTCAGTACGCGTATTTCGATGTCAGTGTTCCTAATGAAGTTCATCAAGCTGATATTCTGTTTTTACCGCATGATACTGTGCGTGGAAAAACGTACAAATACGCACTAACCGTAGTTGATGTTGCAAGTAGATATAAAGAAGCAGAGCCGCTATCAGCGAAAACATCATCTGAAGTAGCCGATGCGTTTGAACGAATTTATCAACGAGGTGGTGGACCACAAGGTGGTCTACGATGGCCACAGCTACTACAGGTTGATCCTGGTAAGGAATTTCTTGGTCCAGTATCATCGTTGATGAAACAACATAATACCAAAATACGACGAGGTCATACTGCAATTCACCGTGATCAAGCAATTGTTGAGCGATTTAATCGAACACTTGCTGAGCGGTTATTTGGATATCAATACGCGAGGGAATTTATTCAGGATAAAAGATCTCGCGAATGGGTTGCAAGATTACCAGGCGTGATAGCTGCATTAAATAATGAGATCACACGAACAACCAACATGAAACCCATTAGCGCGGTCACAAAAAAAAATATACCAACACAACGAAAAGATGCTGGAAAACAAAAAATATTAGGTGATGTCACAGTCAGATATTTATATGAGCCTGGTGAACTTGAAGGTGGTAAAGCGAGAGCAACTGATCCTATTTGGAGTGTTACCACACACAAAATATCTACCGTGACAAGATCCACTGGAAGAAACGTAGGCGTTTCCAGACCTGCAATCTACAGATTAGATTCGGCCGCTCCTCAGCGTGGATTTACACGTGAACAACTACAAATAATTCCCGCGGATACACAACTACCACCAAAATCACTCCGGTGATTTCGATCACTTAACTAGCACTAGCGCCGCGACGTCGATTACACTCAAGACAGGTTAACATGGTATTTTCTCGTGTATGACCGCGACTATTATCTTTTCTATCTACGGTAAATTGTCTTGAATCATTACTCGAATACCGCCATAACATTATACAATTACAACTGGTGCAATGATTGTTCTGCTGCTGTTTTAACTCAATAATAAATTCAACATCAAGATCAAAGTCACGTTTATTTTTTTTATCAGATTGTTTGTATCCGATTAATTTTTTTCTTATTATATCATCAATGATGATGTTAAATTTATCAACGATTTCAGGAATTATGATTCTACGTAATTGAGATATATTTCTGACCCTCGATAACGCTAAATAAACTAAATTTGACCACTCGATGCGATCGTCTACAATCCAGACTCGTGTATCAGAAATAGTTAATCCCTGAGACGAGTGGATTGTCATGGCGTATCCCAATACCCATGGAGATTTGTCAGCGTGTATTGCATTTTCGACCACACTGATATCAACGGCGACAATATCATTTAATACGAGATTCTGTTTCCTTGACTCTGTCAAGGGTCCTGGAATATCAACATTAATATTCTGTTTTCGTGTATCTGATGGTCTATAACACAACGGTACGGGTAATTCTGAGTGTTTTTCTTTATGTAGTTGAAATAACTGTTGTTGTAAAGCGTCTCAGATTATTTTTCTACTTGCTACGATCAAATCGTTGGGTCTCCATAAATTTAAAAAATCACTCATTGATGTCTCTGAGATCACTCCACGTATTATTTCACACTGAATTTTGTTTGATTGTAATCTGATTAATTTTTTAAACTCCTTCAAATTTGCATCAAGAGCTCTATGATCATCATCTATTTCTTCGTAATAATCAACGAAATTTTTTAACCAATCATGTGGAGATGGTCCAACAAAGGGCGGCGGTTGACCATGATCGCCACACATTATTATAGCGGTATTTTTCGTCAACAACCAATCAAGAAACATTTTTAATGTATCCAATGACACCGTGCATATCTCATCCCAAATAATTATTTTAGGTATATATTTTTCTCCCATCCGTTCAGGAATCCATGTATCCCCACGCCACCGAAAGAAACTATGATACGTACACGACTGTACTTGCCGCTGTTTCATCTCACGTGCAAGTCTATGTGTGGGTGTCAGCACGATTATATCTAAAAACATTAATCGTTCGAGTTGTTTTGCCGCATCCACCAGGTCCATTGAGATATACTGTCTTATATCTAGTTATTGGATCACTCAACGATGGTGCCTTCGACATTTCTGATATTTTATTACCCTCACGATAAAAATCTCTCACTGGAACATCTGCTGATTCTGTGTAATTGTGTAATAGTTCCTTTTTCATTCTCCACGAACCCCATCGTTCATCATTACTTGTAAATTTCATAACAGGTTCTAAATATTTACTTGAAATATAAAACGAGTCCATTGCGACTCTGACTGCGGTCTCAGGAAATCTATTAATCATCGATAATAAATTTATAGAAACATAAGCCAACATGGAAGATCTTAGATGAGTATATTGCGGGGATACATCATTTATGTAACTAACGATCGTACCTAATTTTGTTCCGTCGGATAAATAAACACTCTCTCGATTTACAAACGTATTTTTCGCCGTTGTATCAGCGATTATAAAATCGTACTCGGCATCATCTAGAATTAATCGTGCGTGATGTCTTTTATAATCATATGCACCACCTTGAGTAAATTTTCCTATAATTTTTCTACCGAGATCTTTTGCGCTTTTGAGTTTATTAGGAATATCATCTTCGGAAATATCAGGATATTTTTCCCTAAACTCGCTGATAACTTCAGAATCTGACATGGGCAACCAAACTTTGGTCTGTGCATGATATGATATAATTGCCTCACTGACCACCAACGATGTCAGTATCATACAATCTAGCATATATCGCAACAAAACTATAGGTGCCCAACGTTTTTCACAAAAATGTCTGCCAAACCAAACATAACAAATCTTGTGAAGATTTTCGCTAAACTCGAATGATTCAATACAGGCGAATCCAGTCAGATCAAAATCAGGTAATGGTCCATTAATTGCCACTCGCGTCATCTCGTTTGTAGGGTGACCAAATCTTTCAAAGTACACAGAACAATCTCCGTATCCCAGAAAACTTCCTGGATAACATGCAACCATATCAACCGAAATAACATCATTGTAATTGTATTTGGTATTCCATAATCTGCCATGTCCATATTCGACGCAACTTGCGCGTACGTCCTCGAGTAAATCAAATCGTGTTGGTTTCCATGAATTTCGTTCTCTGGCGAAATGAGCCGCAACAGATGGAACGGTAAAGCAATTAGTTAGTAATTTGTCAGTATTTTCCGCGTGCTTGCACTGTAAAAACGTCGCGAGATTTTTCATCTCGTCATGGAGGGATTCTGTGCGATATATTTCACCGTTCGGTTTGACAAACTGATCAAATTCACCTTCTTCATTACTTTTAAATAACCATACCGATACAGGATCGGTTTTACTTATTTCGTTGATAAAATCAAACATATCTGTGGGGTAAAATCTAACAGTTCGATCACGTGGAAATATTGTTACCGTGTTAGTCCATGCGTGCGCGTTATGATCGATAATATTTATTGGAGCTCCCTTCGATTTATATTTCGACTGGTACAGTACTTCTCCCGTTATTGTCGCCACAGTTATTGGAAATTTTAATATTTTTCCTAACTCAGCAACATCTTTTATTGTAGCACCGGTATCCTTAACTGAATCAGCCCACGAGTTTATTTTTTCACGCCTTAAATCAGTTAATCCATTTCCACGCATCGCGTTTGTAAAGTGTTCTATTACTCGTTCAGCCACACAATTTAACCTTGAAAATTTCATCGGCGCTAGTTTATCAACGTTGGGTTTTTTATTTATCTCATAAATTCCATAAATAACCGCCGTTACAGGATACGCTCGTTCATAATACGGTTTGTCAATACCCGTCAGTAGACCCGGTCTGGAATTTTTACTTAATATGATAGTTTTATTATTACCAAGGACAGGATCATATTTGTCACGAATAATCCAACTACCTGTTTCTGTTAATACAATAAATTTTGCTCTGAAGAAATATTTTTGATTGCCCTCGTATTCAGCGATGTAGTTAATGATAGTTGCCGCTCGCTTGTCGTTCATTGTGCCGTCCGTGACAGCTTCCTTGACTACGTCAGTGCGTATAATCTTGAACGTTGACCATGTATGAGATGCACCATCTGTGTAAAATTCTTTCTTGGCGTCGTGAATTTTCGAGATCAAACTTTTATTTTTCGGATCAACCAAATCTCGCACTGGCAAGTCAGAAGATAATCTGTCAAGGTTGAATTTATACTTAACAGGCCTAGTTTGGGATAATCTCTCAAACTCGTTCATATAATTAAAACAAATATTTAAATAAAGAAAATTATATATATATATACAATGTCCCAATGCAGATGGTTGATGATCGGCTCGGTAAATCGATGCAACAAATCCTGTAGAAAGGAATTTTGTTGGATGCACTCACAAAACATACGACGAGGAAGTCTAGGACCAATACCATGTCTACGGTGTGGTATTGGAGTGCGAGGAAAGACAGAATTATGTGGAAAGTGCGGCGGGAAACGGTTCAGAGAGCTTAAAAGATATTATGACAAAAAAAATAATAGCGGTGAAAACGCTATAAAATCCGTGAGGGATTATATATCAAGATTTCAGACAAACAATGATTTAAACGTATAATATTATTATAATGGAGCAAAATATATTTGTCCCACATCCTGTCATAACATACTGTGAATCAAATATTAATGGTATCATCAGACACTGCAAGTTGAAGAGACAAGTTGGTTATATTACTAATGTTGGTTATCTAATGTTCACATGCGGGGGGGGGAAAGAAACATTATCTATGTCATAGATTTACGTATGAATGTTTCTTCGGAGTGATCAAAGACGGTCTTGTTATTGATCATATTGACGGGGACACTCAAAACAATAATTTATCCAATTTACAAGCTATCTCTCACAGCGAGAATAATACACGTGGAAATACAGGAAGATGTAAGACAATCGGAAAGAGGGCGGTAATTTCCACAAACATAGAAACTGGCGAAAAAGTTTTATCGCGTTCAATATCTTCTGCTGCGAAATATTTTGATATTCACCCGCAATCAGTACAAAGGGTGGCAGAAAATATAATAAGATCTGCTTTCTCGAAAAAATATAAACAGAAAATTATCTTTAAGTATCAATAACTATCATCACCACATTATTAACTATCATCACCACATTGAATTAATTTTTTTAATTTATGTCACAGTAGGTCCTCCATACACTACTGAATTTTTGATTATATAAGGGGAGATTACTTTGTAATATATAGTTTTCTTTGTAGATTTTTGATTTTTTATGATCGTAATTAGTCAGTTTAACTAATTACATCGTAACTAATTACATCGTAACTAATTACTCGCAGAAGTATTATTTATGTTTTTTAAATATTTCCCCATCATACAACATTACGAGAGATCATGATAATGTTATTGATCCGTAGGAAGCTGTGTGTGGGAACAGAAACCGTTGTCATGGTAATCGACCTGCAGGTGTGTGTTCATGCCACTGTCATTATTGATTCTCAGTCTGCTTAGGAAAACCGCCACAAATACAGAAACTGTTGTTATTGATTCTCAGTCTGCTTAGGAAAACCGCTACAAATACAGAAACTATTATTCAGAAACTGCTATAAATACAGAAACTGTTATTATTCAGAAACCGCTGTTATAAATACAGAAACTGTTATTATTCAGAAACTGTTATAAATACAGAAACTGTTACTATTCAGAAACCGCTGTTATAAATACAGAAACTGTTATTATTCAGAAACCGCTGTTTAGTGTAAATATTGGTTCCTTAGCTATATAGCTAGCTATATATTAACTTCCGAAACATATGTTCGTAACAATGTTTGATAGCTCGATCAGTATGGTATTGGACTGTGACGCTTGCGGTCCAGGATCAAACCCCCATGGCTGACAATTTGTCGGTGGTGTACGCATAATTGCGATTTTTATAATAGTGGGGGGAACCGCAAAAACCCCCCCGCTCAGCAAAATTCCCAACCACAATATTGACTTGTGGTTGATACATATTTTCGTATCACCCGCTGGATTAATTATTGTGGGTGGGTTTTTGCTGAGCGTACATGTTTGTACTGTCCTTAGTTAGTGCCGTTCATTCATAATCTGAGCTCGCTAATACACTCGATAGGGGCTCTTCATTCATTGTATATAACCATTTCATTGTATATATGTTATATGTATATCCTCTAAACTTGGTAGATTGCAGTGGCAAGCTACGAGTTTAATGAGGATTGTGCTGTCCTTAGTTAGTTATATGTTATATGTATATCCTCTAAACTTGGTAGATTGCGGTGGCAAGCTACGAGTTTAATGAGGACTGTGCTGTCCTTGTGCCGTCCTTAGTTAGTTATATGTATATCCTCTAAACTTGGTAGATTGCGGTGGCAAGCTACGAGTTTAATGAGGACTGTGCTGTCCTTAGTTATATGTTATATGTATATCCTCTAAACTTGGTAGATTGCGGTGGCAAGCTACGAGTTTAATGAGGACTGTGCTGTCCTTGTGCCGTCCTTAGTTAGTTATATGTTATATGTATATCCTCTAAACTTGGTAGATTGCGGTGGCAAGCTACGAGTTTAATGAGGATTGTGCTGTCCTCCCTCTTGGGCCTCTAGACCGTTGTTTGGCGGGTTAGGGGCTCTCGTAGAGGGAATATTTGCCTAATGAACTTGGTAGATTGCGGTGGCAAGCTACGAGTTCTTGGTTGTGCTGTCCCTGAAACATCCCGACGAACTCGCTAATACACTCGATAGGTGTTCTAGGGATATTTTTTTTTTTATTTTAAAGATTCATATATTATATAATGAACCATGAAAATATCAATGATGTAATTGTTGCTATTAAAAAATTAAAAAAAGATGGAATTAATATATCTGATGAACTTAATCCTGAAAAAATAGTTTCTGACTTTGAGATTTTACAAGAACGTAAAACCATGGGGACACACACACTATCATCTGAATACAGGCTCATGAAACGGATTCAATCGGCAATGTTTCAGTCGCTAGCTACCGTAGAAGATGATCATGTGAAGGAGTTCGTTCCTCTTTCTACCGCCGTAGAAAGAATTAAATCGTTATTATCCCACGAGTATGAGGCAAAGAAAACGATTAGTACTCGCATAAGACTATTAAGAAAAATAATGTTAGATCGTGAAACGATCCAAAGTAGTAATTTTGAAGATGACTGAGATCTTTGATCAGAAATATTATTTCTGAATTTGACGGGTTAGTAATTTGTTTTTTTTTTACTGAAATTTAACAAATTTGTACAAATTTCTTAATTTTGACTACCATTTACCCCATCAAAAGCATAAAATTGTACAAATTTCTTAATTTGAGTACCATTTACCCCATCAAAAACATAAAATTGTACAAATTTCTTAATTTGACTACCATTTACCCCATCAAAAACATAAAATTGTACAAATTTCTTAATTTTACAAATTATTTATTTCTGAATTAATTTATTTATTTACTGAATTAATTTTTTTTTTTTTTACTAAAATCAAGAAAAATGCACGAATTACTTGATTCTGACGGGGTAGTTGGTAGTCAAAATCAAAAAGGCACCACCAGCTGGTGGGTTAGTAACATGAGCTCGAAAGTGTATATCAACAACAGATTGTTTGGATAAATCAAGATGTTCTAGTGAAAAATAATAAATCGGATATAGACCTGTAAAATCTTGTTGTGATATTTGCAACCCGGTATCTATATTTTGATCACGTCCCATGAATGACATTAAACGATGATATGCGCGCGCTACATGATTTTGTGCATAATTTAACAATATATCCTCGGATGGTTCTTGATGTCCATTTATCCGTAAGGATACTTCACTAACTCCAAGGTTATCAAATATCATATGTGATTGTTCTTGATCATTTATCTGGTTAATATTTTGCAATGCAATAAAAATATGTCGTGGTGCAGAAACACCCTGTTGTGATGCTATATGCCATGTAAATAAACCATTAATATTGCTTTGAGCAGCATCTGTGGTTACTGTTAACCATGATAGCAATGATTTACCGCCTTGATCCATAAAAGATAGTAATTTTTGTTCCTCAGTAATAGATGGAGTCATTACTGGCATCCATAGTGAAAGTTTTGATATATTTACTTTACCCTCAGCAACACCAGCACCTCGCCAGATTGCATCATTATCATCACCTTTTCTTACGAGCACAATTGTGTGTTTAGCTCCAAAGATGACTTTTCTAACATTTCTGCAGAATCCAAAGATGTGAGATAATGGAATTGCACACGAAAAATTTCTATCACCTCCCGACAGAGCTGATCGGCGTGTTGCAAATCCCAGGTTGTAAGTCGCATTAACGGTTCCTATGATATCAAAAGCAGCAGCTGGTCTGGCTGCGTGTTCAAAGTCAACTGGCTGTGGATCAGATGCAGTATCTTGTGGTGTCCGTATTTTGGTATACTGAACATGATCAGCGTTGTCAGTAATATCCTTAGCAAACATCATTGTTGGACCAGCCGATCTTGTAAAGTCGTCAGAATATCTCGCCAGACCAATTATTGTTGTAGCAACGTCAACATCATTCTGAACTGATTCAATATTTTTTCCATCAATCATGTATGTGGCGCCACTAAATAATGCCATGATCCCGTTGTTGACAAAACCAACATGCAAATTAGCAGCATATGGCGTATTAGCTACAACATTCGTTACAAGTCTACCTTCTACTTCAATAAACGCTTCAGCGGGCAAGAAATATCTACTTGTATCATGAACCTGTAATTCGATTCTCCCCCGCTGATTTGGTAGTCTTGCGTCATAAGAATAAAATTGATAATCACGTACCGACTCGTACTTAAGGACAGGTGCCTCCATATCAAATGCTGGGTCTGATTCGCGCCTGAACATTTTTATTATAGTTACCATTTTTCCAAATGATGATCATCGTCGACGAAGACCACTTCCTGCTATTAAATTTGCTGTTATATTTTTTTCTGCTTCTTCAGATATCGCCGCTAGTTTTTGATTTGCAGCCTGATTTATTATTTTACTTACGTCTGCGGGCATCACCTCAGTACTTGCCAGTTTCACTGGTGGTTGTTGTTTTCGTCGCAATAATCGTGCTGGTCTTTCTTTGATCGCCGAGAATGCCTTACCAGCAACATTGACAATTGCACCAGGAGCTTTATCACGAACAATATCAATAGCCTTCATCGATAATTGTTTTGCAACAGGTGCTACTTTTGGAGCTATCCTCGTGAATAATCCCCGAATGACATCACGAAGTCCATTTCCGTAAATAACACTATAGATTGGTAATCGTGAGTTTACCGCTCTAACCTGTGTGGGTTTACGATGATTATTATGTATTATCATCTTATTTTATTTACCATTTATCTAACAACTAGTCATCAACGAGCTCATCAATAAGTTCTCGGTAAACGCCGATATCCATGATGCCACCTTGAAATAGTCGCCGACAAATATCAGCTGCTTCATTGGTTATTTCTGGTGAATTATTTCCAGCTCGTTTTCCTCCTATGAGAACTTCTAACCGTGATACGTCATTGATGATATTATCAGGACATAAACCATGTCCTGTTTTAGGTTCATCTTGAGGTGGTGGTTGCATTACCGGAGTAAGTACTTCAGTGGTGGCCGGGGGTGATCCAGATGGTGAATCTGTCGGTGTAAATGTCATTTTCGGTGCAGAAATTTTACGTAAAGGTGAAGGAATTTTCTTCGAGGGGGGTGATTTAAGTGACTCTTTAGCCTTTTTAATTTCCGACATCAACCTTTGCTGCGGCGAAGAAGATTGCTGTTGTTCTATTAGTTGCAGAGGTGGAGGAAGCTGATACTGGGAGGACTCTCCTTGTCCTAGTTGTTCCCGTCTCCCTCTAAGTCTATTTACTTCTTCATTAAGTCTTTCAAATTCTGGACCTCTAGCTTGTTTTTTATTGTAATATACGCGATATATCCATTTAATGAAATCATTATTATTTGTTTTTCCATAAAAGGGTTTTAAAAAATTAGTTTTATCAGATATATTTTTTGATATCATCTCAGGTAATTTCTCTCTTTCAGTGTTTCTAATTTCCTCAACAACTCCTTCGTTAAATCTTGCAATTAATTTTAAGCTCTCTCCTCCTGATTTGGATTTAGATGCAAGTTTTTTTCTCACATCGGCGACTTCAGTACGAAGTTCTCCAATACCTTCAAGTATTTCCTCACCAACAGGTGGAGGTTGAGCTGCAGCTATGTCAGTTGGAAGGTCTCGTAAAATCTTCTTTGCCTGTTTAGTTCTTCTTGCTATTTTTTCTGATACCGGAAGAAGATCTTCTTTGATGACAGTTGCAACTTTCTCAGTAGCTGCAGTGACGGGCTTAAACAGTTTTTTAGTGTCCTCTTCATACTCAACTTTTGCTTCTTGCTGCGCTTGCAGATTTTTTCTAAATGAGTCTCTGACAGGAAGAAATTTTTTAATTGTTTCTAATCGTTCTCGTGCTGTTCTTGCAGTATGAGATTCTGGATGTACCATTTTATTATAACATAATAATTTAATTAATATCAGCAAAAGAGGAGCAGCAGAGAGGGTACCTACCAACGTTGGTCGTCAAACAAATAAACAAGAAATAAATAAACACGTAGAGTACTTTATTTTTTCAGCTACTATTTCAAACTGAGGTTTTATTAGTACAATCGGTCATTACAGAAATAAAACATCTCAAGGAAAAGTTCATTTGTAAAATCTTGACCTTTCTACGAGATGATTTTATTTGTTTGTTTTATTTGTTTTGTCGGAATTCTATGGTCTGTTCACCCTCTCTGCTGCTTCTGTCCATATGCAGTTCTGACTTGTCTGCCCTAGATCTTAGGGCAAAAAAGTCTAAAATCCCATCACAAAATCCAGTTCCAACAAGCAGCAAACTTTTTATGTAAAAGAATTGGGTCTCAAAAATTATATTTAATTATAATTTTTCCCTCTGTATTTTGTATTTTACAGTAGAAATTCCAGATAATTTGGTATCACTGTAAGAGCTAAATCTGTCCAGATTTCTGTAATACCACCCAATCTGGTGTATCTTAAATGACTTTGATGCTACAGAGCTCAGAAGTAGGGTACAACCTTATCACACTTACAGGTGGCACTGGGGCTTAATAAGCTAATGATCCTAGACTGTGCAAATGCACTCTGTTCCCATTACTGTTTTGGTTTTCTAACCATGTTTATAATAGCTTTCTGGCAGTACAATTTTGAGGTAAAGCAGGATAACTGTGCAAACTGTTTGACAGTGACACTGAAAAATTAAACCATTCTATGGGCTGTTTACAGATGTGTGTAATATACCATGCTATTTGCCTAGTTTAATTTGTGATATTCATGTCAGACAAATGGAAAATTCTTTTCAATGTTCATATGCTATCAACCTGCCTGTTGAATCCATGCACCTTTTTTCCGGAATTTGTTTACATTTATAGAGAATTTCTATATTGTTCTTTACTGGGAAAGCCAAAAAATTGTGCCATGCCAACTATCTCTGTTTAATGTGTTTTGCTAAGTAACTGATTTGAAAAGCTCTAATTAGTTTTATACAACAGTCTTACCTTTCCTGAACTGTCTGGGAAATCTTCTGTTTTTTATCTGACCTATGAACAGAAAGAAACAGAATACTTTCCAACAAGAAAGTCAGGTTCCAATGCCAAACCAACTTAGTTATTAGAACATTAATAACTGAAGATCATTAAAAGAGAAATTTTAATAAATAAGCTCTGAGAGACAGACAGACATAGATTCTGGATAGTGAGGTGAGTCCCAGAGTCTAGAATATCATGTTCAAATAATACATATAAGTAATGCAAATAGAAAATGTAAGATGTTTAATACTACCCCAATGAAAACAAACTCATGACTTCACAAACTGTTCATGAATGTTCTTGATCATCATTTGAGTTCATGAACAAAAATTCATTAAAGTTCCTCAACTAAGTTCATGAACACTTCAAGAATTTTGATGAATCATGTTCTTGAAGTTCATGAACACACTGATGAACTTTTATGAACTATAATAATACCTTTGAAGTTCCTGAAATGTCATGAACTTGGTTCATGGACAATTCAAGTACTTTGATACACCACCAAGATATTTTTTAAAAATGTAAAGGAAATTTCTATATCATTATATTCACATAATGTTCACGAAAATTCATCAAATTTTTCACAATATTTATATTAGTGAAATAGAAATAAAGGTGAATATTTTTCTTTTTTTAAATGATATGATACTGTATAAATGTTTATAGAGATCTTTAATTCAATACTTGTGTACTTAACCTGAGAAGTTCTGGATTAATATGGGAGATTATTTTCTGGCCAGCATGAACAAAATGTATTTGCATTAAAAAGCTTTCAATGACTTTGTTCTAACGTTTTTGTCCATTACTGTCATAAACTGCATATTCTATTGCCTTGGTCACTGGTTGCCAATTTGCGGTAAAAACCGAAATATGTAAACAACGATTATCCTGACTGGATGACTGTGAAAGAAAACGTCATATGATTGGTCAATATACGCACAAGATTTCAACAGCTGAGCATCCTTTTCTACAGAAACAAAGAGCACACAATCGGTTAAGAAAAAACCTCGAACAAAAACTGTGGACTTCCATTGAATGGACAAATGAGAATGTTTTCAATATCATTTTTTTTTTAAGTCAGTAGAAGTGCAGAGAAGCGATTATGAAGAATATGAAGGAAATGATTTGGTGAGAGCAAAATTAGGCGGAAAAGCGTACCCAGCCAGGACGATCAAAATTACAGTATCTTTTTCTTGGTCATTCGTGATTATTTTAGTGGAAGTTATATGGATATTATATTGGTTTTTAGATGCCATCATATTAGTTTTAACTAAACTAAAACCAAACTAATGATACATGATTTTGTTGAGACCAAATTTAAACTTGCTCTTCAAATTTTTGAAAATCACTAAACATTATCATACCCCCCCCCCGACCTCGATACCAGACGCGGTACTACATCTACGATAGGAACTGAGATGTTCAATATCGTTTTCTTTTTCATGACATCACTATTTCTATGATCTGATGTAATTTGGTAAGTTAAAACAACAAAAATAACTAAAATAGTTAATGTGTCAAATTGTACACAATACAGGTGCAAATAACAATGTAATGAATCCGGAAGCAGCATACGCAATATGCGGAGTAGGAGTGGATGCATTAGTGACATACTAAGGGCCTATACCACACAAGTCTGACGTTTTATCAACAGAAAAAATGGCAAAAAGTTTTTAAAAAATTGTCATATGTTATTGATTAAAACATCCGACTCCTGTGACTATACCTATGGCTAGTCAGCTTCATTTAAAATACAAGTGACAAAATTCTCCAATAATATAAATGCTCAGTAAGTTGTGTATTAAGTGTAAGGGATTAAATACTTTTGAGTTGGATCATAGTTATTCCAGTAAATAAAGTGGGGTACAATAATTGAAGACAATGCTGATCAGAGGTTATCTGTAATTAAATAACTTTACCTTTCTTTCAGATCAGACAGCAGAAAAGTACAATTATTAGGGGATAAGTTTGTAGATTTAGGAAACAAATTTGAAAACTGGAGGATCGGCCAAGATGGAAGAGACATTAAATTGTGACTGCTGCAGCAGTGTTAAAGATGCAAACAGTAATCAGATGTGATGTGATTTTGATTTTTAACGTAGCTTTAAAAAAATTTCAGTCATATCGCTACGATGTCTGCAATGTGGCAGTTTATAGTGATGTCTAGCACTGGGGCATCATGCCGCAGACATGTAGCATGACGTCCCACCCAGTCACATTATCCTGACACCAGGCCGACCAGTCCTAACACTAACCTCTTAATGCTGAACATCAAGCGAGGCAACTGTTAGTACCATTTTTTAAGAGTCTCTGGTATGACTCGGCTGGGGATCGAAACCACGACCTCCCGCATCCGAGGCGGACGCTCTAACCACTAGGCCACCGGAGCGATACAGTAATCAGATGGAACAGCTTAAGTTGCAGAATTGGAGACATTCAGTAGTGACAATGGGTGGGATTTGATTAAATTATAGGCCCTGAAACATCTTCACAAAAGAATTATCTGACAGGTCAGTCTCTGGTAAAAAGATAGGTCAGGAGAAACCCCAGCTGAAAGACAGCCCCTTGACGATGAATTATGCTTAAACAGTTGACTGCACACAACTGCCCCAATATCTCTTGAAAACATTTCAAAGAAAAATCACAAAACATGCAAAAGTGTTGCTAAGAGTTAAAAAAAATATCACTTGTCAGTTTACAGGTTCTTTGTCGATATAAAAAATTTATCTAAAATTAAATACCATTTTAAAGATAATATGTTGCATTTTATACTATCTTAAAACCCCCACATCTAAGTTTATTTTATGATTCAGAATGAAATAGGTATTGGTGACTTTGTCAGATAATCAATTTTTTTTAATAGGAACTTTTCATGAAGTCATGAACTTTGTTCATCATAGTTCATAAATATGTTCATAGTTCATGAATGATGATGAATTCATAATTTCATGAGCTGACCATTTTCAGTTCATGCACATTTATGAATAGTTCATGAACCTTTTGATGAACTTTCATGAACGGTTCGTGAATCACGTTCATGAACCGTTCAAGAACTGTTCATGCCAGTTTATGAATTATTCATCTCATAGGGGTATAGTTACTGCAAAGAGAAAATGTAAGATGTTTAATACTATAGTTACTGCATCCACACATTAAACATTCAAGTGCTTCCCTTTCAAACAAAGGTGTAAATAATTGATGGCTGGAGGATTGGCCAACATATGGTCAAAAACAATAGAAATACTTTAATTAACCCAAATAATCAGATATTCCAATTTCTGAGGCACCAAATTTTCAAAATCTGTAATAATCTGGGTAAAATTACCCAGGGCCCAATAAAGTTTTTTTTAGATGTAAAGCAAAACATTCAAAATGGAATATACAGGAATGCTTTACCAACTAAATGATATAATGATTACTCAATCACTATAATTGTTCAGGCCATGAAACACTTTCTTCACACAAGTTATCACAAGGATCAAATGAAGTTGTTCTCAGTAGGCAGCAATAAAACAGCTGACATGCTCCACAACTTGTGATCAATCAGTTCAACAAAACCAGTCATGAGCTTGCTAAAGTTAATGATAATGGATTCACTCCATTTTATTTCAATACAGTGAGCACAGCTGCTAAATAAATCACTTTGATAACTGTAAAATCAATAGTCATCAGCATTACATTGAAAGAAATATGATTGTAGACTTCAGTTAATTTTACTGCTGAGGGAACATGGGAGACTAATATAATCTATGTTAGGGTCTGCACTAAGACAAAGAAATCAGTCAAGGGTTTATATATATATATTGGTCATGCCTCATGGGGAGACAAATAATGTATCATCAGGACTGGGATTTCTCTGACCCAACTTTTTATAATTATATTTTTTCAAAAAACTACATATTTGCAATATATTTAGCAGATTCAACAAATACATTATTCATCAGGTACTGTTATTGCCTCTCACTTTATATAAATTTCAACAGGTTTTGTATTCTTTTATGAAAATCTGAATCATTATGTAAGTAGAATCTAGTTATATATGCTTGTAGAAAAAAAGAGAAATCAAATGCTAATTAATGGTAAAGTTCTAAAATTGTAAATATAAAGAATTGCATCAAAATATTTGGAAAGATAAACCTTTCTAAAATAAATGAAATTATGAAGAACTAGAAAAGATACAAGCTAAAAATGTAATTATAAAGAATCACAAAAAACTCTAAAAAATATAAAATGCTTCAAATATAGGGTCAACATTTTTTATATCAATAATATTCACTCAAAAAGTCTTATATCTTCTTTGGTAAGACATCATAGAATTCTCTACCTCTGAGCTAATGTCCACTGCCTGTTTGCATTTGATTTTTTATGTCTGGTAAATGTATAATTGCTGTAGAGTTGGATGGCTGAATGGTTTCTAACAGTACTTTCAACACATAATTGACAGCTTCAAAAGAGGAAAAAATTTATTGGAGATAACAAGTACCTTTCCTACACTGAGGCTGAAATTACTATGACCATGCTGAATGCATACGATGAAGATGATTGTCTTATCACAAAACAGACAACACTTAACCTCCAAATTATCATCAGTAATAAATCATTCCTTTCAAAACTCGAAGATTTGAAAGTGTTTAATTAAGCTATGTGACAATAATACTAGAGATGTCAAAATTTTAGAAAAAGTCAACCGGGTACCCGATCAAAGGGAAATTATATTAAATGTGAACCAGAACTGCTTTGTTATAAGTTCATACATGCCAATCACCCCTCAGGTATAAGCATAATTATTACTAATATAAGTGGCAAAAGAGCCCAATCTGAGCATAAATAAGAGCGATCTATACATTGCATGACATAATGACAAAACACACGAATGAAAAACCTACATTTATTTCTGCTACTTACCTGGATGTGCAGTACTTAAAATTCCTGCCACAAATCGGCTAAATTCATGTGGATTAGTACAAGAATACAGGCACAAAACAAAACGATAAATTATTTATACACAACACTCATTTTAATTAGTCTACACCATGTTTAACTTTCACTCAAAGTTCGTAAAGTCAAGTCAACAAATTCTGAATCTTGTATTATACAACAGTGGAATTCCACTTTCAAAATTTGTAAAGCACTATTGATTTGTCCTTTTCTTGATGCAACATGTTCTTCAGTTTAACAAAATCTCTCTCCAACATTTTTCAGTCATAAACATACACAAGTGACATCAATAAAGCCTGTTTCACTTGATAATATTTGGTGCCATGTTTTTTCCATATAGACTGGTCCGCTATATAAGTGTGTTTCAAACTATAATTAATCTGTGACAAAAGGTTTCAAATTCAGGAAAACAGTTTGTCTTCTTTGACACATGTCATGTACAGTTACTTTAAATAGAAAATAAGGAAACTGTTTGAGTACATAGCCAAATGGTCACACCTGCAGACAAAATGAAGATCAGTAGATGGAGGTCTACAATGGATCACTGTCACATGACAAGAGCCTCAAACTGAATCGTTATTTTTGTGCCGCTTGCTCCTGATGGCGCCAAATATAACCTTTGATCTGAACTCAGAAACATGTTTGGGGAGGGGGTAACATGAACTAAATGGGTACCCTATAGCTAATTTTATTACCTGGGTAATTATCAATGGGCAGGTACCCGAGTACCCGGACACCCACTGACACATTTAAATATTATGCATTAACTTCAGTATTTTTAAACAAAAAGGTATACAATTCAAATTCATATTCAGTTCTTTCTGGTAACTATATTAGGCAACCATCAATACAAATGACAGCCATCATCATTTTTCAAAATTACATATTACATGTAAATAAAAAATATAATGTTTTCATTCTATTTGAAGCAAAATATAGTGATAAAAGATACAATGCATGGTAGAGCTCATCTTTTGAAATTGGTAAACAAATTATCAGTTTCACTGATCAATTCCACTTATTCAACTGCTGTGGAGTTTTAGCTGCTAAAGAATCAAAGCCTAATTTCCAAAAAATAACTGCCAATATCAGAATGATTTGGATTTTTCTAATTTTCTTAAATTCTAAAATAGTTCCTTGTGATGTCTTCCAAAAGAAATCAAATATCAACTTCTGATTCCCTTGAAAATCTTTCGCTTGTAGACTACAAGTTCAACCATGAATGTGCACTATCTGTCTTATCCAATCAGACTGCTGGAATATCAGAACACACCTGATTCTACCTATAAACCCCACATATAAATATCATGTTTTGAGAAGAGTTGGTTGAACTTGACAAAGTGTACAAGATGAAGTATCTGACTAATATTATATTAAGACCAAAAAATGCACGAGTTGCATTATGCACTGGATCAAGGGAAATATACCAAATCTGAACTACAGCATTCTGGGGGGAAACAATTCTTGCTTTAATGTGTGCTCAGGTCGCGAAAAATGCAGAAATCCCACATTCCTACACCCTAGAAGCAACAATGTAGATATATGAATCCCGTTATTAAGTTCAATCTACAACCTATAAATGTCCAATTTTATGCATGACATGTTCCAGAATGAAGGAATTCAACATAAAACCAGTCATGACCTTGCAGCTACGATACTAACTTGGTCTTTTTAATTATACTTGGTAGATATGTACTGGGTATATTTGGCAGAAAAATTACATCAGCACATGTTGTGTTAAATAATAATAATAATAATAATGTGGACTTAGTACAGCATCTAAATCTTTAGAAGCTCTAAGTGCTGTACAATATTAGCTAACACACAAAATACAATTTCCTCCTAGTAAAAAATGTTTCTTAGATAATACTTGCCCAAGCATAATACCGTATGAGAACTACTACAACCTCACAAATCCAGCTCTCCCAGGCTAAAACATTTTAGCTAAAAAGCTAAAAGTTACAGTTGGAGTAATCTCCCCTTGAGTCTAGGATAGGTATTAATGCAATTTTGCATGACAAGTCTGCTAATACATTTGCCAGCCTAGGATATGTCCCACTTAAACAAGAATTTATCACTGAGAACACCACTTTAGAAAATCACAAACAAGAATTCAAAGGTCTAGGTACTTGGTTCTGCTTTGCTGTTTGAGATAAGTCACAACAGTGAAGTTGTCAGACAGGATAAGAACCCAATTCCCGTGTAGGTTCTCCAGATACCCATGAAAAAGGTTTTAAAACCGTTTTCATCTCAAGAATCTTGACATGTAAATATTGATCTTGATGGGGCCATACTCCTATGGTAGCCTGAAATGGTAGAAGGCTTGCTCCACCATGCAGTCCTCTGTGTTTGCATCCATACCAATCATGACTGCCGGAGGTTGTACTTGCAGAGGTATCCTTGATGCAAATCCAGAGGGGTCTGCCCTAGATGCAACCATATATTGTGCAGACTGTGAAAGTTGGTCCAATGTTTCATTGTTTGACCTCCATTTTGGACCAAAGAATCACTGTGATGGGTGCCCAAGAAAGCGACCTCGGACTAAGACGTTCAATGCTGCTATGAACAAAACCCAGCAGGCAATGGATTTCTCAAACATATGAATTGCTCCATATAGGCAAGGAATCTACCAATGTATAAATTTTATTCTCATTCCTGGAGAAAACATTCTCTTTTTACTTGAATATTAATTTCAGACCTATTTGACCGAAATCTTGAAAGAGTGTGAGGCTGGAGATGTCCTTGTTGACAAGGAGATTGAGAATGAGAAGGAACGCAACATGTGAAATCATGTCTTGCTCCAAAATATAACTAGCCTGCTGTTTTGAAGCCTGTTGTAGGTGTATCACAGAAATTCTGCAAGCTATGTGAGGGGGAATGTGAAGTAATGCCTCTTGCAAGTCTAAAATGACCGCATAATCACCACAACTGATGACATCAGAACCCACTGTTACATTCCATCATAAACCCAGAGATAAAAGAGTTGACTGAAAGCACTTAGATTGATGACCAAGTGATAAGTGCTGCATTGTAATGAGAGAACTCGGGGCACAGGTTTAGGAGGTGTGCTGAATGTGATCTACAGGAAACCACATGTCATCATGCTAAATCTTACCCGTTTGTCAATGAAAGATTGGAGCCTTCTCCCTCAATGTATCCCCCCAGGGGTGTAAAGTTGAGGGTTAAAAAAAACCTTGGTGTCAGAACTGTGGGTCAAATAAAAATAGTGGGGGTCAAAAATGTACTGTCAAATTTCCATCTGACCAATACGTTTTCAGCTTGAAACAGGATATTGCAACTTGCACAACATACTATCTCTTTCTCTCTCTCTCTAAACATACAAATAAACCAACATCCACCATTAACAAGCAAATGCATCGTCCATTCAAAGGTTAATTGTACCAGTTTTTCTTTTAAAGTCGTACTTTTAACAGTCTCCTTATATTCTTTTTGAAGCAATATTATAGACCAACACATTACATATAAGCCAATACAAACAGCCAAATAAATCTTTTTAACCAAATGTCAGTTAATTTACTGCCTGTCATAAAATATGTACTATCATCGGTTTCTTTGTACTTCGTCCTAGAACACATTTATCCAAAAACTTTAAGATCTTTCTTTTATTGCAGCAAAGCTAAAAACCATTAAAATTTGCAATTACCCTCTGACTTTGTAATCCAAATAACACATTTGTCTCGGCCAGTTTACTGATTTCTTTGTTGTGAAAGAATGCCTTGGGTTATAATGTGTTCTCCAGCTATTTTGTGGCAAAGAAGGGCAGATTTTTTTAAAAATTTTAAACCCAGTCACGAAAGGATTATTTACTTTTGCAGTCTTCGCAATCATACAATTAGAAGTCACACCTGTAATCCTAACAGATGTGTTGTATTCCAGTCAAGGGAATTATTGTCTCCATTTTTCATTAAAGTCAGGTCCAGTTACTCTTTTGTGTTCTGCTTCTTTCACTTTCTTCGCTAATCATTCTTTGTGCACGCCATTTTAAGTTCAAGATCACTTTCTAGTGCAACAAGCACTGAGACCTGATATCTTGCTGAGCTTCATGGAAATCGTGTAAGAGCTCGCTAGATTAGGGGAAGCTACTCAGTCATTACATCGCCTATGCTAGTCTGCTTCCCTGTTTCTTACGATCCCTGTGTTGCAAACCGCTATACGAATAGAGGAGTGTAACGCAGGGATCAAACAAAGCAGGGAACCAGTCAATGCCTATGCTCGAAGTATAAACGATGCCATCCCTTGTCCAAAGCACTGGATATTAAATAAATCCTGATTGCATTATGCAAACCTTTTGCATCAAAAAAATGCATGGCAACAAAATGTGTGCATCAATTTTCTTCAGCATGCATCCCTGATGCACAAATGTGCATAAAGGGAAACACTGTCTCCCTAATGGGGTCTGCGACAAGGAAAGCATGAATGTATGTCAATTAAGATAGGGAGGGTCTCATGGAAATGCAAAAACTACCAAACTCCCTTTGACTCTACTACTTAGTTTGGGAGAACTGTGATTTTCGACGGCTGTAAATTCAGTTGGACTGCTTCCCAGTAGCCTGTACTCTAGGGACATCCCTGCGACCTTTTGTTGGTTGCCTTGTAAATCTCTCCAGTGAGCTGAGATTGTGAGGGATAGAAAGAATGTATCCTTGGTGGCTTGTTGCGAATTCTGTCAACCTGATCATTAAAGAGGAGAATAGACGATGAAGGATGTGAGTGTAGCTTATATCACATTAAATCCAATGTGTCACGAAGCAGAGGCTCCTTTTGCAGACCTGCCAACCCTGACGAGTCCGTCTTAGTAAGGCAGCTGATTTTTTCCGTAAGATTGACCAGTTTTCAGTAAGGTGTAAAAAAATATCAATAACTGCTATTGGAAAGCTGGAAAACGTAATTAAAAGTTCGACGCAGCGACGATAAATATTATGTTCAACTGAAAAGTTTGTAAAGTACGCGTAAACTTTATTTACCACTAGTGCAGTTGCACAAACTTTAGTTCCAAACCCTATGCAACTCAATGGCTTGTTGCTATCTCTCAACCTGACATAATTCTTAGAATTTTTTTTTCCATTTCACATGATGACGGCAATCATATCTTCTGCCACGAGACATACTCAAATTGGCACATGACGTGCAATAAACGTAACTGTGCCCTTTCCAGCTTTTATTCAAAAGAATCTGAATACTCGTTTTTATTCTTCTGTGGTAATTATTAACACTGTTTTAGAAGCTTATTTTCCCTTTCATGTTAAATATATATGCATCGCTTTCTGGATGCCATTTTAAACTTTTTTTATAATCAAGTTTGATCATGCAGATGCTTCGCGTAAGGCGGCACTCTACAGTTTCACATTTTGCATAGGGTTAGAATTTAAAAAAAAAAAGAATTTCCCCGGCTTTCCTCACTGGTTATAATGGCTGTTTAAAAAAGACATTGTCTATCTTAGGTATAATTCAAAGAACCTTTAATTCCCTTTATTCTGGTGTATGATTGATGGGTGTAATATGGGTTATAGAATATACAGCTTGGCCTTAATCCAGATGTGCACCTTTCAAAAAAGTGCTAGCTCCACCTGGTCATTTTCACTTCCTGAACTTCAGAGGTAAATTGTATTAAAAAGTGCTGATAACCTTTTTACATATTTAGTAATTCATTCATTGCACTTTCAGAAGCTGGTATTGTCTAGTCTGGCAAAAATTATTTTCCCTATTTTAATAGCTGCTACGGAAAGTGTACGTTAGACTAATTCAGGCTGATTTTTTAGCACAAGGGAGCAGTCATTTTAGTTAGCACTGTGCTTAGATCATGTACAATTTCCAAAAGTACAATATCCAAAGAAATATCATCCACATTACATTAATGTAGCATAGACGTATGCCAACATTCTCTCCACTGTGCATGTTTTAAATGCAAACAACTTCACCTTACATACGTCACTCTCTCAAAAGTACATAATAACTGGTGAGCGTCCCCTTAACAAACAGGCGCAGTCTGAAGCGTCTGGGGTGCTGCTGTAAAGTTAGTCTGGTTCCCTGACTGATTTCACTAATTCTAATATGAAACCCGGATCCATATCAAACACGGATGAACTGATTATCCGGATTTTTTGGCAACTATCATTTTTCCGTAGGTTTTGCTTGTATGCCCTAAGTCCGTATTTTAAAGGTAATTTTCGCAAGACTAAAATCGTACGAGTTGGCAGGTCTGCTTTTGGGTGGCTGAGGTTTGAGGGCTAGTGAAGAGACATCTCTTGAAAACTGAAGAACCAAGATGGACACCATACACTGAAAGTGTCTATGGACACTATGTGGGTTAGATTTATCCATGAAATTGCCTATATAAACTGGAAATCATGCACAAGAAGTGCCTGGCAGCACTATATGGGTTAGACTGATCTATGAGAGTGCCTGGGTAGACTGGGCATTGCCCACAGGTAGTGCTTAAAAGCACTATGCAGGTTAGTTGGTATGACTGGTTTCATGAAGTAGGTTTTTGGGTATTACAGCACTAAATTGGGCATCATATGCAGGAAGTGCCTAGCATCACTATGCGAGTCGTGGAACTGGGCAAGTTCATTTTTGTTGGCTGATATTCTATGATTGATTGTAGTCATGGCCCAGACTTATATGGCTGAATCTTGTCATGAAGGAACATGGCCATTTTGGTATCAAATCCAGTTCTTGAGGTTAAGACTGGGTACGGGATATTGATCCACGCAGCAGGTCCGTAAGTCTGATATACAAGACTGTGACTGAGGCTGTTGTTGCACTCCATCTCGCTCCCCAGTAAACAATATGGTTTCAAACCCTTGCATGCAAGCTTATGTTTTTGTCCCTCAAGCTATGCTTATATGCTATCTCCTTAGTACCCATAGAATTGTCCCCGCCCCGACTTCTGTCCATAATATGCAAGTCTAACATGTATATAAGGAATAACATGAGAAAACTACATGTGTTGAGTGGTTGTCTGACTGGTCTTGCCCATGGTCCAAATCTGTATGACTAATTAGACACTATTAAATAAACCATTGATGGAAAATCTACCTGCACTTATTGGACCATGGAGGAAGCTATACTGTTATATAAATAAGTTTTCTATATTACACAAAATAACCTGCTCATAAAAAGGAACTGATGCATTATTATTGATATTTATGAAGTAGATGCTATAATATCAATTATGAGACAATGTTACCTATAGGAAAGGCAAAATGACATTCTATACAGGTAAAATGAGCGTTACAGATACAACTATGACACTAACTCTAAGAAAAGATAATATATGAACTTAACTCTATATATCTTGGCTCATCAGAAATTATACAGCAATATTAAGTATCATGCACCAGACCTGCACTTATTACTACAGCTATGGCATGTGTGGGGATGCTATTGCGACCCATGCAGGTATGTACCAAAGGCACCTAAGTGTGTGAAGGTGGCAAACTGATAAGATTGAACATTATAAAACTTTGTTGTCAGTGATAGGAAGAACAGAAAAGCTGGAGATGAAACTTCTCCAACTTGTTTTGAGGTAGAAAACTTCCAAACTGCATGTATGGATTTTGCGAGGCCTGTCCGTCTGTAGAGAGTGTGCCACTCTGCACAAGCAGAAGTAGTAACTGACGATTTAACGGGATTTGGTGCCAATCGCAGTATCAAAGGGAAATCACTCTCACTGCCACATAGGTGCGCAGATAGCTTTTCGCTAAAGAGTTTTAGCCTGGGCTGGATTTGTGAGGTGGCAGTAGGTCTCCTAAGGTATCTAATGATTTGGTAACACATTTGAAAAAGGAACATATACAATAAGAAGATTACAAAAGCAAACACCATGAAATTACAAAACAAAAAGGATTAAGTAAACATCATTATGCCGTTAAGTCTGTTCTTGTTGTCAAATAAGGTGAGTTATAAAAGCACCCTTGAATGAGATCACAGTGTCTTTGTGTCTATGATCAATGGGTAATTCATTCCACGTAGCTGGTTCCTGGTATGCAAAAGAACATTGTTCATGACTTCATTCAAGCAGTGGGAATAATAAGACTGTGAATATCAGAAGAGGAGCGTAAGTTTCTAGAAGGTGTGTAAACATGGGTTAAGTCAGAGAGGTATGCAGAACTTAAGTCAGTCAACGAAATGTTGTGTAGTGAACAAATTTTATGTTTGATTCTGAACTGAACAAGTAGCCAGTGAGGGTTACAGAGGAGGTGGTAGGTGTACTACATTCTTTGTACACTAAGGATGAAATGAGCAGCCGTGTTTAGAACTTTTTGAAGTTTCTGTAGTAGATAATGAGAACAAGGTGGAAATGAATTACAAAAGCCCAGTCTTGAAAATACATTGAAACACAAAAGAGCTTTACTGGCAGCAATTGAACGAAAATTGTGAATGGAGCTAATGCATCTCAGCTCCAGATATGAAGCTTTGCATATGTTCATTATAAGTTGGTGTAATGAGAGTCTACTATCAAGAGTGACAACTAGTTTTGAGGTACACTATTAAGTAAACCATTGATAGAAAATCTACCTGTAGTTATTGGACCATGGAGGAAGCTATATTGTTATATAAATAAGTTTTCTATATTACACAAAATGTTGGTATTGCTGATACTTCTTGTTTGAGGTAAAGGATGTGAATGATGAAGTCTTTGCATGGGGTACAGGATGGCTTCAGTTTTATCATCATTCATCTGCAAATTATTATATGTCATCCATAACTGCACATTGAAAATGCACCTCTCACACCTTGGAGGGTAGCCTCAACCTCAGCTGGGCAGCTAGATTTGTATATCTGAGTGTCATCAGCGTACAAGTGGTGAGACACCAGATGTCGATCAATGACACTTGAGAGTGGCTGTGTGTACATAACAAAGAGAATGGGGCCAAGAATAGAGCCTTGTATAACACCAAAACAGATCAAATGGGCTGAAGTATTTTCCACTTATGGACAGAGTTTGTGTCCCTTTGACTAAGTAGGACTTGAACCACAGAAAGGCTGCATCAATAATACCAAATACATGCTGGAGACGGTGAAGTAACATAACATGGTCTATTGTGTCAAATACCGCAGAGAAAGAAAAGGAGGGTGAGGACTGTAATCTTTGCACTATCCAAAGCAGACAGGTCATTAACTCTCTCAGAAGTACAGTTTCAGTAATATGGCAAGGGCAATATGCAGACTGAACATTGCTGAAAAGACTATCTGAATTCAGATGAGATACAAGCTGGAAAAGAAAAACTTTCTGTAACTTTTTTAAATGAATTAGAGGTTAAATACACAGCAGTCAGTAGTTCTTTAAATCATCAGGGCCAAGTGTCAGTTTCTTTAACAGGATTTACAATGGCAGGTTTGAAAAATGATGGGAATTCCATGGATGAGAGAGAAGTACTGATAACATCGGCTAATGGTTGTAATATTGAATCTAACACTCAAGCACAAGTGATGTCAGAACTGGATTGAGTTTACATGACTTTCAGGCACTCTTCATCACTACTGTATGCACCAAATCTAAAGAGACAGGTTCAAATGCTGTTAAAGGTTGCCATGTATATTTCTGTATCACAACTGTATAGTGATGATCAGTCAACTGAAATTGTGTATTCAAACTTATCTCTAATGGACTGAACTTTATCATGGAAGAAATCTGCAAACAGGTTGATTGGAAAGAAGGTAGTTGGAAGTGGTGCATATTTATTCCTTGACATTAACTTGTTCATAATCTCGAAGAGCTCATTGCAGCTGGAAATCTGAGTGATGTTGGTACTGTAGTAGGCTGATTTTGCTGCATGGACTATGCTTGTGACCTTTGTGTCCACACTTTGGGTGATGCTTTTTATTTTTGTCTATGGTGGACCACATCAAGAACTGATAACTAAAGTACATGTACTTAAAAATGCACAAAGAGATAACAAGGTACAAGGGATTTAGTAATACCCTCTCAGTTACTCCCTTCATCTGCCACATTTATTGTCTTAGTACAATAATTAAATGTGCTTTTGAAATATTTTCGGGGAAATAAATCAAACTTTTTTGAACAATTAAAAACTAGGCACAAATATATAAAAAACTAACAATTTTTCTTTGTTTGGAAACCTGAAACCTCTAACAACAGATTTATGCAATGACAAGAAATGGACTTGCATGTATCTTTCTCAGTGTAATACAAATCATATCAAGAGTAATTATTGCAATATGTAGTGTGATACAAATGGCTGGTCAATACAAGCTCAAATAGTTAAGATGAAAAGAACAGAATTAATAAAATCTTGTTATTTTTGAATCGAATCAAATGCATGCTGTATATTCTCTGGAATCATGATGAACACAATTAAATACTGAACATATGTTATCAAATTGAACAGAATAAGATATACCTTCAGTGTATAATGTAATAATGTCTAAACTTAGTGCAATGTACCAGAGATCCAAATCGGTTAAAACTTACATGGACTCATCATTAGAGTTGTCTGTATCAGCTTTAGAGGTGGCAAATTTTTTGGCTTGCTTTTTTAATTTCTTCCATAGGGCTTTGTAGCAGTTTATATTTCCCATGCATCCTGAAAAAAGGCACAACAATAAGTCTTTAAAGTCAGCCACTGAAGTATACAAATTTTATTAGATATATTTATATATTGTGCTTTACCAATAAATTGCCGACTATGTGTAGTCAGATATAACCAAATATCTATTTTAAACTTTCATGCAAACTTAACAGATTATAGTTCCTCTACATTAATTCTCATATTATGAAGAGAAGAAACAATAATATGACATGCTATAGACAATCGGCGAAAATTTCTCCAACAGAATAATATAATGTTGGGTCAAATGCACCTCTGGACATTATATTTCTCTGAAGCAAAACACATCTGTAATGTTCATGAAAACAAGAAATTCTAAGGAATAACATATATTGACTATTACTCTGCCTGGTGGCCTTGAGCTTGATTGGTGGTCACAAGAGACGTATGGGTGGTTGGATATTTTTGGGTAGAGCCGGCTTTCTGATTCTACAGTGACAAATCACAGCATGATTATACCAGTGATACATTCAGCATATCTGATTGTGAGATTTCACAAAATATACTGCAAGATTTAGTACATTCTGTCAGATCAGATTTTGTCCAAGGTCATCCATGTACACAAATGCAAAATGCAACAAAAATGAGCTAAGGGTGAACTTAAGTTTCAAATAATGTTAATAGGTTGCAGATTGAGTGTAATACATACTAATATGTTCAAAATAATGACATTCCACCTGCAGGTTTACTCAAATTTGCAAACTATTATGAAAACATGTACACTACAGAAAGTTATTTGCTCCAATATATCAAGATAACACTTTGGCATTAAAAGTATATTAACCTTGTCATTCTACAGTCAGTAGCAGAGCTGGGTATCACAATAGAATTTTGTACAGCAGTATTTCTGAATGTACCACACTAAGTACCATGGTACAGCACAATTATACTAGGGACTAACAATTCAATATTCTCATGCAGGGCTCTGACACTGTTTTGTTCAATTTCTGTCTTTCAATAGTTGGAAAAATATCTTGCTCTGATTTATAGCAAAATAACATCATATTAAATCCATGATATTGTTTGGAAACAATATTAATTATCTTGAGATAAAAGAAAAAATTTCTGCGCAAAAGAAAATCACGACCCTACCCCCACCCCAAAAATTCAATAGCCAAAACTTCATTGTAGATGAATTTGCTATGTGCATGTTAACTGTTGCATACGATGCAATCTAAAAGCTGTAAGTAAAAGTGGGATGATTAAGCCAACACTATTATCAGATACTGTTAAAGATATCATGCTGACATTTGATAGCCTCTTGATAAAAATCGAAATTGTTGATAGTGAAGCCAAAGGTTTTCTAGCTATACTATTGGTATTAATCCTATTAATGGATTTTTGTAACGAAGCTAGAAAGTGAGTGGTTATATTAAGAAAATCCCTCTTTCTAAAAACAGATGCAATCACATGGCACAATACATGTTCTTGGATGGGTCTCCCTAAACACAGTAATGTATAGTAATGGAGAGTAATGGGCTGTAATGGACAGAAATGGATAGTAACAGACAGTAATGGGGACAAAATACAATATTGCAAAAGAAATTAAAGTAATGTACATTAAATATTATAATTTTTATAGTATGGACTTAAATACATAAATCATGAATAACAAATGTGGTTGTTATATTTTATTAGTGCTCATAATACACTTAAATTAAAATAATGCCAAAAATGGAACAACTCTCTCTCTATATATATATATGTATTCTTCACTAAAAACTGTCCACCTTTTTTATTTTGTTCTCATCTCTCTCTGCTCAGCTCTCATCCTTCTTCTCTGGTGAGGTTTTTTCCGTTTGTCGACCTTACTGTTAACTTATTTGTACCCTTGTCTTTGAGAAACTTTCTAAATAATGCTTCTCATTCAGTTTCTCTTTCTTGACACCACAAATCAATAGAAATTCTGTGGTGCATATAACTGGATGCCAGCTTGAAACTGCTTCTTTCGATCAATTGTAGTATGTCTATCAGATCGGATATATTTTTTTGTTTCCATTCGGTTCCAATCTTCATGATATTATTGGCAGACTCTGCATTATTATTTGTCAAGTGGGTATCCATAGTTTTAACCCTCGCAGGAAAGTTAACATCTTTCAGTATTGGTAGCATTCATTTTTTGATGTATGGCTGGAAACCCAACGCTTTTTCCGAAATGTTTTATTATTGCTTCTAATACTACAGAATTATTCATCACCGAAAATGGTGTTTACAATTGATTTTTTATCTTGCACATTGACGCCAGCCCTATTTTTTGTAAATAATCAGTGACATTTTTCTTCAAGTGATGTGTACAACAATCTGTGTTGCTCCAGGGAATGACCCACCACTGTAAACTTTTTCAAACTGCAGCTTCCTCATCTGAGCCAACAATTATGTTTTCTATTTCTTCATCTGTGAAACGACTAGCAATTTGTGATTAGAAAGCATTGTAAGTTTCACAGTCAGATTTATTTTGTGGAAAAGGGACAAAAAAAATAGGAGACTCTCCATATAGGTTTGTAAAAGTGCTGTTTTTGAACACTGTTGAGGTTAAATACATTTCTCCAAGATGAAATGTTTTGTCCACACCTAATACCATTCCCTCCATCGTACAATAGAATCATTTAATATCCTGTATCTGTGTGTCAGTGTACAGTATGATGGACAGACCGAAATCAACATGTCGGACAACTCTAATGAAAGGGTGCTGAGAATACACTCTACTTTCTACATGTAAAATATTTCTGTTGCAAACGTCTTTGGCCAGTCATCATTCTTGACTTTTTTGTCTGTGTTTAATATTTTGGACGACCATGATATTTCTGGGAATGTCGAAAACATCTTCTCCTTGGCTTATTTTTCTGTACAAGTTTTTTTCTGTTTTACCATACTTGTAGCCATAACTTTTACAGTTGTGTAGTTCTTATGTATTCTTTGTGTACTTCTGGTTTTAGCTCTATTTCCACGAAAAGCAGATTACTTAAACGTTTCGACACATTCCTGTACAGTATAGTCTTTTTTCACTAAACAAGACAGTTCTAAAATATTAAAACTTACCTTCTTAAAATCAACTTATGTGTTCAAAATAAATATATAAAAATGTTAGTTCGCTACGTACTAAATGTTGCTACTGACGTAATAGTATAACGGTACCAACTGCGCAAGTCCAGGTGGGCGAATGGTCTCCATTACTGTCCATTACAACAACAACAACAACATTTCTTAAATTCATTTAAACTTGGTAAAGTAGATGTTTTTCAATATTAATTGCATTTTATCATTAGCTTTATTATCGGATTGATTATTGTATGTCACTGATTGCAAAATGATGGTTTTTAGTCCTTAAATTAGCATTCTATCTTTCCGTCTAATAATTGAGTCTTTGGTAAGTAAGTAGTGAATGGGGGCGATCTAGGGACAATGGGACTGTAATGTTAAAACAGGGCATATCCACTCTGGGAACAATGGGAATTAACATGGAGAGCACAGAGCTTGTACCCTGGCGACAAGGGGAATTTAACATGGGGAGCACAGGATAGGCATATAGCGACAAGGGGAATTAAACATGGGGAGTACAGGATAGGCATTATAGCGACAATGGAAATTGAACATGGGGAATACAGGACCGGCACTATAGCGACAAGGGGAATTGAACATGGATGGGTCTGTATAGGGACAATGGGAATTAACATTACAGACTCCCTATAGCAATTATAACAACAAAATTTATAGCGAAAAGGGAAATTGAACATGGGAAATGGATATAACACAGACAATAGACATTTGTTTTTAAAAAAATTAGGCATGACAGTCAATTTTTTTTCGAGACCTATGAATGGCCCTGAAAAGAGCCTTTGGCCTTATGTTAACCTTATTCCATGTTAACACAGAAGGCATGGCATCGGTCTTCTTCTTTTCCTCAAACTTTGTCTCACTTCCGGTCCGAAGACCATCACGCTCTTTAATCAGCCTTACCTTTCCACGTAGATTCTTCTTTTCCAAAAGCTTGTATACGTCCTCAGAACAATGACCCACGATGATCGGACATACATCGGTAAGTCCGTACGGAACAGCATTGACGATACGAGAACAGAGGATTCTACGTCGGTCCACATGCTGATAACGAGAACAGGTGAAGAAAGGCAGCAAACTCCGGTTATATATAGGGAAGGGAGGATCGAAACGGATTGAGTTGGTTAACCAATCCAAAATTTCGTTACAAAATTCAGTCGCCCCACGTCCAATCCGAAGAGAGCAGTTTGTGCCGTCACATTCCCTATATAGAGGCGCTAACGTTTGTGCGCAGTAAGTCCATGCGACACCTTTTTCAATCATGACGGGAACTCAGAAGACAATGAATGGGGGTGCGCCGGTCGTGGAAACGAGAAGCGATGGAATAGCAGCCACTAACCAAGTGAACACGGACCTACTTCCAGAGGAGGCAATTTTTCATTGGGATTTTGTGGATTTTCTTACCTCGCAAGAATTTGTTCCGGTACTAGTACCTTTGCCAGTACCTTCTTATTTGCCACTCGCTGATCATTCCAAACAAAGACAGAAAGAAGAATTCGAAAAATTTATACAGCAGCAAAAGGAAGCAGAACAAGCTTTTCTTCTTCAACAACAGCGAGAAGAAGAGGAAAGAAGGAAACGACAGGAAGAAAAGAAGCAGCGAAGAAACAAGTGTGTGAAAGTCAATCAGTCACGGTACTTTTAGACATTTTAGCAGAGTTAAGAAGTCTGAAACAAATGTATCAGACTTCTTTATTACGACCGAAGAGAATAAGGCCTTCCCGACCTAAACAGTCCAACCCTGTGACTACGCCTATCGTACCACTCTTAGTGATTTCTACTCCAACATCATCGACAGGAGGCAAACCACAAGTAGGCCTTGGGCGTGGCAAAGGCTTAAGACAGTTAAAGTTAATTTAAACCCACCAAGACCCAAAGGTCCTTTTCTGGGCCACCCATATCTCTCGAAAAAAGATAGCATTTCAATTGGCAACATCAATTAAAACTCAAAAAGCCTCTTTTTTTACCCCTAGGGTGTGTGTGTGGCGGGGTCTTATTCTAGAACCAAGAGTCACTTACGTTTTATGCCAGGTCTATTCTGATCCAATGAGAGTGAAATGAATAGTGGAAGGGAAAGACACACATTCTTTATATATATGCGCTGGTCTGTCATGGCTATAAAATGACCCATGGTCTTACACGTGTGGTCATTTGACGTTTTGCAGTCAAGATGAAACGATCACATTCATTAGTGAAAAAAGTAGAAGAAAGTAAGAGGCAGAAACGTGATCTATCGCCTCGTACCATCGCTGAAGTCTTGGCACAAATTCATGCCAGTGATTTTGAAGATGACATGAGTGAACCAGAATACAGGCCTACAGAGTCTGCACCTAGCCCAAGTTCACTAGTCAACCCTGAAAAGTACTATCACATTCAGGAGACGGAAAAGCGCTCCTCTAGAAAATTTAAAACCACGGCTTACACCTACACGGTGAAGTGTAAAGATTTCAAGTCTGACGTACCGTTGGAGAAGGCAGAATGGTTCACCCCCGATGTGTGGGATTCTTTGCTCACCACACTAAAGCGACAATGTCAACCCAAAGAATACGATCGCTTGAGACTTTCCATACAATACGACAGCTTGAAATCCCTTGTTTGGATCGATTTAGCAACCCTGCAGAATTGACCCCCTCCAAAGTCATGGACAAGATTCAACACGTACAACAATCCAATGACCAGTTTCACATCGCCGATGGAAAAGCCACACTGCTCATGACGCACGTCTCGCCTCATGAGAGAGAGAGAGAGAGAGAGAGAGAGAGTGTGTGTGTGTGTGTGTGTGTGTGTGTGTGTGTTTCGGGCTTGTGTTATTCTTGAAATTGATGTCAGGTATGTACACCTTCCATAGTTGCTCTGCAGTATATTATTAGTAAAATACCAATAGTTGGCTAGGAAGAAGAGCTAGCCTCCCATAGCAGTAGACACGTGAGTTCCAAGGAGGTAGACCATCTCAAAAATGCCTTAAATGACAACTATTCTGCATTGCATCAAGCTATTTAGTAGACAATGTTTTTCAAAATTTCCATCCAGGGAAAGGGCTTGCGTTTGCACTGTGAGCACCACATGCTGTCAAAAATGACCTTTGGATGTGAAAAATGCATGTATAAAATAGGGGTTGGGGTGCATAATCTTCTTTTTCTATGAACTGCCATTAACTTCTCTGGTCAAGTGAATACTATTCTTATGCTTTGTTTTAATATAGGTATATAAAAATATGGACCTTTTTGACCTCACTTGTGTATTTGATTTTTTATGATTATTATACTAGGTCGCTGATTGCGGCATTAAATTTGTATATAAAACTGGCCCCTGCTCCTGTAGGGAAGATTGCATTCAGAAATAAAGAACAACACTAGCTGTGATTGGTGCATTATTGTAAGAGTTGTACTTTCTGTTACGCTTTAAAAAAAGTTGAGGCTCTTGAGAACATGTGAGTTTATGTTAATTTCTATCTAGATCATATTTTGTATTTTTTATGATTGTTTTAAAATAGGGTACACATGGTTTAAAATGTGCCTGTTGTGACTAGATAACTCTTACCCCTGTCTAGTTCCAGTAGAGTTATCTCTTTTAAATGCAGTGGAGTACCTGGTTATGTCATTATCAAATTGACACTCTAGCATTGTTCTCTATGACAGTGTGTAACATTCATATTGAGGTAGGATAGAAAGTATATTTATTTGATTGAGGTATATGGAAAAACAATTGGTACCGTGATACCTAAAGGGAAGAATAGCCTCACAGTGTATCCAAAGAAACGCATACATGTGAGCGGCAATTATGAACTTTACTAGATTGATGTAGGAAAACAAATGGGTGTTGAACAGTTTGGGTCAAATATTGAAAGTCCTTTAAGAATAAAATGTATGAAATCTTCAGAAAATAACACAAGTTGGCATTAGCAGCGGCGGGGGTGGGGTGGGGGCGGGTAACATACCTTTTTGTAGAAACGTCCAAAAGTCGAAATAAACCTTCCTAAAAAAATGATTAATAACCTTAAAAATCAAAATAACTAAATACTCCGAGGACTGTCTTCGAAAGTTCCTTAAAAAATTTCCCTCTTGGGGGTTAGTCCACGTTATTTCTCCAACTGAAAACTTGTCGATGGTGATTATATTACAAAAACGAACCAACTTGAGGTCGTACCTCCCCTGCTGCTGTAAATTTATCCAAATTTGTTGTCAATACCCACAAGCAGCAAAGAGGGCGAATCCTACAAACTATTTCGCTTAACAGAGCCTTCTATCGAGAACACTTTAGATAGAGCGGTTCTCTTCACAAAATAAACCGTCCATTCAGAAAACATGACAAAATAGGCTTTCTCTGCTGACTTGAAGGGTTATCTCATGAAAATATCTACCTATACAACTATTTATGTTAATACAAGGGTCTATCTTGTGAAAACACTCGGTATTGTTCCGCCCTCTCTGCTGCTCTGTGTTACATAAATCACGTCTGCCGCGTGAAAATATCCTGGCAGGGTTTGCCTGTCGTCGCCCTCTCTTTGCTGCTGTGAATTAAAAATTTAAGTTAACAATAATGGCCAACATTGGAGAAGCACATTCCGCTAGACTGGCTCGAGAGCGACTAGAAGCAATAAAAAATTTCTTCCTGTGAGAGATTCTGTAAGACAAAAACTTCAAGAACGTCAGCAAGCACAAGTTGAATTTGCAACAGGTGCAGAATAATTATTTAAACCCGTTATAACAGCTATTGAGAAAGCTGCGGAGATCACAGAAAGAGCTTTATTGGGAGATGAAAAGGGTATTCTTCCAGTGCTAAAACAAACCGCTACGCAGGCTGAAAAGATTGCTAGAAGAACCAAACAAACAAAAAAACTTTTACGAGATCTTCCAACTGATATAGCTGCAGCTCAACCTCCGCCCACCACCGAAGAAGGCACTGAAGTCGCCGAAGCTGCTGCACCCAAAGCAGTAAAAAAAAGTGTTGAACTGACTGCAAAATTTGATCCGTCTTTTATTAAACTCCTTAAGGAAGCACCAGAAGAAAAATTATCTGAATTGATATTAGCGGGTTTATATAACAGAGATAAAGTTTTAAATCCGAACTATATTTCCGTGAATAATGACAATTTTGTTAGATGGGCGTATCGTGTATACTACAACAAAAAAGCGGTCAAATCTAACGTTCTAAAATTTGCAAAACTTATAAAGGCAATGCAGGAGATTGACAAAGGAAAACAACCACAAGGGCCTCCACCTCCCTATTCACCGCCTGAGCAAACTTCATCAATGCAGCAACAAGAGAAATCTCGGTCTACACCTGTAGGATTTTTTACCAGTAAAGCTCTTAATGTTTTTACTGACCGGGATAAATTACTCGATATTGCTGCACATGGTTATGATGATTCCAGAAAAAATTATCTGAAAACTCAATACGTTAAAAAAATAAAACCCGAAGACTGGACCCCTTTATTATATTTTGCTTCTAAAAATTTACCTATTGATCCAAAAGATCCCGGGTATAAAGAATTTGCAAAAGATGTAGAAATCAAAAACCGATCACGATCTCCAGAAGTATTTTACGATGTCGGGGACATCGGCGCAACTGGCAGTGGTTTGGGGGGGTGATTTTATTCCCTGCCCTAACAATATTATCAATGACGTATCGCGGTTAGAAGTTCTCTTAGGAGGAGCGCTGGCTGGAAATAACTCACCAGAAATAATTAATGAAGCAGCTGATATCTGTCAGCGATTATTTAGCGGCGGCATCATGGATGCTCACATCTACCGAGAACTTATTGATGAACTCACGGATAGCGATTAGAGAAATAACTAATTAAATAAAATGATCGTACACAATTCTCATCGTAGACCAGTTATGGTCAGGGTTGTAAATTCACGAGTACCCGTATACAGGATGACTTATGGAAACGGACTTGGTGATGTTGTTCGGGGTTTATTTGAGAGGATGGCACCTAAAGCAATACCGATCGCAAAACAATTATCAATGAAAGCTATTGACGTTATCAAAGATAAAGCTACTGGCGCTGTTGGTAGCGCTGCCAGTAAAGCATTCTTGGCAATCAAGGACAGACTAGCACGATTAGTACGCAGGGTCCCACCACCAGTAAAATTACCAGCCACCGCAGACATGCCTGCAAATGTTAGTAAAGTAATAAATGAAGCCGCAAATCAAAAACTAGAGGCGCTGATAAATCCTGAACAAATAAACACAAGTTTGGTGGCGGGAAGTGGTCTTCGTTTTAGACGATAACTTCTATAATAAAGTGTTTAAACTGGAAACCGACCCAGCATTCGACATGGACGAACCGGTCCTTAAAAATGAATCAGTGCGTGATTATCAGTATTATTCTTATGACGCACGAGAACCAAATAAACGAGGACGAATTGAATTACAGGTTCAGGATACAAGTAGATATGTCCTGCCCGCTGAAGCATTTATTGAAGTAGAAGGAGAAATTATCAAAACAGATAACACAGAATACGGGAATGATGTTAAAATTGGTTTTGTCAATAATGGAATTATGGCCTTGTTTGATAGTGCTATCTACATGATTAATGGAAAAAATATTGAATCGATTCAGAAGGATGTCGATGTTGCTACAACAATAATTGGTCTAGCAAGATATTCTGATGATTATACAAGATCAGCTGGTCCATCAATGATGTTTGCCAAGGACACTTCTAATTTTCTTAATAGTGATCAGTACAAAATTAGACGACCAAGAAACTTTGTCAATAACACTGACGCTGATGTGTGGCCGGTGGTTCATGGTGCTAACGCAGAACTTAATTTAGGTTTCGCTGCACGTAGACAAATATTAAAAGGTAATCGTAGAAATTTTTCATGTGTCATTCCGCTGTCGCACATCTTTGGATTTTGCAGAGATGTCAGAAAGGTAATTTTTGGAGCAAAACATACGGTCGTGCTTGTTAGAAAAAATAACGATAATGATGCTTTATGGCGACCTCTAGGTGACGCTGGTAAGGTAGAAAGAACAAAATTATAACTGTGGATGCCGGTAATGACTCCTGCAATTACTGAAGAACAGCGATTGCTTTCTTTTATGGATCAAGGCGGTAAAAGGTTGTTATCATGGCTCTCAACAACCACAGATAGCATTCAAAGTGCCATCAATGGTTTATTCACATGGCATATAGCATCACAGCGGGGAGTTTCCGCGCCGCGACATATTTTTATTGCTTTTCAGGATGCTGCACGAGTAGGTGATCAAACACGTTCGCATATGATATTTGATCAATTTGGTATCACTGACGTTTCTCTGAGAATAAACGGACATCAAGAACCGTCTGAGAACATACGGTTAAATTTTGATAATAATCATGTAGCACGTGCATATCAACGATTGACGAAATATCTAGCGCGTGATCTAAATATCGATACTGGTTTGCAAATATCACAATTGGATTTGATATCTCATTATCCAATCTATTACTTCTCCTTAGAGCATCTTGATTTAACCAGACAGTCTGTCGTTGATATACACTTTCGGGCTGTCGTGAATAGAGACCTACTAGCAGCAGGATCTATAGCTAATTGCAGAGCAATTGCTGTTATACTTTCTGATAAAGCAATGTTGCTTGAAGGTGCTGGCGGCTGAATGAGATTCGTTGATGCGCCAGTGGAAAATATGTAATATTTTCCGAAAACTTGTAAACAATTAGATCAATCGCAAAGTTATAAAAAATGTCATACAGTCACGTTAATGTCACCCTGACTCCTGGTCAGGCGAAGAAATTACAATCGAAACACGCAAGCACATGTGGGACAACGATAACGCTAAAAAATGATCAAATCGCTAGTGGTGATCCAAACAAGTTATCGCTGACTAAAACCCAACTAAAACATTTCAATAAAGCAAAGTAAGCGAAAACCGGAATTCAGCTTGATTTCGATCCAAAAGCCATCAAAGATATGGTTAAAACCGGTGGTATATTTCCTGTTCTCGCGGCAATACCAGCACTGACAGCTGTTGCTGCTCCCGCAGTCGCTAAGGCTGTCGCGTTAGGAGCCGTTGGAACCGCTGCTGGAATGGCATTAAAGAAAGCCACAGGGAGCGGCTACAAAAAAAAAGGGACGCGGGCTAATACTTCCAGGAACTCCACCATCATGGTACCCAAAACGGTTTTGAATGAAAATGTCAGCATTTTCACACCGATGTCCAATTTTGATTTGCTTGATGCTGTTAAACAATTAAATATAAATAATTTCAGAAGCGTGTCTATGCGAGATCAATTGCCACAACAACAGAATAATCCAGAAATCGGAATTATTAATCTTGATAACAGCGATGGTCCAGGAACTCACTGGGTTGCTTACGCGATCGATCCACGTGGAATTATCTATTTTGATCCGTATGGGTTAGCACCACCAGTTGAATTTCTCCGATATACAAAAAACATCCCCGCGTCCTTGACAGGGTCAGAGACAAAAGTTTGGTACTCAACGCTGCCAACACAAACACTGACCGATCCTCCGATATGTGGCCAACAAGTATTGAATGTCCTCGATGCGATATCAGCGTCAACCAAACCACCTCACAAAGTCGTGCACGAGTATACCATGGGTCGATTTAAACAGTTTCCTATTAAATAATGGTTGAAATCTACGGAAGATCTCTTCTCAATAGAAAAGTAAAGCGCGCCGACGTGGATTTATCAAAACATGCGACCAAAGATGAAATCGATAATCTTTTAAGTCTGACCGGGATAGACCCAGAGGAGGTTGTAATTTTTCAGGACCAGCACGGAAAACTAAAAACCAGCGATAATAAATGGCATGAAATAATTCGTAGGGTTATTGGAGCCACTCCAGGTAACCTTCCTGTGTTCACTGACAGCGTAAAAATCAAAGATTCGCTGATATCAATCGCGGCGCATCGAGATGATACTCAAAAAGCTGCAGGGGAACGTGTAAAAAAGACCGGTGATACAATGACAGGTGAACTCAGCCTCGGCAACAACAAAATAACTATGTTAGCGGTTCCAACATCCCCGGAAGATGCCGCAAACAAACCATATGTTGACTTAATCACTAGCGCCGTTGACGGTAAACTAACCACGTTGCGGGCCGAGTATGATGTTCACGTGGGTGCTTTTACAAGATTTCGCAGAAACCATCAAAAAACCGATGATGCCACGGATAAGTTCTTTGGAACTCCTCCCGTCGTTGACATGAAACTTTCTGATATCAAGACCAACATTGACACGATCAAACAAACACAGCAAGACATCGTAGCGGGGATTCCTGAGTTCGTAAATAAAACCAGTCTGATTAAAGTCCCCACTAGAGTTACCACCGGGCATATTACAAACATAGTGTACACGGTATCATCTGGATTTGCAACATGGTCTAAACAAAATAATACGTTCAAATATACAGCAACAGCCACTGGCGTGTACAGGTTTTCTGTGTTCAGTGCTGAAAAATTTGAAATATTTACAACATATCCCTGGAGACATTCCACCGACAAATATTCCGGGGTTGTGTCTATCATATTAAATAGCGGGACCGAAGAAACATTTATACTGGAAGCCGCCGACAAGAAATTAACCGCAACATCTTACTGGTGGTGTTTGGAATTTGTAGCTGAAACGCCTCAATTGTTTACTGCGTAATATAATAAAATGGCAGATGCTCAGCAATACAGATATGATCAAGTACGCGAATGGCAGTCAGAGGTAAAAATACTATTAACAAATACACAGCAAAGGTAAAAAAAAGTACAAACGGTGTGTAATCATGTTAGACACAATAGTGTATTCAGTGTCTGCGTTAGTTGCATCCACAGGAGTATTATTATCAGCGGTGACACCAGTGACAACTGCAATCGCTGTCACAATTACAGTTTCAACGTCAACGACAATTGCAGGAGTTGCTAATATTATTGCGAAAAAAATATCCTCGTGTGCGCTAACAAAATTGCACGAGTATGAAAAGTTAAACAAAGCGGTCACGAGCATCTACTCGAAATTGTCGTCGTTGATATCATCCAGTCTTGACGATGAAACAATATCAGATTCCGAATTCACTCAAATGGCAAAGATGTACAACGATGATACTCAACATACAAAGAGCTTCGATTTGAAACGACAGCAGATAAATAACAACAATGTCAACGGAATTACTTCAGCAAAAAGTCGCAAATACAAGCCCGGCGCGAACATCTTTGTTAACAGTAACCTCAGCTAAGCCACAATTTAATATTAACTTTGCAACTTCGATTCCAGTAAGCGAGATCGCGTTAGCACAATTACGAGTATATCACAGTTGGCCCAATATCAGATCAAAATCGTTTGGTGGATTGCCAGCAAATAATTCGTTTGTATTTGCATCTAAAAATAAACCCGATGGCACGCCAGACTGGAACGTCATTATGTTACCAACCGGGTCTTATCAAATCGAAGAAATTAATGAGGAATTACAATGTCGAATAAAAAATATCACCGGGAAGGAATCCAAAATAGCAATAACTGTTCATCAGGCAACGCTGTCGTCCGCAATCGAAATAAACACCCGAGACTACGCCGTGGATATATACAATAGTTCGATCAGAACAGTGTTAGGATGGCCTGAAGTCGCTCCACCGGCACAACCAATACCACCAGCGCCGCCAACACCTAAAAAGTCTGATCATGTCACTGACGCGCAGTCATATCACAAAATTACCCCGTTATATAAACTACATCTGGATCGTATAAAAATGCAACGTTAGGTAGTAAGATTATCTCCTACGGTGAGGGTAATATTCAGGGGGCTTTTACTTATGTACGAAATCCCCAAGGAGCTAACTCTGTTATTCTTGACCTAAGAGATAATATTATATTTTTTAGAGAAATTAATCAATTACATCAAACACAACTAACGCAGCTACGACGGCTCTTCCAACAACATTATTTTTTATATAACAAGTTCACGCAGCGAAATTATTACGCGGATTGAAATATTAAATCAGCTTGCCGCAGACATGGAATATATTAACCAGCGAGTAATTCAGGCAACAATTGATTACACTCATGGCACAAATCGTTATAAACAATAATTTCTGGACCATTATTCACTGACGGAAGCCACGTTGCCGAATTTTAAATTTTCCGGGTATAACGTGCCCGATTTGAAAAAATCAGTCACCGACCTCATTAATGAGTTCTTGGACGACATACTCGCACAACACAAGCGAACACTACCGGAGCCAACTATCCTCAGACACAACAATAACCCCGAAGGGCAAGGCCGGCATGTATCCCCGGGCATCGTAAATATAACCGAAGTGGTCGCGGTCAAGCTTGTGTGTGATGTCATTGATGGCAGTTACAGCACGGACACAACTGTATCAAATCAAGCCTAGCAAGGATTTATTCTTTACTCATTTACTCCGAAAGATGTACCACCTGGATTTCTGATTGTCCAAGAGCCAATGAATCCGGTCTATCTACCATGTCATAATCCATGGCTGACCAGAATAAATTTCGCGCTGACAGACCAGCGTGGGAATCCTCTTGAATTACGGGATGAAACTCTACATATTAGTCTGCTTGTGAAATCCTAAGGACTTTCAATCGTAAAACGATTTTCAGTCTTCGCAAAACAGTAAAAATATTTTATTATATATATATTTTCTAAAACACTGACAAATTCACTGAAATTTATAGGGTATTTACTAGTAAAAATCACAGAAATCGTCCAATTTTTCAATTTGGAAAGGTAATTTACTAGTAAAAATCACAGAAATCGTCCAATTTGCTAATTTTCATAGGGTGTTTACAAGTAAAAATCACAGAAATTAGTAAAATAAATATATTTCACAATTAATCAAGCAAGTATTATATAATGTATCACCGCGTGAAATGTTTCATACATGATAAAGAACTTCTTAATAAAGCTGTCAGCACCGGAAAAGTTACCCCGGAAAAAATAATTGTTGATATATACGGTAATGACGACTTTATACTGACTGATGCGCAACTACAGCAACTAGCAAAAGATCATATTGTGACGCGCATTGCGGTATACATCAAATCCTCGAATATATACGTGTATTTAGATCTTAGATTGGATTTATATAAATCTCAAATATGTACCACCACATAAATGTTTTCGTGTATGACAAACAAGCACTCGAGCAAGCAGTTAGAGCTGCATTTGCACAAGAAGAAATTAACGTTAAATTCATTATTAACGAATACGGAGACGAAGACTTCTTACTAACACAGCAACAGTTAGATAGTCTCAGACGCGAGCATATTATTTCAATTGTATGTGATAGAGATCAAATTCTCAATTATGCACACTCCTGCATTAAACCCCACCGACTAAGGAAACTACTATCTCCTTGATTTCATCCATGAAGTAAAAAAAAGTGATATATTTTTTTTACTTTCATTTTCATTTCCAAGTAAATCAAGGTGATTTAATCAAGGTGAGGTATTTATTTCCTTGATTAAATCGCCTTGATTTCGTTGTTGATTTCATCCTTGATGAAATCAGCGGACATACAATTTTTTAACTTTCTAACCCGAGTATTTATTATTTTTTTCATTTCATACTCTTGAGCCAATGCCAACCTAATCTTTTCAATTGCACGAGACAGTGAAACAAATTCATTTATTTGTGCTTCTTCTACTGTAGCCAGCGATTAATACAAATTATTTTGAATTTTTTTTATAAATCTATACTAAGCAGGAAGAATATAACGCCCTGCGTATTTAGCCTCATGTAATGATTCAAAATCAGAGATGATTGTTTCAGAATTTAGTGATATATTAAATCCCCGCTCTTCTAATTTTTTAATAGCAACAATCACATCATTGATATTTTCTTAATTCATATATATATAAATATTATATATTTAAAAGAAAAAAAAAGACACCACATCTCCTTGAGTTTCTAGCTTATCATATGATAGGCTACCAAACTCAGGAGCGGAAACACAACCCCCATGTGAACCCCTAACCTGTCAAATAACAGTCTACAGCGCCCAGAGGGCGTGTTTGCGAACGACGAGACATTCCCCGTATTGAACCCCTGGCTTATCAAATGATATGCTAGCAGGTTCATATAGGGACAACACAACATATAGTATTTACATTATTATATATAGTATTTACATTTGTAAAGTTCCTAAATTGCCACCGCATTTTAGCAAGCTTACAGTAGGCAGTACAACACATAGTATTTACATTTGTAAAGCTCCTAAATTGCCACCGCATTTTAGCAAGCTTACAATAGGACAGCACAACATATAGTATTTACATTATTTACAGTAGGATATAGTAGGACGGCACAGTACATATAGAAGCATATTTACAGCATTGTATTTACACTATTTACAATCCCATATAAAACTTAATTCTAACTTATCCTAGGATGGTACAGACATATAGTATTTATACTATTTACAGTAGGACAGTACAGACATATAGTATTTACAGTAAGACGACTTATCCTAACGGAGTCATTTTCTACATTCAACAGCGGGAATATCATCCCTCAAAATCAACCACTGGATGACGCAAAAAGCATCCGCCATGAGCGGATATGACGAGATGGTATTGATTGCTGTTGAACTTCGAAGACTCCGTCTTTTAATAAGATCATATCGTATATAAACCGACTGATACTTGAAAGTTCAAAAATAGCTCACGCGATGGGCGTGACTTGTTTAAAATGTTTTATTTTTTTTCTTAAATATAATCGTATAAAAAATACAGATGAACCATAAAACCGAACAAGTGTAATAAAATAAAGATTTTGTCTGTGAAAAAAATATTATACACCCTAGGGTGTTGACAGTTTTTGACGAAATCACCTTGACGAAGTCACTTTGACAAAGTCAAAGGGGAAGTAATTGGAGATTGTGTTACCTGTACACAGAGAACCGTTTACCCCTCTGTGGTATATATCGTTACAGTTCTGAACTAAATTTAAATTCTAAGCTGAATTTAAATTGAAAAATACCTGTACTTGTGAACGCGGAAGAAGAATAATCGGTAAATTTACTCAAGGTGGTGCATATCATCATAAACTACATCACTCGCGACTGATTATCGATGATGCTGAATTAAATTTTATATATTTTGTAATCGGGAGGACGCGCTCTTGTCCGACGGGGTAAAAGTTAGTCACAATTGTAAGTTATATCAACGAGAATCGCCTCAATACACACATTTAAAATCTTCGATGCTGGCTTATGTTTCTATAAATATGCTATCAATGATAAATCGATTTCCTGACAATGCAGTTAGAGTTGCAACGGATTCATTTTATATCAGTAGCAGATATTCAGAATCACTGGCTCGTTTTACAAGCAGCGACGAATCATGGAGTTCGTGGAGAATAAAAAAGGAAATGTTACATCGATATTGTGAATCCGCTGATGTTACAATTAAGGATGATTATCGTAAATCAGAATTATCAGAAATGTCGAACGCACCATCTGTGTATGATCCAATCACCAGACACAAAACTGTTTATTTGAGCGGACCGGGTGGGTCTGGTAAGACAACTCGAGCGATTGAATTATTTCGTGGAAAATCTTCAGATATGATTGTGCTAACACCTACACACAGGTTTGCCAGAAGATGAAACAACGAGGAGTCAATTCTTGTACTTATCACAGCTTTTTCAAATACAGCGGCGGTGTGTGGACTCCAGATCGAATGGGATCAAAATATATTCCTGGGAAAATAATTTGGGATGAGATATGTACGGTACCGTTAGATATATTAAAATTATTCCTGGATTGGCTGCTAACAGCGAATAATGCAGTGATAATGTGCGGCGATCCCGGTCAGCCACCTCCGTTTGTTGGTCCATCTCCGCATTTGTGGTTAAAAGATTTTGTTGATTATTATGAAGAAGTGTCTGATGATCATTGAGCACTTGATGCAACGTTGAAGGAATTTAAAACATTAATCAGATTACAACCGAATAAAATTATGCGCGAGACGATTCCTGAAACTTCAATGAGCGACTTTTGGAAAAACGTGGAAACCAGACGATTTGATAGTGGCAAGTAGAAAGATAGTTAGAGACACACTTCAATTACAACAAGAAAAGTTTCCAATGTTGCCAGTGCCGTTATGTTATAGACCAGCTGATACGCGGTTACAGAATATAGATGTTGATATTCCTGGAAAAACAGAGAAACAGAATTTAGTATTGAATGATATTGAGCTAGTTGACATTGATGCTGTCAAAGATGCATTAAAAATGAATAAATCCCCGTGGACGCTAGGATACGCAATGACAATTCATTCATCTCAAGGACTAACTATCAATGATACAACTGTCTGCATTGTTGACGACCGCATCGAATGGTCAAATTTAGTTTACTTGGCTGTGTCCAGAGTCAGAAGAATATCTCAACTGCGAAGAATTGTCTTGGAAGAGTCAAACGCTGATAGCGATGAAAACAACAGCGACATAATAAGAAAAAACTCGCCGGTTACAAACAGAGTGACAAAAAAAATAATCGCGATTTCGACCTTGATGTTGAATTTTTTAACGCGTTAAAACAACAGCAGAATAATCACTGTGCGAGCTGTAATTGTATAATGCTATGGCAGTATTCGAATAAAAATTCAAGACAATTTACCGTAGATAGAAAAGATAACAGTCGCGGTCATACACGCGATAATGTGATGCTGACCTGTCTTGAGTGTAATCGACGTCAAGGTGCAGGCACCCTTGGTGCTAGTTAAGTGATCGGGGTGGTAATTGTGTGTCCTCGGAAATTATTTGTAATTGCTCACGTGTGAATCCACGTTGAGGAGCAGTTGAATCCAGCCTGTAGATTGCTGGTCTACCAGTGGATCTTGTTATGTTAGATATCTTATGCGCGGTAATACTCCAGATAGGATCAGTCGCTCTTTTTTTACCACCCTCAAGTTCACCTGGTTCATATAAATATCTCACAGTGACATTACCCAGTATTGGTTGTGGTGAAAACCCACGTCGTTGTACGGGTATATTTTTTTTTGTGATCGCGATGGCAGGTTTCATGTTGGTTGTTCGAGTAATTTCATTATTTAGCGCAGCTATCACACTTGGTAATCTTGCAACCCATTAACGACATCTCGTGTCCTTGAATGAATTCCTTCGCGTAATGATATCCAAATAACCGCTCAGCAAGTGTTCGATTAAATCGCTCAACAATTGCCTGATCACGGTGAATTTCAGTATGCCCTCGTGTGATGGTAACGTTATGTTGCTTCATCAACGACGATACTGCACCCTGAAATTCTTTGCCAGGATCAACTTGTAATAGTTTTTACCATCGCAGACCACTCTGTGGTCCACCACCTCGTTGATAAATTCGTTCAAACGCAGAAGCAACCTCAGATGCTGTTTTAGTCGCTAACGGTTCCGCATCTTTGTATCTACTTGCAACATCAACTACAGTTAACGCGTACTTGTATGTTCGGCGACGAATGGTATCATGTGGCAGAAATAATATATCAGCTTGATGAACTTCATTTGGTACACTAACATCGAAATGTGCAAAGTGAATTTGTTTAGGACGCGGTAGATAAATTTGCCATATTGCTTGTTTGGATAACCAACTATTAGAAGTAACTCGCGTAACTTTTGCTACTTCTGCAAGTTTACCAATTGCTGCGCTACCTCTCCAATATCCTTTTGGGGAATAATAAATCGACTCCATTATAATTAATTACCAGCACCTAGCGCTAATTTACCTTTCATTGCAGATTTTATTAACCAGCTAGCTAACTTTTCTTTGAAAGATTTATCAGTGATGGCATTTAACGCGTGAATTAATTTCACATCCGCGAGATGGCGCTGTTGCAAATCCTTACTTCGGTAAGCTACATCATGCGCATGACACGCCTTATCAATAGCGTTTATCGGATACTCACGTGGATTGGGATGATCTAAGGCATCAAGTCTAATATCAAGTCGGGTTCCAGGACCACAGTAATTATATCCCGGAAGATGTTTTTCTCCTGGGTATTTAGCCCACGGAGCTCCTGGTGACTTTGTTAACTTTTTATTTTACCTGACGGAATAAATTTAAACTTTTTTGTGCCGCAATGTTCACACTTGCCTGCAAGCGCTTGTCTATTATTCTTTTGTTGTAGTGGTTGTTATGTCTGCAGTTGGGGTACGTGTTCTACATTTCACACAATATAAATCCATATTATTTTATAATATATCTAATCGAGATCACTGACTTTTGTGCTACAGAACGACGAGAGCCAATTAAACATAACTCAGTGCTACCAAATTCAATTCGAATGATAATTATAGGCCCATCTGGGACTGGCAAGACGCAGTTGTTACTTAATTTAATAATGAAGTGGATGAAGTGGGATAAGTTGTATTTGGTAGCTCCATCTGTGGACGATCAGCGATGCTACAGCGTGTTAAAAGATTTTAATGAAAGTGTAAAGTCGCTAAACGATGGTGATGATGTTGTTGAATTTATTACTAGTATTGATGAATCACCAAGTATCGATGATATTGATGGGAGAATTAACAATTTAGTCGTGTACGACGATGTGATGTTGGACAAATAATCAAATCCTGCCAGGATATTCTCACGCGGCAGACATAAAAATGTGGATGTGATTTATGTAACTCAACGATATACACAAATCCCGAAAGTGATCAGGGACAACTCTAACATTCTTGCGCTGTTTAACGGCGTTGACACACATACGTTACGAAATATACATCAGACTTGGTGCAGTGGCGATATGGATTATAAACTTTTTAAACATTTCTTTAGTCGTGCTCAGGCAAAACCACATGGATTTGTAACGATAAATTTACATGATCCTCGAACACGGTATCGAGTTGGGTTAGATACAATTTTTAACTAAAGAGCAGCAGAGAGAGGGCGACGACAGGCAAACCCTGCCAGGATATTTTCACGCGGCAGACGTGATTTATGTAACACAGAGCAGCAGAGAGGGCGGAACAATACCGAGTGTTTTCACAAGATAGACCCTTGTATTAACAGAAATAGTTGTATAGGTAGATATTTTCATGAGATAACCCTTCAAGTCAGCAGAGAAAGCCTATTTTGTCATGTTTTCTGAATGGACGGTTTATTTTGTGAAAAGAACCGCTCTATCTAAAATGTTCTCGATAGAAGGCTCTGTTAAGCGAAATAGTTTGTAGGATTCGCCCTCTCTGCTGCTCAACATGATATATTGTTCTAGGATCATGTAAATATATTGTTGTAAATCCGCCTGGAGTGGCACGCGCTCGTGAAAAAAAAGTTTCTAAATTTATTTATATCCATGTCACCACTGCACCAAGTTTGATGAATATTTTGCAACGTATGAATATTGACTCCATTAAACACAACTAAAATATTACAGTTGTCTCTGATTACTGTTGGTATTTGTGTGTATCGATGAGTAGCTTAGATCACATCGGTGTTTTTTTCTCTACCTCGAGAAAAAATTCTAGCTGGATTTGATTGTTTTTCAACATCACATCATCGTATACAACTAAATTATTAACAAATCCGTCTAAATCATCTACGGACGGTGCTTCATTAATATCGGTTATAAACTCGATAACATCGTCATTCAACAATCTTGCATTTTCATTAAAATCTTTAAGTACATCATAACATCGTTGATCATCTACAGACGTGGCTACCAAATACAACTTCTCCCATTTTAACCATCTCATTATAACATTAAGTAACAACTGTGTCTTTCCGCTTCCAGGTGGTCCTATTATTATCATTCTAATGGAATTCGGATGCGGGGGATGATGCTTGCCTGGTTCTCGTTTTCTTGTCGCTGAGAATCAATTATATCCATATTATATAAATACATAGATCTATATTATGTGAAATGCAGGGAACGTACCCCAACAGGTGATCTATCAACGGTTACAACAAAAAGTAACAGATCAGCGGTTACAGGTAAGTGTGAACGATGCGGTACAAAAACAATTTAAATTTATTCCCTCGCAGTCAAAGTCAAATAATATTATTTTTTATTGAAAAAAAAAACGCGGAGGTGATATTGCAGCAAAATTAGGAAAATTACCAGGGATTCCGTGGGCTAAATACCCAGGAGAAAAACATCTACCAGGATATAATTATTGCGGTCGTGGTACTCGATTCGATATCAGGCTTGATAATCAGGATCAACCAAAACCAGGTGAGTATCCAATAAACGCTATTGATTTGGCATGTCATGCTCATGGTGTCGCTTAAAAAAGAAAGATCTACACCATAGACATATAGCAGATGTAAAATTATTTCACGCGTTAAATTCCATAAAAAATAAATCCTTCAAAGAATCACTGTCTAATTGGTTAACAAGATCTGCGATGAAAGGTAAATTAGCGCTAGGTGCTGGTAATATATAAATGGAATTGATTTATTATTCTCCAAGAGGATACTGGAGGGGTAAAACAGCAATTAGTAAACTCTTCGAAGCAGCATCAGTTACACGTTCTACTGCTAAAAAATGGTTATCCAAGCAAGCGATATAGCAAATGTACCTACCACCACCGAAACGAATTCAGTACTCGTATTTGATGTTAGTGTTCCTAATGAAGTTCATCAGGTTGATATATTATTTCTGCTACATGATACCGTTAAAATCACAAAACGTCAAATAACATACGCGCTAACTTTAGTTGATGTTGCAAGTAGAAATAAATACGCAGAACCATTATCAACTAAAACATCATCTGAAGTTGCTTCTGCGTTTGAACGAATTTATCAACGAAGTGGTCTACGATGGTCACAACTATTACAGGTTGATCCTGGCAAAGAATTTATTGGTCCAGTATCATCGTTGATGAAGCGACATAATGTCAAAATACGAGGAGGACATACTGCAATTCATCGTGATCAGGCAATTGTTGAACGATTTAATCGAACACTTGCTGAGCGGTTATTTTCATATCAATATGCGAAGGAATTCTTTCAAGATAAAAGATCTCGTGAATGGGTTACAAGATTACCAAATGTGATAACCACGCTAAATAATGAGATTACTCAAACAACCAACATGAAACCCAGCCAGTATTAGGTAATATCACTGTAAGATATTTATATAAACCCGGGGAACTTGAAGGTGGTAAAAAAAGAGCAACTGATCCTATTTGGTGTATTACGACGCACAAGATATCTGCCATAATAAGACCATCGGGTAGAATTGCTATCTACAGACTGCATTCAACTGCTCCTCAACGTGGATTTACACGTGAACAATTACAAGTAATTCCTGAAGATACACAATTACCACCGCAATCACTTAACTAGCACCCCTAATACGATTACACTTAAGACAGGTCAACATCGCATTTTCACGTATATGGCCAAGACGATTATTTTTTTCTATCTACGGTAAATTGTCTTGGATTATTATTCGAACACTTCCATAACATTATACAATTACAACTTCTACAATGATTATTCTGCCGTTGTTTCAGCGCTATGACAACGTCAGTGTCGAGATAAAAATCGGGTTTTTTCGTTGTCACTTTGCTTATAACCAGTTATTTTTTTTCTTATTACATCATTGTCAATATCATCATTGATCACTGACGAGTCCATGACGATTCTCCGCAGTTGAGATATTCTTCTGACTCTGGACACTGCAAGATAAATTAAGTTTGACCATTCGATACGATCATCAACGATCCAAACAAGTATATTAGTAATAGTTAATCTTTGAGATGAGCGAATCGTCATCGCGTATTATAGCGTCCACGGGGATTTATCAGCGTGCAGTGCATCCTCAACAACATTGACATCAACTGCGACAATACACAAGATTTTGTTTCTTCCTTGACTCTCCTGGTATATCAACGTCAATATTCTGCCTCCGTGTATCTGCCGGTCGAAAACATAACGGAACTGGTAATGTTGGAAACCTTTCTTGTTGCAACTGAAACAACTGCTGCTGAAGTGTATCACGAACTTTCTACTTGCCACAATCAAATCGTTTGGTCTCCACGTTTGCAGAAAGTCGTTCATTGAAATTTCTGGAATCACATTGCGCATAATTTCACATTGAATTTTGTTCGGTTGGTGTCTGATATTTTTTAAAACTCACTTAATTCTGCATCAAGTGCTTTATTATCATCAGTTATTTCTTCATAATAATCAACGAAATTTCTCAGCCAATCATGTGGAGATGGTCCAACTACGGGTAGTGGTTGACCATGATCGCCGCACATTATCACAGCAGTATTTCTTGTTAATAACCAATCAAGAAATATTTTTAATGTTTCTGATGATACTGTAAATATTTCATCCCAGATTATAATCCTCGGAATATATGTCTCTCCCATCCTCGATGAAGTCCATGCATCACCCTTCCATCGGAGAAAGCTGTGATAAGTACATGATTGTACTCGCCGTTGTTTCATTTCTCGCGCGAGTCTGTGTAAGTGTTAGCACGATCATATCTGAGTTCTTAAATAGTTCGATTACTCGAGTGATTTTACCAGAACATCCAGGTCCGTTTAGATAAACCGTTTTATCTCTGGTATTGGGTCACGACGATAGCTTTAACGATTGATATTTTTACAATAAATATCTTTAACTTCAACATCAGAGGATTCGGAATAATTAAGTATATTTTCTCGTTTTATTCTCCACGAACCAAGTATCGATATTTAATTTTTCCAACAATCCTGAATATTTTTTACTGACATAAAACGAATCCGTAGCAACTCTGACAGCAAACTCAGAAACCTTATTTATCATCGATAATAGATTTATCGAAACGTACGCTAATATTGAAGATCTTAAAAGAGTATAATGAGGTGACGCATCGTCCATGTAGCTCACAATTGTACCTAGTTTGACAAGAAAGCTATTTCTCGACTTATAAACGTATTTCTTATTCAATGTATCAGCGATTATAAAATCTATCTCAGCATCGTCCATAATCAATCTTGTTCAGTGTCGTTATGATCATATGATCCTCCTTGGGTGAACTTGCCAATTATTTTTCTACCAAAATCTTTTGCGATCTTTATCTCATAATCTGTTTAATCAGGCTTTTCATCATCGGAATATTCTTTTTGTTGTGGTAACTAAACTTCGGTTTGTTTCTGATATGATATAATTGCTTCACTTACAATCAGCGATCTAAACATCGCACAATCAAGCATATATCGTAATAGTACTATTGGTGCCCAGCGTTTTCCTGAAAAATGCCTACCGAACCAAACATAACAAATCGTAAGAAGATCTTTAGAAAACTCGAATGCCTCGACACAAGCAAATCCAGTCAGGTCTAAATCCGGTAATGGTCCATTTATCGATAATCTAGCCATTTCGTGTGTCGGATGACCGAATATATTGAAGTATACAGAACAATCTCCGTTTCTGAGAAAACTTCCCGGATAACATGCAACCATGTCAACCGAAATAACATCTTTATGATCGTATTTAATATTTCATAATCCACCGTGTCCGTATTCGACACAGCTCGATATTACATCATAAAGAAAACCAAATCTAGTTGGTCTCCACAAATTTTTCTTTCCAGCAAAATGAGTCGCCACTGCCGGAACAGTAAGACAGTCGCTCAATAGTTCGTCAGTATCATCAGTATATCGCAGCGCAAGATTTTTCATTTTTGTGTGAAGAAGATCTGTTCGATAAATAACACCATTAAGGAGTACAAACTGATCAAATTTACTTTTTTCTTCCATACAAATAATTCCATCTTATTTTTCGTTCTCAGAACTCTGAAATAACCATACTGATACAGGATCGTTTTTACTTATTTCGTTAATAAAATCAAACATGCCTCCAGAATAACATTTAATAGTTCAATTTCGTGGAAACACTGTTACTGTGCTAGTCCACGCGTGCGCGTTATGATCAATAATTTCAATCGAAGCTGCTTTTGATTTATATTTTGATTCATACAAAATCTCTACAGTTATCTTCGCTACGGTTATTGGGAATTTTAATTTTTTTCCTAACTCAGCGACATCTTTGATAGAAGCTCCGTTATCTTTAATCATTTCTCCCCACTCGTTTCATATTGTACGTACTTTATCCGTTAAACCGTTTCCACGAGTCGAAACAGTAAAATATTATATTACTCGTTCGGCTACACAGCTTATTTTTGAAAACTTCATCGGTTTCAGATTATCAACGCTGGGTTTTTCATTTATCCGATAGATTCCATAAATAACTGCTGTTACAGGATATGCTCACTCATAATACGGTTTGTCAATACCAGTCAATAGACCTGGTTTGGAGTTTTTACTCAGTATAGCAATTGTTTCACCATGACGTACAGGATCATATTTGTCACGGATAATCCAATTATTTGTTTCTGTTAGCACGACAAATTTTATTATGAAAAGGTATATTCGATTGTCAAGGTGGTTCATAATATTTGCTGTTCTTTCGTCATTCATCGTAGCGTCGATGACACCTTCGGTGTTGCGTATAATCTTGAATGTTGACCATACATGAGATGCACCATCTGTGTGCAGTTCTTTCTTGGCGTCGTGAATTTTATTAGTATTGGATCAATCAGATCTCGCATCGGTAGGTCAGGAAATATCCAGTCGAGATTAAATTTATCCGTTTTCCAAGGTTGGGTTCTGGAAAATTCATCGAATTCGTTCATATTATATTTCAAGAAAATATTTAAATTAAAAAAGTATGTATACAATGTCTTGATGTAAATGGTTGATGATCGGTTCACTAGTTCATTGTAACAAACCTTGTAAAAAAGAATTCTGCGGACAACACTTGCAAAGCGTTTGTGGTGGAAGTCTAGGACCAATACCGAGTCTGCGATGTGGTGTTGGAGTACGAGATAAAACACAGTTGTGTGTACGTTGCGAAGGTAAAAGATACAGAGAACATAAAAGATATTATGATAAAATAAATATCAAGGACGGAGCTATGAAATCCGTAGAGGACTATCTAAATAAGTTTTCAGGCAAATTATGATTTAACCAAATAATATTACTATATAAATGAACCAGGAGCTATGTAAAGCATCCTATAATAACGAACTAGCAAATCGTGATGGTGTAATAAGAACCGGTCGGTTGAAAAAACCAGTTGGTTTTCTCAATAGTAACTGTTATCTTAGATTTAGTGTTGATGGGAAGAAAAATGTTACTGTCACCGATTGGTAAACGAGTATTTCTTCGGAGTGATCAAAGACTGTTTTGTGATCGATCATATTGACGCAAACCCTCAGAACAACTCCTTACATAATCTTCAGGCTATTACACAGAGTGAGAACTCTGCAAGGGAAGGGACTGGTAAGCACATAAAGATTCCTAGAGCGACCAAATCCTTCAACACAGAGATAAGTGAAGAAAAAATGTTTAAGTCAATGAACGCTGCTGCGAAATATTTTGATATTAACTCGCGTGTGGTAAAATCCGTCGCGGAAAGTACATACAAATCCACCTTTTGGAAACAACATAAACAAAAAATTGTTTTCTGTTATTGTTAATGAGATAAACTATCATCTTCAGCAAGTAATTACCTCGAATTATATTTATTAATTATTTATTTAATTTTTTATTATTTGGGATCCGTATTCCCCTCATATACTAGTTATTTTTTTCGCCATGAGCAAAGGGAGATAATTCTATAAATATATCTTTCTCCGTAGATTGTGATTTTTATGGCCGGAATTAGTTAATTAACCATCTACATCGTAATTAATATCAATAACGTAACATAATTGTACTAGTAGAAGGATATTTATGGTTTATAACTTACAAAATAGAAAAATAAATGTGGTTACATTGTACAATATAGCTAGTTATTTTTAGATCTGTTCAGAACACGCTGTCTTAATGAAGATATTTTACAATCTGTTCAGAACACGCTCTTTTAATGCAGAAATATTTACAATATATTCAGAAACCGCTGTTTTATTGCAGAAATATACATTGTTTGCAATCTATTCTTAAACCGTAAACATAGGTAAATATAGGTAACACTATAATAATTTCTGAAACGTATATCTGTCAGTTGCTTTAGTAGCTCATTGCTAGAGCATTGAACTATGAAACTATTTGCGATTTTTATAATTAATTGGAGTTCGCTAAAGCCTCGAAACTCAACAGAAAAAACACCGTCCCACTACGTCACCAAGTGGTGGATACACGTTTTCTATCACACTCGGGCTGATTATTGGGTATGTGTGAAAAAAAATATGTTGAGTGTAGAGAAGGCCCCCGTATATGTTGTACTGACCTTAATGTCGTGCTGTCCTTAGTTAAGATTTGGACTGTACTTAGAAAGAAGTTATTCTTTAATTCAGATTTATATGTTGTGCTGTCCTTATGTGTCTCCTCTAAACTTGCGAGAATGCGGTGGGAGGCTAGGAGTTTATATGGGTATTATATGTGTGCAGTTCTTATGTGTGCCCTCTAAACTTGCTAGAATGCGGTTACAGGCTAGGAGTTTATATGAGAGTTGGGCTTTCTGTATCGTCATTCACCAAACACGCCCTATTGAGCCTGCTAGGCCGTTGTTTGACGGGTAAGGGACTCTCATAGGGGGTTCTGTTTCGTGCACCCTCTGTACTTGCTAGAATGCGGTGGCAGGCTAGGAGTTAATTTGAGGGTTGTATCGTCCTTATGTGTATCCTCTGAACCTGCTAGAATGCGGCGGAAGGCTAGGAGTTCATATGGGGATTTTTATTTTAGTATTTGCTGAAGAAACCATATATCGAACACTTCAGATTCTTAAAAATTTATTATATATATATATATATATATATATATATATATATATATATATATATATATATATATATATATATATATATATATATATATATATATATATATATATATATATATATATATATATATATATATATTGTATAATGAACCATGAAAATATCAGTTATATATTTGTTGCTATTAGAAAATTAAATAATGACGGTCTAAATATATCCGATGAACTAAATCCTGAAAAAAAAAATTGTTTCTGATTTTCAAACATTTCAAGAAGCTAAACACGAAGGAAGATACATTTTGATATCTGAGTACAGATTTATAAAGAAAATTCAGGCGGAGATGTTCAGTCGCTAGCTGCGGTAGAAGAAACGCAGATAAGAGTTTGCTTAGTTGTCTTGCGTAACTGAAAAAATTAGATCGGAATTATCTCACGAATATGAAGCTAAAAAATAATTAATACTCGTGTGAGGCAACGAACAAAATGATATCAGATCATGAAGTAATTAAAATTTTGTAATATTGTATTATTATTCTGAAATATATTATTATTGTGAAATATTTTTAATTCTTCGATAATCCTATGTTTTTAGTCAAATTTGTCACTTTTTAGTGAAATTTATCATTTTTTCGGTTATTTTTTTCGATTTTGTCAAGGAAAATTCATCAAATCACAGTTTTTCTCTGGGTCAAACCTCAAGCGATTCTCTATTTGATTTATCGATAAATCGATTTGAAAAAACATTTTTTCGAAAATCATCAGAAGAAAACCTCTTTTTTTCGAAAATCACCAAAAAAGTCGTAAAAACAATCACTTAGTGAGCTAATTTGACTGGTTTATATCAATTTATCGATAAATCAATTAGAGAATCGCTTGAGGTTTCACCCGAATAATTTAGGATTTTTGATGAATTTGACTAAAAACATAGGATTATTTCAGAATAATAATAAAATATTTCTGATCAAAGATTATTATGATAAAAATCCTTAGAATAAAAATCTACGATAAAAATCTACGAGTTCACATACAGATTCACAATTAATTCTTCCCCACGCAGGTCAATTAAGTGCCCGAGGTGGTCAGTGAGTTTGAAAATTATTCGTGTTAACATATTATTATGACATCGTAGATACACAGGATTAGTTGGTTCTTGCACGATTAAACTTCCAGGGGATACTTGGGGAGTGAAAGTGTATAAGATATATCCTTGTTGAGCCTAATTTGATTTTCCAAGATCTATTTGACAGCTGCCATCGATCACATCACAAACGAGATTAACCGCTATCGTTGAAGTTATATTGACGATTCCTGGTGATACATGTCGTCCACCTCCGTATGGATCATTGTTGTACCGGAGAATAGTTGCCGGTGGTAGTGTTTTTCTCCACACAGCTAGTATATCATTGAAGTTTTCCTCCATTACATCATTGACTGATTTTTTTAGTTCGTCTGCGTTATACCCGGGAAATTTATAATTTGGCAGCGACGCTTCTGTTAACGAGTATTCAGTTAAAAACTTTTGTTTGTTGTCTGACTTATTATGAATTATTGACTAAATCATTTGCTGGTGAAGATAGTCCATGTCGAGTTGATATAATATTTATATGTATTTGACGATTTCACTACGTGAACTTGATATATCAAAAAGATGTTCTTGTCGCTGTAGTTGTGTTTTATGTTCTTGATTAATTTCTTCAAAATATTCAATAATTTGACTTAGTTAAATAGCTGTAACTTTTCCCCTTATTTTTCCTCCTACTTACATTACATCATGAACAAACAGCCAACAAAATCCTCGTTGCTGGTAAAGTAAAATATATTAGCATATATTGCACTTTTTTATCTCAAGTAGATACTGTTTGTATGATGTTTCAAATTCGTGGTATGATTGATAGTCCGTGACATAGTCGGACTTTTTGGGTTCTGGTGGTATCGGTGGTGCCTCCGGAGCAATTTCAGGCCATCCTAACACCGTTCTGATTGAAGATTGACATATATCTGCGGCATAATCAGGCGACTGTATTTCAAACGTGCACATAAAGTCGGTTCATGAATGTTAATTGATATTTTTGACTCTCTTCCGGTTAATGATTTTATTCTACGCTGAAATTCTTCATTAATCTCTTCAATCTCATAACTACCAGTTGGTATTCCAACAACCGGCCAATCGTGAGCTCCATCGGCTTTGTTCTTATTAGCAAATACAAGCGAATTATTTGCTGGTGTACCATTAAATGATTTCGATCTAATATTTGGCCAACTATTATATACCGGTAATTTCGCTAGTGCAATGTCTTTTACTGGAATTGCAGTTGGAAATTTGATGTTAAATTCAGGATTAGTCGAGCTTACTGAGATCATGGTTGTTTTTCGTGGAGTTGTATTTGTCACGATCTGTTGAAGTAGCTCTCCTGACGTTGTCAGCGATGTCATTATTAATACTCGTATCTTTAATACCTGAGTAGTTGTATATTTTAATCATCTCTGAAAACTCGAAATCAGAAATGATGCTATCAATGAGACTTGCTGATAACAACTAAGATAACTTCGAGTATGCTGTTTTCACCGTATGTAATTTTATCATGTAATTGGATAATTTTTCATTCGTGCAAGTACTTTTTTTGCGATGATATTAAGAACACCTGCAATCGTTGTTGTAGCTGAAATACAGATTGTCACGGCTACTGGTGCCATCATTGTCATTGTTGATAATAACACGCCGGTTCCAGAAACAACAGCGGATGCTGAATAAACACTTACGTCAACGATAACTAGTTGTCGTCGATATTTTTTTTAATTTTTATCGTGTATTTTTCGATGATATTTTTCAGCGATGTTTGCCATTCACGTGCTAGATTATGCCTATAATGTTGCGATGCATCGTCGATTGAGATACTCATTATATTTTACGCAGTAAACAATTGAGGTGTAAGATGCCGCGGTTAATTTCTAATCAGCTGCTTCCAGAATAAATATTTATTGGGTTCTCTTGTTTAACATAATAGTCACAACCCCGGAAAACTTGTCGGTGGAATGTCGCCATAGATACGTTGTAAATATCTCGAATTTTGCAGCACTAAACATAGACAGCCTGTGCACGCCAGTGACTGTTGCGGTATATTTGATAGTTTTATTTTTCTGTGATGTTGTGAATCCAGATGATACTGTGTATACGATGTTGGTAATATGTCCGCGAGTTACTTCGGGTGGAATTTTAGTCAGACTAACTTTGTTGACCATCTCAGGAATTCCTGCTACGATTTCTTGCTGTGTTTTTTTATATCTTCGAGTGTTTGTTTGGTTGTGTTGATGTTCATCTTGATACCAGAGAGTTTTGAGTCAACAGTCAACGGATTACTAAAGAACTCCTTTGCGGTTTCATTAATTATTCTAAACTTTCTGCGAAGATTTGAAACGCGTTTACATGAACATCTTACTCGGCCCACAACGTGGATAGTTTACCATCTACGGTGTTGTAGTTAACGTCAACATGTTTTTTCGTTGCAGCATCTTCGTCGGATGTTGGATCTCTCAAAACTACTTCTTATTCCCGTTCATGCTGAGTTCACCTGTCATTGTGTCACCGGTACTTTTTAAGCGACCAGCAACATTTCTTGCAATTTCATCTCTGATAGTTACAAACGACATACTTGAATCCCTGATTATACCACCGTCAGGAAACACAGTGATATTATCCGTGACCGCACCGAGAACTCGTCGAATTATATTATTCCACCTGATATTACTCGTTTGAAAAACACCGCATTTATTTCTGAAAAATAACAACTTCATCTCGGTCAACTCCAACGAGATTCATTATATCAGCGAGTTCATATTTAGTCGCATACTTCGACAGATCAATATCACCTTTTTTCTTGGTACTGCTAGAAGATCGTCCGTAAATATCAACCATTATATAAGATCTAAGATCTGTTCAAAACACATTACGCGCAACGAAGCGGTTACTTGTATAATCATGCACGACTTTATGTGGTGGTTTGGAGGATTTTGATATAGCGTTAAGTACATTAATTACTTCACGGCGCATATTGGCGGATTTCTCATTGTTTGTGTGGGTAGCGTTGAATACCAAACTCGCACATGAAGTGGCGCAACATACTTGATAAACTCACGCGGTGGAGCTAACCCGTACGAATCGAAATAAACGATTACTCGTGGATCAATTGCGTATGATACCCAATGAGTACCGGGTCCTGAATTCGAATCGAGATTAATAATACATGTTTCAGATCTGTTTGATCGTTGTGGTAATTGAGCTCGCATAAAAACATCACTGAAGTTTTTTATTTTCAGTTGCTTAGCAGCATCAATTAAATCAAAATTTGATGCCGGAGCATCTAACGTAGTGATCCTGGAAGCCTCAGACCTCTTCCCCAATGAGATCCCGGTAATCTTAGACCGTTTCCCTTTTTTATATCCTTTTCCTGTTGCTTTCTTTAATGCCATTCCAGCAGCGGTTCCAACAGCACCTAACGCAGCTGCTTTTGCTACGACTGGAGCTTCAGCAGCTATTGACGCTGGTATTGCTGCGAGAAGTGGAAATATACAACTTGTTTTAATCATATCTTTGATGGCACTTGGAGCGAAATCAAGTTTAACTCCTGTTTTTGCTTTCTGCGCTTTATTGAAATGTATTAGCTGGGTTTTAGTCAACGATAGCTTGTTTGGACCACCATTAGCAATTTGATCTCGCTTCAATGTTATTTTTGTCCCGCATGCGCTCGCGTTTTTCGATTGTAATTTTTTCACCTGACCATGAGTCAGAGTGACATTAACGTGACTGTATGATATTTTATGATAAGTACTTGCCACGCTCTAAATGGTGATTAAAGATTTTACACTGGTACATCAACGACTCTCATTCGACCACTACCACCTTCAAGTAACATCGCTTTATCGCTGAGTATGACCGCGATTACTCTTATAGGACCATAAACAACTGGTGGACCAGCCGCGAGTTCTGGCGGGGCACCAACACGAGCTCGGAAGTGTATATCAGCGACAGATTGTTTGGATAAATCAAGATGCTCCAGCGAAAAGTAATAAATCTGATACAGTTTTATAAAATCTAACTGTGATATTTGCAGCCCTGTGTCTATGTTTTGATCACGTCCCATTTATGTCATCAAACGATGATATGCGCGTGCCACATGATTCATGGTATAATCTAACAATATATCTTTGGATGGTTCTTGTTGTCCATTTATCCTCTACGAAACCACGCTAACACCGAAATTGTCAAATATCATATGTGAACGTTCTTGATTATTTAAACGATCATAATTCTGAAACGCAATAAAAATATGTCCTGGCGCAGAAACACTTTGCTGTGATGTTATATGCCATGTAAATACGTCTTTAGCGACACTTTGAACAGTATCAGTGGTTACTGTTAACCATGATAGCAATGATTTTCCGCCTTGATCCATAAAAGACAATAATTCCTGTTCTTCTGTGACAGATGGAACTATTACAGGCAACCATAGTGATAGTTTTGTTATTTTTACTTCACCAGCATCAGCAACACCAGCTTCTCGCCAGATCGCATCATTATCATCACCTTTTCTTACAAGTACAACTGTGTGTTTAACTCCAAAGATGACCCTTCTAACATCTCTGCAAAATCCGAAGATGTGAGACAGTGGAATCGCACACAAAAAATTGCTATAATTTCCTAACAACATTGATCGGCGAGTTGCAAATCCCATGTTGTAAGTTGCATTAACATTAATAATTATCGGCTCCACATCTGCGTCATCATCAGCAGCAGCAGAGTGTTTTTTTGTGGTCGTCTCGTAGTATCTTGAATATGATCAGCGTTATTGGTAGTAAACAGCATTGATGGACCAGCTGATCTTGCGTAATCATCAGAATATCTTGCTAGACCAATTACTGTTGTAGCAACATCGACATCCTTCTGAATCGATTCAATATTTTTTCCATCAATCATATAGATAGCACGATCAAACAAGGCTATAATTCCGTTATTGACAAAACCAATTTTAACATCATTCCCGTATTCTGTGTTATCTGCTTTTATAATTTCTCCTTCTACTTCAAGAAATGCTTCAGCGGACAGGAAATATTTACTTGTATCCTGAACCTGTAATTCAATTCGTTCTCGTTTATTTGGTTCTCGTGCGTCATAATAATAATACTGATAATCACGCACTGATTCATTTTTAAGGACCGGTTCGTCCATGTCGAATGCTGGGTCGGTTTCCAGTTCAAACATTTTATTATAGAAGTTATCGTCTAAAACGAAGACCACTTCCCGCCACCAAACTTGTGTTTGTTTGTTCAGAATTTATCAGCGCCGCTAGTTTTTGATTTGCGGCTTCATTTATTACTTTACTAACATTTGCAGGCATGTCTGCGGTGGCTGGTAATTTTACTGGTGGTGGGACTCTGCGTATTAATCGTGCTAGTCTGTCCTTGATTGCCAAGAATGCTTTACTGGCAGCGCTACCAACAGCGCCAGTAGCTTTATCTTTGATAACGTCAATAGCTTTCATTGATAATTGTTTTGCGATCGGTATTGCTTTAGGTGCCATCCTCGCAAATAAACCCCGAACAACATCACCAAGTCCGTTTCCATAAGTCATCCTGTATACGGGTACTCGTGAATTTACAACCCTGACCATAACTGGTCTACGATGAGAATTGTGTACGATCATTTTATTTAATTAGTTATTTCTCTAGTCGCTATCCGTGAGTTCATCAATAAGTTCTCGGTAGATGTGAGCATCCATGATGCCGCCGCTAAATGATCGCTGACAGATATCAGCTGCTTCATTAATTATTTCTGGTGAGTTATTTCCAGCTCGTTTTTCTCCTATAAGAACTTCTAATCGTGACGCATCGTTGAGGATATTATCAGGACAAGTAATAAAATCACTTCCCAAACCACGTCCAGTTGCTTCATCTTCCTTACTTGTTGTTTCCGCCCTTTTCTCAAAGAGTTTTATGGGTGATTTTTCCCCTTTTGTTATTTTAAGTAGCTCCTCAGACTTTTTAAATTCCGACATAAACCTTTGCTGCGGTGAAGAAGATTGTTGTTGTTCTATTTGTTGCAGAAGTGAAGGAAGCTGATAGGAAGGATCCTGCTCACGTGGTGAATAAGAAGGTGATAGCTGTTGATGTTGTGATTTGTATTCATTATCAAGTATTTTTAATACACACGATATATCCATTTTATAAAATTTTCATCACTCACGGTAATATATTTTGGTTTTAAAACTATATCTTTTTGAATCATATATGTAAATGTTACAGCTGGTAAATCCTCTTCTTCAATATTTTTGATATATTTGATAAACCCTTCGTTAAATTTTGCAGTCAGTTCAATATTTTCTCTTACTGGTTTGGGCTTAGGCGCAAGTTCTTTTTTCACGTTGGCGACTGCAGTACGAAGTTTCCCAATACCCTCAAGTATTTCTTCACCGACGAGAAGAAGCTGAGCTGCAGCTATATCAGTTGGAAGTTTTCGTAAAATCTCTTTTGTTTGTTTATTTATTTATTTTTTTGTGCTATTTTTTCAGATTGTTCTGCAGTTTGTTTTGATACCGGAAGAAGATCTTCCTTGATGACAGTTGTAACTTTCTCAGTAGCTGCAGTCACGGATTTAAATGATGTTTTAGTGTCTTCTTCGTATTCAACTTGTGCTTCTTGTCGAGCTTGTAGGTTTTCTATAAAAGAATCGCTCACGGGGAAAAATTTTTTGATTGCTTTTAATCGTTCTCGAGCTATTCTTGCAGTTTGAGATTCCGAATGTACCATTATTTTGATATAACATAATGATTTAATTACATCAGCAGGTGAGGTACGACCTCAAGTTGGTTCGTTTTTGTAATATACTCGCCATCAACAAGTTTTCAGTTGGAGAAATAACGTGGACTAACCCCCAAGAGGGAATTTTAGAGAGAAACTCTCTTAGAGAGTCCTCGGAGTAATTAGTTATTTGATTTTTAAGGTTATTAATATAAAAAAAATTAGGAAGGTTTATTTCGTATTTTGGACGTTTCTGCAAAAAAGTATGTTCCCCGCCTCCACCCCCACCTCGCTGCTGCATTGGATGGGGACTTTTGATAACTATAGCTATAACAGATATAGACTTGGGTTGTCTGATGCCTTTATGTCTATGTTGTTAGCTCCTAGATTGGAATACATGCAACAAAATAAGTTACGTAAGTAAACATAATATAGTTGATATTGACTATTTTACCGGCAAAAGATGAAAAATCATGTGTAGAAAAACAGCTATCTTGTTCTTGTAAGGCATGCCATAAACCAGGATAAAGAACAGTCTAAGCATACTTGTAAATAGATCACTTGTACCATGTAGGATGTTCTGGTATGAGTAATTTTAGGTAATTTATTAAAGATATGATATTCCTTCCCACTTTGATTTTAATTGTCCAGCTCTAATTGTCCATATTTTAAAACACTTTCCTGCCTTGAAATTGTTCATGCAGTTAGTTAAGGTCTCTTGCATTCCCTTGTGTTGAAGTAGCAGGGAATACCAACAAACAAGAGCAGTTTCTTTAAGTCCGCATTTCCCATTGGCACTTGTATAAGCCCAATTATAATCTACTATTGACTTCCAATTAATTCTATTTCTGTCCAGATGTTCTTGTGGAATTTCCATATTAGGTCCAACATTACTGAATGATAACCATTTTAGTCACACAGTGCGCATTCATTCCATTCAAATCCACTTTGAAACTTTGCATCCCATCGCAAGAATCCAAATTGGCATGAGATCATAATTGCATGGTTATGGAAGGCTGCACTCTATATGACGGCATTGTAGAAAATATGAACTATGTGATATGAAAGAGCCGCGTCATTATAGAAATTAAAATTACATGACTCTTGAGGTCTCCACTTAATATAGAAGTTTAAATGGTAGGTTCTCGCTCTATCAATAATATATTTTTGGATAATTTACTTGCAATGAAATTAATACAGGTTGTTCATGAACTCATCTATATTACATGAATAATATATTAGAGGTTTCCACACCTTATGTATATCATTCATTTATCTCCCTTAAACCAGTCATAACATTTCAAGAAAATAAAAACTCACATTTTCAGTGACCGGTTATGAAAATAAAGAGAAGATTTGTGAAGTATTATATTAGCCCTCAGTCCTGATGCAGATGTAAGTAGAAGCAATTTAATAATTTCTCACAGTAAAGTTTACAAGTTTAAAAACTGATAAAGTTTGTTTTATTTGGTTCAGGTAAATTCCTGCCTAACTTAAGCCAGTTATTGTTAATTTCCTATGTAGAAGAAATATACATTATATGTATCTATATTATCTAAATTATTCACCCTTTTATATTAGACCGAAATGAACACCACTTCACCTGAAATTTGGGTACACCTAAGGGATGTTATAGCACAGTTACCTTTGAGCTGTCCTTGGACCTATGAGGCCCTGCCCCATATATTTGTCCAAGGTAAGGTCATCAAACTTTCACTTCTCATTACACACTTTCCTCCTGTTTTTAACTCCATTTGACACGCTATACTTAGTGTTTATATTTGGCATTTTTCTGTATTTTAATCCAAAAATTTCACCCCCAATCCAACATAACCACTTAGAAACTGTGATTTTACCATATTTGGTGACTGATTAGCTTACTGAATCAATTTTATTCACATTACAAAGGAGGGAAGCTTACTATTTGTGTTACAAACAGGATGGGTAGGTAGACCTTTGTGTGAGTACTGGTGGTAAGTTACCTCATGTATCTGCAGACAGTGTAAAGTGTTCAAAGCTTATACTTTATAATAAGATTCGGTCATGTCCACCTGTTTCTGATGTTGAGTTCCGCATCTACCAAACAAATATAAATTCCTTTCTTTTAGGTGAATTGCACATTTTGAAGTAGGACAGGTACAATCTAATTAGTACATTGACCTTTGACCTAGTTCTTAGGTAATATTACATAATGTGATTTATCCCATATCACCCATGTGAAGTTCAGTAAGTGCTGATATGAATAAGATACAACTCATAGTTGAAAGAATTCATTTTATTTCAAAGATGATTTTGCTAGTGAAGCAAAAGTATGAAAAGAAGAGTTCAAACAGCTCAATGACATATCTATACACATTCATATAACACATAGCTTAGTACCTCATACAATTGTTTCTCACAAGTAAGACTAAGTACATTTGTTACTTATACAGCCCTGAACTATTTCACAGATTATTGGAAAAATTAAGGTTTGCTATAGATATAACGGTACCAATTGCGCAAGTCTAGGTGGGCTGAGCTTAAGGTGTAGGTGGCAGGGTCCAGTTTCGTAAATTGACCCCTGTCAAATTTCTTAACATAGGGCTATGGTGTGACTTTTTCAGCTATTATTGTTTACTATTTAAAGATATGGCTATATTTGTGAACAAGGTGTTTCAGGCTTGTGTTGATCTTGAAAATGATGTCAGGCATGTACATCTCCAATAGTTGCTCTGCAGTATGTTGATCAAATAACAATAGTTGGCAAGGAAGAAGAGCTAGCCTCCCATAGCAGTAGACACGTGGTTTCAAGGCAAGTAGAATATCTCAAAAACGGCTTGGATGACAACTATTCTGCATTGCATGAAGCTATTTAGTAGATAATGTTTTTCAAAATTTCCATCCAGGAAAGGGCTTGAGATTGCACTGTGAGCACTACATGCTGTCAAAGAATGGCCTTTGGATGTGAAAAATGCATGTATAAAATAGGGGTTGGAGTGCATAATCTTCTTCTGCTATGAACTGTCATTAACTTCTATGGTCAAGTGAATACTATTCTTATGCTCTTTTTAATATAGGTATCTAAAAATATGGACCTTTTTGACTTCACTTGTGTATTTGATTTTTTATGATTTTTTATACTAGGACGCTGATTGCGGCATTAAATTTGTACATAAAAACTGGCCCATGCACCTGTAGGGAAGATTGCATTCGGAAATAAAGAACAACACTAGCTGTGATTGGTGCATTATTAAAGAGTTGTACTTTCTGTTGGCTAAAAAAAAAAGTTGAGCCTCTTGGCAACATGTGAGTTTATGTAATTTCTATCTAGATCATATTTTGTATTTTTTATGATTTTGTTTAAATATGATACACATGGCTGAAAATGTGCCTGGTGTGACTAGATAACTCTCACCCCTGTCTAGTTCCAGTAGAGTTATCTCTCTAAAGTGCAATGAAGTACCTGGTTACGTCATTGTCAAATTGACAATCTAGCATTGTTCTCTATGACAGTGTGTGACATGCATATTTAGTTCACGAAACATTAGCATTGAGGTATATGAAAAAACAAATGGTACCGTGATACCTAAAAGGGCAAGATCGATTGGTCACCACCGGGTATGACTGAAGTGCGAAAAGGTTCGAAAAGTTGCGAAAAGTTCCAAAAAGTTGAGAAACGTGCGAAAAGTTACGAAAAGTGCATAAAGTTACGTTAAGTTGAGAACAGTTAAAAAAAAAAACTTACAAAAAATTACAAAAAAAGTTAGGAAAAATACAAAAAAATTAATGTAAGCTAAGACGACAAAAGTTGCCTTGAAATGAGTATTTAAGCTTATTTGTTCCCCAATTTCGGCCGCTCAAAGTTATAACAAAGTCATTTTCTCAACACTTTTTTTAATTATAAAAAGTAAGTTATAGCAAAGGTTTTCGTTATCTTCATTTGCATAAGTGTAACTACATATTTCGAAACAGCTATAAAAAATTGACTTTTGGCATCGAAAAATAAAGTTAAAACGGGTGGGAAAAGTGTTTCTAAAATCTTTATTTTGCAGATTTCCTTCAAAACGGCATACAGATTTTAAATTTAAACATGAGTATTTATGTGAAATATTGTCTCTCGTTTTTATTTTTTATTCTTGTTTTAGTTTTAAATTTTCTTTTTCCTTCGGATGTTGTTATTAATAGTAGTGATGTTTTTAATTTTACTGTTTTTCACGAGTGTCCATGCACCATGTGAACGAATGCAGTTTCCTTCCATAAAGACTTCAAAGTCAATATCCTTTCAAACTTTATAATTCTTCTTACATTTCTTAAAATCGAAGTAGTGATTCAAGCTGTGGTGAGAGCATGTTGGGTTCTTTTCGCAGACAGTAAGCCATGTTTGCCAAAATGACCCCATTTACTACAAGAACCTATGAACAATCGTTATTAAAACGATATGTTAAATAATTTTGAAAATCAGTTATTACACATTATAATTTCATTTGTGAAACAGAAATACTGATTGCAACTGATAATAAAATATAGTCGATCCATTTCGCAGAGAAGTCCTTTACGCGACAAGGATACCATTCACAAAAAGGAACTTTTGTAAATACTTTATGTACAAAACTAGATATATTAAATCCTATGTAGAATGAGCTATTGCACAATATAATTTAATTTGTGATACAGAAGTATTAATTGAAACTGAAAATCAAAATCAAAATAGTCGGGTCAGTCAATATATATATATATATATATATATATATATATATATATATATATATATATATATATATATATATATAATTTTAAATTTTAGAATTGCGATAAAAAACACAAACGCCGATAATTCTATGCAACTAGTTTCGCATTTACTGTTTGCTTCATAATTCTTTAGTGTTTTAAAACCTTTAACGAAATCGCTTCCTTCATACATTAAAGATATCACTGATTTCATTAAAAAGTTGAAGTCTATTCCACAGCTATCTGATAACTCAGTCCTTGTATCATTAGATGTAACATCACTATATACCAACATTCTGCATACAGACGGCATTAAAGCGTGTAAATATTTTATTGATAACAATCCCAACAATGTCACACTATCTAGTGAAGATATATGTAAAATAATAAAACTTATCTTGGAAAATAATCATTTTCAATTTAAAATGTTCCTAAACATTGGAGTCTTCTAAATTTATCAAATAAAAACAGCGTAAAAACACTTTACAAAAATAGACCATTTTGCTTGTAGAAGACCCAAGAATTTGCAAGATGTTTTTAAGTAGAACTAAACAGACAGAAAATAAAAAAAAAAGATATTTTTCATCATTTAAATGTAACAGACATCGGTGCTCTCAATGTGCAAATATAAGAGAAAGTACTTCTTTTATAAGCGCCAATACAAAAGAAATATTTTCTCTACGTTATAACACTAACTGCGTATCAACTGATGATTTATTTGATAACCTGAAAAAATGTAACATGCAATATGTTGGACAAACACATTTATAAAATGTTAATATTTCAATAAATTTTAATACCAAAAATTACTCTGCTCGTTATTTCTTTTATGCCAAGAGATATTGTGCATGAAGACATGAAAACACCCATAAAAGAAAATTACTGGATTAATACTTTGTATGATAATGACCTTAATACCAAGGCACTATATAAAATTGCATAAAATGTTAATTAAAACATTGATATGTTGTATAACCTTTATAAAAATGTAATTGTGTGTAAGACTGTCTCTATTTTATTATTTTACTTTAATTTTAAATGAACTTTTCATAACTTTTTGCAGCTTTTCGTTAACTTTTCGCAACTTTTCGTAACTTTTCGCATTTTAGTCATACCGTCATCATAGCTGCCAACCTTCCAGACTCACAATTAGTGAAAACAGGGATAAAAAAATCGTGAATTTGGACATGAATTAGTGAAAAATACCATGTCCATAAGTCCATCCACTCTGACAGTCAATACTACACTATACCAAGATCACAATATAAAACTAAAACACTACATATATGAAGAAATATTTATTTATCAAGACATGATACCGTGGCAGACTTGAACTTCCTCAGCTGCTTGATGGTAAATTTGTTTTCTAAACAGTTCAGACTTCTTGCCTGCTGGTTGATCTTGGCGACTAAAATTGCTGACAAGTTTTCTGCAGCTAAGGAGGCCAAAAGTCTGTCTTATTTTCGCTGTCATTGTTGCTGTGAGGAATACACAGGAGCTGCAACACGTTTGGTTCTTCTACAGGAAAATTTGGAAACGATGTTCAAGTCCGGGAACATTTGTCGGAACAAATGGTTAGCATGGTCTCCAGCTGATAAAGGTAAACTGTGTTCGACATGAAAACTCACAAATAATGCTTCAGAGTTGGTATCTTGTAGGTCTTCCGCCGGTGGCTTAAAATATTATAGAGCTGAAATCTGCGAATTCTTAATTTTTTCAACTTCTACGTGTTTTTTTTGCAACTGATGTGCTTCCTCACATCGTCTCTGCGACCGTGCCCAATACTACAATTTGTGGCACACTGAGTTTAAAAAGCATGATGTATATCAATGTTTAATGGCCAATTTTTGATATATTCCAAATTAAACTTCACTTTTTGGGCAATACATTTCTTTTTCCTTGGTGGTGAAGACATTTTCAAGTTACATGCGATGCTGAACGGTAACTCAAATCAGTGTAGGTGACGCATGCGCGGAGCGAAATTCCGGTTAAGCCCCAGTTTCTCTCAAAAGCAATTGTAAAACTACTCTTATACATAAAGATTAAAATAGGCTAAAATGATTGCTACTGGACCAGCTGTACTACTCATATGTAGTTCTACTAATATCGCGACGAGCAGTACCGGGCCGTTTCGGCAACTGCGAATATCACGACTAGCGCTTAATGGGAAATCGGTTATTTTATTAAAGATTTAAAATAATTGAGAATTGGAGAATTCGTGAATTTTTGGGTTGCGGTGTGAATCAGTGACTCCGTGAATCGCTGAAAAAGTCATGAAATTCACGTCAAATTCATGAGGGTTGCCAGCTATGCGTCACCCACCTCTTTAGCATGACATTGATATAATGTGTTCCAACTTTACCTTCCAATCGAATGGACGCGGCATTCATATTATTTAACGGATTCGGCATGTTATGACTGTGCTAATTCTCCAAAGAGCATTAAATAGATGGCGATATTTCTCCATATTTGGAATGATTCAATACATTGTTTGCATCGGTCTTTAACACTTGCCATCAGGATGAGTATATGAATGCGCTTTAAATCTCAAGGTTATTGAAAAATGTAATGCACATGGTACATTATAAATTTTCAAACTTCTATCGACATGTTAGTTCCCTCCACACTACTTCTGGCACATAACAGTTCGCGCTGCACGAAAATCGAATTTGTATCGCTCGATTTTGTCTCTCATACTAACTGGAATCAGATCACAATTAAAAGTCCCGGTTCAGTACCTACAAATATAGTCCCAGGCTGTTTTAGAGCATTTTTTCCTGTCTCCCTTTTTTGTTGTTGGTGAAACAAGAGTTAGATTAAGGCGTTCTTGGTATGGATTTAAAGGCAATTATTTCTTCTTTAGAATATGAGCTTATGGTGTGGTTGTCTGTGTGTGTTTCGGCGACAGTATACAGTGAGTAATAAGGTCTTGGTGATGATCCGGAAGTGAAATCTGTGTTCCACTGCATGCTGGTTTGTTTACAGTCCTGCCTCTCAACACAAAAAATGCCGGTGAACCTATGACAAGAAGTTCACTGTGAAGTCATGTTTGAAGGTATTTTAGATTAACATATGATTTGCATTTAATGTCACACGGTGGAAAGCTCAGTACTGAGAAACAAATGTAGAGAATATATAGGAAAATTAATTTACCAATTGAGGACCAGTTCGGAAAAGGTCCTGGTTAAAAGGCACAGTCCAGAAAGACCAGTAACGGGTCAGAAAGGACCAAAATGGAAAGCTTCCGGGTTAAAAAGGACCTCTTTAAAAGCTTCAGCAATAATGATAATAATAATAATGATAATAATTTTTTTAATTTCAAAATTTTTGCATTCTTCATTTTAAATAAGCCTCTAATAACTTTTCTGTTCTTCTTTTTTGAATTGTAACCTGCAGTTTATATTGAGAGTTGTTTCAGAGTCCTATTAACAATCGCTAGTAAAAGTCATTTGTCCTACCTTTTTCTAACCCTTCCTTATCCTGTTTTCTTTCTCGCATTAATGACAACAATTCTGTAATACCTTTATCTATTCACTTCTGAGTCATTTAATTGTTTCATATCTATTGATAAATCAATCAAGAAGCAAAAATATTAGGTAGCCGTCAGTGAGGATTAACATCAAGACTCAAGTGACCTACTGATAGCAAACATAATTAGCGATCACATTTTACCTCTCACACTTCCTTTACATGTTTTCTGTCTCAGAAATATTTACTGTTTCAGGACACTTTCATAATCACAGTTGAGACACGAACGCAAATCTCTGCATCATAACTCTTTTCCATGCTCCAAGTCTCAACAGAACTTTATTCATCATTAGATTTTAACAGATTTTGTAGCGATTACTGAGACACTCCTTCCCCTTCCACAGGCATGCACCTAACGCCCGTACTTTTCGAGATTTTTTTCGGTTTTGGAAATAGAATCCAAAATACACACGTCATATGTTCACGATCTGAACATCTACTATCGCTGTTACAAAGTCCAAACCAAAAATGTCTTGAAGCACCGTGATATTTTCACTTTTCAGGGATAGATGCAATCCCTTCAGTGTGTTCCGCCGTTTATATTGTAGTACAAAAGCCGGTTTATTCGTCCTACATTATGCAGATGAGTCTACGAGCTATAAACAGGCGTGCTATTTTTAGCAATCAACTGTGTCGGTCGATCTCTGCTATAGGACAAGCTCAGTTGAGACTAACTACCGGAATAAATTGAACAAGCCAGAACAAATGAAAATACTGGAACAATGGTTAAAATACAAAATTACTCCTACAGCTATAACTTGTTATACTTTTACTCCGACTTTTAAGTGTTCTCTATTCATATGGATACATTCATTTCAAACGTTTAAGTGTATTCTATTCATGTGGTTACATGAATTCATTTGTAATATTCAAGTGTCCATCATCCATTTGGATCCATGGACAAATTCTAAAGATTTAGGTTTTCTCTATTCATATGAATATATTCATTTGAAACGCTTAAGTGTCTTCTATCTATATGGGCACGTGAATTCATTTGAAACGTTTACGTGTCCTCTATACATATGGATACTTTCATTTGAAAGTTTTAAGTGTCCTCTATTCTAATGAACACATAGATTCATTAGATAGCTTTAAATGTCCTCTATTTGTATGGATGCATTTATTTGGAATGTTTATGTGTCTCCTATCCACATGGATACAAGAATTCATTTGATGATTTTAAGTGTCATCTACCCTTGTGGATACATGGAAGAATTCGAAAGATTTAAGTGTCCTCTATTCATACGGATACATTTATTTGAAACGTTTAAGTGTCGTCTATTTATATTGATCCATGAATTCATTTCAAAGGTATAAATGATTTCTTTTCATAAGGATACATTCTTTTGAAACGTTTAGGTGTCTTTTTTTCCAGATTGATATTTGAATTCATTTGAAATTCATAAGTGCCACCTATCCATTTCGATACATGGATTCATTTGAAAGGTTTAAATGTCGTCGCCTATTCATATTGATTCATTCATTTTAAAAGTTTAAGTGCCTTCTATCAATATGGATTAACGAATTGATTTGACACTTTTAAGTGTCCTCTCTGAAAGAAGATACACTGATTCATTTGAAATGTGTAAGTGCCATCTATTTATTTCGATACATTGATTCAATTAAAAGGTTTAAATGTTTCCTATCCATACGGATTCATGGATTTATTTGAAAGGTCTAAATGACCTTTATTCATTTGGGTACGTGGATTCATTTGAAAGGATTATGTGTCCACTATTCATATGGATACATGGATTCTTTTAAAAGGTTTAATAAAAAAGAAATTCCAGTTAACGAAAGTTTTTTAAAATATTTTTTTATGTTGTAATATTCCCCAAGTCTAAATGATTCAAGCACATCAGACAAAGATGACTAATAAATTTAACAACGCAAAATACCAGTTTAATCTAACTGATAAAAAGGTATCATTTTTTGAACAATAGTTCTGTTAACAAGAGTATATTCAAATAGTTCAATGCGCATTCAAATTCCAGTTCTGACACAAAATTGTGTGTGTGTGTGTGTGTGTGTGTGTGTGTGATTTGGATTTTTAACGTAGCTTTAACAATAGCTGATACGGTCATTGATGTACGCCTTAATATAACCAAGTGTCACAGAATTGAATAAATCCTTTTATTTATTAAATATATGCACTCGGGTTTCGTTTTTTGTGTACAACGATACCCGAGGGTGATTTATGTATATTGTACAATATTTCAAAATACGTCTTGTCAGTGAGCAGTCTACTTTAAGGACTTGCACATCTTCAGCTGTAGAACTGATCAGAGTGATCACAGAATGACCAGAGTGATCGGAGTGGTCGGAGTCGACGTGGTGCCAGCTGCAGAGCTAACCATAGAAGTCGAACATAGCAGCTGTGAAGCTGAACAATAGCAACCGTAGAGCTGAATAAATAGTGTTGCTGGTCGAGTAGCAGGTGATTGGGCGTTGCTGACCGAAATTGGCGGGCGCTGATTGCTTGATTGACCAACGTGGAATACTGACGACTTGATTGGCCAGTGTGACTGGTAGCCGAGTGTGTTGGTGACGGAGTGTGTAACTCCATACATGTAATCCTTTAGCCGTGGGCTAATATTGGGGGTTTGTAAAACCCAGTGTGGTTTTGGAACTGTAAAGATAATTTGTATATCTGTCCCTTTTGTTTACATAATTTCACTATTTGAGTGAATACATTTTACTATATTATTAAAATACTACATTTGTTTTACTATTTGAGTAAAAGACATCAATCTTTTAGTTGTGAAATAACTGTGAATCATTCACCTCTTGTCCTTGTACTGTATAAGGTCATTTAACTGTATTTTCATTATTAAGTCCGTGCGTTTTTTTTTAATTGATCCAATTTTTGGATCACATACACGCACATATTAATCATAATTAATTTCTAATTCAAGTCGTTCGTTATTAAATATTGTATTTGTATCACCATCAAAAGTGTTCTGTTTTAAATCCGAAATTCCACCCGGTTATCTTGTTACACCAAGAGTATTTCATTTTGTCTTCAGCATTACATTTTTTAAAATATAATTTAACATTTATAATCACTCCATGGTACATACAGCATTTTTCATTCCTGAAGAAGTTACTTAATAATGAATTGTCGTTTTATTCAAAAGGATACAGTGAATCAGAGAGAGAGGGCACGTTTTTGAAGACATTATGGTCTATATCTAAATTAGCTGTTAGTCGGTTAAGATTTAGTATTTCCTGATTTTGTTTCAACATTAATGCATAAATTGAAGAAACAAGATAATTACCTACCAACCTTTAAGTTAGAATAATACTCAAATCTTTTACATCTTGAAGTTTTTGTATTCAAATAAGTTGAAAATTCCGTCGTTCGATGTCGAAGTAAAGAAAAACGCTGGGGGTGGTCGGTGGAGTCGGGGGATAGGACAGTATCCGAAATAGGTTTATTGTTATTGGCCTCAGTTTAACATGAGTCTTTCAATCGGATGTCACAGATGGTTAAATGGAGCTTTTGCATTGCTTGAGAAATTGTTACAAAATCTGATTTATTCTTATATCCAGATCTTGTAAAATCATTGCAGAGATATTTTGAATAAAATTGACTTCTGAAAAATTAACACAACAGAACAAACGAAATTTCAAATGTCACCAAACTTGATATAGACCTAAACAAATTTTGCTATGCATAACGTGTAACTATAGACTGAATGTAACAGACTCAAATTATGTACGTTATCTGGCCAGTTGAAAGTATCTCGATTTCCATTTCATTTCGAAAATGTTTAAGTTTCGTAAAACAATTTTACAAATTGCCTCACTCTGATTACGTAGTGACTGAATTTTGTGTCAAAATGACAAACAAGGCTGAAACTCATGTTAACTTTAGATCATTTGCAGTATGTAGTTGAAATAGTGAAATAGCTTTACAACGACTTTGACACTTGTAACCAGTAAATTAAATACGATTTACATTTTAAGGGATGGAAGACGACTTTTAAATAAATTTTATCACAAAGCACATGGGAATACCTCCTCAATATTTTGATTCAAATAATCTTATCATATAACTTTCACATTATAAAACAAACATTAGCGAGGTGCTAGTCAATTAAACGTATCCTTTCCAAGAAAATGGAGTGCATAAAAGTTCCGTATGATCATTAATTACATTTTGCCCACAGTGAGTTGCGGTCTGATGTGCTATGTGGATAAGCTACACAGTGTCTCTGGAGTGTCCCAATTAGTAGATGTATATAACACGCTTGAATGTCCTTTGATTCATGAAATGGTTTAAAATCGTTCCAACATTTAGCACAAGAATATTAAATAAAAGTATCTTTCTAAGGAATCAGGAATATCTTGTAGAATTATACAAGCACGGGATATTCGCATCACAAAATGCTCGTTTAATCCTTTTTGATTTATAGCATTCTTTCGTTACTTTAGTCATTTTATGATGTCTCAATAGAAATTTCTCTTTATAGCGACATACAAGACTCTTTATAAGGGAAATAGCTGGGTCAGTCTTATAACTGAATTGTGATAGTTACCTACCTTTTACTACAGTAATGTTTGTGACACTCTTAAACTAAAACCCGAAACAAGACTATTGCCTATCTATGTTACCTCTCTAACAAATTTAAAGACTATCAAATCATAAAGCAGCACTTTCATACATTTGGTTCTACATGCAATGAGTTTCGACGCTCTCAGCGCTTAAAAAAGGGATAAAGTTGACCAGAATGCTATGGCATTTGTTTAAATACAAAGGAAACAATATGCAATGAAATTACACGAAGAACCACCTAGCTATATATTGGTCAATATTTATAAACACCAACCTTCATAATTTTCTCTGTTCAAAAACCGAATCACAGTCTTTACTCTGGTGATTAATGTTGACTTTGTTGGGGGGGGGGGAGAAAAAAACTTGCTATTACCAAACCTAAAAACAAATGATGGTATCCTTGTATTAGACTTGTAAAATAATTACCGTGATGATGATCATCATTATTTGTTGGCCCCGTTACGACAGTAGTTGGGAAGATGGATATCATTACATTTAACATTTTATTTAATTTCGTTCGCACTGTGGTGGAAAGAATCAGCAGAGGGGGCGAATCCCACAACTTTTAGAAGCCTCCAAACGCCGAAATAAGCCCTTTATAAAACCCACGTTTCATTGTAAACGCAATTGTCGCCGTTTTGTTGTCGTCGTCGTCAGAAGGGGCTGAATCCCATAACTTCCAAACGCCGAAATAAAACCGCGAGGGTGCTTCGTTGTAAACATAATTGTCGCCGTTGTTGCTGCGTTTTGTTGTCGTCGCCCTCTCTGCTGCTCTCTAGCTGAAAATCGTATCTAACTCGACTCGAGGATATAAATTAAAAATTACTTATATTAAATAATGGTACACTCAGAATCTTACACAGCCAGGCTGTCTAGGGAGCGAGCAGAAGCACTTAAAAAATATATCCCGGTGAAGGAAAAGTTTAAAAGGGATGCGCAATCACAACAACAAGCACAAGCTGAGTATGCAATTGAAACAAGGGAATTATTTCAACCCGTCACTGCGGCCAATGAAAGGGTTTTAACTGCTATTAGGGATCCCGAAGAAAAAAGAAGTCTTGCTCAAATATTGCGAGTAGAATCCGGACCTGCTAGACGAAAAATGGTTGATCTTGAATCGAGATTTACCCCTGAGGGTATAGAAAAGATTGAGAGTTTTAAGCTGACAGATGCCCATAGCAGAAATACTTTTGGTAGGTTTGCTGCCGAAAGTTATCAGCGACGAGGTGAATATTTAAAACCTGGGTATGCTAAAAATGTAAAGAAAGATAATTGGGGTGACTGGTTGTACAAAATAGCTACGGACGATTATACCATAGATAAAACGGATGTTGGTTACCCATTTTTCACTAATGGAATGAGAGACTACGATGCAGAACAAAAACAAATGAAACGAGAGATAAAAGAGCTGCAGAAATCAACGCGTCAGCAGCAACTGGCGGAAAAACAAGAACAGCAAAAAATAATACGAGAGCAAAAACAACAGGAAGCACAGGAAAAACGGAGAATAGCACAAGAGCAAAAAATAATACGAGAGCAACAAGCAGGAAAACGTCAACCTTCTCCGCCGCAACAAGACCTTTCACTTCCTGCACCGTTGCAACAAATAGAGAAAAGAAAACGAGGAAGACCACAAAAAAAAAAACACCGGGGGCAATAACAGTGCCACATGTAGATGTATCTGTTCCATCTCCACCGCCAGCAACTCCTGATCCATCTTTGATGCCAAGGTCAATGGCATACATGGATATGTCTGATATGTCGCCAACTACTATTGATAATATTCGTCGTACCTACTTCCCTTCCCCACCATCTTCACCACCTACTTCACAAGGCCTTTCTAATCTATTTTTGGAGCCTGAACAAGGCGGCTCCGAACTGGGACCTAGTTCACCTGATCCTCCGCCACAGCCGAAAAAACCGTCGGGTAAAAAATCTCAACCTATTCTTACTTCTACCTTGCGGGAACAACAGCCACCACCCACTGGAGATGGTTTTGGAATTTCTTGCCCTGATAATATTTTCAATGATGTGTCTCAGCTAGAAGTTCTTATCGGAGGAAGACGTGCCGGAAACAACTCACCGGAAATAATTAATGAGGCCTCTGATATTTGCCGAAGATTATTTCAAGGTGGTATCATGGATTCTCACATATATCAAGAACTTGTCGATGAGCTTGTTGACAGCGATTAGATATATGACAAGAATATAACATGGTCATATATAACAGACATACACCTGCACAGATCAGAGCAGTAAACTCACGATTACCAATCTATAGAGCAACTTACGGAGACGGACTTGGCGATACCCTCAGCGATTATTTGCAGGATTGGCACCAAAGTTGGGTCCACTTGCAAAACAACTATCTATGAAAGCCATTAATATTGTTGGTGAAAAAGCTCCTGGTGCAACTGTTGGTGCTGTTGGCAAAGCACTCTCGGCAATCAAAGAAAGACTAGCGCGACTAATGAGACGCAAACCGATGAAATTACCAACCACCGAAACCATGCCCGAGGATGTTAGTAAAATAATAAATCAAGCCGCAAATCAAAAACTAGCGGCGATGGAATCCGACGCGCAAAGAAATATTACAGCAAATTTAATAGCGGGATCATCCATTTGAAATCACACGCAGTAGTATAAAATGTTCAAACTGATATCCGATACATCATTCAATATGGATGAGCCGGTCGAGCGAGACAGATCGGTGCGTGATTATCAATTTTATTCCTACGATGCAAGAGATCCAAATCAGAAGGGGCGTATTGAACTTCAAGTTCACGATACAAACAGAGATTTCTTGCCATCTGATGCGTTTATTGAAGTAGAAGGTAAACTTACAAAAGCGGATGGTACTAACTACGGTGCCAGTGACCGAGTTGGTTTTGTCATCAACGGGATAATGGCATTGTTTAGCAGCGCGCCGCGTACATGATTGATGGGAAAAATATCGAAAGAATTAAAAATGACGTCGATGTTGCCACAACAATAATTGGTCTAGCGAGATATTCTGATGATTACATAAGATCAGCTGGGCCATCAATGATGTTTGCAAAGGATATCACCGATAACGCTAATCATAGTCAGTATATTAAATTACTTACGCCAAGGAATACTGCGGTTGATAATCAGGTAGAAGATAACAACCCCGACCGCGAAGCTAGACCAGGTGATTCCTTTGAAGTTATAAAAAAATATTAGCGAAACTTATAACCTGGGATTTGCAACACGTCGAACAATGCTGTCAGGGCGGCCTACCAGAAATTTTTCAGGCGCGATTCCACTCACTCACATCTTCGGATTTTGCAGAGATTTCCGAAAGGTCATCTTTGGGGCTAAACACACAGTAATGCTTCATAGAAAAGGCGACAGTAATGATGCGATCTGGAGAGGAGTTGGTGTTCCTGATGCTGGTATGGTAACATTAACAAAACTTTCACTGTGGATGCCAGTGCTAACTCCATCAGTCACAGAAGAGCCACGACTGCTCTCTTTCATGAATCAAGGTGGTAAATCATTGCTATCATGGCTTACAGTGACCACAGACACCGTCTCAAGTCAAGTTAGGGATGTGTTTACTTGGCATATAGCATCACAACAAGGAGTTTCTGCACCACGACATATCTTTATTGCGCTTTCTCGGACGTGTAATCAACTAAGGTCTCATATGATATTTGACAGACTTAACGTTACTGAGGTTTCGCTGAGAATAAACGGCCAGCAAGAACCATCCGAAGATATATCACTGAGTTACACAGATAATCATGTGGCGCGCGCATATCATCGTTTGCTGACATTCGTGGCGCGTAACCTAAATATAGATACTGGCACATAAATATCACAGCTTGATTTCACAAACTTGTATCCGATTTATTACTTTTCGCTGGAGCATCTTGACTTGTCCAAGCAGTCTGTTGTTGATATTCACTTCCGAGCTCGTGTCGGCGAGTTACAAGTTACCGCGGCTGGTCCTCCAGTTGTTCACGGGGATTACAGAGCAATCGCGGTCATACTCTCCGACAAAGCAATGTTGCTTGAAGGTATTAGTGGCCGAATGAGAATCGTTGACGCACCAGTAGAAAACATGTAGACAATTAGATCAATCGCAAAATTATAAGAAATGTCATACAGTCACGTTAATGTCACTCTGACTCCTGGTCAGGCTAAAAAATTACAATCGAAGAACGCAAGCATATGTGAGACAAAAATAACACTAAAACATGATCAAATCGCAAATGGTGGTCCAAACAAACTGTCATTAACTAAAACACAACTTAATCATTTCAATAAGGCGAAGCAAGCGAAAACTGGGACTCATCTTGATTTTTCTTCAGCCGCGGTCAAACATGGTTAAAACCGGCGGTATATTTCCTCTTCTCGCGGCAATACAAGCGTTGATAGACGCTGATACCCCAGCTGTTGCTAAAGCCGATGCGCTAGGAGCTGTTGGAACCGCTGCTGGAATGGCACTAAAGAAAGCCACAGGGAAAGGATACAAAAAAAGGGACGAGGGCTAAGACTTCCAGGAACTCCACCATCATGGTACCCAAAACGGTTCTAAGTGTTTTTACTCCGATGTCCAATTTTGATTTGCTCGATGCTGTTAAACAATTAAATATAAAAAATTTCAGAGGCGTCTTTATGTGAGATCAATTACCACAACAACCGAATAATCCAGAAACAGGAATTATTAATCTCGATAACAGCGATGGTCCAGGAACTCACTGGGTTGCTTACGCGATCGATCCACGTGGAATCATCTATTTTGATTCGTATGGGTTAGCACCGCCAGTTGAATTTCTCAAATACACAAAAGACGTCCTCGCGTCAGGGTCAAAAGTTTGGTACTCAGCGCTGCCAACACAAACACTAACCGATCCTCCGACATGTGGCCGTGAAGTATTAAATGTTCTTGATGCGATATCAGCGTCAATCAAACCATCTCACAAAGTTGTGCACAAGTATACCAAGGGTCGATTTAAACAGTTTTCTATCAAATAATGGTTGATATTTACGGAAGATCTCTTCTCAACAGAAAAGTGAAGCGCACCGACGTGGATTTATCAAAAATATGCGACCAAGGATGAAATCGATAATCTTTTAAGTCTGACTGGAATAGACCCGGATGAGGTTGTTATTTTTCAGGACCGGCACGTTCACTGACAGCGGAAAAATTAGAGATTCGCTGATATCAATCGCGGCGCTGCGAGATGATACGCAAAAAGCTGCAGGGGAACGTGTAAAAAAGACCGGTGATACAATGACAGGTGAACTCAGCATGAACGGTAACAAAATAGTGGTTTAAAGAGATCCACCATCGCCGGAAGATGCCGCAAATAAACAATATGTTGACGCCATTGACGGTAATCTAACCACGTTGCTGGCCGAGTATGATGTTTATGTAAACCCGTTTGCAAGACTTCGAAGAAACTTTCAAAAAACCGATGATGCCACGGATAAGTTCTTTGGAACTCCTCCCGTCATCGACATGAAACTTTCTGATATCAAGACCAACATTAACACGATCAAACAAACACAGCAAGATATCGTATCGGGAATTCCTGATATCGTTAACAAAACCAATTTGATTAAAGTCCCCACTGGAGTTACTCCCGGGCATATTGCCAACATAGTATACACGATATCATCTGGATTTGCAACATGGTCTAAACAAAATAATACTATCAAATATACAGCAACAGTCACTGGAGTGTATAGACTGTCTGTGTTCAGTGCCGCTAAATTTGACATTTTTACAACATATCCATGGAGATATTCCACTGACAAGTATTCCGAGGTTGTGACTATAATAATAAATAGCGGAACCGAAGAAACATTTATACTGGAATCCGCCGACAAGAAATTAACCGCAACATCTTACTGGTGGTGTTTGGAATTTGTAACTGAAACACCTCAATTGTTTACTGCGTAATATAATAAAATCTCGCTAATGAAGGCAGCATCAACGACAACACTGGATGCTCAGCAATCTGGATACTCAGTAATATAGATATGATCAAGTACGCGAATGGCAGTCAGAGTTAAAAAATACCATCAACGAATGCACAACAAAGGTAAAAAAATACATACGGCGTGTGATCGTGTTAGACACAATTGTGTATTCAGTGTCCACATGAGTTGCATCTACGGGCGTGTCATTGTCTGCGTTAACACCAGTGACAACTGCAATCGCGGTCAAAATTACAGTTTCAACATTAACGACAATTGCAGGAATTGCTAATATTATCGCCAAAAAAATATCCTCATGCGCGCTAACAAAATTGCACGAGTATGAAAAGTTAAACAGCGCGTCCTCGAGCGCCTACTCAAAATTGTCGTCGCTGATATCATCCAGTCTCGATGATACAACAATATCAGATTCCGAATTCGCGCAAATGGCAAAGATGTATGAAGACTACACTGGTCATTTGAAGCGACAAAAGATAAATAACAATGTCAGCGACATCGACGGAATTGCTTCAACAGATAGTCGAAAATACAAGGTTGAAACGAACTTCTTTAATAACAGTAACTTCAACTAAGCCAGAATTCAGTATTAATTTTTCAACTGCGATTCCAGTAAGCGAGATCGCGTTAGCACAATTACGAGTATATCACAGTTGGCCCAATATCAGATGAAAGTCGTTTGGTGGATTGCCAGCAAATAATTCACTGGTATTTGCATATAAAAATAAACCCGATGGCACACCAAACTGGAACGTCATTGGGTTACCAACCGAGTCTTATCAAATCGAAGAAATCAATGAGGAATTACAACGTCGAATAAAAAATATCACAAGAAATGAATCTAAGATAACAATAACTGTTCATGAGCCAACGCTGTCTTCTGCCATCCAAATAAGCACCCCAGACTACGCCGTGGATATATATAATAGTTCGATCAGAACAGTGCTAGGATGGCCCGAAAATCCACCCGAGGCGCCACCGCATCCATCTGAACCGAAAAAAGTCTGATTTTACCTCCGACGAAAGATCGTATCATAGTTATATTCCAAAATATGAAAACAATCCGTTATCGAAAGCCATAAATGTTAAATCGGATGTGGGCAGATTTGTTACCACATCGGGTAGTATTAAGCCTTGGACGTGGTATAATGGATCACCGCTGCGAACGTATATTGAGCAAGATATCAAAATTACTTTTGAAGATATTAGGCGCGAGTATGAAACGCAACAAAAAAAATTACATCAAATATTAACCGAGTATCTCCTTGACATGAAATTATCAATCAAATAGAAATATTAAATCAAATACAATTTGATTTTGAATTTATTCATCAAAGGATTATAACAACAGGTAAATCAGCCTTTCTCAGTTATTATAAAATAACAGAGGCGGATTGGCCAAATTTTAACTATCCGGGATATAACGCAGACGAACTAAAGAAATCGACTGACAAAATTTTTAGTGAGTTCTTTGATGACATACTTGCACAACACAGAAAAACACTTTCCGTGCCAACTATCCTCAGACACAAAAATGACCCTGAAGGGCAAGGCCGGCATGTATCTCCGGGCATCGTAAATATAACTGAAGTGGTCGCAGTCAATCTTGTGTGTGATGTCATTGATGGCAGCTACAGCACGGACACGACAGTATCAAATCAGGCCCAGCAAGGATTTATTCTTTATTCATTTACTCCGAAAGATATACCACCTGGATTTCTGATTGTGCAAGAGCCGATCAATCCGGTCTATCTTTGATGTCATAATCCGTGGCTGACCAGAATAAATTTCACGCTGACAGACCAGCGTGGTCACCTTCTTGATTTACGGGGTGAAATACTACATATTAGTCTGCTGGTAAAGTCTTAGGACTTTCAATCGTAAAACTATTTTTAGTCTTACAGTAAAAATATTTTATTTTATATATATTTTGTGCACACTGCCCGATTTGCTAATTTTGATAGGGTATTTACTAGTAAAAATCACAGAAATCGACCAATTTCTCAATTTTGATAGGGTGTTTACTAGTAAAAATCAAAGAAATCGACCAATTTATCAATTTTGATAGGGCGTTTACTAGTAAAAAAATCATGCGAATTTAGTAAAAAGCAAACAAAAAATATATTTTTACTGAAAAATCGTTTACGATTTAACAATTAATCAAGCAAGTATTATATAATGTATCACCGCGTGAAATGTTTCATACATAATAAAGAACTTCTTGATGAAGCTGTCAGCGGGGAAAATGTTACCCCGGAAAAAATAATTGTTGATGAATACGGTAATGACGATTTTATACTGACTGATACGCAACTACAGCGACTAAAAAAAGATCATATTGTCATCGGGCATTGCGGTATACATCAAATTTTAGAACATATACGCGTATTTAGATCTTAGATTTATAAATCTTAAATATGTACCACCACATAAATGTTTTCGCGTATGACAAACAAGCGCTGCAGCAAGCAGTTAGGGCTGCATTTGCACAAGAAGAAATTAACGTTAAATTTATTATTGACGAATACGGAGACAAAGACTTCTTACTAACACAGCAACAGTTATATAGTCTCAGACGCGAGCATATTATTTCAGCTGTATGCGACAGAGATCAAATTCTCAATTATGCACACTCCTGCATTAAACCCCACTGACTAAGGAAAATACTGTCTAACTCAGACTGATGCAAGTAAAAAAGGTAATATATTTTTTTTGCTTTCAATTTCATTTCCAAGTACTTGACTTAATCAAAGTGAGGTATTTACTTCCTTGATGCTTGACTTTGTCAAGATGAGGTATTTATTTCCTTGATTTCGTCATCCTTGACTTCGTCAGCGGACATACAATTTTTTAACCTCCTTACACGAGTATTTATTATCTTTTTTATTTCATACTCTTGAGCTAATTCCAACCTAATTTTTTCAATGCACAAGACAATGAAACAAATTCATTTATTTGTGATTCTTCTACTGTAGCCAGCGATTTATACAAATTAGCCTGAATTCTTTTTATAAATCGATACTGAGCAGGAAGAATATAACGCCCTGCGCATTTAGCTTCATGTAGTGATTCAAAATCAGACATAATTGTTTCAGAATTTAGCGATATATTAAATCCGCGCTCTTCTAATCTTTTAATATTAGCAATCACATCAATGATATTTTCGTAATTCATATATATAATATTATATATTAAAAGAAAAAATTGATACCACATCTCCTTGAGTCTCTAGCTTACCCAGATGATAGGCTACCAAACTCAGGAACGGAAACACAACCCCCATGTGAGCCCCTAACCTGTCAAATAACAGTCTAGAAGGCCCAGAGGGAGTGTTTGCGAAAGACGAGACATTCCCCATGTTGTGCATCTAGCTTACCCAAATGATATGCCAGCAGGTTCATATAGGGACAGTACAACATATAGCATTGTAAAGCTTCTAAAGTGCCACCGCATTTTAGCAAGCTTACAGTAGGACAGTACAACATATAGTATTTACATGTATTTACATTTGTAAACTCCTAAAGTGCCACCGCATTTTAGCAAGCTTACAGTAGGACAGTACAACATATAGTATTTACATGTATTTACATTTGTAAAACTTCTAAAGTGCCACCGTATCTTAGCAAGCTTACAGTAGGACAATACAACATATTAGTATTTACACTATTACACATAGTATTTACATGTATTTACAGTAGGGTGTAGTATAGTAACTAAGGACGGCAAAGACAGATACGGGGTTATATTCTACGCCCTACAAAGTTGCACACCCTCCCCCAAAATCAATCCCGCGGAGTGGCAAAATGTCACCCCGTCAGGGTGATAACGCGGAAAGTTGTGCAACTTTGTTGGGTTTCGAAACCCCGTACATAATTCGGACGCTATAGTATATAAACCGACTGATACTTGGAAGTTCAAAAATAGCTCACTCGGTTTTTTGTACCTGTTTTCTTAAATATAATCGCAGAAAAAATACAGATGAACCATAAACCGAACAAATGTAATGAAATAAGGATTTAATCTGTGAAAAAAATATTATTTATTGTACACCCGCCCGTGTTGACAGTTTTTGATAAAGTCACCTTGACGAAGTCGAAGGGGAAGTACTTGGAGACCGTGTTGTGATCGTATAGGTAACACGGAGAATTGCTTACCTGTTTGTAGTATATATCGTTACAGTTAACAAGTTCTGAAATAAATTTAAATTCTGAACTGGATTTTAACACAGAATTTGAAAAATACCTGTACTTGTAAACGCGGAAGTGTTATAGACTGTGACTCAATTGTTATACCGCTCTGGGTATTGCAGAGTCTCAAGGAGTGTTGCGCAATCACCTTGACAAAGGGAGGGAACTAATTGCATGAGATATGCTTAACGGAGTTATCTCCCATTTACATTAAAAATCCTCGGATTTTAGTGAAGTAAGCAATGAAAAACAATTTTCTGCTTATATGTTTTTGAGAGGACAGATTTGTTCACTTTATCTGCCACACGCTGAACCGAACGCGGGTTAATACCGAAATACTTGGCAGCTGAGTTCATCGATTGAAATATTTTCACTTCACAGGTACTTATGTTGAAAGATCTGACAGCTCTTCTTGCAACGTTCTTAAATTTACCGGTACCTCCTCGTGCAGAACTCTCACCCTGCGTGATGGCTCGTAGATTAGATAATCCATTATTAAGTCTTTGTCCATCAATGTGACCAATTACAAGACCGTCTTCGATCTTCCCCACACTCGAACACGAACCTGTGATTATAATAGTTTTTATCCTCAGCAGCCTTAAATTTAAGATAACCAGAATTATTAACAACACCAACTGGTTTTTTCAACCTGCAATGTCTGACTATTCCATCACGATTCGCTTCATAATTCTTAACGATAGGATGTGAGACAAATTCTTGGCTCATTTATATAATAATGTTTTTGTCTAATTTATAACTTGTCTGAAAACTTAGTTATATAATCGAGCTCGCATTTTAGCGCAACGTCGTTATTTTTTATTTTTTTTTAATATCGCTTGAGTTCACGGTATCTCTTTCCTCCGCAAATTGCACATAACTGTGTTTTACTCCTGACCCCAACACCACATCGCAGGCATGGTATTGGCCCTAAACTCCCCCTTCGGACGCTTTGGGAATGTTTCCCGCAGAATTCTTTTCTGCAGAATTTATTACAAGGAATTACGGATCCAACTTGAAGCCACTTGCCTTTATTCATTATATATAATATTTCTTATCTAAATGTTTGTCTTAAATATAATATGGAGGAGTTTGAAAGATTATCTGCCATTGGCACCGGGAAAGCTTCTAGATTCGATCTTGACAGACTAACCCCTGACTCGCGGAGACGAGCCCTGACTGATCTGTTTGATATTATCAGGAATGCCAAAAAAGAATTTCGTAACGACGGTGCATCTCACGTATGGTCCACATTTAAAATTATACGCGACACTGACTCTGTCAATGTTGACTCTGTCAAGGACGCTACAATGAATGATGCACGAGCGAAAACAATTATTGATTATCTCTTTGATAGTCAGAAATATTTTTTCAGAATAAAATTTATTGTGCAAGCAGATTCCGATACATGGATTACCCGTGACAAAAATGACCCTGTCCTTGCTAATGGAAAAACCATTCTGTTAAGTAAAGATTCCAAACCAGGAATGCTGACTGGGATTGATAAACTATATTACGCTCGAGCGTATCCTGTGACCGTGGTCATTTATGGAATCTATCCGATAAAAAAAAACAAAAATCAATAAACTCACCCCAATGAGATTGTCAAGGCTGAATTGTGTAGCCGAGCGAGTAATGGAACATTTTAAAAATGCGATGCACGGAAACAGTCTAACTGATCTAAGACATTCCAAGATAGCAGCGTGGGCTGAAAAGGTCAAAGGCACAGGAGCATCAATAAACGATGTCGCCGAGCTAGAAAAAGCATTAAGATTTCCCATAACCGTAACAATTATAACAGAGGAAGTATCATACAAATCGAAATATAATCGATATGGAGCTCCAATAAATATCATTGATCATAACGCTCACGCTTGGACTAACGCAGTTACGATATTTCCGCGGGATTGTGTTGTGAAATATTATTCGGGAAATGTATTTGATTTTATTAAACAGATAAGCAAAAACGACCTTGTGTCGATGTGGTTGGTTAAAGGTTCCGAAGATGACGAGTATGATCAATTTGTAAAATCTAACGGTGAATTATACCGGACGGAATCTCTGCAACAACAAATGAAAAAACTCGCAGAAAAATATATGAAAATCGAAGATTTTAAAAACACTGAGCAGTTATTAACTAACTGTTTTACAGTTCCACGTGTTGCTGCTCACACCGCCAGAGAAAGAAATTCGTGGAGACCAACCCGAAGTGAGTTTCTCGAAGACAAACAATTGAGTTGTGTCGAGTATGGACACGGTGGTATGTGGAATACCGAGTATGACCACAGCGAGATGATTTCCGTGGATATGACTGCGTGTTATCCGGGAAGCTTTCTCGGGATGGGCGAGTGTAACGAATACTTTAAAAGATTTGGACATCCCACGAACTCGATGACACGAGTTGCTATAACTGGCCCTTTACCCGATTTTTCCCTGACAGGATTTGCTCGTGTGACGTTGTTTGAATTTGCTAAAGAGCTTCATCCGTGCTGTTATGCTTGGTTTGGGAGACACTTTAGTGAAAAGCGTTGGGCACCAATAGTGTTATTGCGATATATGCTTGACAGCCAAATGCTGGTATCGTTGACTGTCAGTGAAGCAATCATATCATATCGACCGCAAACTTCAGTTTGGTTACCAACACCGGAGCGTATCAGTCTCGATGAAGTCAATGAAGAATATGCACGAGAGAGTCCAAATACTACCATGGATGTCATTGTCGGTGAGGCTCCTAAAGTTCTTAAGATTAAACTCAGCAATAGTGAAAAATCAGCAAAGTATCTCGGGAGAAGAATAATCGGTAAATTTACTCAAGGTGGCGCATATGATCATAAACTACATCATTCACGATTGATTATCGATGACGCTGAATTAAATTTTATAATTGCTGATGCCACTGCGAGAAATATATTTTGTAATCGGGTGGACGCGCTCTTGTCCGACGGGAAAAAGTTAGGCACAATTGTAAGTTATATTAATGGAGAATCACCTCAATACACACATTTAAGATCTTCGATGCTGGCTTATGTTTCTATAAATTTACTATCAATGATAAATCGATTTCCCAACACTGCAGTTAGAGTTGCAACGGATTCATTTTACCTAAGTAAAAGATATTTAGAATCATTGGCTCGTTTTACAAGCACTGATGAATCATGGAGTTCGTGGAGAATAAAAAACATGTTACATGGATATTGTGAATCCGCTGATGTTGAAATTGAGGATGATTATTGCAAATCAGAATTATCAGAAATGTCGAATGCACCAGCTGTGTATGATCCAATCACCAGACACAAAACTGTTTATTTGAACGGACCGGGTGGGTCTGGTAAGACAACTCAAGAGATTGAAATTTCTATATTCAGATATGATTGTGCTAACACCTACACACAGACTAGCCAGGGAGATGAAACAACGAGGAGTTAATTCTTGTACTTATCACAGCTTTTTCAAATATAGCGGCGGTGTATGGACTCCAGATCGAATGGGAACAAAATATACTCCTGAGAAAATAATTTGGGATGAGATATGCACAGTGTCGTTAGACATATTAAAATTGTTCCTGGATTGGCTGCTAACAAAAAATACAGCTGTGATAATGTGCGGCGATCACGGTCAGCCACCACCTTTTGTTGGTCCATCTCCGCATTTGTGGTTAAAAGATTTTGTTGATTATTATGAAGAAGTGTCTGATGATCATAGAGCACTTGATGCAACGTTGAAGGAATTTAAAACATTAATCAGATTACAACCGAATAAAATTCAATGTGAAATCATGCGCGAGATGATTCCTGAAACTTCAATGAGCTACTTTTGGAAAACGTGGAAACCAAACGATTTGATAGTGGCAAGTAGAAAGATAGTCAGAGACACACTTCAACAGCAGTTATTTCAATTACAACAAGAAAAGTTTCCAATGTTGCCAACGCCGCTGTGTTATAGACCAGCTGATACGCGGTTACAGAATATAGATGTTGATATACCAGGACAGTCAAGGAAACAGAATTTAGTATTGAATGATATTGTGCTAGTTGACACTGATACTGCTAAAGACGCACTGCGCATGAGTAAATCCCCGTGGACGCTAGGATACGCAATGACGATACATTCATCTCAAGGACTGACTATCAGTGATACAACTGTCTGGATCGTTGATGATCGAATCGAATGGTCAAACTTGGTTTACTTATCTGTGTCCAGAGTGAGAAGAATATCTCAACTGCGAAGAATTGTCTTGGAAGAGTCAATAGCTGATAGCGATGAGAACAACAGCGACATAATAAGAAAAAAATTAGCCGGTTACAAACAGAGTGACAAAAAAATAATCGCGATTTCGACCTTGATGTTGAATTTATTAACGCGCTAAAACAACAACAGAATAATCACTGTGCGAGCTGTAATTGTATAATGTTATGGTGTAATAAAAATCCAAGACAATTTACCGTAGATAGAAAAGATAATAGTCGCGGTCATACACACGATAATGTGATGCTGACCTGTCTTGAATGTAATCGAAGTCGTGGTGCAGGCACCCTTGGTGCTAGTTAAGTGATCGGGGTGGTAAATGTGTGTCCTCGGGAATTACCTGTAATTTCTCACGTGTGAATCCACGTTGAGGAACAGTCGAATCCAGCCCGTAGATTGCTGGTCTACCAGTGGATCTTGTTATGTTAGATATCTTGTGTGCGGTAATACTCCAGATAGGATCAGTCGCTCTTTTTTTACCACCTTCAAGTTCACCTGGTTCATATAAATATCTCACAGTTACATTACCCAGTATTGGTTGTGCTGAAAAACCACGTCGTTGCTGCACAGGTACATGTCCTTTTGTGACTGCGATGGCAGGTTTCATGTTGGTTGTTCGAGTAATTTCATTATTTAGCGCAGCTATCACGCTTGGTAATCTTGCAACCCATTAGCGATCTCTTGTCCTGAATAAATTCCTTCGCGTACTGATATCCAAATAACCGCTCAGCACGTGTTCGATTAAACCGCTCAACAATTGCCTGATCACGGTGAATTGCAGTATGTCCTCGCCTGATGGTGACATTATGTTGCTTCATCAGTGATGATACTTCGCCTTGAAATTCTTTGCCAGGATCAACTTGCAATAGATTTGGCCATCGTAGAGGTCCTCGTTGATACATTCGTTCAAACGCAGAAGCAACCACAGATGCTGTTTTAGTCGCTAACGGTTCCGCATCTTTGTATCTACTTGCAACATCAACTACAGTTAACCCGTACTTGTGTGTTCGGCGACGAGTGGTATCATGTGGCAGAAATAATATATCAGCTTGATGAACTTCATTGGCACACTAACATCAAAATGCGCAAAGTGAATTTGTTTAGGCGGCGGTTGGTAAATTTGCCATATTGCCTGTTTGGATAACCAACCCGCTGCAGCATCACGTGTGACTTTTGCTGCGTTGGCAAACTTGCCGATTGCTGCGCTACCTCTCCAGTATCCTCTTGGAGAATAATAAATCGACTCCATTATAATTAATTACCAGCGCCTAATACAAGCTTAGATTTCATCGCAGATTTTATTAACCAGCTTGCTAACCTCTCCTTGGAAGATTTATCAGTGATGGCATTTAACGCGTGAATTAATTTCACATCCGCGAGATGGCGCTGTTGCAAATCCTTACTTCGGTAAGCTACATCATAAGCGTGGCATGCGCTATCGATAGCATTTATCGGATACTCACCTGGTTTTGGTTGATCTTGGTCATCAAGTCTGATATCAAGTCGGGTTCCAGGACCACAGTAATTATATCGTGGGAGATGTTTTTGTTCTGGGTATTTAGCCCACGGAGCTCCTGGTAACTTTCCTAACTTGGCTGCGAGATCACCTCCTTTTTTGTTTACTTGACTTTGATTTTGGCTTTGATTTTGGCGCTGACTTTGGTTTTGGCGCTCCACCTGACGCAATAAATTTAAACTTTTGTGCCGCATCGTTCACACTTGCCTGTAAGCGCTTGTCGATTATTTTTTGTTGTAGTGGTTGCTATGTCTGCAGTTGGGGTACGTGCTCTACATTTCACACAAAATAAATCCATATTCTTTTATAATATATCTAATGGAGATCACTAACTTTTCTGCTACAAAACGACGAGAGCCAATCAAACATAACTCGGCGCTACCAAATTCAATTCGAATGATAATTATAGGCCCATCTGGGAGTGGTAAGACGCAGTTGTTACTTAATTTAATAATGAAGTGGATGAAGTGGGATAAGTTGTATTCGGTAGCTCCATCTGTGGACGATCAGCGATGCTACAGCGTGTTAAAAGATTTTAATGAAAGTGTAAAGTCGCTAAACGATGGTGATGATGTTGTTGAATTTATTACTAGTATTGATGAATCACCAAGTATCGATGATATTGATGGGAGAATTAACAATTTAGTCGTGTACGACGATGTGATATTGGACAAACAATCAAATCCCGCCAGGATATTCTCACGCGGCAGACATAAAAATGTGGATGTGATTTATGTAACTCAACGATATACACAAATCCCGAAAGTGATTGGGGACAACTGTACCATACTTGCGCTGTTCAACGGCGTTGACACACACACGTTACGAAATATACATCAGACTTGGTGCAGCGGCGATATGGATATAAATAAATTTAAACATTTCTTTAGTCGTGCTCAGACAAAACCACATGGGTTTGTATCGATAAATTTACATGATCCTCGAACACGATATCGAGTCGGGTTAGATACGATTTTCAGCTAGAGAGCAGCAGAGGGGGCGAATCCCACAACAAAACTCAGCAACAGCGGCAACAATTATGTTTATAACGAAGCGCCCTCGCGGATTTTTTACGGCGTTTGGAGGTTGTGGGATTCAGCCCCTTCTGACGACGACGACAACAAAACGGCGACAATTGCGTTTACAATGAAGCGCAGGTTTTTATAAAGGGCTTAATTCGGCGTTTGGAGCCTTCTGAAAGTTGTGGGATTCGCCCCCTCTGCTGCTAAAGATCTTTGCAGCTAAAGTCATTGAGAACAACATGTCAGTTTTTAGACGCTCAATATCTTACATCTGCCCATTAAAATCAATATCAGGATAGATAAGAAAGATAAGATAGATCGTAAATGTGAGGTTGGATAATAACTACCATTAAAAAAGACGAATGACTTATACGAAACGAAGGTATCAGCTTCCAGCTAGATCTTGGTCATGTCAAGAACAAATAAATAGTATCTCTCTATATACGACACCTTTCCATTAAGATATTTTGTAACCACTTAGGGTGAATCTGTAACTGTTAAGTTAGCATACCTATAATCCATCTGAACTCTTTTATGTGGCGTATATGATTACTAGAAAAACCCTAGATATTTTTGGCTAAATGAATCGTATATGAGGAACAAGAAATACTCATTATTGTAAGGATCATTATGACAAGGCACTATGATTGGTTTATATGTCTTGTGGATGATATTTATGTTCTTTTGTTTTATGTCATGTACATAACACGCTCATTATAGTTCATGTTTAGTTGCTGTTTTAATCATACTGACTCTAAATGCATCTTAATTTATATATTTATTATAACTATTATTTTTTATAAATAAGCAAAAGTGATAACTGTATGCATAAATATGACGATTACTAATGAATACAGTCTTACATAATTGCTCTGTGAATAGCAAACTTAATATGTGGAAGTTGTCTTGATTTGCGCAGTATGTTTCCAAACAGTATACGATGGGTATTTGAAACGTTATTAATAGTTTGTTATAACTTTGTTGTTCCTTTGAACATGTCAATCAATTTATAACACCCTTCGATAGAAAAAGAGAATGCTCTACAAAATGATCTGCAGCTGCACGTACAGCACGCCAGACACCTGACAATTATCATCGCAGAAGGAGAACTATTCTGCTACCATGCAAAAAACATGCCGTAACATCCGAACACTATAAGGTCGCTTTCCAGCTGATATTAGGCAAACTTGGATAAATTTTGCAGGTATAATTTTATGTTATGTGCTACAATGTTAAGGTGATTTTATCATTTTAAAGATGGCAGCGAATCCATGGCAGATGACTCGCGTACTGGAAGACCCTTGTTAGAGATTGGTGAGCGGGATCTGGTTGCTATTATGGTGACAAATGATGAATATGCTGAATGCATAGTGGAAGATATTTCTATTATAAATGACATTGATTCGTCAGCTCTGTTTAATATATTGAACAATCATTTAGAGCTCAGAAAAACTTGTACAAAATTGGTATGGCGCTTGTTGACGGCTGATCGAATACAGACGGGTTGAAATCGCCAAACATCTACTCGCAGATATGAAAATAGTAACCATATACACTTGATTGAGACTGTCACAGGTGACGAGACATGGATTTAATTTGTTGAACCCGACTCAGAGAAAATAATGGAGATTGAATAGGAGAAATGTATACTGGACTACAAATGGCTCATTGTGGTAGGACTGTCGATGCGTAAAACCAAGTACGTGTGCCTGACTTTGCTAATGTCACTAGACAATTTAATGCATCCAGAGTGTTTCCAAACGTAGTAATTGAATAATCCGACCTAGACAGTGTGTAGAGGTGCACGAGGAATAATTTGAGGGGATGCCCTGGTGTACTGTTCACTATTAAACAATTTTGTTATATCGCGCATCAATATTCCGAAGTTTTAAGTACCCGTGATTTGTCTGGTGGCCATGTTCTCGCCAACTGTTTAATGGCTATTGTTAAGGAAGTGTCCTCTATTATGCTCAGAGGGAATTTCGCGATTAATAAGCAATGCGGCATTTGAACATTTCAGGCATGACCACTTATGCATTAGAGAGCCTCAAGTATCAGTTAGCTTATGTATCCGTGGTTGTATTTTAAGACTTCAGAGATGCACCTCCAACACGAAAACTGATCATAAGGCAGAATTATATATCAAATTATATACAGACTTAAATTATTGGCCCTATAATTAGTTAATTTTTAACAATTAAACCTTTCACAGCTACAAGAAGGGGGATACGTAATGTAGATTGGCACTCTAGCTACCAATCTTTAGATTTTTCATACTCTTCTACACAGGAACTAGTAAGTAATGATTAATTCTTGAGATTATTGACCATTGGGTCTTAATAACCTTCACCTTTTGTCAAAGTATGAGATCTTGAACTTACGTACTGCGCATAAATAATTTCTTATTAGACTTACCATAATAATGACATATGACCTATATAGACCAACATCTATGTTTCTTCTTTAATCTAAGAGCAGCGAATCACAAAATTTGGCCATTTAACCTACTCTTGAAACAACGTTGCCGTGCAAAACCCAAGTCACAACGACCTTAACCTTTGACAGCTTGACCCAAGAATAAATAAACCCTTCTCTTGAAGTACAAGCCCACCAGGAACTTTGATGAAGGCAGGTGGTCAAGAACGGACCTTTGTGTATTGAAATCATTTTTCACTTTTGATCCACACAGACCTTGATCTTTGACCTTTTGGCCCTCAAATCAATAGGTTTCCACCTTTCTCCAAGTGCAGTCGGAGTAGAATGAAAACAGGTATATCAAGTGACCGACCCTTCTATCCTCTAGCTAAAAAACATATGCTTGCAACGAAAGATGGGGGATTATCCAGTCGACAAAGATACATTTACCACCTTTCAACACTTCTAATCAATAGGGTATTTACTCGTATAATATTGGTACAAATATTTGGAAAAGATGTTAAAAATGGGTTTACCGAAAGGTGCGTGATATAAGAGAGATTGCTTATACAAAACCATTTTATATGAGGATAGTCATTTATATGTCCTTCATTATAAGCCTTAGAATATTCATTATCAGTAGAGTCTGCTGATCATACTGAATTACCATTGTATATGAACTCAATCCACAGTTAATATTAGCATAATCATCTGAGTCATGTTTTAGCATCATTAGAGTCATCAAACCCAGCATCAACAGAGTCAACAGCGTTAGCAGAGCTAATAAGTTTATAATTACTACTATTATCACTATAAACATTTATACCACTATGCCAATCATTATCACCACTACAATTTCACCACCACTACTACGATTACCACTAGCATCACTTTCACCAGTTTTACCACGATTACCACTATTACCAATTTGCCACAATTACTACTTTTACCATTCTTATCACTATTACAACTTTTATCACGTCCGCCTCGGATGCGCGAGGTCGCAGGTTCGAAACCCGGCCGAGTCAAATAAGAGACTTATAAAAATGGTACTAACAGCTGCCTCGCTTGGCGCACATCTTTAACAAGTTAGTGTTAGGACTGGTCGGCCTGGTGTCAGGATAATGTGACTGGGTGGGACTTCGTGCTACATGTCTTCGGCATGATGTCCTAATGCTAGACATCACTACAAACTGTCATATTGCAGACATCGTAGTGATATGACTGAACAATAGCTAAAGCTACGTTCAAAATCCAAAACACACAAACACCACTATTATCGCAAAAACACTACTAAGATTTTTACCATAATTACTGCTACTACCACAATTACCATTATTACCACTAATGCCACTTTTACCACTATTGTCATAGCTACCACTAATAACAAAATCTGCCACACTTGCTGCTATCACCATTATTACTACTAGTATCACGATTACCACAGTTACCACTTTACCACTGTTAGTAGTATATAGGGACACCCTAGCAAAAACGGTCCATGCACTCTGGCGTCAAGGGGAATTTAACATGTGCAATAGATCGTGGGACTGTCTAGGGACAATGGGAAATTTAACATGGGAATAGATCGTGGGACTATCTAGGGACAATGGGAAATTTAACATGGGAATAGATCGTGGGACTGTCTAAGGACAATGGGAATTTAACGTGGGAAAAAGTCTTGGGCAACTCTAGCCTCAAGGGGAATTTAACATATGGAAATTGAACATGGTGGGTCTGTATAGCGTCAAGGGGAATTGAACATGGTGGGACTGTCTAGGGACAATGATGCTAGAGGGTCAAACACAACAGAGACAGAGACATACATACACTAGTACAAGCCTGAGATTTATATATAAAGCATTATCAAGACCTGAAATCTTGCTGGGGTGTTCAAAAAATTGCATAATTGTAATGATGCTATAAATAGCTATAATCAAGGAAATACTCAACGACAAAATGGATGTGACTAAAAGTAACGCTAAAATGACGAAATTGTCCCAGAATTTAAAGGAAAATAAACATATCCCCGAAAATTAAGTTACAATGGTTTAGAATAAAATGGATAAAATTAGTAACTACGTACAATATCAACTTGTGTGACGATCGTGGATAAACACCCATGTATCTATTTATAGCTATAATCAGCTGAAATTCCTATGAAATCTCACTATCTATTTATAGCTACAACTTGTGGGTTATTCCTTTGGAAAACCCCACTATCTTTTTATAGCCTCAGCTTGAGTGACGTTCCTGTTTATGAACTCTAGTACATATGTATAGCTACAACCTGTGGAAAACCCCAAGTCCATATGTATAGTCTCAAAATTTCCAGCGTCAGTGACGTCACTGTACTGGAAACTAGGGGATAAATGGCAACAGTGTTGCAAGTGGCTGACCTGAATACGCTCTACTGTAGGTAGGTAGGTAGAATGTATTTGATAGGGATAAAGGGAGTTTTATAGGGACAAACAGAGAGCAATACACACACACACACACACACACACACGCACACACATACCACAGAGGGAAGAAGAAAAAACAAACCCAAAATATACTATTCACACAGGGAAGAGGAAAAAAACAACAAATATACTATCCAGACGATCTTACACTAACACACATACGCACACATCGAAGAATAAAACCAAAATTAAAATATACTATCCATACAAACGTACGCTAACGCGTACAAACCCCAAATATACTATCCAAACAAACGTACGCGAACGCATACAAACCCCAAATATACTATCTACACAACGTCGCTAACGCGTACAAACCCCAAATATACTATCCACACAACGTCGCTAACGCGTACAAACCCCAAATATACTATCCACACAACGTCGCTAACGCATACAAACCCAAAATATACTATTCACACGGAAGGGAGGGAAAACAAACCCAAAATATACATCCACACGGAAGGGAGCGAAAACAAAACAAATATACTATCCATTCAAGCGTACGCGAACGCATACAAACCCCAAATATACTATCCACACAACGTCGCTAACGCGTACAAACCCCAAATATACTATCCACACAACGTCGCTAACGCGTACAAACCCCAAGTATACTATCCACACTCGGGAGGAAGAACAAGAAAAACAACGAAATATATGATCTACACAACGTACGCGAACACACACACACACACACACACACACAGGGAAGAGGTAAAAACAAACCCCAAATATACTATCAACACAGAAGGGAGATAATACAAACCCCAAATATACTATCTACACATGGAAGAGGAAGAATACAAATCCCATACCTACTATCCACACGTAGGTGAGATGTAAAAAAATAAACTCCATATCTACAATCCACGCAGAGGAAGAAGAAATAAATAACCCAATATACACTATCCTCAAAGAGGGAAGAGGAAAAATCCATAATATACTAACCACACAGAGGGAAGAAGAAAATCATTATATACTATCCACACGGAGTGAAGAAATAACCCTTTATATATACTATCAATAGAGAGTGAAGAAAATAACCCATTATATTCCATCAACACAGAGTGAAGAAGAAAAAGTTTTTTGAAAGCACCTAAGCCCTCACCTGCAATGACCAACTCTGCCAAACACCTACACACCACCCCCACCCCAACACTACAAAACCCATTTAACCCGTTATGTTATGGCATCGGTGTGTGACGTAGGAAACATCAAGACACAAAATGATGGATGAATAGACTGACTATAGTTTACCGACTTGCATACCTAAAGAGCGTGCGTGAAGGAAAACATCCTTCCATTTCAAGTCTAACTAAAACATGATCCAGAGGGATAGAGAGAGGTGAAAGAGCACAATTTCATAAATGTGAGTAAAAACAAAACACGCCATCCTTATTATACAATGTCAAGACAAGGGACACTTAAGTTTTCTTTCTGGTCTATTCTCTTTTAGAAGGTAGTATGAAATTTCACATCCGGGCCAATGTATCGGCTCACATTGTCAATTTTTTCCATTTCCATGTCTTCACTGGCACAAGTTCTTCCTCATCTTCAATTTCTTCTTCTTCTGAATCCCTCTTCTCTTTTTCGTCTTGTTTCTGTTTCTTCTCTTTTCTCGTAGGGTACTCTGAATCCCAGTGTCCTTTCTCCCGACAACGATATTAGGTATCTTGACTTTTGTCTCTCTTTCTTAGACGAAGCAGGTATTCTGGAGACAAATACCCATTTACCTTTGCAGATATAGCAAACTTCATTAGCACTTACACACTTTCGTATGACTCTCATCAAATCAACGACCAAAAGAGTAGGTTTTGTTGCCACTTTCGCCTGTGAATTATGCTTTCGTATGACTTTCAGCAAATATTTTACCAGCAGGTCGATCTGTGCTGACTCTTCCATCTTCTTGATCGTTTGAGAGTGGAATGAATACTCTGACGCTAAGACACTCTTCCTATATACAGGGACCTGCTGCGTATGAAACCTAGTCAAATGTAATTTTGAAATAAGATGAAACGATTTCATTGAGAAAGTAAAAGGCAATGATGTACCGTATCGCCTCACACAAGACCTGAAGTGTTAGTTCAAACTGAGCTTTAATCACTGCTCTCCATTTATGCCACAAAACCACGAGTTCTGATTCACGCCAAAAGAAATTTCGTTCGGTCCATAAAAAATAGTATCACATCTGAGAAACGCAAAAACGAACTTCCAGAAAACTGAGAACGACGGCTTACACCTACAACGTAAATTTATGAGTTCAAATAGTGCGTAAAACTTAGTCAAATTAAATTTTTATAGTCAAGACGAAACGATCTCTTATCGAGCAAGAAAGCAGACACCAAGCGACAATAGCGATCCGTGTCACACAACACTTTTCAAAATGTATATTATCAGAGGTTTGTTCTAGCGATCTGCACGGTTAAATTAAATGTTGATGTATTTTGCAACCAGACGGACACAACTTCCATGGGATCGCCCATGGTACGATTGTTCGTGTTTTAGTTTAATTTTTTTAATATTTTTTTTTATATAAATCGCCTATAGGATAGACCCAGTAAAGCATGGCCATTCTCGTCACTGTGTGAATAGCTACTCAAGTCAATTCGAAGTGAACGCGGTAAGAAAATAAGTATAGCCAATGAAATGGCTTACAACGGGTGATGCATTGTTTTGTTCTAGGACTGTGTGGCATAATAATCCCTATGCTCTTGCGTTGTTATCATTACAGTGCAGACAGACTGAAATATGAACTTACAAGCCCTCTTTGTCTGTGTTGTACCATTTCTTCTTACCACATCAAAATACTGAGCGTCACAGTATTGGTTCGCGTTTTCAAGCTGACCATTTTTTTATATCTCACTTAAACATTTTAACATAAACACTCACACTCACATCAGTAGAGTCAGAACAGACGTGTTACAGTATTGAGGGGCATGTTATCTTTTTTTTTTCTTCAAACTAATAAATTTGGGGTTTGTATGAAGTAAAGAACCGAAAGTACAGTGAACCTCAAGGATGATGACCCAATCTGTCTGTCTATTGACGCGTGTATTTACTTAAGAAGAAATATGACCTCTAAAACACAAAGAGATACGGCAAGCATGATCAGAATAAACACAACGATGTTTTCCTTCACGCCCGTGTAATTTAGAGTTTCAATCCTCTTTCAAGACAAACTTGGTCTCCTTTTGTAGGGCTTGAAATTTGAAAAAAAAAACTGAAAAATCTTAAGCATTTTGCTATAAATAATTTCATCAACAGACTAAACAACATAGCTACCGTTACAACATTAGAAAGCCTTAAATCTTCTATCAAAAAGAAATGCATCAAAAAATTAAAGATTAACGATAACTAACCAATGAAACCGAATTTAACAAAGGCAATGACATGTGAAGAAATGTCTCTCACTTTGGAAATCTAGGCGAATGTAATCTGTCATGCACCATCAACTTGAAAAAAAATCATAAACAGAGAGAAATCTGAAATTAAAATTCAGTTGTTTTCCTTTCAAAATTGTTTCGTTTCTTTTTTGGAACAAATCTAAGCACTAATATAGAGTGGAAAAGGGAAAATGCACATAAAAGCTTTGATATTTCTGAAAAAATGAGGGGATATTCTTAACGTTCATAACCACCTATATATGCTTGGACTTGTCTGTGACTTATTTACAAAACAAGATGTACATATTTCTGATCAAGCAGCAAGTGTGTGCGTGTTTTGGAAAATGGTAAAAATTGGATATACAATTTTTTCGTGACACTTATAAAGTGAAGAGTCTGTGCAAGTGTCAAAAGCCAAAGTCATATAACTTTTGTATTTTGTACGGCTTGTAAAGATTTCCACTTTAGAAAATGTGAAGTATCACAAGTTATTATCACAAACAGAAGTGGAACATTGAGGCTTGCAAGAAAGAAAATAACCCAGACAGTTGGTGTCATCAAGAGTGCTAGAGACGGTACCCGAACTTGCTTGCTTGCTTACTTGAATTAAAGTGATTTTCGCTCCAATGGAGCATGTATCACTGGTTTAATCACGCACCGCGTGATTTTTAATTACTCCTGGGGAAGGAAAGAGAACCTCATCCCCCAGGCTTTTATGTACTCACAGACTACTTTTAAATTTAGCCACTCAGGTGTAGGACTAACTAGTCCTTAACAACTTGGCTGAAAGGCTTTAAACATGAGTGGGAATAGTCTCATCACACACTCATTTTTCTTAGTTGGTTTGAAATGCCTCAGGTGTCAACCCAAGTAGTATGTAAAGCCCGCTACGATTGGTCGGCAGAGATGACGTCATATTAGGACACATGGGCGTGTGGCAGGTGGAAATCGTTCCACATTCTGCCACGTGTACGATGTCCGAGCGTGGTAAAGGAGGAAAAAGGAGCTCAGCAAGCTAGCCATGGATGTTAAGTACTCCCCAAAACGCCAGCCCGTGCTTATTTCAAATCAAGTTCCGTTTTTGCTAATGGACAATAAGAAGTACCAATATTCTGTTAACCACCTGTGCAATTAGTTCAAATCTAACGAGTCTGTTAAATTTCCTACTTCCTAACGTATCTATCTAATATTAGTACTTAGTGTACATAAAAATAGCCATACTGGTCCTATTTAAATTAATATGTCTGAGCGACATATACAAGTTTTGTCACTGTTAGGTTTAACAAGTTAAGTTTGTTGTGGTGTTCCAATGGGTCAAGTTTGTTTCGAGAATAGTTTAGTCAAGGAGAGATACCAAGCCAAATATGGTTCCCTATTTAATAAAAGGCAATCTTTTGGAGCCCTAAAAAGGGCTGTTTTTTCTGCTAGAAGGTACCACGTCTCTCTTTCTCCCTCACGATCTTTCCCGCACTCCTAGTCTCATGAATCTTGATATCAGGAAATGCGTAGCCATGATGGACGACACTGTAAGCAGCGGCTTCTACCAGTTGACTGAGGGGGTATCCAGTGTAGGCTTGTATGTAGAACTGGGGGGAGAACTCTCACCCCAAATCCCCATTGAGAAGGTTTTGGTTTAAAGGTGTCTAGAGATTTGTAGGCAACGTATTGTATGGCTCTTATACACTGCCTTGCTTTGTTGACGTCATACAATGCTTGATCTCTCCCCATTTCGGTGTACTTCTCAACGAGGGTCAGCGTCCCCCTCCTCCCCCTCAACCGCCTCTATTTCCTCTTCTGGTTCTGATACTAATTCTTCAGTTGAGGTAGATAGTTTCAAAGCCGCTGCTATGGTGTCTGTCGCTGTTATTGTTGTTGTGGTTGTTATTTCAGCTGGGATTGCCTGTAGTATCGGAGTGAGAGAAGAACGTAGTGCCTCCGATAATTGAGTCTGAGTTTGCCATACCGTTTGTCTAACATAATTGGCCCTTTGTGCTGCCACCACTCTTTCCGGGGTGACTTGTTTGATAGGTATAGTCGACTGTTGACTAGATGTTATTTGTGGTCTCGAGGTGGGTGGAGTGCTAACTGGCTGGGTCTGCATTTCTTGCTCCCGCTAATGTTGCGTATATTTCTTCCCTCCACACCGAGTTCTGGGTCTAATTATTTTAATTTCGTTGTACCCGAACTTACATTATCCATATTATCACAAAAAAAGAAACAAAAAAAACACGAGACCTAAAAGAAACACTCACTTTTTACTGACCATCACTATTTTAAACATTTTGATAAGCGACGGAAACGAAGGGCTTAGAGTCTCACTTTTTTACCAAGATAAAGAAATCATGTACTTATAGACTCACTTCTGTTTTTTTCTAACTGACTAACATATCATAGGCAATGGAATGTTATTTCTTTTCGAGAGTATGGGGTAGCCCTGAACATTTTTTTTTTCTGAACTTGAAGCTATGGCGATCTTTTACGTTATAAGATGGCGGCCTCATTGCCTTTTACTTTCTCAATGAAATCGTTTCATCTTATTTCAAAATTACATTTGACTAGGTTTCATACGCAGCAGGTCCCTGTATATAGGAAGAGTGTCTTAGCGTCAGAGTATTCATTCCACTCTCAAACGATCAAGAAGATGGAAGAGTCAGCACAGATCGACCTGCTAGTCAAATATTTGCTGAAAGTCATACGAAAGCATAATTCACAGGCGAAAGTGGCAACAAAACCTACTCTTTTGGTCGTTGATTTGATGAGAGTCATACGAAAGTGTGTAAGTGCTAATGAAGTTTGCTATATCTGCAAAGGTAAATGGGTATTTGTCTCCAGAATACCTGCTTCGTCTAAGAAAGAGAGACAAAAGTCAAGATACCTAATATCGTTGTCGGGAGAAAGGACACTGGGATTCAGAGTACCCTACGAGAAAAGAGAAGAAACAGAAACAAGACGAAAAAGAGAAGAGGGATTCAGAAGAAGAAGAAATTGAAGATGAGGAAGAACTTGTGCCAGTGAAGACATGGAAATGGAAAAAATTGACAATGTGAGCCGATGCATTGGCCCGGATGTGAAATTTCATACTACCTTCTAAAAAAAGAGAATAGACCAGAAAGAAAATGTAAGTGTCTCTTGTCTTGACATTGTATAATAAGGATGGCGTGTTTTTGTTTTTACTCACACTTTATGAAATTGTGCTCTTTCACCTCTCTCTATCCCTCTGGATCATGTTTTAGTTAGACTTGAAATGGAAGGATGTTTTCCTTCACGCACGCTCTTTAGGTATGCAAGTCGGTAAACTATAGTCAGTCTATTCATCCATCATTTTGTGTCTTGATGTTTCCTAAGTCACACACTGATGCCATAAAATAACGGGTTAAATGGGTTTTGTAATGTTGGGGTGGGGGTGGTGTGTAGGTGTTTGGCAGAGTTGGTCATTGCAGGTGAGGGCTTAGGTGCTTTCAAAAAACTTTTTCTTCTTCACTCTGTGTTGATGGAATATAATGGGTTATTTTCTTCACTCTCTGTTGATAGTATATATAAAGGGTTATTTCTTCACTCCGTGTGGATAGTATATAATGATTTTCTTCTTCCCTCTGTGTGGTTAGTATATTATGGATTTTTCCTCTTCCCTCTTTGAGGATAGTGTATATTGGGTTATTTATTTCTTCTTCCTCTGCGTGGATTGTAGATATGGAGTTTATTTTTTTACATCTCACCTACGTGTGGATAGTAGGTATGGGATTTGTATTCTTCCTCTTCCATGTGTAGATAGTATATTTGGGGTTTGTATTATCTCCCTTCTGTGTTGATAGTATATTTGGGGTTTGTTTTTACCTCTTCCCTGTGTGTGTGTGTGTGTGTGTGTGTGTGTGTGTGTGTGTTCGCGTACGTTGTGTAGATCATATATTTCGTTGTTTTTCTTGTTCTTCCTCCCGAGTGTGGATAGTATACTTGGGGTTTGTACGCGTTAGCGACGTTGTGTGGATAGTATATTTGGGGTTTGTATGCGTTCGCGTACGCTTGAATGGATAGTATATTTGTTTTGTTTTCGCTCCCTTCCGTGTGGATGTATATTTTGGGTTTGTTTTCCCTCCCTTCCGTGTGAATAGTATATTTTGGGTTTGTATGCGTTAGCGACGTTGTGTGGATAGTATATTTGGGGTTTGTACGCGTTAGCGACGTTGTGTGGATAGTATATTTGGGGTTTGTACGCGTTAGCGACGTTGTGTAGATAGTATATTTGGGGTTTGTATGCGTTCGCGTACGTTTGTTTGGATAGTATATTTGGGGTTTGTACGCGTTAGCGTACGTTTGTATGGATAGTATATTTTAATTTTGGTTTTATTCTTCGATGTGTGCGTATGTGTGTTAGTGTAAGATCGTCTGGATAGTATATTTGTTGTTTTTTTCCTCTTCCCTGTGTGAATAGTATATTTTGGGTTTGTTTTTTCTTCTTCCCTCTGTGGTATGTGTGTGCGTGTGTGTGTGTGTGTGTGTGTGTGTGTGTGTGTGTATTGCTCTCTGTTTGTCCCTATAAAACTCCCTTTATCCCTATCAAATACATTCTACCTACCTACCTACAGTAGAGCGTATTCAGGTCAGCCACTTGCAACACTGTTGCCATTTATCCCCTAGTTTCCAGTACAGTGATGTCACTGACGCTGGAAATTTTGAGACTATACATATGGACTTGGGGTTTTCCACAGGTTGTAGCTATACATATGTACTAGAGTTCATAAACAGGAACGTCACTCAAGCTGAGGCTATAAAAAGATAGTGGGGTTTTCCAAAGGAATAACCCACAAGTTGTAGCTATAAATAGATAGTGAGATTTCATAGGAATTTCAGCTGATTATAGCTATAAATAGATACATGGGTGTTTATCCACGATCGTCACACAAGTTGATATTGTACGTAGTTACTAATTTTATCCATTTTATTCTAAACCATTGTAACTTAATTTTCGGGGATATGTTTATTTTCCTTTAAATTCTGGGACAATTTCGTCATTTTAGCGTTACTTTTAGTCACATCCATTTTGTCGTTGAGTATTTCCTTGATTATAGCTATTTATAGCATCATTGCAATTATGCAATTTTTTGAACACCCCAGCAAGATTTCAGGTCTTGATAATGCTTTATATATAAATCTCAGGCTTGTACTAGTGTATGTATGTCTCTGTCTCTGTTGTGTTTGACCCTCTAGCATCATTGTCCCTAGACAGTCCCACCATGTTCAATTCCCCTTGACGTTATACAGACCCACCATGTTCAATTTCCATATGTTAAATTCCCCTTGAGGCTAGAGTTGCCCAAGACTTTTTCCCATGTTAAATTCCCATTGTCCCTAGACAGTCCCACGATCTATTCCCATGTTAAATTTCCCATTGTCCCTAGACAGTCCCACGATCTATTCCCCATGTTAAATTCCCCTTGACGCCAGAGTGCATGGACCGTTTTTGCATGGTAAGTTCATTGACGCTAGGGTGTCTCTATATACTACTACTGTTGCTAATATTATCACCGCTCCGGCGGCCGAGTGGTTGGAGCGTCCCCCTCGGATGCGAGAGGTCTTAGGTTGGATCCCCGGCCGAGTCATAGCAAAGACTTACAAAAACGGTGCTAACAGCTGCCTCGCTTGGCGCTCAGCGTTAAGAGGTTATAGTGTTAGGACTGGTCGGTTTGGTGTAGGGATAATGTGACTGGGTGGGACATCATGCTACATGTCTGCGGCATAATGCCCCAGTGCTAGACATTACTATAAACTGCCACAGTGCAGACATCGTAGCGATATGACTGAAGAATTGTTAAAGCTACGTTAAAAATCCAAATCACACACAAGACAACACACAAGACAACACACAAGACAACACTTTTACCACAAATACCACTATTACACAAATATCAATATCACTACTGTTATCACTCTTACCAGTGTTATCACTACCGTCACTGTTACCATTAATACTATTTTTATCGCTATCGTCATTATTACCACTTTATCCACATTTACCAATGTCATCGCTATGACCACTATTACCAGTTTCGACACGACTACCAGTATTATAAATTTGTAACACTGTACCAATATCTCCACTATTAATGTATGCTTTCTTGCGTCTGCTAATTTTGGTTGACAGCACTTCTTTCTCACACTGTGTATATGTACCCTTTTTGTATTTTGCTATCGGTAAATGTACTGGGTTCAGTAACTCTGAGATAATAGTTTATGCAATAAGTCTTTAGCCACCTTTTGAGACAATTAACTACATTTTCAGCTAATGCATGCATGTGTAACTTCGCCCATGTCGCGCGTTCGATACGGCCCTCAGGCAGTAGGTTGCACATGCCTGATTTAATATATCAGGCACTTATTCCGTCAATATTTAAAGTACATTTCTAGGTAATAGTTTACTCGCCTATTAAATATATTCTCTGCTAGTCTTCCCATCCATATTCAGCACATTATTTTCAATACTGCTGTGTATACTTCCATACCTGGTGATATTTGGGTTGTACTTCTAGAAATAGGGAAATTGACATTCTATAAACAGTAGTATAAAAACCAGGGTTATAAATTGATGCATCAACATCTCTAGTAATATCAATTTTAGTTTATCACGCTTTTTTGTGCGATAGCACGGGACCAGCGTAACAAAATTTAATGGAACTTGCTTTGTATTTATTTGTGAATTTGTATCCTCGCTTTCTGTAAAAATAGCGACTTACACAATTTAGTCCAGGTCTCTGATATAAAGACTAATAGTTTTGTCCGGAAATCGTTTTTGTTATTTTAGTCACAGTCGCATTGACCTTTGATATTTTCATGCTGAAATTAATATACTTATTACTTAGCATAAATGCAAGCTGTTTACAAAAGTTTAGTAACCATATTTGGTATAGAAGTCAAGCTATTACTCGGAGACGTTATTGGGAACAAAGAGAAAAACAATGTTTTAACATGATACGTCTTACGTGTATTTTGAACAAGAAAATTGCTATACCATATTTGATATATCTCTTATTGTTATTGTACATAGGTTTTATGCCTTCAGAAAAAGTTATTATAAAGCGTATACCTTTCCTTCGTGTTGTGTGCGGCGGAAGATAGTTTCTTAAATCTTACCATGCAGGAGGATATGCCAATCACATCATCTACATGAAATAAAAGGGATTTTCTGGTCTGAGCATTATATCAACAACAATATCTTCTGTACTCTGTATCTCAGTATTAAATAATTACATTTATATTAAACATGTCGCCACAAATATACTGTATCATTTGCCACAAATATACTGTATCATTTGCCACAAATATGCTGTATCATTTGCCACAAATATACTGTATCATTTGTCATTCCTGGATTATCTGCTCATTTCTGTTCCCAAAACATATATTTCAAAACAATTGCAACATCTCTTAATGAAGTTTGTCGAATTAAAATAGTTCCAACGTATAAATTTATTATTGTCGCTTAAGAAGTAGTAACTTTTAAATCTAAGTAGTGGATCTGAGATCTACATAAAATCATTTGTAAATATTGAACAATTACCAAGAAAATGCCCAGAATTATGATTTGGTATTGATGTCGTACATACACACATACGTACATATCTGCATACATACCTGCAGACATACATACATACAAACATACATACATATCGTCGGGGTAAACTGTACACTCTAAGAGGCAATACAATTAAAAACTAGTGTGTGATATTACCTTGCCATTGAATAACGACCCTCGTTTTTATTAATTTCTGTCATTCTATGCTGTTTTGCGAAATACAGGAAATAAAACTGTTGATGTAAACCAACTTGCTATGATAAGATAACACGACCTTGACATTTGACCCCTCTCCATCAAACAATATAGTTCGTTGTCTCCTACAGAGGATGTCACAGGCACAGTTTGGTGAAGTAACAGGAAGTGAAACACGTTTACTCGTTGAAAGGAATTCGCTGAAGGTATATGAGGCCGGATTTATATTTTAGCACGGAACCATTTTTCTTTGCTCAGGTTGTTGATGTTGATCTAGGGTTTAACGCCATTTTTCAGCACAAGATAGGCTATACATGGCGGCCAGTGTAACTGGTGGAGGAAGAACCCTGGAAAACCCAGGGAAGAACCACCGACCCACGAGAAGCTACTGGCAGGCTTTCCCACGTACCCACGCTAGCCGAGCTTTGCTCAGGTAGAGTGACCTCAACTTCTGATAACACTCCCCCATCCAATTTTGTTATACAGGGCAACCAACCATCAAAGTTTGGAGAAGGTATGTAAAGCAGAACTAATTATTGCATTATTAACGGGCTAAAGGATAAACACAACCAAAGTATAAAACGCTAGACGAATTTTTTAAAAATTCAATGATATTCGAAGGTGCGGAAAATTTACTTTCATTTATTTAAATTTTGCAGAGCATAATTCAAACATTTGTTTCATAGTTATAATACATGTCTATCTTAAAGTGTCGCGTAGTTTTTACGTATATGAATCCAAGCATATATTTATCATGCATGAATTTGTTCTGTGGAAAATAGAATGTCACTTTGGATTCGAAATACATCCGCCATGTAAGATTATAGGTCAGTTCTGACACTCATGCTCTAGAATGAAAGTGTTCCAATTTTACTCAAACCCTTGCCATGGCATGAACGAAACAAACTGACCCTAAGTCCACAGGAGGAAAGGCTCCAAGGAAACAGCAACTTTTCAAATGAGGAATAGAATATAAAAAAAACATTGCAACAAAATATTAATAATAATTTACAAAGTGAAATAGAAAACACAAGGAGTGAACAGAATTCACGTGACAAGGACACAGCAAGGAAAGCGAGAAAACATAGCGGCAGCATGCAAGGAAATACGAAGGCTAGATAAATTTTGTAAGATAAAGAGAGTGGAAACAGAAGAGGGATATTTTCTTGAATGCTTATACAAAGAAGGCACACAATAATTAGACATGTCAGCAACACCAAGTGATAAAATACCTTCAACATCTACAGTGATGATAGCACTGAAACTACTTAACCCAGATTTGGTGAATCAAACATATTCAATAAACGGGAATGGATACAAAGGCTACATTCTACGCCCAAGAGGGAACATACCGATAATACCAATACCTGAACAATCAGGAGACCCAAGAGAGTGCAAATGAACAAAAGAAACAAACATACGTAGCGAGGGCCGAAATAGCCCTAAAAATAAACCAACAGGAAGAACAGATGGAACAACAACAACAACACATACACCTAAGTAATCAAAAAGAGACACAAGCAGAAATAAGCAAAGAACAAAATAATGAAATCCATGAGGTGACCGTAAGTACATTCCCATAAACGAAAACCAAGGAAGAACATATAAGACAACAACAACAACAATCCAACCAAAGCAAAAACCAAAGACAAAGAGAAGAAAAACTGGATGTAAAACAACTCAGGAAAGAGACACAACAACAACAACCAAGACAGAAGCAAACTCAAAACCTACAACAGACAAAAACATGAAATTGAGATGGGGCAACAACAACAACAACAGCAACAACAACAAGTCAAAGATTTTCAAAAAAACACAACAAAAACAGCAGCAAGAGCTTGGTCAAAAAAAAGAAACCAGAAAAACTAAGCATTAAGAAGTACCACATCAGAAAATACCGAACAGGGAAAACTAAAGCAACCAAAACAAGACGGGGCCAACAAGACCAACCAGGAGTACCATCAACAGAGACAAAATCTAGCGAAATAAAACAACTAACCATAACAGAGTACTTAAAAGAACAAGAGAGAAGTAGAAGGGAAGAAAGAAGAAAAGAGAAAGAAGAGCATAGAATGATAGAAACATATTTACCTGATGATGAATGCTTTGAAGATTATTTTGCAAAATATAGATAAAAAAATATATACACCAAGTAAAATCAAATTAACTTTAAATTTTTTATAACTAACAACTACTCATACATCGTATATTATAGCACACACTTAAAAGTAGGGCAGGAGGTCCTCCCTAACTGGTCTGCGAAGATGAAACAGGAGAGAGCACTCTCCAAAAACAAAAAAAAAAAAAATGATTATAGGTCAAGGTCTACATGTGCTCTCCGCGAAGACTTTGCTCAGCTCTCATTGCGTTAAGCTCCCGCTTCACTTGACACATCACGCAACAATGAAGCCATGTCGAAGCGCAATGGTCTCCACAGATGCTTCCCTGTAATCAGTGATTTACCTATATTAGAGTGCATAATTACAAGATTTTGCAAAAGTCACACATTAAAATTACTTCTTTCATCTGTTCTTCATTTATATGTGGCAAATTTCTAAATAGTCTATTTTTATTAGAGTGGATAATTTTGTCGCATATGTACTGTTTTCATAATGATTGAGTTCTCTCTAATTATTTCAGATTCAGAATGAAGTTTCTTTATTTCCTGTCACGCATTAAATGTTTAATGAGAATCACACGCAAATGCAAATATGGACAACACTGTTGATATATATATATATATATATATATATATATATATATATATATATATATATATATATATATCAACGGGAATCTAATTGAAGATATTTACGTCAGCAGATAGGGACAGACAGACTGATTGACAGAGACTTTACCATACCTGGATATCTCGTTGCATCCTGATTTTACTCCTAAGGCTGGTCAGGTAAAAAGGATGCCACAGCGGTAAACATATGTTTTCATCCATTTGGTTAGACAGATAGCAGCCATAACAATTATTACAGAACAAAACCAGTAGACCTGATAATAATAATAATAATAATAATAATAATAACAATATCAGGAAATGTATTGCTTATTTTCATTATGACATGTTGCTTCTAAACGAGGATTGCATGGCTATAAGATGCCATTAACAATGAATTTCTACGCCCAATCTATGTTTTTACAAGCCTTAAATTCTCCTTTTCGATCAATTACAAATGTTGGATATTCTGCACACAAAAAAAGACATATTCATGGAAACAATTATATCGGCAATGTGGCTTTTTAACTCTGGAATCCATACTCCTTACTGTCAAAACTGATGCTCGTCTTAAATGGGCATGATAACCGACGACGAGTGTTAATGTACATAACATGTTGGGAGATTAAACATGAAAATATGGTTTATTTGACACAGATTACTCAATACAATAGATCAGATATTGATTTGAAAATGATAAAGAAATTGTAATTCAATTAGTTTTGTGTAAACAAATTATAATGCCAAAATTGTTAGATACATCTCAAAGGGATAGGAAACAAATGTTACAGCTTACACTTTCCTCTTCATTATAAAATTAAATAGCTATCACGCATTCATGATGTATATATAATCAATTCAAAGTGTGTGTGTGTGTGTGTGTGTGTGTGTGTGAGAGAGAGAGAGACAGACAGACAGACAGACAGAGAGAGAACAGTCAGATTCGGAAACCGTGGTGTGTCCTTGGACAAAGCAATTTATTGTATCGGTACTCAGTAACCAACCTGTGCTACTGTGCCTTAAAATATAAGGGAAACGATTGACAATACGCAACAATTGACATTTCATTTAGTGCACAAGTCTATAGATCTGTTTGTTATTCTTCTCGGTCTTATTAAAACAGTCTTTCAATTTGTATTGATTTATGTTGTTTTACTGTGTCTCCAAACATTAGGGAATGAATGTATTAGAAAAAGTGGATCTCTTGTCTTGTTATACAATTTGCAATCCTAAAGAAAATAATAATCAATCTCAGTAGGAAATCCGCAAGAGTAGGAAGGATCAGCGATAATATTTGCTATAAATAATTCGTAGCTGAGTATGCTACATTCTGTCTTAAAGAAAGCAGAAGCTTACCGATCACCGCAGGTTAATATCCGGGGATTGAAATAAATGTTCTGACATAGGGACAGTTTCTTGCGGGTACAGGTGAGGATAGTTTCGTGCAGGTACAGGTGGAGACAGGTTTCATTTAGGTACAGTTAACTCCTTTCATTTGTTCATTATATATGGTAAGAAGGAGTTTTAAAAGAGATATCACGATATTGAAAAGTTAAAAAGGTTGCTCAAAATTCTCAAGATGGAAATTACAATGTCTTGTACATAGAGTTGAAGCAAGTGAATTATAAAATCTGGATATTGTTGGTAAATGATTTTATAAACAATTACAAAGATTTTAAATATGTCTTCTCTCTATAAGGGAAGGCCGGCGTCTTTCAAATTAAAGTTGACCTTCTTTCCTTGCATATTTCGATGGACCAGGAACTAATCTAGCTGGATTGAGTTGTTGTTATTTGAAGATTTTAGAAACAGTCATAATACACAGTTAACGCATATTATATTCGTCTTCTAGAGCAAACAAAAGTTAATTAAATTTTGCTTAGATTCTTTATAGAAGATATACTTCAATTTTCTTCAGATATCCAATATTCTGTACTGTAAAGCAAACGGAAGTAGGACTGATGCTTATAGCATATCTGCCGTTGATTCAAATGTTAAAGAATTTGTTACAAACGATAACTCTCTGAGTCCTATTAGCGACAAAATTCCCCAATCTATGTCCGCATATTCCCATCAATCACATAACGGCTTTCTTTCAGTTGCAATTCTCTATGCAATACCTTATGGAAGGCTTTAGAAAACAGAAAACGACGCTTGAGATTTCGTGTCTATCTATTGTACTGCTAGTTACACGGTGAATATCTAATATCTGAAATGACAATCACTCGTTATCGCCTTCCAACACTCACCATATTACAAACCCAACAGAAGGTAATTCCCTTGGACGGTGTGCTGCTTAGTGGTTACATGCATATATCTGAGATGTATTAATCACATTGTTGGCACAATTTGCATAAAGTATCTAATAATGCAACTGCGATGAAAATCCATAGTGGAATAGACATACTTTTCGGTGGAAACGTTGTAAACAGTTTCATCTAAATGCATGTATCTGGTGTGTCATCTACTTAACCTGACATGGCCACCATGAAATCAAGTAATACAAAATACAGCTGTTCGTGTACAAATTACAACCAAGACTAAAAGCCATAATCCAATTTTGAAACTATCATGGACACTCTCCAAAACTAAAAAATTCTGAAAAATGTAAAAGTGACGGTTTAGACGTACTAAAATTCCAGTACTTCGCGGACTTTAACGGACAGTGAAAAATCCAGAATTAAATGTACAAATTATGGTTTAGATGAAATGCAACACTAAACTTCCGAACGTTTAACGGACTTAGCCGAGATTGAAAAATTTGGGGCATATGTAAAAATTATGGCTTAGACGAAAATTATTACTAAAGTTTGAAACTAATATGGAACTTGGGAGACTGATCATTTTTCCGAAGTTTTAAATATGGCCGAGATAAAATATAATGCTAACATTGTTAAAGTAATATTAAATTTAGCATTACTAGAAAGAAATTCTCAAAACAATGTAAAAGTTGTACAAATAATGTTTAGCAATTGCAAACAAAAATATGAAAATATTAAAATGTATTAACTTATTCTTTAAAGTAAAATTTAAAATAAGAATAAAATAGATTATACCGAATTTAATGAAAACTAAAACTATCGATTTACTTTTATAAATTACAAAATAATCTTATGGACAGGAATACTAACATTGATCCCTACAAACAAATACATATTTTATCATCCAACATTCATCCGTACAAAAATAACATATAATGGTACTGAATGGGTGCATGTGATGATTAACAGTACACAGTTTTGTATACATCAAAGAGATAAGAGCAGTATAGAGGGCATCTTCGGCAAAGTCCAAAATAAATACACCTGCATTGCTCCACCAAAAACAAACTATCATCGTCGTGATCGTGTTCAACAATTGCAACTAGGGCGACGGAGACGGCAGAGATGATAGATTCGGACGAGGAAAAATGTGAAGAAAATTACATCTCATGATAGAGGATGCATGATTTATTTTGGACATTTTCAATCATTCAGCCCTTTTCAGAACCATCCACATCTCTCAAAAAGGCATACTAGTAAGTTATTGTAAAATATAAATAAAAAAACCTCTAAGAAGCTTGTGTTAGTGTATATATATATATATATATATATATATATATATATATATATATATATATATATATGTGTGTGTGTGTGTGTGTGTATGTATATATATGTATCTATATATATATATATATATATATATATATATATATATATATATATATTCCAATGCTAATTTTAATACTAGTAAAAATGCACAAATGAAGAATACTTCGATTTTTGCGGTTGGTATATACTTGGGATTAAGAATCACAGTCAAATTTCAACTTGTCACAAAAATCCATTTTTCCTGTTGGTATCAAGCTTTAAATTACTTAGAGGAATGAAATCTTCCTTTGAAATCTCTTTTTCATCACCTTTTTCTATTTCTTCATTCTTTTTTGTGTGGAGGAGAGTCTGAAGACCAGTGCCCTTGCTCTTGACACACAAATCATTGGTTTGTCTATTCAACTTTCTTAAGATTATAGGTTTAAACTATTTGACGTAGTTTCTATTTGACGTAGAAATCTTCGACAGCTATAATAGGTATTTTCACTTTTATCTAAAGAGGTGCTGTGGTTTGAGAGAGGGCCCAATGAGCTCTTTTCTTGTTTCAATCAACACATTTTAACAGCTTTTAGTAACTATTGCTAGGGACACAGTTTGTCGCGGAACATATTTTAGATAAAGTCATTTCCTTTCGTCAGGACAGCATGTGTTATATATGAGTTTAAACTCATTTGAGAGTCTTTTTCAAAAATGAAGTTTGACGGCGAACACAATCAATCGGGCCATCGCAGTATCGAATGTGTCCCAGACAAATCGACAGATCGACTGCCTAAAACGAAGTGGCAATGTTTGATGTATTCTTTGAAATTTGAGCGTATACTAACGTAAAATGCCCCCGAAATTTAAAATTTGTAAAACAGTTATACAAAATCTAAAAATAAAATTAAATTTAAAATAAAAAATTCAATACAGAAACGAACTTAACGAATAGTGAAGCCATCCGAACAAAATAATTGCAATACTCTTTAAACGTTAAGAAATAATATGTATAAATTTTATAACAAGTCTAATCAAATTGTGAAATATTTAGATTTGTATAAAAATAAAACTTTTTAAAATGTTTAAAGAAACTTTAAGGATAATGTAAACTTAAAAACATTAAAAATTATCAGATGATGATAACAAGTGATTGTCTTCATAAAACCAGGTATCAATCCTCATTACTTCACCCTCCAAATTTAACCCTATCTTTGCATATATGTTTGTTGATGTGTGTGCTGGTTTGACAGTGCATTGGTTACTAGACTTGAGTGTTGGCTAGCAGATGCGCGTGCTGATCAGTAACACTAAGTTTTAGTCAAGAAGTATTGGTGCTAGTCAGTAGCTGTGAATGCTGGTCAGTGGGTGTGGTTGCTGGTCGGTAACACTGTCCATTGCTTAGCAAATGTATACTGGCTCGTAGAAGTGAGTGCTGTTCAGTAAGAATACTGGTCGGTAGGTGTGGGTGATGATTAATAGCGGTGGGCACTGGTCAGTAGTTATGGGTGTTGGTCAGTGGAAGTGTCTATGCTGGCCAGTTTATATGGGTGCTGGTTAGAAACACCGTGTATTGATTAGCAATGTGTGTGCTGGTCATCCTATCTGTGAGGATGTTATATCCAATCGAAGCTGACGCCATGTCCAATCTATGTTGGGGTTGTACCCAATCCAAAATGACACCCTTGAGGATATGTAAGATCTTTACTGAAGCCTTAACTGCTAAACAGTTTAAAATATGACTGCATGTAGCACTAAGTTAGAACAAGAGTCTTCACGCTTGCATGGCTTCAGTGTTCCCGACAATATTTCGTGTATTTAACCAGCGCAAAGTTTTGCCTTCAACCGGACAGAATGAGTATTACATCCAAAGATGTTTCAGAATGATGTTTTTGCTCCTGTGTGTTTCTAAACAAGATTCCAATTATTATATCTCTATGGCTTTCTTCGATCGTTACTTACATGATCCTACGTCTTCTGTACAGCCACATATACCGCTCGACCAGTCCTTGGAGGGGTTTATCTTCAACTGGCCTACAGGCTGATTTATGACGATGGTAGTCTGAAAGAAACCATGCAAGCAATGCATTTCCCATAACCCCCATAAGGCACGACGTGAAAACAAAAAGAAGTACTTGAGAGAAATTTCTAGGTTATAACATATTCTGGTCAAGTTGAAAATAGGTCTTCAGTATAGCTGTTATAGAAGCCACGACGTTACTGGGGAGCCACTCCAAATACAATTTTGTTGCAGCATGTCTTCAGAAACATTCCAAGAAATGTGATCCAAATTGGCTAAATAGTTCCAGAGAATAAGTTGAAAATCGATTTATTCATTTGTTTGTTTTGGAATCCACGTCGTTGTTTAGGAAGTCATCTTAAAAACATAATTAATGCAGAGTAATATCTTGAAGAACAATCCTACAAATTCTGACTGAAATAGACCTAGTGGTCTTTTCACCAGCCTAAGATCACAATATTGCCTAACAATTCATGAGACCTGATTGATACCAGGTTCAATGACGGACCACACGCTGGACACACGGCCATACCATTAGCTCACATGGATAGGTGAATTAAACTGCTGCATTTTTATGATCGTACGGCGGTTTTTGATACTTCATTAATATTGAAGAAGAAGAGTTGTATTACTATGTCCTGCTGCCGTAGTTGAACATTTCTGTATTTGAATAATTCACCTTATAAATGTCATCCTAAACAAGAGTGACATATTTCTTGATTGATTTTAAGAGAATTTTATTAATACGACAGATGAAGGAGCTAAAACCCTTTTAGCACAGCAATTCAGAAACGAAAATCTAATGTCAGAAATTTACAAATTTTAAAAGTTGTAATGTTCCTTCAGACATTTGAGAAAATTTGTCAGTTTTAGTAATACCCAAAGGAATTATTTTGATTTAGATTATCATTAAAGCTCGAACACTATATTCATGCATTTCTGACACTGTTAATTTCACAAAATCTATATCGTCGCCTGCCTTTATTTAATCTGAACGTGAACATATCGTAAACGGTAAACATTACTTCTTTCATTGTCCATAATAAAATTATCTAAAATTTAATCTTGTCACTTCATTATAATATAATATTCCGGGTACCATTTCGTTGCAACTGCATGGCGAGGGGTGGGGTGAGGTATGTGGGTGTGTGCTTTAAACACAAATTCCTTTGACAAAGATGGAGTTCATGAAGATATAATCTTCCTTGTACCATGGTATTTTAAATATTAGCAACCTCATAGTATGGCAGGTAAAACAAACTCATTGTCATACCTAAGACTTATAACAATTTTACTAACGGCTGCCTCGCTTGGCGTTCAGCATTAAGATGTTAGTGTTGGGACTGGTCGGCCTGGTGTCAGGATAATGTGACTGTGTAAAACATGATGCTACATGTCTGCGGCATGTTCTAGACATGATGATAAACTGCCACAATGAAAACATCGTAGCGATATAACTGAAAAATTGTTAAGGCTATATTAAAATTCAAATCACACACACACACATACATACATACATGTCTCAAAGTCTCATCCCTACCTCTCTCTTAAATTTTCATTTATTTCTTGATGCTTTCTCAACGCGTGTTGAATGTCAAAAACACTGATCATCCATGACGGTAGATAATTTGATGTAGTCTTGGATGAAATCGGAGTCAAGTTTAACAATCTATTAACTTCAAGGTATGTCTAGTTGAATTGAGCTTGCTTATATTGGATCTGTTTTGCATATCATTCGCTCAGATGTATTTATTCTTACCTGGTGAACATCGGCGGACCTTTGAAAATGAATGTCACCTGTAGAATATAAAAGTATACTTTTTTAAATAGCTCTGCGGTGGACCGCTTTTAGTATTTTTCATTATCTTAATGAACAGTTTAGATACATTTCATAACTGTTCAAGCAATTTTATTCAAGACATTGGACAGACGAAAGGACAAAATTAATAAGCTATAGACCGACACAAATGACCTAGTCCGTTACTAATTAAGATTATTTAAGATTCATAAGAGACAGATCCACTCGAAAAATAAGGTTATTACAGGGGATAAAGCTTGCACAAGTGATTTAAAAGAGGTTTTTTGTTTATATGTTGAATGAATACGCAATTTTCAGGTCATGAGGCCATATAAGCTATAATAATGAAAGATGAAAGGGAGAGGTCATTCCTGTTGAGATATAATAGCTGCTCTCTCTCTCTCTCTGAAAGTAAAAGGTATGGTGTAAAAACGAGGTTCTTCACAAAGCAAGTCAACCAGCACACTATCGATAAATATCATGTTAATATTTATTTGTGGTCCTGTGTTTTGCATGCCTAGCACTCGGGTATTTATTATATTTTCTTTCTCTGATTGTTCAGTTTAAATATAGTTTTTTTTTAAAAAATCAGAAATTACTTGCAAAATATACGGATAGGTTTAAACAGAACATCTACATTCTCCATCATTGCGAAAAACACCTTTTCCATACAATCCTTCGTGTAACATTTTCTTGTTATAAACAAGAATTAAATTGTTCTCCACTCTTTCTCATGTAGCTGTCAAACGTAGGTTTGAATTAATGTTATATTATAATCAAATTGTCCTCCTGAAGCCAATAACGAAGTTGCAGGATACACTTAAATTTGAAACAGACACACTTGATTCCCATACACATGGAAGGTCAAAAATCTAGAACCATTAGAGGATAATAGTGATAAACAATGTCAGTATAGCTAGCGTCATGTAGCAAAATGGCGTCTGTCAATGGATACCAACAACTCTTCGGAAACGTTTGAAGTAGCAAATGTGTACAATATTTTATAAGGGTGAATTTTTGCATGGTGTAATAACACTAAAAACCTCTTCTGTTTTCTGTTCCTGAAAGTTTTTAACTCTTGATACAACATCACCCGTGCAAACCGGAAGCGGGATAAAAAGTATGATGAAAATTACGTTTTAATGAATACTGTTACCAATCAAGAGCCACTACTGACCGAACTCTTGACAGAGAGACAAACCTTGGATTTGAGGCTCATTTGTTCGCAGCTCATATTTCATTTGATTGGCCCTAAAAAATAAAAATACAAAAATTTTCAATTAAAAAAAAAACATTTTCATTTAAAGCAATTAGTAATCATATCGAAAAAAGTACATGTTCAAGATTTAGAAATATTTCGTGAATATTGTGCGATTTCCTTCGTTTTTATTTTGACGTATTCGTTAATTCGAATTCTTTAATCATGAAACAAACGTGTCCGTTTTAACAGAATTTCCATGTTTATTAAATGTCTATTAAAATTGTCCCACATCTAGTTTACTCTTACATAGGTAGCACAGACTACCTCCAACATCGATGGCAACCGGAAGTCGCAACGTCCTCTAATCCAAACTGCTACAACCACGTTTAGACTGTGCTACTTCAATATCCTCGTCCTTTTCTGATTTTAGACGATCTCGCGCATGGATTACCTAACTTTTAGCTTAAGTTGTCATGTTCCAGGTAATCAGATTGTGACATTTTAAGCCAACTAAAGCTATATCATTTTCTTACGTTAATTTTCTCGAAGTCTACATTGATGCATGCATACACCAAACTGAACAAAAGAATAAATAAAGTACAGCCCTTGACAAAAAAATCACTAAAAGCAAAAGTATTTTTTAATTATTCCAATTGATGAGAACATGCTAAAGTCTCAGCAATATAACTGAGCCGATTTTCATTTCTAGCATTTGATCAACTCTCATATTGACAAGTTTTACTCACTGTGTTTTCAAATTTGTATTATCATTCTTGTTTATCAGTGTTGCAGGTGACCATAGCTAACGAGCCATTGAAACATATTTTGACATGATACATAATACACGTGTGGAGAATATTAATAATTTACTTTTATTTCTGGTATAATTCGCTTCATAAACATATTTAGCGAAATTGAAATAGATGTGTTCACATTATATCTTTCGAACATCTAAATACATTTTAACATGTCTAGTCGTGCTTAGTGTATATTTCACATCGAGCCGATATATGAAAAGGAACTCGACTCAGCTAAGAATCCAAATATTAAAGGTCAAGTTATATATTAATGAAGTCAGGTGGGCCATTTATAAACCTATGAATGTGACGCTATATCCAGGTTCTGTCAAAACATAAAATTAAATCAAAGCAAAATATAGAATCGTCTGAAAGCAAATTGAGTAGAGTTTTCATTCTGGTGAGAAATTTGCATAAACGTAAATACTGGTACGTATCTTAGAGTCGTCTGAACATGTCGGTACGTTATTATCTCTAGGTATTATTTGCTATATTCATTTTGTGTAAAATCAGTTTTGCGAAAATCGTTTTCTTAAAACAAAAATGTAATCTTAATGAAATTTTGTTTACATACCGTTTTCACCCAAAGATTTGTTTGAAGTCAATGGATTATCAGATCCGTGTGGACCAATGTCATTAAAATCGGACCAATGTCATCAAAATCGGACCAGTGTCATCAAAATCGGACATCATAATCTGAACGTTTTCAACAGAATATGACATAATCAATTCCATTTGGATTCTACTTACATTCTGGTGAATTTCTCCGAACAAAATCAGTTTAACGGTGCAAAGTTGAAAAACTCTGTTGGTTACGATAGCCAGGTTGCTCTGTGCCCGAACTTTTAAGTTGATAGTCTTGCTACAAGCAAATGTTTCTTATTAAATCTGCGCACGTATGGTTCTTCCAGATGGATAACATTCCGTCATATTAAGTTAGCCGCATTTTCCACGTATATAATCTACCTGTCTAGCATGTAATAGAAAACGCATTCAGTTGAATATCAGAGATAATTCTGTTACGGCCTAGTGGTTTTGAGAAAATATTTTTATATTTTCATCCCCATTGGTAAATTGGAAAGCTTTTGGCTTTCATCATGAACGTTCACTGTTAGGAAAATATTTCTAAAGCTGGATGATTAGCCGGTTAAAAAAGTATCAATCATCTTACGAGTTCATCTGAGTGCGCGTAATGCAAGGGAGATAACTTTCATGTTCCAAAGTCCTTAAATCTTAAGATCTGTTAAGTAGTTGAGCTGAAACCTACTCTGGTTCAAATTATTTAGAAACTAATTGGTTCATCGCAAGGGCAGTTTGATTGGGTTAAACGTAATAAGAATTCAGAGAGCTTTTAGCTTTTATAAAGTATCTACAAGTTGTATAACGCGCGCTAGCTTAGTAATTAGCGTATTGAACTCAGAAGCGCGGAAATGCAGGTTTCGATTTCCAGGCTGTATCGTTTTCTTTGTTTGTTCTTATGCAAGGTACTTCGCTATCATTACTCAGGACAACTAGTCAAATCACCCTGGCAAAACACCTTTAATGTCGTGTTTTACTACTTAAACCATGTCAAAAGTCAGGTAGGCAAAACTCCATTCACAACCCTCAGTCACGAACAGAACAAATATCAGGTACACTCTATATGTATTTCGATTATGTACGTTTACCGCGTCTAGCGCCCGTTAGAAACCAATAAAGTAAAGGGCCCGGAAGCTTAACATTTTAGAGGAAAGAGTCACGTGTCACAGATGTAGCACAGAAAATATACGCTTCAGGCATTGTAACGCTAACTTCTCCGCTCCTGCGGCGCACCCCACCCCCACCCCCCGCCAAATTTAAATCTTTGATAGCCTATACTATTGTTCACTAGAATTCTGTTAGTACAAACCATCTAAGAGTAGGTATTTGAACACAAGGGAAATATTAATTGCTCTAAACATTAAAACTTCCCCAGAAAATTACAGGTAGATCTCAATTACTCGTAAGCTGTTGTTTTATTGTTTCAAATGTTTTCCCTCAACCTATATAAGAGGTGATATCAAGAAAAGGCGTGTTATCATAGGAGCACATTCATATAATATTTATGTGTGTTGTATTTGTATTAGGTAGTGAAGAACTGACCGCGCATATTTCATTGGAAGCTATATTAGACATAGAAGCAAAAGAAGTAGGGAAAAATCAACCCCACCATTTACCCCCAATATCGGCAGGAAGGACGAAGGCGTCACAAAGGGTTATCACTGAGAGTAGCAGATATTTTTTATCTGACTGACTTCATAAGAATCACGGAGTGCTTGCCATATTTAAAGTTTTATTCATATACACATCAAACAGAAAAATCGCTGTTTTAAGATACTAATTCCACGAACACACATACACACAGACACACACTGTCTTGCTCTTAATAGATACCATAACGACCTAAAATATGTTCTTTAGAGGAAACAAAATAAGTTATGCTTCTGATACAATGAACTAACAAGTGCTTCCAATGAGCTATGTTGAAGCGATCAAAAGATGATTGTTCTAACGTATTATTCGCACCACTGATACATTACATTATTCGCACTAATTTGACTTGTGCTGTATTTCCTACAAAGTTGACCATGAGACAGAGATTGGTGTCATAGAAAGTGAACATAATGCTAACCAAGAAAATGATCCAGAAATGATAGTGAGAAAACAGAGAATTCTTGTCTTTGCCCTTTGTAAGAAAAGTCCGATCTCTTATCAAGGGGACGGTAAAAAAAAAAAAATTTTGGATAAGATATAAAATACTCTTTCTCCTGAAGAAAGTAAATATCATTAAGATGTTGTGAAAAGATAAAATACATTTCTATCTTTTCTATATTCAGTACCATCACGCCTATCCAATTAAAATTGTACTTGTTTCTATTGAAGCGCCCTATGCTCAAGGATATCAACATGCGTCGTTCGTGCGCCTTGCTTAATATATTACCAGTCTTTATCTATCAGTATAAAGTTATTTTCAGTTTCTCACAATATATTCTCACAGGATTGATAAAACTTGTCGGTAGGCTGGTTTAACCGAGGTTTAATTCTCATTTTGTTATCTTTATCACACACTGAATACCAAAACACTTTTAATTAAAGCTGTCATCTTAAAATAGCAGAAATATAAAACCATATTATGACTTTTTACAATAATTTCAATCAAATCCTACATGTATGATATTTGCAGCAGGTGCATTCAGTCGCTTATAAATATTTGATCCACTGTAGAATCGGCCAGAGGTGCCAGTAATGAAAATTAAAAGTACCAGAAATGAAATGAGAACACATGAAACAATGGACAGGAGTATCATTATTTGCCTCAACCATTGTCGCGATGGACCTAACAAATTAATAAGCTCTTAAAGAACTTCTCAATCGAACTTCCAACAAATTATTCAAACTGACAACAAATTTTTCTATTTCAATAACAAGTATAAAAAGAATTGCATTAATTTGACAATGAATTCAAGACATTCGCACAAGACCCACATTTAAAATGACCATTGATACTAATTTATGTTAACTGAAATGTCTTTGCACCTTTCTCATGAAATATTTTTGAACCTCTGATTCACTCCCGTTTTTTATCTCAATGAGAGTCAGAAAATGGCCAAATTTCAAACTTGAGCGATTTACACTGTATACCTTGTATTATTTTTTTCAAAGCACGTGATGGAAAATTGGACGAGATCTGGTACGGTTAAGTTTATGCAAGAATTGGACTCAGAAACTTTTAAATTAGGTAGACTTCGAAATTACTGATGTTATTAAAAGTCAAAGCTTGCAAAGCGTTTGGACAGAGTTTTGAAATATTTGTAATATTACCAGATGAAGACTTTAAAACCGGATTTTAGTTAAACGTCCTACTTTTTTATTCTGCTTTGCATTTGTTTCTGTTTTCTTTCTAATCCATAATACTCATTTAGTTTCTTCGATATTGTCATTTATATAAATATTGTATAGTTATTTTTATACAGTTGTTGTACTCTTATATGATAAATTTAGACACACTTGTATCTTTCGACAAACCTGATGAACTGTAAAAACTCATTGTACAGAGCAATAATTTAAGTCGTTGTTGAAGTTAATTTGATTTGATTGGTGGCCTTAAAGAGTAATAATTTCTGTTTATGTTGGATTATTGTCTGACGTATAGAAATATTTTATCAAAGTTTCTTAAATTTTTTAAAATAAAATCATTCAACTTCGTAATTCACGAAATCAAGTCATCTATTTGGATCAAATTTAACATTATATTCCACAGTTTTATGGGGGTTGGGGGTTGAGCTTTTGATTTTGATATAGCTATTTCATTAGGAGCGTATTAACATCATTAATGACAACCGAACGATCTGAAAAATTCCAGTGGTGGACTTCTATTTTGAAATATAATTCGTACCAGTTCAACAAATTTGTGAAACAAAACCTATCTATGTTAGTGCATGACTTCTTACTCTAAGACACTCAATTTTGAAACTCTTAAATAAATAGTCGATGTCGATTTCAAAACTAACATATTTATTTGTAAACCAATTCAGCTGTGGGTGCTGATTAAAAAGTGTCGGTATTTACTCCTATGTTTGATTTCATAAGTTATACTAATAACTAGTTATACTAATAAATAGTTGCACAGATAATGTCAAAAAATATCCTGGTTTAAAGTGTCAAATAATTTGTCCATTATATAGTATTGCAGCAAGGTATAATGTCTGAAAGAATATATACGATAACTGAATAATTGACTGATATTCTGCAACATGTTTCATATATGCAATGACAAATTTATATTTGCCAGTTATAATAGTTTTAAGAATTTGAAAATACAAATAACTTTGACATGTACATACTTTCATCCAAAAAAGTGAAACTTATTGTCATAGTTTCTATGACCATGAGTAGTTCATTGCAGGTAGACATCTAAAAGTGTTAGGAAGAGAAAATTGCAACATATCAAAGTGTGAGGAGCTATAGCAGGTAAGAATGATTCATGTAAGTTACAAAGCCTCTGTGTTGATAATCTAAAATATAATCGAATACAACCGCGCACAGCTTGAAATTTAAAAGTTTTCAGTTACATTTTACTTTTTTGTTCCTACCTCTTTAACCAACGAGTCAGTCATGAGACAAACTGAGCATAATGTTTTGCCCAGTAGAAACGTTTTTGTTTAACTGTTAACGTCAGTTGATTATTGTACTTATTAAAACAAAGTTAAGTTGTCAATGTCATGTTCAAACAATCAGCATCATCCATACATTACGTCGAGGCGTTTACAACATTTGATAGGTTTATTTAATACTGTAGCGACAGCAAGATTTTCAAGATGAGTGCCATGCTTATATATCGCACGTATCAGATCGACTCTATTTTGGTCCCGACGAAAACATAACGAGAAGTCTTGGAGCTTCTTTTGAAAGTTCGATCTAGTTGTGATCATCTCTTTAGGAGAAGTGACGATAACATTATTTGACAGTCATATTGAAGGTCCGATAGGCATCATTTTGACTTTGGTGCGAAGTAGACACCACAATCAACTTAGGAAAAACCCCGTGTTCATATAACATATGTGGACAATGTTTATTTTTTGTAAGACCATCTTGACATCACAAGAAGCTTTCAAGCGAATACTCTCTGTTAATGTTTTAAGAAGGAAAAGAGGGTATAAAATGTGAAGATGGATGGAGTAGTTTCCATATTAAATTCAGATCGGCCTCTTTGTTTTTAGTTGCAACCCAACATCACATTAGAACTTTAAATGAAAGACCGGTGTTGATAAGACGATCCATTCAGGAATGGAAGCGGTAAAAATAATTTGAAGCTGGCCGCCGTGCCAACCATATTCGATATCAGATTGGCACCATTTCTTTTCGGTTAGGACCGACTAGATATTATACGAAATCTCGAAGGCTTCGCAAATATTGCACACTGCCACAAATTCCATTTAAAGTCCCCCCCCCCCCCATTTGTTCTCATTTCTAACCCTTCTTATGAAGAAAACGTATATATTCAAAGTAATATTTAAAGAGGCTACATTTTTATGTATGCTGATATCCGAATGATGATGTTGATAAGGCCTTAGAATTACACAGCTAGGCTTTATGTATAATGTGCATCTTATAGAAGATTGCTGGTTCTGCATGGCTATTGTCACTTCCTGAACTTCATAGGTAACTTAAAAAGAGGCGATATAATTTTTTTCAATTATGTTTCACAATATGCAAGTGTAGTTTCAGAACTAGTAAAGCCTAATCTGAAAATACATTTCTGCATTTACTGTATAATGTTAGACACATTGTGATTTGTTCTACTTCAAATATACTTCCCAAAGACACATGAGCGGACTTTTTCATCTTCTGTCTGCTTTAAACAGCACTTAGCTTCCCTAACATGTATCAGAACTTTCAATCCAGATTTGCGAACTACTTTTGACTATGTTAAATTTCAATTATTACCATACAGTTGTAGAGGAAACGACATTGCTCTTCGTCTTGCCAGTTGTCAATGGTGCTTCTATACCCCCGCATTGCAACAGTAGTAAAAAAAACACCATGTCAATATCAGGAGGTTTCCTGTGGACACTACATTGAATGTCTGAGGGACACTATTTTCGCTTAGGACCAACTAACCATTAGAGTACATTTACTTCCCAAGTTTGGTGACAATATTCCCAAAAGTGTAGGAGTAAAGATGATAATTATGTGCTAAGAGACAACAGACATCAGACGGACCAGTTTATGACCAGTGGAGATACAAATTAAATATGTTTAATAGATAAAGCATAAAAAGAACACGAGCAAAAACAACATTTTTAAGGCAGGCTTCAAATGTTAGCTATGGAACTAACCTTGTTGAAAATATCTGCTTCTGGCTTATGTTCTGGCATATCATTTGTAGCTTATAATTCTATGCAAATATTCTATGGCATTGTCACTAAAATACTTACTGATGCTGAATAGACCTCCAGCTGGATGGCCATTGCAGCCGTTTTGAAAATATATCAATTCCCCTTCAAGGGATGGTCATATTGATATGCGGTTTCACTAACCGCGTTTCCTATATTTAGATGGTCATTAATAAGAGTTTTCAATATTGCCTTACAAAATTTAACAGATCTTTTAATATATATTTCTTGAGACTGGATGGTTTGACTGATAGTTTTCTACATCCATTGATTTTTGTAGCCAGTTTCCTGAACTTTCCCACTGTTAAGCAATTTTTCAGTCAAAGATTCCATCGGTGATTAAAATCATGACGAGGCAGGTAGTCAAATATATGAAATAATTATTCAATTTTTGAAACGTTTTATCCCAGTAACTAAGATACAAAAAAAGTGTAAATCTGTTGGTGTTTATATCGTACCTGGTAGATGCATATCCATCCATCCATTCACATTAACTTGCCCATTTTGTTTTGGTATAATTACACTGGACAACAAATTTTTACAAAAGTCATGTTACTGAAATAAAATTAGTCAATTCTTATCAATTTTTATGTGCTGAACACGAATATGACAGTCAAATTGCAAAATTGGCTCTAGTTTTTTTGTAATCTGCAAGAAATTAATGTTTACATAACGAAATGCATTCCAATAGTAAAAGGTCAACTGTAATAGCCTACCTATAAAAAATCAAGTCATTGACTACATCTTAGATTTCTTCGCCTGTCTCTTGTACAGCTGTTCGGGAGCATCTCTGAGGAGTGTCCAGCAGTAGTCAGCCAGCATTGTAGTGGACCATTTTCCCTGGTATCTTTGTTCCATTGTTGCGATATCTTGATGAAAACGTTCGCCGTGTTCATCACTAACAATACCACAGTTGCTAGGAAAGAAATCCAAATGGGAATGAAGGAAGTGAATCTTTAGAGACATATTGCAGCCAAGTTTCTTATACTTCATCAACATGTCTTCTACTAGTTCCTTATAGTTTTCTGCCCTAACATTTCCGAGGAAGTTTGTAGAAACTAGGCGAAAAGCATTCCATGCTTGTTTCGCGTCACCTTCCAGCAAGTTGTTGAACCGGTCATCTTTGAAAAGCTCTCGAATCTGAGGACCCACAAAAACTCCCTCTTTAATCTTTGCTTCGCTGAGTCGAGGGAATTTTTCATGCAGGTATCGGAATGCTGGCAAAGTCCGGTCAATGGCTTTCACGAAGTTCTTCATCAAACCTAGTTTGATGTGATGGGGTGGTAGCAAGATTTTCTGAGCCTCAACCAGAGCTGGGTGTTGGATATTCTTCTCTCCAATGGCTACATTCTGCCTGTGAGTCCATTCCTTCCTCATGTAGTGCATTTCCCTTGCTCGGCTATCCCACTCGCATAAGAAACACATGTATTTTGTATATCCTTGCTGCAGTCCCATTAAAAGGGCAACTACCTTCAAATCACCACAGAGGTGCCAGCTGTACTTGTTATACTCAATGGAATTCAGTAGCTGCCTTAAGTTATCGTATGTCTCTTTCATGTGGACAGCATACGCTACTGGAATAGATGGAAGAATGTTTCCATTGTGCAAAAGCACAGCCTTGAGACTCAGTTTCGAAGAGTCCACAAATAGTCTCCATTCTTGTGGGTCATGAGTGATTTTTAAAGCATTCATGAGGCCCTCAATATCGGAACAGAATATCAGATTACTTTCCTTTCTGAAGAAAGGCTCCAATTGCTGGTGGCGCTTTCGATATGCAGTAATTGTGACATCTTCTTCTAGAAGATTCCATTGTTGGAGTCTTGATCCTAGCAATTCTGCCTTGTTCTTTGATAAGTCCAAATCACGAATCAGGTCATTTAGTTCTTCCTGTGTTATTCTGTGTGGGGTTGATGATGCACCACAGTGAAAATCTGGATCACTGCATGCTGATGGACCAGGAGAAGAACAGGTCGACTCACCTTTGTCTTCGTCAGATGAATCAAGAGAATATTCTGCTGGAGGTTCTGGAATAGGAAGTCCCTCACCATGTGGAACTGGTCTCAATGCAGACGGAATGTTTGGGTAGACTATTCTCGACTTCTTTCGCTTCGTTATTCCGCCGGAAAGAGGAGGAACCAAGCAGAAGTAACAGTCATTTAGGTGGTTGCTTGGCTCTCTCCACACCATTGGGACTGCAAACGGCATTGATGACCTTTTGCAATTCAACCACTGTGAAAGCTATGTTGTACATGTAGCACAGCATATATGCGGAGCCCAAGGCTTGTCTTGGTCACCAACCTTGCATCCGAAGTAAAGATGATATGCCTTCTTCACTTGAGAATTGATACTTTTCTTCTGGTTGGCAAATGTCACTTCCCCACAAATATAGCAAAAATTGTCCGCGGTATTAACACACTTTCGAGGCATTACTGTTCTTTATTGTACGTAAATGGATAAAATAATAAGTTTTATGTAACAGTAGCTTGAACTGTCTCGCACAACGTCTAAAATATTTTAAATGCTGAACCTATCTGATTGGGCTTTATATAGTACACTGCTTACGTCAGCTTCAGCAGCCGCCTGGCATTAGTATAATAGGCCTACACATGTATAGTACACTGCTGACGTCAACTTACTTCAGCAGCCGCATGGCATTAGTATTGCATTGCATCAGAAAATGATGCAATCAACTGTGGATGATGTGAGCATGATGGTATTATGCAATGTTACATCATTATTCCGGATGTTGCTGCAGTCCTACTGGAGAAATTTACACAGTGAAACATAGAAAATGAGGTATATGAATATCTTCAAAACGAGAGCCAATACAAATTTTTCACGGTTATATTCGTGTTCGGCACACCAAAATACTACAGATTAGGGCCTTTTCAAGTCAGTAATGATTTCACTGTTGACCAGTGTTATGTAATATATTTTCTTTTTACAGTAATATAAAAAGTAACTTGTAACCAACCTTACTATTTTGAGCTCAGTTTATTATACCTATAGATGTCTTGTGTACAGCAAATGTATGCAAATTATTTGTACCGTCTGGAAAGGATGCATACCAATTATTTGTACCGTTTGGAAAGGATGCAGTCAAATTATGTGTACCGTCTGGAAAGGATGCATACAAATTATTTGTACCGTCTGGAAAGGATGCATACACATTATTTGTACCGTCCGGAAAGGATACAGACAAATTATTTGTACCATCTGGAAAGGATGCATACAAATTATTTGTACCGTCTGGAAAGGATGCATACAAATTTTTCTTTGTAAGATATTACTTTATAGCAGAGGGATTATAATTTTTTCTGTGCCTAAACGAATTATTTAATTCACTGCAGATAGATCATTGAACACAAGTTGATCGAAGAGTTTATGACAGATGCAAAATTAATACTTTGACAAGTTAATTTTTTGTGTCCAAAAAAGAAAATGTATTTGATTTGTTGCGACACCGAAGGAATACCAGGATTTACCGATGTAGTAACTTGTCAAACCAAAAGGTTGATTCCACCCTTTAACAATGTTGATAATCAGCAGTAATAAATGAGACGTCCAAAGTAGAAGGTTTGTCTTAGGCTTACGAACTCGGATTAGAAAATGACGTAAATCATGACACGCTTTTAAACCCGTATACATTCTTCAAAGAAGATAAGAACTGATACATACAAATAATAGAAATGAAAACAAAGTGGATTATATATCACATTTTCAAGACTTTTATATTTGAGACGGCCGATGTCTGATTGACCCTGTTCATAGTTATGATGCACTGAGAATATCGTGTTTTGTAGTTTGCATACAGAAATATTCCTTGTCTTGAAACAAAACGTAGTTTAAACAAAAACAGCAGTACAGTTCCACAATTAAGCATTGGGCCATGCTGGCCAAATATAACGTTAAACTGATAATAATGAAAATGTGATACTTCGATTTAGTTACGACCTAAGGTTCATTTTAAGATTGCTGATGAGGGTATAGAGTGCATAAGATGGAACTTACGCAAATAACAATGGCTCTGAAATTTGACTTAAATCTATCAGTGGAATTTTGTGGATGTAGCTTGGTTGGTGTTCTAAGCTCATCAACGAGTTGGGACCAGTCAACTTTGCACTTTTGTTAAATTGGATAGTATTATAGCTGAATTTTATCTTTACATCACCATGAAAAATTGAACCACTTGTATTGGAATTCGTACGTGTTCTGGGATGAAAGTATAGGAGGCAGAATTTGTCACAACCAGGAATATAGACTGTGCCAAATACATGTCGAGTCAGTGATGATGGGAACACACATGGCAGTGCTGGTAGATTCTGTTTTTTGAAGACGCTTGAACAAATTTGAGCTAATGACACACTTGTGTTAGTTGCTGATTATCTTTTAAAAAATTCAGAGACTGGATATTTGTATGGCTTGAAAATACAAGTTAAGTATGTCAGACTTGATCTGTTATGCTTTGGATCAGGGTTTCATGAACAATTAAGTTTATAATATCCTCAATTTTTCCACCATATTTGACATTTCATTAATTGATTATGCTTGTTAACAACAAAATTATGATTGGTTTACATACAAAAGTATTTCTTTTGGCTGTCATTAAAATCGGGGGGGGGGGGGGAGGGGCGGGATGGTCCTGGTGCAAGATTACGGTCACGTGTGGTAGATCATATATTTTCCTTCTGGTCTTCTACCAGGAATTTTTTTATCCATACTGGTAAGGAATGTGAGAAAGCAGCATCATGACCATCGTCATACCTCAATGATATGAGGAATAAGCAGGTGGTAGGTGTGTCATGCTTTATCACAAAACAGAATTATGAATAGTCGTTATATATGTTTCCTTTGAAAAATAACACGTGAAGAATTAAAGCAAAGAATGTAATTCAACGAGTTCATTATGTTTCTTTTGTTATTTAAAAATGCATGAAATTTTCACACTGTTTATAAAATAGTCATATCTGATAGAGCACACATGTGCAATAATAAAGATATGTGACGAACGGGATGAGTGTGTGAGTGTGTGATTTGGATTTTTAATGTAGCTTCAAACTTTTTCCAGTCATAACGCTACGTTGTTTGCAGTATGGCTGTGTGTTATGATGTCTCGCACTGGGGCATCATGCCACAGACATGTAGCATGATGTCTCACCCAGTTACATTATCCTGACACCAGGCCGAAGCCCAAACACTAACCTCTTACTGCTGAATGCCAAGCGAGGCAGCTGCTAATACCATTTTTTGTAAGTCACTGGTATGACGCGGCCGGGATTCGAACCCACACACCTCGAGCATCCGAGGCGGACCCTCTAACTACGTAGGACACCGGAGTCTCAATGAACGGGTTGAATTGCACTCACAGATTTTGTAAACGTGACACATACAAAGAGTTATTACTTCAAATGTATAACCCACTGTATTATCCTGTCATTTTATCACTATTGTTCATAGCCAGAAAGTCTCTCATGCTTTGACTAACACAAAATGTAATATGTACGAGATGGACTGTTGCTATGATACTTATGTGCCATAGGTAAAATGGAAATCATTGGAACCTAAAAATGAAATTGAAAACAAATGCCAAAGTAGCAATTATTCATCATTTTTTATAAACATTTATGCTGAATTAATTGGCCAGTAGAGTTTCACAGACATTACATTGTACAATTTTTATTCATTTATAAAGGAGCCAGGGGAAAGAATGCATTTTAATGCAATTATGGCGGCAAAGCACTTCTGATTGGTCGAAATTCAGTATTTGAGGCAGAAAAATGAAATATACACTGACAACCTGACAAACTCTAATGCCATTCTGATACCATGAAACTCTTTCACATTGCACAACAGACAACTGCATATTCAGAAATGTCTCAGTAACATGTACGTCTTAAAATGGGCACAACCGTCTTGTATTTAATAAGTTAAAGATACTAGTGGATGCTTTACTGTCACTCCTTTAAACGGTCACAGGTCAAACTCAGATTGCAACAGAAAAAAACACACTGGGATTCCCCAACCCTCAAATACACGATAGTTATCCACCAAATCATACCTTGTTCTTCGTTCATACAAGATATCATTTTTTTAAAATAATAAATAAATTAAATAATGAAGAAGGGAAAACAAAACTGCCACCAGAGAATGTTTATTTGACAAAGACACTATTTTCTAACCTTACACCACAGAAGTAAAATGACTGCATTGTTGCCAGAATCCTGGTCCGTCAGTGTAAAGCCGGTGATCGGATTTGACATGCAAGCTCCTCACGACATATTCACAATGCGAGCGCAAAGGAATGAAATACCTCAAAACAACCTTCTCCTTTACATTTCACCATCTAAAATCACCATCTAAAATCTATACCCCTTCGACTCTTTCTCTTAAGGCCTTGCTCATCACTAGCTCATGAATCGGATTAATCATCGCCATACAGCCATTGGACATTCACTCCAGTTGTTCATTATAATAGCATTCCTATCTCAAGGAAGACGCACGAATATGGATGCTACATCCAAGTTTTGCTTTGCCTCAGGACAAAATTCATCATTGTTACTGGACCATCCAATTCTCTTGACCACCAAGAAAATATCCTGTTAATTAAAACAAATTGCTGATAAGAATGCATTTTTACTTGAGCCAGGTCATAATTGACAATATGTCAAACGCATGTATTTATATGAATACATTTCATTGAAAAGAAATCGTCATACATGTGGAATAAAGATGTTATGAATGACAATGATATAACATGATTCTGTATCAAGCGAAATTTATACTTATTACAAGAATATCAACTTTTAGCATTGACGTTCAAACACCTTATATGATAATAACAGGGAAACACATTAAGACAGCTCGTAAAAATGTATTTTGAAAATTTTCTCTGATAAAAACGAAAATTACTAGTAAACTTCAAAGACCTGATGAACATAATGAAAGTAAGGCAAAAAATGTCCAAGTACCTGGTGTTACAACAAATGGAGCCACAAGAGTGACCAATGATACAAGTGAGAAGCCATACAAATGACTGGTGTTACAACAAAGGGAGCCATAAGAGTGACCAGTTATATAAGTGGGGATTCATAAAAACAGCTGGTGTTACACGTGAGACAAGAAAATGACTTGTTTTATAAGTGAGGAAGCCGTCATGTGAGCGCTTCCAGCGATATTAATTTGGCAATAGCTTGAAAATAGCCTGCATTCAAATCCATTCCAAAATGCATCCACAATCACATTTCCATTTATCATTCTATTTCGTGCATTTCATAATGCACAAAAAGATGAAAACTTTGCTTCATGCATTTTATGATATTAACATCAGTATGGTTTCCCTGCATTTCTGATACACACACACACACACATAAATGACTGCCTTTCTCAATTCAATAGAAAGAATTAGTAACATACTGTGTTACATATATTTGATTTAATTTGTATTTGATTTGATTTGACTGGGTTTTGGAATCTTTTTATTTTCTTTACATGTCAAAGGCAATTTTGTTTACTAGGAATGTGATATTTTCCAGAAAGTTCAATTTGACCTGAAGCTTTCTATAAATCCCTAATACAAGAAACAATTATTTCTATTTTAGACTTATTTCCTAGCCCTGATTCAGGGTCAAGTAAACAACTGTTTCTTTGGTTGATTGGTTCTTATCAAGGACATACAGGAGCTATGTGACTTTTACATGTAAACATGATCACGTGATCCTCTATTTCGCAATTTGGCATTTCCGAAATTGCAAAATACTTAGTATTAATAGTGATGTTGAGAGAGAGAGAGAGAGTCCGGGCTTTTAAACACTTGATGTCAAGTTGTTTTCTTCTGTTGTGACCAGTATTGAATTTTTGAGGTTTTGAGTTACGTGTTAATTTTTCTTCAGATTATTTGGACTCTAAAAGATTAATTCGTTTCTCTGTAAATAGTATTGTATTCAAATATAATTCTTGAACAAGGGCATTTCTTGAAAATTTTATTTGGATTTCCAAGACCGGAGGATTAATTATTGTGCTTTTACAAGGAACTGTAGACATCAAAACAGTACAGGATACATCTTACGTCATCTCCTTCCATCTTGGATTCTTCGCCGGGTCTCGAACTTGGAATTATTAGAACATTTCAATGTTATGACTTCGAAAACTTTATTCGTGAATTATTTTTGGATTTGATTCTGGAAACTGTAAGTCCATATATTTTAATTTTTACAGAATTTTTCTAGGGAAATAAATTATTTGTTATATTTTTCAAAGGTTGTTGTTTTCACTCTTTCTTGTGTTACGGTTTATTCGAGCTTAGCACGTAACATAACTGAAATACATACATTTAAGCTCCTACTGGAAGATGAATATTCGTACCGCAAACTTCAAAATCGAATTTCTATAGGTACTTGTACTCCGTCTATTTAAGTAAGCTGAAACACACTACATGGAAGACTTTCTTCACTTTAGAAAGGTAATTGGCCTTATATTTTTGCCCTCAGATTTGGACTAATTTGCACATTTGTGCCAAAAACAAACAGAAGAATAGTTCAACACAAAACAAAAATATACGATTCATTGGAATAATAAATACACTTGACAAATGGAATTACCATGAATGAATTGTTTGGTTTCATGTCAAGTTGCGTCTTGAATCATTTGTGGGCTGGCAGGGCATATATTGGAAACCATTGCAGGCTCTGTAACAGACTTAGAGATACAATTTATTTCCTGTCCGCTCTGTAACAGACTTATGGATACAATTTTCTATTGTCCAAGAAATTTATTTTGTAACATAATCCTTAATACTTAGAGAATAATTTAATTTTAGAGAAGCTTTAATTGTGACCTATTCTCGAATTGGCAATGGAGAAAAATATTTTTAAAAAAATGTTTTTGAAGGCAGTTTATCCTTGAATATGTCAAGTGATATATTGTACAAGCTTTACTATTGTAATCACAAACGGAAGTATCATTTTATTCAAATCATACACATCAAAAACCACAATAAAACATGCAGAGATACTTAAATAATAAACAAAACATGAATTTCATTTAAGTAGCATACATAGTCCATCTCTTTACTTATTGGCATTACACCATTACTATAAACCCACTTATTAAAGTTACTACCATCTATTTTCTGCTGCATACTAATAATTCTATCCATAAGGGTAGATGTCAAACTTTCTATCATAGATTTTATCTCCATTGTAGCAAGCAATAAATTTAAAGACTGTTGTTGGTTTTTTTTGTTGCCAAGTTAACAAAATTATCAGTCTGATGATTGACAGTAATAAAGTGTCATCGTAAACAGTCAAACCTGTGCATGGTCCACAAATAAAGAAGATACAGTCAATGTGAACATTTTTCCCTTTAGGCCTGGAGATCTTAATTGAAGGGCAAGGAAACTCGCGTACTTTGATCTATCCACGCTGTTTCTAAGATGATAAAATATAAACACAGACAATACTAATGGACTAATGGATGGAACTATTCTAATCTTACTAGAATATACCTTGACCTAGTTTCCTGGCTTGATCTCCTTTAATTGTCTGTGTCTGGACCTTTTGTGACCATTAAGACGCTCTTATGTACAGTCGAGTCATCGGACTGTTTTTATTGTTTTCTATGTACTCATCTGGTTTCAATAGCTCACTATGTCAAATCCTCTCTCCTCCAAAACAGAGTAATGGAAAAAGACAACTGGTATGTTAAAACTATTTTCATTCCGTCCACAGTTATCCAAATCCTTGGCTTATATAACTATATCAAGACCCAAACTTTCATTGATTCATCCAAAGTCTACAAGATATACTTTAAAACCTTCCACGACTGATTTCCAGTTTGTAATAGCTAATTTATTTTGCAATTATACTGTTGTAAATATTGCAAAAGACATGCTTTAAGATTTCTTTGCTCTATGATATAATGAGTCAGTGTACATGTGAATTACCAGTGCGTTCTCTCCAAATTTCTTTGTACTTAGTCCTTAAACCCCAATTTTACAAAATAATACGATTTTTAGCATGAAACTTAGCTTGTAGAAAACTTTAAAATGGATCATTTTCATTATTCTGGTGAGTTTGTCAGACAAAATAGGTCACACATTCATTTTGATAATATATATGACTTACTGCATTTTGATATTATTCGTGCGTTTTGATAACCTATGCGACTATATAAAAATTTTCCCAAGCAAATAAGATAAGCAATCAGAAGAGTGAAATGCTTTAGACATTTTTTTATATTTTTTTTGTTGCATTTCTGGTCTTGTGTGTTTGTGTGATTTGGATTTTGAACGTAGCTTTAATTCTGGTCTTGTTCTTTCAGGTTTATTAGTACCACCCATTGTTAAGGATGTTTAATATTTTGAGAACACCCTCCCCCACCTCCAAACTATTCTTTCAACACCAATTAACCGTAACAGCTTCCTTTAATGTACCTCTCTAACGGCGCAATCTTTTGGATTCTCGTCTTCATTAACCTTTCCCTTAGGAAACGCCTGTCTGACCCTAGTCAATTCTTGTACAAAACTGAAATATTTTGTTTAAATATGAGTGAATGAAAAATAACGTATTTAAAACAAACAAAACAACTGTAAATTTTCATGACCCTGCCCCAAAACATGTAGTTAACAAGCATTATAGGATAAACACCTAGCCAGACATAGTATCTGACAAATTTAGTTGAATTAAAACTTAAAATGTACCCATCTACCAATTTTTTGGGATATTAAAGCATACTTTTCCTGGGTGCTAGTTTGAATAATTATTGTTATTGTGTATTGCTGCAACCAGCACGTTCAATATATAAATTCGGTTACACTATATCCACGTTTCCCAAAAGGTGAGCACTTGATAATTTTTAGGCCTATAAGTGACAACGCTATTTTTTTGTGAAATTTTTGTCCAAGCAATAATTTCCTATCTAAAAGGATTTATTCATCATTAAAATCGCCGGTGAAAAATAATTCTGTTTGTAGATTTCTTCGTGTGTTTCCACTCTCAATTTTAATATAGTTCGATTATGCTTAAAATTAAAGCAATACCCCGTCTTGAGTAGCCACCATGAGAAAAAGACTTCTATACACAGTTGAAGTCCGATTGCAGTTTAACATTATTAAAATTGGTTCTTGAATAAATACAATACTCTGAACACCATAATTAACTTATTATTATTATTATTATTTTAGGCAATGCGCATAATTTCCTAGTCACTAAATAGATTCATAATTTCATGCATTCCCATTTCAATATCGTTATATGAGTGATAGATTCATAATTGCACGCATTTCCATTTCAATATCGTTATATGAGAGATATATTTATAATTTCGTGCATTCCCATTTCAATATCGTTATATGAGCGATAGATTCATAAATTCATACATATCCCTATATCCACTGGTGCTATAAAAAGACATCGTTTACATTGGGGTGTAGATCATATACTTTTATTTGTTGATCGGTGATAGGACAAAATTCACGTATGTTTAAAATTCCATTCGTTAAATTTATGTTTGAGTTTTCTCGTTCAGTCACTTGTTTTTGATAGTTCCATGTTAGAAACTTTATAATTTTCCTTATTTTTTTTGTTTATAATGGTGTCAGATTTGTTAATATTTAATTTGCGTTTATAAATAAACATCTTATCAACGCACTTGCTTTGGGTGTCTTCACTAATCCAGTCCCAACCCGGCTTCATCCTGTGTGGTTATGAGTGTACATATCTTTGTATGGTGATGTGAGCTAACAATGCTAAGTGGCAATTTAATTTTTAGTGGTGAGGGGCTGGGCTTTTTTAAGAAGAAAAAAAGTCTAGACTGCTAATAATTGAACAAAATATTCTTTGCTCTGATTTTAGTTTTTTTTTTTTTTTAAATTAGGTATAAGAAACAATACTCTTGTTTGAAAGAAAATCCACTGAAATGGCCAGTCCCTAATTTTATCAACTACTTTCAAATTTTGAATTTCCAGTCATTTTCTATAAGCTTATATGTGTAGATAAACTTGTTCCTAACTGTAAAATGTTACTTGTTTGGGTTGCACACACTGAACACACCCTTCACCTATGCCCACACCTCAAAAGACTCTTTTTCAGTCTCAAAAATCTCCCAAACACTATCTGAGAGGTTGGCAATTACCTTGGTAAGATTTTAGCATTATTCTGGGATTAAAATAGAAATAAACATTTCGAAGGCATTTTGATCCTCTGGTGTTATTATGTTACATTCCAAGAACAGTACTGTGGTGCACATATTTATGCTGCAACTAAATAGCAAAACCATAAATATGGCACTGAAATTGTCTAACGTCTGACTGACCAGATCAGATCATTAAAGTAACTGAATTGCCTCATTAGAATTCAGAGCTAAATAGAGTATTTCTGTTTTATATGCTTGTAGTAGCCTTTATAGTGGACTAAACCTTACAAGCTCTTTCACTGTGTATTTATAGAACCTAAATTCTAAACATTGCCAAACATGAAAATTCAGTTGGACTAATACACAAAATCAATCGTCCAAAATTTTGACTTATGACAAAGTTTTGTGGTCTCCAGTCCTATTTAAAAAAAGTCAAGTCTAAGATTTGGACTTCAGACTGTATTAGTTTCGTTGTCTCCAGTCCTATCTTCAAAATTCAGGTATCTAAAATTTGGACTTGAGACTGTAGTTACCAGTCCTGTCTTCAAAAATCAAGTGTGTAAAATTTGGACTTGAGATGGCAAGTTTTATCGTCTCCAGTCCTAGTTTCAAAAATCGTGTAAAAGATTTAGACTTGAGACTGTAAGTCACCAGTCCTATCTTCAAAAATCAAGTGTCTAAAATTTGGACTTCGGACTAACTTTCATGATTTCCAGTCTTATATTCAAACATCATGTGTCTAAAATTTGTACTTAAGACCAAATTTCATGATCTCCAGTCTTATCTTCAAAAATCAAGTGTTTAAAATTTGGACTTGAGAATGCAAGTCTCCAGTCTTATCTTCGAAATTAAAACACATAAATATTGTCTCTATATTTCTGTATCAGTATTGTCAAAAGAACAAATGACTATACAAAATTTAATCTTTATTCAGTGAATACATTAAAGAAAATCAGAATTATCTATATTAGCAACATATGTCACAATTCAAAGAAGCATAATCAAAGCCTATAGTGAATATAGTTAATTAACAGTTTGAAAATACAAGTTTACAAGTAATGTATCTTATTAATCCTGTATTAAGATTAGCTGTTTGGTTATAATCACTGTGATTTTGAATGGTCAATCCAACAAGGATGAAAAAAATAAAAATCAAAATCAAATCAAAACAAAAACAATGTCAACTCTGTGTATTATAATTACATAGTGAAAATTTAAAGTGGTATCTTATACTGACATAAAAATGAGTTGGTGTCAACATGAACGGAAGATGCCTTTTTAAATCTCTAAGTTAACTGATCAGTTGTTGAATTCCTTTTAGTGCAAAAATAGCACATCTCTTAATACACTAATAATCTCATGGGAATAAAGATTTACCTTTTATAATAATAAAGTACAGCCAAATTGAAAAGCTATCAGAAAAAGGTCAAGATTCTCTAGCCGTCTCTGTGGCAGGAATCATTATACAGTACAACCCTGCTATAACGCGCACCGCTATAAAGCGAATTCGGATATAAAGTGGTCATCGCGTGGCTCCTGAAATTTCGTAAATTCATTGGCACATAAAAAAATATTAATTCAAATTAAATATGATCCTGGCGTGGTTCCTGAAATTTTAAATACATGTATATTTTTCTTGTACCGGGAAAGAACATCTTTTTGTAGAACGAGAAATAGTGTGTAAAAAGTTTATTATCATTTGGGGAAAGAGTTCGCATCTGAATTTTAATATAATGCGATCGTGGCGTAGCTTCTGAAATTTAACAATATCACCAGGTTCTTGAAGTGTTACCCCAAAATAAATACTATCAGAAATGTTACTTATTACTGGTCCATGAGTAAAGCCAGTAAGTCGTCCTTGTGACTGTCTTCAATTAATTCTGTATACAATCGTTGCTCAAACAATAGCTAACATGTGTTTCTTCTTTAACTGCATACACAACCAAGCAGCAGACAATGCGGTGGTTGAATAAACATCACCAAACCCCACAAAAGCCGCCAAGATGTTTGCTGCGCTTTGCAGTGTTATTAGACGCAATCAGTTGACCAGTAAATAATGTCGTCTTTATTAGCTGGAAACTGAAAGGGTATGAAATTGTACATGCGTAAATTTTATTTTAAAAATTATAAACGTAAATTGTCATCATCGCAGGCCTACTGCACTTAGTTCACGGGTTTTACAATGGTATGGTGTTTGTTTATGAACTTGTTATCAATTTCTTATTTTTTATAAAAAATATTTTACCGTTATGGAAAAGCAAGCTCACAAACACAATTCGTTCTCTGCACTTTGCGCAGTGATTGGTATATTGGTTTTCACACTTTTTTCGATATTCACAAAATCTGAAGTACAAATTATATGCACGCTGAAAGCATGTGTTGATTGTTAATTATTCTTGCTGTAGTCATTCAAACGAATAGGTGTACAAGCGTTAATTATTGGAAATTTGCAATGGATAAATGTACACGGAAACGCATATGAGAAAATTTTAGCAGTATGAAATTTGTACAGACACAGTTCATAGACCCTGGAACGTAATGAACCGTACACGTGCTTCGTCTTTCTTAACCTAATTTTGCTGTTAATTTTTCCCATTGAATTCAGACACATAATAATATGTGACAAAATTATTGAATAGTTTAAATATGTGTGCAATTTTGGCAATGGCTTTACACATATTATGGATTAATTGCAAGCCCCGACAGCAAGTAAACGGTGTTGATACTCTCTGTTCATGCTGTATATTAGACTGAATTCAGACACAATGATCTGGGGGAAAATTATTAAATATCGTAAATATGTGTGCAATTGTTCAATGGAATTACATGTATTATAGATGAACTGCATGCCACGACAGCACGATAGTAAACGGTGTTGATACCCTGTTCATCATACACATTAGACATGAATACTCGTATATGTGCCAATGAGCTGTTCTCTGAAAAAAGTAAAACACTGTAAAACCCTGCATTAATGCGACCCCGATATTAATGCGATCCAATTTTTCTTTTACAGCAATTTTCGTGTTATAGCATGGCTTTACTGTACTTGGTGGATAGCTTCCTCTTCAGCAAGATTAACATCCCCTGGAAAAATGTCTGCATTCTTGTTGGAACCATCCATTTCACAGGAACAGCAATTTTTAATTATCAAAAGAAATGGTAACAGAAATATAGTTCTCCTTTTTAGGTCTTACATGATAACTATATCATTTCTTTCAAGACATATAAACTTTAAATTAAATTATTATAAGAAATAAATTACTGTTGTAGATTTCTCACTGAAGGATGATCCATAATATGGCAGACAGTAATATGACGGGACGTTATTACGAAATTGTATCAATACAAAATGGCAAAATACTTTGCAAAACTTATAAACATGGAGCAAGAAAACATAAGACCTAAAGTGTGGCAATACTAGGACAGAAAATAAATGTGGCATGACTCATTTTGTTTCTTCATTTACCCAACATTCTCAGAATTGTGCAGTCTTTTTTCATACTGCAATGCTTCATGCTGAATTACACGAGTGCCTAAAAATAATTATAGTTTACAAAATATTGCAATTTTCAATAATCCCATACTGTATTAGCAATGATGTTTGATTGCTGTCTTGAAGAGCATTACTGTTTGTGATGTGTGCAGGCCTCATTATACCTATTTTTCATGTATGACATGGGCAGCATTATGGTTATGTAAATCATATATTACAATTTTAATTTATATCTGCCGGCAAATTTCTAGTATGAAAAGACAAAAATGTTGCAAACAGGAAAAATGACAATAATAACACAAATTGTAAAAGAGATTAATATCATAAGCAATAAAAAACAATGATATCACAAACAGTAAAAATACAATGGTATCACAAACAATACAAAGACCAATGATATCATAATCAGTAAAAAGACAACAATAACACAGACATAACTGAACAACCCTCCAAGCATCAGTAAGTTAAATGTAATATTTACTGAAAACATTGATAAATATAATCATATAAATAATACAATAGTTCAAAATATTGAAGCAAATGGCCAATTAATTACGATGACATTTTACATTCGAAGATAGTGTACAAGTCTTCAGCAAGAAAGGCACAATGCACAAAGTAAAGTTATAACAGTGTAAACTGTGATGTAATTGATCTAAAACAAAGGTAGATACAAATTTAATCTCTTTCTGCAATAGGAATAAAAAATCTTTCAAATATTTGTATTATGTAAAAATTTTCAAAATAGATACAAATTTAGGAGATACAGGCAAACAGATCAATAAATCTTTTGATACAGACCTAAGTTAATGAATTTACAAAAGTTTCATTCACATTTTATTATTACTGGTCATGGTGGTTTAAGAATAATTATGGGTCAAAACAGTCTTTATTATTTACAGCTTATTTTTAAGTAGAATATTTGAAAAATTAAAGGGACCCAAAGATACTAGACTGCATAACAAATAAATATTTTGTACATTTATGATGAAGAATAAGGAAACATTTGGTGTAACAAACTATTTACAAAGATTTTATTTAAATAAAAAATTTAGTATCTCAAAATAAGATTTTATAAAGAGGATTTCATATGAAAAATGGATAAAGTTACTGGTTAAAAAAAAAAATACAATAAAATGTCCATTATCCATACTTACCAATCACACAGACTGACTTTTGTCCCATAATGCAGATTATTTATTGTGCATACAATTACCAGTGATACAGTCAACCAATTATCCAGAAAAAATCCATGTCTTCCAGTAAATCTGAATAATCAACATTGTACTGTAGCACTTATTGCTTGGAATAATCACTATTGAAACTTTTTTTTAGATATTTAAAAAAATCCCTTATTTGAAATATTTTTAAAAAATCCCTTATTTGAAATATTTAAAAAAAATCCCTTATTTGAACAAAAAGCAAGAAATATGTCAGTGCTCATGATGTCTGATAGCCTGATTCCCCTTTAATTTCAGATTGGGCCTACCCTATATTCTAAAAAAGGTACCCATTAGGCTTGTTGACAAAAACAAATCAAAATTTCCAAGAAAGCTTTGATCACACTGATGAAATGTGAAAATGTAATTTCAAGATGATGACATAACTTGCCATAACACAGTGCAATCTGATTAAAATCAGATCAACACTGTCCTAGGTCCTAAATCGAACTATCATGGTACATCATCCTAAAATATGATTTTGTAATACTTCCAAACCCCCTGACAGTTATGTTTTGAGAAAACAGTTTTCTGTAATCTTCAAAAATAGAAAACAAAAAAACCAGTGCCACTTTCAGTATATGCCTGTTACATGTAGTACATGTAAACAGTAAACAGTCATGATTGGAGCTGATGTAAAACTATCCTTTGGGCAGTTTAAAAGTGGGAATTAAAAGGCAAAGAGGTCATGTATAATTCACCATTTCACATAATTACTTAACTGGCTGACAATAGCTAGTGAGATGTATTTTAAGACTGCAGTGGGTTAGCCCATTCTGCTAATTTGGAAAGGTATGATCAGGATGTGGAACAACCCAAAAAGGTAAACCAAAGAGATGCTAGATTTGTCTAGGAGAAGAAAAGTCATTTCATATCCTTGGAATCTCAATGAGATTGTTTAAGCCATATGTATTACAGACAAGTTTGTGAACAGCGGTAACATTTCTTAGAAGCTGGATTTTACTGCATAAATATAACGCACAGCATGATCATTTAAACCGTCCAAATAATTTTTAAGCATGATTCATTTTTAAAGCCGATTTAGGCAGCAATTAGCTATCAGCAAAGCCCAACAAAAGTGAGTTCAGAACTCCTAGTTGATGGAGTTTTACCAGTAAAAAGAAAGGGGGAGGGCAATTAATTCTTTGCACATAATGCAATTATATCGACATATGGCAACTTGGTTCTGACCAGGTTTCACTCAAAGAATCCAGCTGAGAAGTTTGAACACAAGGACCATCCAATCTCTGGTGAGTGTAGTTTTGAGTGCTAATGACACTTGAATTACCCTCAAACCCCTCAATAAACTAATTGACACTTGAATTACCCTCAAACCCCTCGTTAAACTAATTGACACTTGAATTACCCACAAACCCCTCGTTAAACTAATTGACACTTGAATTACCCACAAACCAATCGTTAAACTAATTGACACTTGAATTACCCACAAACCCCTCGTTAAACTAATTGACACTTGAATTACCCACAAACCCCTCAATAAACTAATTGACACTTGAATTACCCTCAAACCCCTCGTTAAACTAATTGACACTTGAATTACCCACAAACCCCTCAATAAACTAATTGACACTTGAATTACCCACAAACCCCTCAATAAACTAATTGACACTTGAATTACCCACAAACCCCTCGTTAAACTAATTGACAGTTGAATTACCCACAAACCCCTCGTTAAACTAACTGACACTTGAATTACCCTCAAACCCCTCAATAAACTAATTGACACTTGAATTACCCTCAAACCCCTCATTAAACTAATTGACACTTGAATTACCCACAAACCCCTCGTTAAACTAATTGACACTTGAATTACCCACAAACCCCTCAATAAACTAATTGACACTTGAATTACCCTCAAACCCCTCGTTAAACTAATTGACACTTGAATTACCCACAAACCCCTCAATAAACTAATTGACACTTGAATTACCCACAAACCCCTCAATAAACTAATTGACACTTGAATTACCCACAAACCCCTCGTTAAACTAATTGACACTTGAATTACCCACAAACCCCTCGTTAAACTAATTGACACTTGAATTACCCACAAACCCCTCAATAAACTAATTGACACTTGAATTACCCTCAAACCCCTCGTTAAACTAATTGACACTTGAATTACCCACAAACCCCTCAATAAACTAATTGACACTTGAATTACCCTCAAACCCCTCGTTAAACTAATTGACACTTGAATTACCCACAAACCCCTCAATAAACTAATTGACACTTGAATTACCCTCAAACCCCTCGTTAAACTAATTGACACTTGAATTACCCACAAACCCCTCAATAAACTAATTGACACTTGAATTACCCACAAACCCCTCAATAAACTAATTGACACTTGAATTACCCACAAACCCCTCGTTAAACTAATTGACACTTGAATTACCCACAAACTCCTCGTTAAACTAATTGACACTTGAATTACCCACAAACCCCTCAATAAACTAATTGACACTTGAATTACCCTCAAACCCCTCGTTAAACTAATTGACACTTGAATTACCCACAAACCCCTCAATAAACTAATTGACACTTGAATTACCCACAAACCCCTCGTTAAACTAATTGACACTTGAATTACCCACAAACCCCTCAATAAACTAATTGACACTTGAATTACCCTCAAACCCCTCGTTAAACTAATTGACACTTGAATTACCCACAAACCCCTCATTAAACTAATTGACAGTAGCAAAGACTACATATAATTAAACCTATATTTTGTCATCCAATATATTTTAAAGATGCAACTATAAAGCCAAGTTTTTAAATAAAAAGGGGAAATAACTATGTATAATTTGGAAGAAACTTCTCAGATCAAACTTGATAATAAGCATTTAACTGATTTTACTTTAATTTATTAAGTTCTTTAAAAGTTCTTTCATGGAAATGAAATTTGTGACAGAAAAATATGACATGACAGATGACCATTGATGACAGAAGCATAAAGACATATATGTAAAACTATAAAGTGTATTTTAGTCCAGATATCTGGTGAAAAACAAAGGTTAGTACATCTGAAAATTTAAAGCAAATAACATGATGTTTATATTACCTCATGTTTCAACAAAAGCATTACAAAATACAAAGATTTTATGAAAAGAACTGATGTGAAGTCATTCACAAGATCCAGGGAAATTCAATACATTCAAAAAGTTATGCATATTTGCTTTTCATCACAAATCAATGTAGGTTACTGCAGCATATATCCAAGAGCATGGATGTTACACATAATATTAATGGAATGCATCTACAATTTATCACACGAAATTATAAACTTGATTCAGATCATTTTGGGGAACAAAAGGCAATAATGAGGAAATTTAAATATCCATTACATCTACCCATACATGGGTGGGTGGGTGGGGTCACATAATATTTGTTATAAGTCAGGATACACTTGTTATATTTATACAATAAATACAAATTCATTAGATACGCTAAATATTGAGTCTTGAAATTGTTTTATCCTTTAAGACAATAATTCTGGTAAACTTGATAAATTAACATCAACATATCAGTTTTTCCTTATTTATGTACAAACAAGAAGACAACTTTTTGCACAACTTACTACATAACAGGTACATAATTCAACTTGCAAAAATTAATGACAGTTTCCTGAAATACATCTCAGAAGATATGTGGAGTAATTCAATATCACATTATGTGCATTCTATGGTTTAATATTCATTATTATGTATAAACAGATAAGTAGTATAAACATTTTTATTGATCTGTTATATAAAGTATTATCAATGGCATATTTTAAACTAGATGTAACGAAAAATATCAAAAAAGGTACAATTTTAAACAAGATTATTTCTTCTCTTTCAATCTGGATGAGTCAAATTAAAAAACATAATTGGATTTTTTTATATATGTATTGGATCTTGGAAGGCCACAAAGATGTAATTGTTCACAGCAATGACATGTCTGAATAAAACATCAATTACTGGTAACTCCATTGTATTAAAAATAAAATCCCATATGCAAAAACGAAGGTGAGGAACAAAAGACATTTAAAATTCTTTCCAAAAAGTTTAACATTGGTATAGACATATGGAACAAAAATACTATTTTCTCTTTTTGGAATGATATGTAAACCAATATCCTAAATCATGCATACTAAATAATCAACAAATAAAAGCACTTTCTGACACTGCTGAGTTTGACTGAAATTTATCTTCATCATTTTTGACCATTTTTCATAATTCTAGTAAATACTGCATGTATATTAAATTGAAATTTTCTGATGTTTGTAGAACAAATGTAGTAAAAAGAAGTTCAGAAATTATGGAGGCAGTTTTATACATGAGGTATAACAGTTGTCATTCATCCAAAGAGTCTATATAAAAACATCTCTAATATCCATTACAGTCTGACTTTCTCAAAGTTCATTTTTGAATCCAGATCTACATTTATGTTATTGGCTCCAGCAGTTTTTATCTCATATTTAACGATTGTTTCATTTACTAGTCCGACACTTAAATTCAATCTCTACATTTACAATGTGTTCATCCAGTTTGTTGATGGTATCATTTGTTCATTACATATAATTTTCTTCTAGAGCTTGCTAATATGTATTTTATGGTTCGATTATGTAGCTCTCATATTCAGATGCTATCAATTTCTGTATCCTAATCTTTCTTTGTCCTGCATGGTCCTGTAGGTCAGCTCCCATGTTGACACAGAGTACTTAGACAAGACTTTCTGAGGGAAGTTTTCTAACTGAAGGGGAACATCCATCTCTTTGTCATAAAGAAGAACTTGCAGGTAGTCTCCAAATCTAAACAACAAAAATATTAAAAAAGAAGTTCAAAGTTAGTTTAAGAACTTTTGCAGAATTTGCATTCTCTTTTAGTTACTTGTGACTGGTTTGTTTAGCATTTTACAGCACAGCAACACAAGTAGGCTATTTAGTGCTGAGTCAATTGAAATCGGTTTCTATTTCATGTCTGTAATGCTGACCAATGAAAGTTACTGAAGCTACTGTGTCCTATGAATCTGTACCAAATTTTGGAAATGCTTGATGTTATAAATATTAATAATAGAGCACTTATCAAGGATGGTGGGTGCTTAGGGTCAATTAATTTAACTAAAGATAAAGAAAGGGAAATATTTTACTTCTTCTCTTTGGCATCCACATAATCCTCATCATCTGGATTCTGAGGGACAGAGATGACCAGGACAATACACTCAAACATCAACTCCAGGAGGGGAATGAGGCATTTAAGTGGCAGATGTTGGAGGTACTGTTTAAGATCCTTCCCAAGTTCTGGTGTCAAGAGTTCATGGAAATCCTCAGGAATCCCATCAAATATCATCTGCAATTGTAAATTAATGAACAGTCTAAAAAAAATTCCTGACACAATGCATGAAATTAAATGATGTTTACACAATAATGGATTCCTATCAGGTCTTTTATACAAGATCAGTTTTGCTGACAATGTTGGTACCAACAGTCAGCCAGTCAGAGATGGGAGAGGGGATATGTGCTGCAATGCCAGAGATTCATAAGTTACAAGTGACCATTGTGGAGAGTGAATAGACTTTAGTTGCTTATTGTCTTCTCATCATTTATTTCATTTTTTTTTTCTTGTTACTTTATTGGAGTCTGACAGTCTTTTCAGGACTTGTGCATAAGCTATACTGTTACCATGTTGATATAGTGCTGAATTCCCAGGTCATGAAAGTGGAACTTTAATTCATCTGGAATACTACTGTACACTTCAAAAGAAGGAATCTGCCAGACTCTATCAAGTGGATTTCATGCTGTGCTGCTTTGTCTACTGTACAAACTCTTAAGTTCTGCTGGTGTATTGGTCACTCTAATGCTAAATGTTCTGTTGTGTCATGGATAAACTGTAGCAGTATTCCCCTTCTTGTGGTGTTTGCAGATCAGCCAGGACCAGACAACTATACGATGCTCAGTCACCCAAAAATTGGTCAGTGGGAAAATTGCTTAAAAAAATTCATGAGATTCACGTTTTTTGCTTTCTTCTTGAAAGAAAACTCTACTTACTCAGATTTACAAGATAATCTGAAATGAATTCAAGATGGTGGCAAGACACTGGCCATTTGATCTAGTAATCTCTTTCTACCTCCCATTTTGTTAATGTAGGCAACAGCTACAGTATTATCCATGAAGATCCTAATGTGTAAGTTATATTTGTATCCACAAAGAGACTTTAATGTCAGGAAGCAGGCCTGCAATTCTAAAACATTGATGTGGATCATTTTCTCAGTACTACTCCAACAACCACCAGTTTTAACATCATATGTCTCATTTACCCCTCCCCATCCTATAAGAGAACTGTTACTTTTGATAATAATGTCTGGGTTACCTCTGCAAATAGGCTTAAAATTGATTTTAAGATTTTGGATCCACCATTCAATTGTATCTTTAGCACTACTGGAAGGAGAAATTGATGCATCATAATTGCCTTTATGCATTTTCAGTAATCTGTCTTTCTCCCTTTTCAAAGGTTAGTAGTAGAGTGAGGCATATTCTAAGCCTGACTCACTAGCAACCATTGTGGCTATTAATTGTGCTAAATCACGAATAGTCACATTTTTCTGCTTCAGTACTGTTTCACAAAACTCAATCAATGTCTGTGCCTTTCCCTCAGTCAATCTAACCATCCTATTTACTGAATTAATGAGAAATCCCACAAAGCTAATAGTTCGTGTAGGTTGCAAAATGCATTTAGTTGGGCATATTGTAAATCCTAAATTGTCCAATAATGCAGCAGTATGGTACACATTGTTTTGACACTCTATTAGTATGTTGAACCTTGAAGAAGACTATCATCCAAATAGACAACATTGAGATAACACATTTTACACAAGGAAGAAAAAACAGGCTTCATTATTTTGGTGTATACTCGTGGTGTAGATGCCAGTCCATTTGGTAAACAGGTGTACTGATACAATTGTCCTTTCCAGTGAAAGCATAAATATTTGTGAAAAGCAATGTCAGCTGGAAGATAGTAATATGCATCTTTCAGGTCAATGGAAGCAAAATAAGAATCTTTGCGAACCATGGTCAGTGCTGTTTTTAATGTCTCCATTTTAAAATGGTGATGTACCACATGTACACTGAAAGCATACAGGTTAAGAATAACCCGGATGCTCCCATCATGCTTTTCTCTAGTGAAAATGTAAGACAAGTACTTTACATGGGCAAACTTTATTCTCTCCAGTATTCTCTTTTACAGCAGTTTATCAATTTCAGTTGTAGCTACAGTGGATTCTTTGTCAGAGAATTTTCTCTGTTTTGGAATACAAGTTTGGACTGGGCTGCTATCGAGTTCGAGTCCATAACTTTTCAGATTAGATAAAATCCATGCATCAGAAGTTATCTTGTGCTAATTTTTAGCACACCGACTAAATTTACCAGAAACAATATTTTCTGGTGTATTATATAAGGCTGGGAAAGAAACTGCTCTCATCAAAGGGAAAACTGCTACTTCCAGTTTTTGTGGAACATGCAACACTACCTCTGTTCACAAATCTTGACAGGGGTTGTAAGGTCTCTTTTTGAGGTTCTGTGGTCCCCATTGGTATGGTTTCCATTGATAGGGCTGGAACCTGGCCCCCATCTTAAATAAAAAAGACTTGGTTCCTGGTTGAGCATTTTTATAATTTGAGTATCTTCCAATGTTTGAAGCTGAAAACTTTCCAGACACTTTGTTACCCATCTGCTGAGCATCTGTAATATTTTTAACTTTTGTAGTAAGATCATCTCCAAACAGGAGGTCAGTTACCTTATTTTGGGGTGCACAGAGAGATTGATAACTGTAATGGAGATCTGGCTTGATCAGTTCATTCCGCTTATGAGACATGTCACAGAATGTGGAAGAAAGCATCCACAATACCTCACCAGCATCTGCAAGCAGTTTATTTACAACTGTATGTGTAGTGTCTAACTTATTATGTAGTAATTTATCCAAGAGCCTGAGAAAGGCAACACTAACTTTAGTAACAGTTCCTTGAAACTTTTGGGGCTTGGTATCCATCTGATCTGTAGCTTTGTTCATTTTTGCCCAAATTTTGGGATTTACTTTAGGCACACTTAAATTCTGGCAATTTTGTGACCTTAAATGTTTTTCGCTCAAGTCCTTAAATTTATCCTGTGCTCTTTGAGCCCTGAATCCTGCATTCACAACTTTGGCCAAGCTCTCCTGAATGGGCGGCCCACAATGTTCGTGCACTTCATAAATGTCTGAGAGTTCTTTCAGGATGTCATTTCCTTCATTTTCTGGAGTAAATTTGGTGGTGATGTTACTGATTTTTGAAGGCCATGCTTGAAGTTATCGACATCTTCCTCACTTTTCACAATGGTGTTAGAAAGATCACTTCCCTTCTTATGCTGAACTGTTTCTGTCTGTACACATTTCCATGCCAGTCCATCGAATACCAGCATATCAGCCATGGGTTTCTGTTAAGACTGTCAACTTGTGACTTCAAAGTTGTTACCATAGCTGACAAATTTATCAATAATTCAAGCTGACAGTCCCACATCACTTGATTGTGGGTCACTTGTTGTTCAATAAGACTGTCATCTGGGCGCTGCCATTGTTGTGCAGATGTCACATTTTCTGTCACCTACTCTTCTGAGATTTCACAGTCACGTGATGAACTCTTTGTCAGTAATGGCATATTCCCGTTATCTGTAGATGCAGGATTTCTCCTTTATTTTGATGCCACTACAGGGCTATCATTTTGCATAGTTGTTCCCCCTTGGGAATCATTGCATTTTGTTGCAACTGTGATGGAGAAATCGTTGGCCTTATGAGCTAAATGCTGCTTGGCTCTATTCTGCAATATTTCTTGCAACAGTCCATGCCCCGTATTGACAGGATACCTTTGACTTTGTCCCGATTCTGCCATTGTGCAAAGCTGTGCAAGAGACAACACTCAAAAACGATGAAACAATGAAGTACAGTACAGTTATGACTGTACAAGACCTTTAAAATGGTAGAGGAAGTTTCTGCCCCATGCTAATTTAAAATTTGCATGAAAGTTCGGCTGTTAATTACTGGAATCATGATAATTTAAAACTCGAGAAAAACACAAAGTACTGACTTTTTGACACTGGACCATTCACTGACTCATCACATGACCAAATCCATATCATGGGATCTCAAGGCAATTAAAGGGGAAATAAAACTACCTCATTGGCCCCTTTGACAATGTGCCATTTTAGGTACACTAGATTAGCACCCCAGGCATTATACAATGCAAATATTCTGGTAAGTACAGACCTATAATTGATCTGTCATCACCTCACAGTTACCAAAAGCACGAAAGTGTTAATGCTATATAACTTTGTAATGATTACAGTCTTGTTTTCACCTACACAAAGATATAATTTAGGCATGGCCCTTGAACAGTGAACACTCAGTGAACATCATGGCATGTGTCTTAACATAACTAATAATTTCTTGTGATTCATAATTGTTTGTGTTTATACCTTAATGTGGTACTATTTCATCTTTCTAAGTTTGCTTAAAATATTTGTCGTTATCATGCTGATATTAACAGAACTGCGGGTATGTTTCCTCACATGCAAGTCTATTCCATGGGGCTCTCTGCTGCATATTAATCAAATTATTCCCTCTCAGCATGCAGCATTTTTAGTGCATTCTGTCCCCAATCAATGAACAAACATAAGTTGTGGTGACTCTGGTTCAATATATTGGCAATTCTACATTAACAGTTATGTTAGTCAGTCATACTGGTGATTCCACCTCATACACAGTGATTGTTGGCCTTTTGGCCTTGACAATTCTGTCATTCAGTAGTACACGTACTGGGGATTACACCTCATACACAGTGATTGTCAGCCTTTTGGCCTTGACAATTCTGTCATTCAGTAGTACACGTACTGGGGATTCCACCTCATACACAGTGATTGTTGGCCTTTTGGCCTTGACAATTCTGTCATTCAGTAGTACATGTACTGGGGATTACACCTCATAGATACTGAATGCTTCTCTACCTGTTTAATGCAACTAACCTTACACAGTGGAGGGGGAGACTTTAGGAATGCCAAAGATATATAAAAAAGTACTGCTGATTAATCATATAATAGTTGTTAATTAAACATTTTGTACACAGACTAATTCTCTATTATTTCTTTTTAGGCTATAGGGTGTCTTATGGACAGTTCATCTTTCTTTCAGTCCATCTAGCTGTACATGGGTACTGAATAAATTTGTGGTTTCAGTTTTCAGTCTACCTGTCCAGAATTTCATATATTGTGTATCCTGAAGTACAAATGTACTGTATCATGTCCAGAATTGCACTTGTACATAGCAAATATTTTACATCTTCTACAATTTTATATATTACATTTTCTACAATCAATTCTTTCTATTTTTCTTAAAAGGAAGAGGAAGAAGATGAAATTATTATCATCATTATTATTATCTTAATCATCATCATGCTCATCAAATTTCTTGCAAGTAAATTAAGAACTGAAAAACTGCTGAAGGGTTGACTAGATTATTCTAATCTTTGAAAACAGTATGTCAGCATGTGTACAGAAACAATAATTGGCAATTATATATGTGGCTTAATAATTGTTAGAAATTGCATGTATGTATGAATGTATGTGTACATCCATCCATAGATTCATATTTTTTGATATTCAATGTTGATATCCTTCAAGAAATAAGTATAGACCTAAACGGATATCTTATATAGGCCTAAAGACTGGTATCTTATATAGACATAAAGACTGGTATCTTATATAGGCCTAAAGACTGATATCTTATATAGACATAAAGACTGGTATCTTATATAGGCATAAAGGCAGGTATCTTATATAGGCCTAAAGACTCTCATATGGGCCTAAAGACTGGTATCTTACATAGGCCTAAAGACTATCTCATATGGGCCAAAAGGGGTATCTTGTCTTAATTATCTTCTAGTATTACCTCTTCATGTTTAGCAAGAATCTTTGTCTTCTCTAGGGAAAGCTGTAGCCACAGTGACTTGATATGTCTGTACTGACAGTATAGTTTGGACTGAAAAGATACAGACGGTAATGTTATGTAAAATATCATCACATGCATGTTTACTCACCATACACTTGTTTACCTAACATGTACCTATTTACCCAACACACTCTTGAATATGAATCTGGTACTCTGGAAAACAATCTCTGTCATCTGACTGTATTTTTTAATGGGTTGGTTACAAACAATATCCTAATCAACACATTTTATGAGGTGACATTACAGTTAAATTGGTATGCATCAGGTTAAAGGCTGCCAGGATAAACAATGCATTAATCTCAATAGGGTGTTCATTCAAATGCATCTGAAAAACTGAAATACACATTTTAAGAATTTGGTTCCATTTTATAGTAAATAGAAATTTTGATAAACAAAGAAAATTCTGCTTATTTTAGTTTGCACTCATCAAAAAGTTGCTTTGAAATATGGATTACTCTTTCCATGGTGATCTCTGATGTACTGGAAAGGGAAAATAACTCTTAAGTCTCCTTGGGGAATGTGTAATTGGTCACTACTAAATAAACTTAATTGTCTTATCATCAGTAAGTAGATCTGAAATGATGGTTATTATATCTATTTTTTGTTTCCGTTTTTCTGTTCTATACTGATTGACAAAAGGTAACAAAAAACACAGGTGATTATTTACCTGGAGTGCAAGACTGACAAAAGGTAACAAAAACACAGGTGATTATTTACCTGGAGTGCAAGAAACGTCAATGATTTTTCTTTGGGCTATTTTGTTGGAATCACTAGATATATTCCAACTATAGTCAAGCTAATACAGTATATCAAATGTTTTTCCATAACTCTGCAAGTTCATGATGGTCCAGGAACAATTCCTAACTCTCTGAGGCCCCCATAGGCATACCTTTTATCTAACTGCTTTAGTTATTTCTTTAAATATTAATTCATGAAAGTATGACAATCTCTACTGTATTTCAAATGGGAATATCAAGATAAAGAGGCTCCTAAAATGAACTAACAACATATTTTGTTGAATCCAATCAAAATAATAAATAAAGAGCATGTGACTGCAACATTAACTGTAACAATGGTTAATACTTGCAAGATAAAACTAAAAAAATTATGGATTAAAAAAACTATAATTGTCAGCAAATAGAAATTAACAAGATATAACAACTTCTGAGTCATCAGTAAACTTTTTAAAGACAATTTCAAATGAATTCTGGGAAAGGTCACAGTGACATACTTTTGGTGTCCGATGCAAATTCATTATCTTATTCATTAATTTTGTGGGGGAAGTGTTATTTATAAAAACACGAATGCATGGATACATCATTATTATTCTACTACACAAGGAAGATTTTGGTGCCATTTTTGTATGTCAAATGTTTTGTAAAAGACAAATAGAATTTAAGACTTTTTGATGAAAAAAGCATCTGCATACAGTATAAAAATTTTTTTGAATAGATATATGGGAATATTTAATTTGTAAATTGGAGACATTCTGCATTGTCATTAATGAAATATTTCCATATATCTACTCCAATAACAGATTTTCTTTTCATTGTATATTTTTTTAAATCAAAAGTGACTGATTTGTATTGATGCTTTACATTCTGTGCCAATATAATTAACAGCTGTATTACTATACTTATAAAAAAGAAGTTCTTAAATTTGAAAATAATTTTGTGTGACATCTTCAAAATTTAGCGCTTACATATCATGCATCAGAACATATATTTTGTCATGTACTGACTGTATCATACTGAGATAAAGAGTAATGACTGTATTCATACTGAGATAAAGAGTTTTTTCAAACATTTTGTTAAAACATTTATGTGTGGATTGATACTGCAATGTGGGGTAGTTAGAGAGTGGTTTTATCGGATAGGGAATAACATCTTTAAACAACAGATTTTAAGATTGTGAGATTAAATATAAAGATTGTCATTCTTTATGGTTTTTTTTTTACATTCAAATGCAAATTTTTGTGTGGCCTTGGCAAGCTTGCAGTCTAGTTTGTTAGCTATGCTGTATTCAGTTTCTGACCGCCATTTAATGTCAGTTTATCAACAGCACTAATTAATGCCTGATTTATTCATAATTCTCAAACATGATTGTGATGCAAGTTAAAATTATTACTTAACAACACATTCTTTTTACAATTTACTCCCAATCCCCTGACACAGTTGTGTTTTGAAAATCACAATTTGCAGTAATCTTCAGGGGAAAAACACGCCACTTCAATATATGTCCATAGCATGTATAAACAGTAAACAATCTGGATTAGAACTCATGCAAAATTATCCTTGGGGCAGTTTAATTAGTGGCAATTAATAGGCAACCACAATTTCACATATTATTGAACTGGCTGACAATAGATAGTGTGATGTGTTAAGTACTCTGAAGACTACTGTGGGTAAACCCCTTGTGCTAATTTGCATAGGTAAAGTTTATGAACTAGAATAATTCAATCCATCTTAAGTTATATGTCAATCAAAGAGATGAGGATTGAACCCACGACCTTCCACATCCGAGGTGGATGCTCTAACTACTAGTCCACCTTAGTGGTTAGCAAGTTTGTAAACAGTTGCAAATTCTTTGAAGTCAGATTTACTCCACATAGAAAACACAAAGCATAATTATTTCAGTTGTCAGAATAGGGTTCAGAGTAATTCATTTTTGAAGGCAATTTAGAAAGCATCAAACAATCAGCTAAGCAAGCAAGGCCCAGCAAAATAAATTTCAGAACTTCTGGCTGATGGAGTTTTGCTTTGTGAAGTACAGCAGCAAGGGAGCGAATTTAATTCTTTGCACATACTGCTAACAACATATTGACCTAGGTCACTCTGAAGTGTACGAATTCTGCAAAAATATAACCACCTGTACGAAACAATTAACATGCTGAACTGAACATTCAAAACAGTTTTCATTGTTATTATTTCTTATCTTAATCTTGCTAAAATACTAAGTGTTAATTTATCCATGCTTTTCAGGATTGTTTTTTTATGATAAATAGTTGTCAATACACTGTAAATAAACAGTCTGGTGAAATAGCAATCAATGAAAACTTCTGGTAAATGCTAACAGGTGACAACAGAGAATGAAATAAACACTAATTAAATGTTTTGCTATGTGAAAGTTGCGTTCTAATCCTTTAATTTCATTTCAGTGTAAACACTATAATTGCAACATATTCTGTTCTATGAAAACACGAAAAGAGTCAATCGACTGTCACATTGAAACCCGTGAGTACTTCTGTGAGAACCTAATTACATGCCGGCTTTGTTTTGATCAACAACTTGAGGAAGTGTTTATTGCATTAAAAAATCAATTAAAAGAGACCTGTGTTGTTTTATCACTTTGAATCAAATCAAGCCAGGGTGATACAAAGAAAAAATTCAAAGGCATGCAAATCTGAGCATAAGTTCTTGTGGTCACTACCATTATCAAAATTCATTTTATTTGACCAATCTAAAATGGTTTCACATTTTTATACAGTGGCTGGAGACACAAAATGTTGACTATGTAAAGATCATACAGTTGAGAAATCTGCTGAGTTTTCTCGGCAGCAGAGAAATCAAGGAGTAACACAAAAAAATTACTGATTTTCTTCAAAATTAGTTGAAATGCATATGAAATTGTGATTTCTAAATGTCAACATGAAGACTCATTCCATGACCTTCTTGAACCGGTAACCCAGAAAATCCGATTTGATGCGTATCTTTTAGAATCATACAAATAAATACATTATATAAAAGGGTAAATGTATACCATAAAACAATACTGTATTTTTAATCCAAGTTTCCAATTTAGCAAAAAGTTGTCCCACACATACAAAATCGTCTGCTACCCAATGTGTCAACTAAATTCTTTAGTAATTTTTTCACCATCAATAAGATGGTGTAAACACATTACATCCAATTCACTGTTGTTTTTCTTCCACATAATAGCTTAGTTTCTATAAAAAATTGAACTTTACTAACTTTTTAACAAGATCAGTTTAGTTTGCTTAATATCTCTTGCCATTTATTGGCATTTTTATCTTGAATTTTGTAAAACTAGCTATAAAACTGACCTAATTACTCGACTGAACAGCTGACAGAAACAGTCCAAAGTAATGTATTTCATATCTATAGCACGATGGATAAACATCATTTCAATGCTGTGTGCAGAATAGGCGACATAGCACGAGTCAGGAAAACACGGGGGGTGGTATCCCCTGTGTCCATAATTAATATTGAACAAAATATTTAGGTAACAACTGCCTCTTTTCAAATGGTAAGCATTGCTGTATTTTATTTTCATCAATCAGTCAAATTTGGTATGTGTTTTGCTTCAATATTGGAGACCGAAACTTTAAGTGTGCAGAAATGCCAGACAGCATTGTCTATTTGTCAAGCGTGTCACAAACGGCAAGTATTATCGTGTTCAAATTTACGCTGTTTTAAATTTGTAGACCCATTAAATTCATGTTGGTAATAATTAACCTTTGTGATCTTTTCTCATTGTGCTTATACCACAATCAAATCTATCTACCTATCATTTGTTCATTTCATCGACAATGTTTCTCAAAAAGAGTGTTTTGTATTAAAAAACCCCATCTAATTTGGATCAAACAATAAAACTAGAATGTATCCAATTCAACACACAAATTAGTGACACAGTACACAATGTGTGAAGTGGTACACGTGTTAAGCAAACGAAAACCATGTGGAATGTTTTTGATGATCTCCTCAATATATTGTAATTTATCCTGAAATTAATGTTGCTCTATGAGGAAAATATAAACAATGTACACCGTTATGAAGAGATATTTATTCACAGTTAATCTCAGCACGATTATAAATTGAGTATTCAACACTGTAACTTGCCAACCCTCAACCCCTTTTGCCTTTACATCAATCCCTTTGTTGGTTTTGGCTTTTTTTTATAGGTCCCTTGACAACTCGTGCCTCACTTATAGTGCAGTCGATGTTTATGGACCCCGATGTGCGCGAGTTATCGAGGTTGAGGTGTATTGAGAATAGCAAAGACTGCATGTAATTAGGCTCATATTTTGCCATCCAACATATTCTGAAGACATTAACTTAGTACATTTTTGTATTTAAAATCAGTGTGGTTGTGGTTATTTGAGTGTTTGCACATATGTGAATGTCGATGCTGAAGATATCTGACAATACTAAGCCTACCAACTATTTGAACAAGACACCCAAGTATTTTTCTTTTATTCAGATATGAATTTCCAATCATTTTTTTTTTATAGGCTTCCATGAAACATTAGCTTATTCTCAATTGGACAACATTATTTTATTTGGTCACATGCAGTGACCCCTCCCCCCTTGGGAAATTAAAACACACTTTTTGAGTCTCAACAACCCTTCAACACTGTCTGGGAACATGGCAGGTATGAAATGTGTACCATCTGCAATAGAGTATAACAGGTATACAGTACTGTATGGATGACACATTGCAATAGGGTCATGTAAGTTCAGTCAATGACAGTTTCCACATTTCATGTAGTGTGTGTGTGTGATTAGGATATTTAATGTAGCTTTTTAAAAAAATTCAGTCATATCGCTACAGTGTCTGCAGTGTGGCAGTTTATAGTGATGTCTAGCACTGGGCATCATGCTGCAGACACATAGCATGATTTCCCACCCAGTCACATTATCCTGACACCAGGCCGACCAGTCCTAACATTAACCTCTTAATGTTGAGCGCCAAGCAAGGCAGCTGTTAGTACATTTTTGTAAGTCTTAGGTATGACTCGACTGGTGTATACATTTCATGTAGAAAGCTTATTATAAAAAGGTAATACAAGAAGTCTACTTTTGCTGTTTGGAGTCTATGTTGAGGGCTTTTCTTGATGGCACCTCACTGATTTTATAACTGTACACTTGAAGGTCTACATTTGACACATTTTAAGAGGTGTACATCCTGATATGGAGGGAGCAAGATGAAGGGAAGGAGATGGAGGAGGAGAAGAAAAATGAGATAGATCTAAATGTGGCAAAACAGGTTTGATTAAAATACTTAAGTGCAGAAATATTTTCTAAATGGGGGAAAACGTAGTTTGAAAAGAGATATTGCCACTGTAGCAAAAAAGTGGTATTGTCACTTTGGTGATTATCATATCATTTTTCTCCCTATGAAATATATAATGAAATTGTTACAAGAAAAATAAGAGTAATTTTGATGAATTAGTATGTTCATTCCGGCTGCCTCAATGCATAAGAAAAAAGTTGATAAAGACTGAAATTAAGGTGCACAATTCAAATTCATAATAAAAATACATAAATCATCTTGCCTGCAACATTGTCAACTTCACTATGTAACACAACCAAACAACCACTATGGTAAAGACTTTTTTTACCCCCAGTTTCTACATTCATACAGTTTATTTTATTTTCATACATCGTAAATATTTACTCAATAATAAACCCATCCCTAACTGGTAAAATGTTTACCTCATCCCACACTTATCACACTCCCACTCCCTTACCACATACACTTCAGGATCAAATAATAATGGTCTGATGAAAACCAAGTGCATGTAACTAAATAAAAAAAATTCAAACTACTAAAGGAAGATAATAGGTCATAGAATTGTCAGAAATTTGTATATGACACATATATATATATATATATATATATAGCTAACTCTGTGACATATAAGTGGTATAAACTGAAGTACATTTTCTAGCATGCCCCATTAATATTGGAAATGTGATATATCAAACCAAATGTTTTTTTATATATAAAAAAAAACATCTCTTTCCTACCTCTATATCACTCCCATTACAATTATTGTCATTCAGTGACAAAAGTATCTAGCAATGAGAAAATGAAAATTTTGTTCTGAAGGGCTTGGGGCAGTAGAGTGGAGATATAAATATTGTGATGTAAAGTGGTAAATTACCAAAGTATTGTGAAGTGACTGCTCCATCTTGAGCGTCTCCACCATGAACTTATTGAGGTCATTTTCAGGATCACCACCGATGGATTTCAGGAAGCTGATGGCTACATCAAGGTTATCCAGTGCATGACAGAGGTCAGGCAAGCTGTGGAACTCCTCACTTATTTTATGTTTGGCTCCACTACTTAAAGGTACCTGTGACAATGGGAAATAACATTATTTTATATCTGACAATGGGTTTCCGTGAAATTACAAGATTTATCTGATTACTGCATTTTTCCTATGCACATAATGATCTAACTAGCAAATATGAATGTGAATCTGTCCCTATAACTATTAAACTGTTAAGCTATGTACATGTCTTTATGTTTCTGTAAAAAAAAATCTCAACTATTTTATTTTCAGGTTGCATGCCTTTAACATTCTCACTCTTCAGGCTGGGTTTGTAGGGCTGCAATCACATGCAGAATTACTCAAACCCAGATAATTATAGTAAAATAAGTCCTTGATTATGGTACACCTTAAACAACAAGAGGCCAGAGTGGACCTGATATTGCTCACATGATTTACATAAAATCGGCACACACAAAAATAAGTTTACCATTTCTCTAACCAGCCTTATATACTATTGCAAGAACACAGCCCTGAGTAAGCTATCACACAAACTTTATATTATGCTAGTTTTACATATTTTCCTAAAACCCAATAAAAAAGAAATTCTAATAATAAAGGCATAATTGATATGATTAGCCAATTAGAAGCAATATCATCTCATTAACTGCATGGATCTTGCTCATTAATGAACTCACCTGAGATCTTGATAATATAAGCTCACATACAAAGTTTGATCAAAATATGCTCTCTAGAGTGGTTACAAGCTTAGTCCATGATCACCCTACTAGCATGCATATTGAACATATTCATTCAAAATCTTGATGAAATAAGCTTATATTTCAAGTCTGATAAAAATGAGACCAGAAACATGGCCTCCAGAATGATAGCAAAAAAATTTGTGTGGGACATATTGTCAGTAACAATTTCTTTCAAGCAATGTCATGAACAATTACCATCTAGTCACCCTGAAATTATCAAAATGCTCAAAACAATTTTCGACAACCCGACTCATGAAAATCTACAAGCTCAATACATTTCACAGGACATAAATATCAGCGAGGCACAATTATTAGCCAGTAAGATGATTAAGGAGGAGACTACTCTTCCACTGCCTGCTAAAGTTTGTATTTCCTATTGATTAAAACTTTCTTCAAATAGTAAGCATTCATATTATCATGTCTTGATGCTGACTATAACACAGATGTGACTCACTTAGACAATTTATAACCAAACAGAATTAATGGACAAAGGAGTAAAATAACATGCATTTATGTTACAGAACCATATATAAACGCTAAATGGGTTGGTAAAAGCATTTAAGATAATGGTGTAATGTCTGTATAAATGAAAATACAAAAATGGGAAAACTGGTCTAACACTGAACTAATTTGGATATGGTCAAGATACTTATGCTGAAAGTCATCTACATATTAATTTTTTTTAATGTGAGTGAAATAGGGTGCAATGAAGCTATCAAAGGTGTAATGGATAGACAGCTGAAAGTATCCCAAGCATGAAAATTGGGTCACATTTACCTAATTTTGCATGGTCGAGTTACTTTCATTTATACACATCCACATCAAATCTTTCATGAATGAAGGTAAAGTAGGGTCTAAGATATTGAGCATATACCAAATGAACAGCTAAGTATAAAAGTCACTGAAGTGTGAAAACTGGATCACAATAACATAATTTTGGTATAGCAGAGTTACTTTTCCCTGGGATACCTGCACATACTAACTTTAATGAGTGAAGACATATAGAATCGATGTTGGGGGTTGGACCGAGACAAGAAAATCCCAGTCAAGGGGTTATATTATTTGTCTTCCCACAAGGTTTGCCCAAGTGGAAAGACATATAACACGACTGTGATTTCCTTGTCTCGGTCCAAACCCCAACATAGATTATTTTTCTCACCCAGTATTTTCCTTTAAAGAAAAAGAATTCTTCACTAGTATTCATGTCCAATGTTTACATGTGGTGCATGAATATAAATATGTTAATGAGGGCTGTGGTGTTACCGTTGCATCTGAAGTACACAGTTTATATGCAAAGAAAAATAACAACATAAAACGTCGCATAGTAATGAGGTATTATCACATTTAATATATGCATGTTATATGAAATTGACAATAAATAATTAATATTTGTTACAAGATATTATTTTTGTCAGTTCCAATTTTGTTATTGGCTACTCATCTTTACTGTAGTTAGTCTTAATACAAGCTGTAACGAAGAGTAACATGCTTTAGATTATTCATGGGTAATTAGAGATCTGGGTCACTATCATATATAACTATTCTTTTCTTTGGAGGAGGTGAAACTGTTTGTGACATACTTGTGTTGTCCTTAATATTGATTGTAAAATTTCCCCATGTATAATAGACCCTCCAAAAACGGACTCTAGCGGATAACCATGTGCTAAAATATCAAGTTCACAGATTCTTTGAACATTTATTTTTCTGTCCTGGAAATATGGCAAGTGTCACAGTGAAATTTGCTTATGGATTAAGGTGTTGATGGATAAATGATTCCATCCAGCTGGTAAATGCATTATTTGTCTTTAAATATTGTAGTCATATTTTTGATTCAACCAGGACAAAATGGAAATGATTAACAAAATTAGAATCTAGCATGTTTTATATAACACATTTTCTGGCTGTTACTAAGTGTTCCGTAGATGTTAAGAGAGTTGGGAGGCTATGAAGTGTATAGGTCTATAGACTATGTGCATGGATCAGTCTTATCTGTTACAGTTCATTTCACACAGCATATAATTTGTTTCACACGAAGTATTTAAAACTAGTTAGATAGCTTTAGCTACATTTAATGATGCTGACCTGAAAATGTACTGAGCTAGGCCTGCATATAGGATAAAACTGACTATGTTGTGCGGAACAAACTAGCATTATACCAAAAAGCTTGACATTGTATGCGTTTGTGTCTTTCAAAATGCTTTTGTATAGTGTGTTCCCAAATATGGATTTACCTTAAGTTTTTATGTTTTTGTTATGTATTTGTTGCTGTTGTTTTATTTTAGTACAACTACATTAGGGATAGCAGAAGGCAACATGGGTTTCTTTTTTAATAGTTCTGAGCACATGGACACCTTGACTGAGATGAATGGTTTGAGATGACTAGACTGAGATAAGAAAAGTAAGGTTAGCAAAACAGCAGATTTCTCAGTCGCATGGGTGAGAAAAAATCAGGTCCAACCTACTGAAGGTGAAACAAACAAACATATAAAAATACAAAGTCATTCAAGCAAGACGTTTGGGTCACAGTGACCTCTTTTGATATGGTTGTGTTCCTCATTGCCCAGATGTATCCACATATTATATGAATAGATCAAATGGCATCCAAGATATTGAGGGTATAACAAATGAATAAATGAAATTTAAACAAATCACTAAAATGTGAAAATTAGGTTAAATTTACATTAGTTTTTAAATGGCTGAGCTATTCTTCTTGAGATGCATCCATGTACCAATATTGTCACAGTTTATATGAAATAGGTATTGAAGACATGATAAATGAATTATCAAGCAAACTTAACTTATCAAATATGATCATAATGGCAAAATGCTAAATTGGAGAGTGTGGTAAAAAGCCATGATAGCCCACAACGTTCAACATCTTAGCTTCTGGAATGCAGAAAATATTCTTCAGTTGATATCACAGGCAGACAGATAACTCTCAACCTAAGAGATCAATATTTTTGTTCCATTGAGTCAAAACTAACCTGTGGTATTTTCTCATCCAACATTCTGAATGTGGCAGCATTTGTATAGTCAGCTCTGTAAACCATTTCTTCGATCTGAAAAGAAACATGTTTTAAAGTTACTGACATTTTACTTACGAAAAGTTAAGTTGTTGATCATTTCCTGTTAGAAAGGACCCCAAAGTGCTAAAAGGATTAGTGATACTTAATCACCAGCATTTATGTGATAGTTTCCAGGCACAAGTCTGTTAGGTCTGTCAAGATGTTTTGCAAGATATTAAGAATTTCATTTCATTATTTGTTAGAACTCTTCCATGTGCACTCAACCACAGTTCAAGCAACCTATTATTTTGGATTTGCTTGTAATGTAGATGCTGTCAATGGGTTTCCAGATCTTTCATATTGCAATATATTCAATTTAAAAACAAATGATCTAAGTCATGTATGTCATATTCTCCCATGTGTCAGGATAGTTCTCCATTTACCAGTATACCCTTCATTCAATTCTGTCAATGTTTAAAAGCTTCCATTAAAACTAGAGGAATGGCAGGCAATTTTCTGAGGTAAAGATACATACATGTGGCAGTCAGATTAGGGCAAATTGTGAGATTTGCAAAATTTAGCCAGGAGTTTTGATTTGAAAAGAGAGAGGATTTTCAATTAGATCAGTACATTGATCATTGCAACACATCTTAAACTTTCTTATCTGAGTGAGCACCCAAGACCTGGGCCGTGGGTATGTGAGAAAGCTTGCCAGTAGCTTCTTGTGGGTCGGTGATTCTTTCCGGGGTTTTCCCGGGTTCTTCCTCCACCATTAATACTGGCCGCCATGTATAGCCTATTGTGTGCTGAAAAATGGCGTTAAGCCCCAAAACAACAACAACAACAACAAAGACCTGGGCCATTATGTGAATAGTTTTCATCTGTTTGTATGAGAAATTTTGCACGATTGCCAAGTTGTGGAATATTATTTTGACTAGACCTGAAGAATGATCTGCTTTTATTAATGCTTTCTGAATACTATTTGGAAATAAATTTTGTTGCCATGCTTTTACTAATGATTTCATCTTCTCTTCTTCACACTTTGATCATTGACCATGTGCTCTCAACTTGTGCTTAAGCTAATCAATATTAGTAAGACATTTGTGTTAGCCAATGGAGCTGATCATCTTACACTTCTTTGGCCATGAGTGCATTCCATTAAGTATACTTGGGTGGAATGCATTCGACTTAATCTAAAATGAACTGTAATGATCACTATCATTTTTTCCTTTTGTGGTGCCCTATCAGCATATATATGTCATTTTCTTGCAGGATAGATGAAAAAATTACGGGTCATTCATGAAAGGATGCATTTAAAATTAATCCTCTACTTTTTGTTGCTACTTTAATTTATATCCTAAACTTGATTACTGTTATTTTTAATTTAGTACTACAAACTTTACCTGATAAATGAGAATGGACACCATGCCATAAGCCTCAGGACTGACCAAAATCCCTTCATGGTAAAGGAGTCTATGCCCTAATTTCCTTAAGTTCAACAAGAGTACCATGAACAGCACATTATATGTCTGCCACATGATTAAAAGTCCTCCACTTAAGCACTAGTAGGGTGTGGTTGAGATCTGCAGATTGCTGACCAATGGGTCTCAGTGACCATGACTTTTTATCAAACTATGGGGACATGAACTTAACTTGCATTGCAAAATCATCATTTTCTTATCCGACTGAATAAGACTTGTCCTTAGACCTCAAAATCTATAGTTATCTTTTTTACCCTAACTGTAAAAGTCATCCATAAAGTTCGATCATAAGCAGTTACTGTGTGAAACCCACTAAATTTCTTAAGTTACAATGACCTTGATCTTTAAGAGTAAGCCCATTACAAACATTGGTCAAGTTACAAGGTCTTAAAAAAGGTATTTTGCAAAAGACATTTTCTTTTGTCATTTGTCAGTCAAAGTGACAGTGACCACATCCTTTGTTACTTGATGTTATATTATAGTAAGATGGTAGATAAGAATGGATATTTCAAGACTGTACTATGAAGTGAAATCGTCAGTACTAAAGAATGATAGAACTGTCAAGGCCAAATAGTTGACATGTATCATCTATGAGTGTGAATCAGTAGGGCAGACATAAATCTTGAGGCAGAATTGCCAATGTCTGAGGCAGAGTCCTGAGTAGGACTGACTGACATAAATCTTGAACTGCTCCGATGGCCTAGTGGTTAGCGCATCTGCCTGGGATGCGGGAGGTCATGGGTTCGATCCCTGACTGAGTCATATCAAAGACTTACAAAAAGGGTACTAACAGCTGCCTCACTTGGCACTCAGCATCAAGAGGTTAGTGTTAGGACTGGTCGGCCTGGTGTCAGGATAATGTGACTGGGTAGGACATCATGCTACATGTCTTCGGCATGATACCCCAGTGCTGGACATCATTATACACTGTCACACTGCAGACATTGTAGCAATATGAATGAAAAATTGTTAAAGCTAAGTTTTAAACAAAAATCCAAATCCAAAAATCTTGAGGCAGACTTGCCAACGTCTGAGGCAGACTCCTGAGTAGGACTGACTGGCATAAATCTTGAGACAGACTGATGGACATACACAATTGTTAAGGAAGAATTGCTGCTGTATTGAGGCAGAATAACCATAACTTGTTATGGATGTAAGTTGAGTGGCTTGGGGACAGAATAACCATAACTTATTATGGATGTAAGCTGATGGGTTGGGGACAGAATAACCATACCTTGTTATGGATGTAAGTTGAATGGCTTGGGGACAGAATGACCATACCTTGTTATGGATTAAGCTGAGTGGCCTGGGGACAGAATAACCACAACTTGTTATGGATGTAAGTTGAGTGGCCTGGGGACAGAATCACCATAACTTGTTATGGATGTAAGCTGGTGGCTTGGGGACAAAATAACCACAACTTGTTATGAATGTAAGCTGAGTGGCTTAGGGACAGAATAACCATACCTTGTTATGGGTGTAAGCTGAGTGGCCTGGGGATGGAATGACCGTAACTTGTTATGGATGTAAGCTGAGTGGCTTAGGGACAGAATAACCATAACATGTTAAGGATGTAAGTTGAGTGGCCTGGGGACAGAACGACTACAACTTGTTATTGATGTAAACTGAGTGGCTTGTGGACAGAATAACCATGACTTGTTATGGATGTAAGTTGAGTGGCCTGGGGACAGAATGACCATAACCTGTTATGGATATAAGTTGAATGGCTTGGTGACAGAATAACCATACCTTGTTATGGATGTAAGTTGAGTGGCTTGGGGATGGAATGACCGTAAACCGTAACTTTTATGGATGTAAGTTGAGTGGCCTGGGGACAGAATAACCATAACTTGTTATGGATGTAAGCTGGTGGCTTGGGGACAGAATAACCATAACTTGTTATGGATGTAAGTTGAATGGCTTGGGGACAGAATGACCATACCTTGTTATGGATTAAGCTGAGTGGCCTGAGGACAGAATAACCACAACTTGTTATGGATGTAAGTTGAGTGGCCTGGGGACAGAATAACCATAACTTGTTATGGATGTAAATTGAATGACCTGGGGACAGAATGACCATACCTTGTTATGGATTAAGCTGAGTGGCCTGAGGACAGAATAACCACAACTTGTTATGGATGTAAGCTGAGTGGCTTGGGGACAGAATCACCATAACTTGTTATGGATGTAAGCTGAGTGGCTTGGGGACAGAATCACCATAACTTGTTATGAACGGTAGTTGAATGGTTTGGAGACAGAATAACCATAACTTGTTATGGATGCAAGTTGAATGGCTTGAAGACAGAATAACCATAACTTGTTATGGATGTAAGTTGAATGGCTTGAAGACAGAATAACCATAACCTGTTATGGATGGTAGTTGAATGGCTTGAAGACAGAATAACCACAACTTGTTATGGATGTAAGTTGAGTGGCTTGGGGACAGAATAACCACAACTTGTTATGGATGTAAGTTGAGTGGCTTGGGGACAGAATGACCACAACTTGTTATGGATGTAAGTTGAATGGCTTGGGGACAGAATAACCATAACTTGTTATGGATGGTAGTTTAATGGTTTGGAGACAGAATAACCATAACTTGTTATGGATGTAAGTTGAATGGCTTGAGGACAGAATGACCATAACCTTTTATGGATGTAAGCTGAGTGGCTTGGGGACAGAATGCCCAATAATGAGCACTAGTGAATGCTACTTGGAGAAAGTACAGTAGGTGTAGCCTGTTTAAGTACTTAGGTCTGGTTGCCACCTTCAGAGATAGTGGAAACAGCATGCTATTGGGCAAGTGGGAAGTTATTGTGAAGATGCAATAATGGAGGGCAAGCCAGATGTAACAGTAGTTGGGGCATTGGAAGATAAGCTAACAAAACCTGTACACTCTCCATGCTGATCAATTGTGAATGAATGACTGCTAACTGACTAACTCAGCACACATACCTGTCTGTGACCAACATAATAGTTTGATAGCAACATTACTGGAGTGTCTACCGAACTGATTTTGAATAATAGCTTTGACTGTCAGCCATTCATTTCGAAAAACGTTATGTAATTACATACTTAACTGTGAGCATCAAACTCTACATCTACTTTAGATTGCATTTCCTGTTCAATGAATTTAAAGACAGAAGCACCTTGTATTTTTTATATTAGTGTATGTGTGATTGCAATTATCGGAGTTTATTTGTGTGTTTGGTGAAGATATATGGCAATGATAAGTCTACTGATTATTTTTGTTTGAAATTCTGTTAAATGTTTTGTGAAACAGAAATTGTTTTCTTTTTCTCAAATTTAATTTTCTTTCATTTTCAAAGGGCATATAAGAGTCAAGTGCAATGAGCCCATTTTGGGACCACAAAACAGATTCTGAGTCTCAAAATTCCACAACTGGAAGGTTGAAACTGAAACGTTTGTTTTAAAAAAATCAACAGGCCAAATTAGGCAGTAGGAGCATTTTAACTTTTCAAGGAAGTTTGCAAAACCAAGATTCCCATAATTGTTTTCTACTGAAATGGAACTACTAACTTGTTCATTACGTCATGAAATTTCTAAAATTGACAAAATTTAATTTTCAAAATTACTGACTAAAAAATAAAGGGATAGGATTTTTTTAAAAAGTATATGGACCTGCAGCAAGATTGTGCTGCACTTGGAATTTCTAAAGAAAATGTTTTCTCCACTGCCTGCTATGTATCTGAACATGAGATATTTAAACTGAGGTGCTTAATTCAAAAATGAAAACTGTACCTCAATATCTATCCATGACTTTCCAAAGAGAAATCTGTCCACAATCTGCCTTTCAAGGTTTGCAAAGTTGTACTCAATGGTGGTTCCCTTGCCCACCTCGAAGGAATAGTTACAATTGGCCAGAACTAGGGGCAGAATATCCTGCTCTGGGTGATAGCTGATCAGATGAGCTGGAGTTATGTCCCTTGCTTTCACTTTTGGCAGGTTTTCAGTGCTGAATAATAAAAAAATGTAATTAGAGCTATTATTTTGCAAAGAAGCATAATGAAATGGTAATTTGAGCTATTATTTTGCAAGAAGAATAATGAAATGATTATCTTCTATTAATAAAGTATCATAAGTAAATGTAATGGAAACCTGCTATTAGCACATGTAATGGTCATACGCACGAGACCCCGCTATTACATACGTTTTTGTAACACAACTTCAGACGAATATAGTGTGGATCCTTAAATTGTATCATGTCAAAATTAAAAAAAAATTCTTCAATTATTACAAAGATACAGCGTCAAAGTAAGCAAGAGTTTTGATTTGATAATTTGGCAAGATCTGTTGTGTTCTTGAAGAGAAAATATGACTGTTTCTTTCTTATTTGAATAAAGATGTTAAATGTAGATATTTATTATTGCTCATATCATTTGTGTCAATGGTCAGTCATTGCATTTTGTTATTAGCTTATTTTTGAAAGAAAAAGAATTGTTAATCTAATTATTATTGAATAATCAACTATAAAGCCATTAATTCTTCTTTGTCTTTGCCTTCACTGTGTCACAAGTACAACGATTATGTAATCCATGGCAAATAACTGCCATTATATCCTTGCACAATCAACTAGCATAAACAACATATAAACCAAAGAATGTTGCAGTTTAATAACGTTTATCATCTGTACTTATAAAGCAATTAGTTTGCCAATCTAAATTAGCCATTGCTAATCATCAAAATGAATCACACAGCTTCAGGTCAATGAAATAGCTGGGCACTGTTTGATACAAATATAAACGTTGCTGTCAAGTACATCCCATACCCCACATAAGTAACCTCAATGATAAAAATTATTCATGATGTAGTTATTGAAAAAGCTGTGTTTCAAAGTGTTAATTAGCGATTACAATAGATAAAACAACATGGAAATGTAAAGTTTTACTGTTAGAGATTGTTGCAATTATTAATTTTCTGCCACAAAAATAGAAAAGTTTGCATGTTTATTATGTAAGTGCTAATAAGGAGTTTGGTTGAACTTTGAGACAATCCATCATTGTACATTTTTTTCTCTCGATTATTTCATCTAAATAATTGCATTTATACTTTGAAATACTGCGTAACCAGTGATTGAAGAAAAAAAATATTTTACTTGAAATCTTTAATCCATGATAAAGGCTTAATTTAAATATAATTGTATATTGTTCAAAAATATAATAGTGACAATATTTATATAAGCGAAATGACAATAATGCAGTGTAAAGTAAAAAAAAAATAGGACATTTTCTTCCTTTTCTTATATTTAGGTGTTCAAGCATCTACCACCTGAGGATAGAAAAGAAGCCAAGCTAGAAGAGATGGTAATGGAGATATAGAAAAGTGATAGACTGAAGAAAGAAAATCAGACTGGTCTGAAACACAACTTGATTCAGCCCCGTATCACTTATCACTGATTGGTTCAAACTAGGGCTGATGGAGAAACAATACTGGGAGCTCCTGTAATGGCAAAGCTGAGAAATTTCACAATGACTTGCATGGACCAGAGTCTGGTTTTAATGCAAGCATACCGGTATGTGGCAAGGCTGTTTTATGAAGCAACATAGTAACTGATTATGAAGTAAAGTGACTGTTTGGGAAAAAATGTCCTTTGCAGATTCTGCAGCCACTAAAACCTACTCTGGCATTGCGGGAATTAACAGAGGAAGGTGAATATCCCCACTTGCAATGAAACCAATTGTGTTAAAAATTGATGCCTGATATCAACTTAGCTGTGAAAACTGATGAACAGATTGATTTACGAAAATAAAGAGGGTGACTTGCTGTTCTGTCTGAGAAATGGGAAAGTCACAAACCAAAACCACTATGAACTGGAAAATTCAATTTGCCAATGTGCTGTTGTCATGTAAATATGAAGTTGCAAGCTTTATGGTAGGATAAACAAGCAAAAATGCATGGATGGCAGAAGCCTCATTTGAAAACTGGTTCCACAATGAATTTTGCATGCAAGGTTTCATTCCACTTGAGATATATGAAGATCGATATAGTTTATAAAGCCATGAAGAAATTTTCATGTAGTTTGCAAGGATTCTGATAAAATTTCAAGGAGTAGTTTCTCTTGTGAAAATTGAACTCTCTCTGTATTGTACCTTGTTTATCACTCCATAAATAAGAATAAAAGTAACAAACAAATACATAAATTCACTACTAGAGCAAAGGTATGCTGCTCTATCTAGTAACCACCAATGTCAGATGTCTTTTGATCCACCCAATTTTATCCCTTTTTATTAATTTATTCATTACTTTTGGAAGGATGTATATAATTAAACTATCATATATTTTATTCTGTTTAAACGTTTTGTATTCCCACAGAAAAATTACGGAGATTTTTGCTAAATTCAAATGTTTTTCAACAGATTTCAGGACTTTTCAAGAAAAACCCACAACATGTTTTAAATTCAGTAGACTTTCAAAGCACATCCTCAGATTCAAGGATATATCAAGACTGTACTAAAACAATACGTTGCTGACAGCATTACTTAGTACTGATGGATAAATGCACTGAGCCTTGTCAGTAGGGATAAAAGTCAGCTTCCTCCCTAACAACACCATCCAACTGCCTGTATTCAGCTGCTTGGTCAATAAATCATTGTTATATGTAGGGATGCAATGACATGCCCAAAGCCATATTGTGATATACACAACCCATACTGCAATATGTATTGCAATACACAGCACTTAATGAAAACAGTAAAATAATCAATGCAACATTTATTACTTGAAAAATACAACATCTCTAAGTGATGTTAGCTTGCAAGACTTCAAATGGTAGCCAAATGAACATATATAAAATTAACATAAAATTTAAACAAGTCTACAAACACATGAGAGCAGTCAAATTATCAGCAAAAACATATTTCTGCCATTTCAAGTCTGTTTGTGTTTTAAAATTCCACAACGCACCTTTTGATTTTTTGTTAGGAATAATTTCAAAATCCATTGTTCGAAAAAATTAATTTCTGAAAATTAAAATTCATACAAGTCTGTCAACTAAGTTGAAAAATTAGTCGACATCAATCAACATTTGGAGACAAGAAAAGGAAATTACAACTGTAACATGACATGAGCTATTTGATCTGACTGACCATGTATTTCACATGGAAAATATCTGGCACAGCTGCTGTTTGTTTAAATGGTTTACTCTCACTTTATTCTTTGAAGCTAAAATATCAATCATAACAGCTATGTTGCCTGCTTTGTTTTATGTACATTCTGGGCAATGGATCCAAAAGAAATTATTTTAGAGGAATTTATATATTCATGAACATGTGACTCTTGAGTTTTGTTTATTTAGTGTCATTATGAAAAGGACATACACATCTGAGGCCAAGTGAAGTTTATATCTGAGGCCAAGTGAAGTTTATAAATTATTATTTATAACTGGAAAAATATTCCCTGGTCTTGACTTGCCATCCCCATATTAAATTTTGCCAGAATTATGGTACTGTGCATCTCATTTTACATTCTCTTGCAATCTCTTGCCAAGAGTGCATCTAGGAAAAACAAAGAAATATGGTTCTTGAATTAAATCAGAAATTTTTTTGCAGTATACAGATTTGTTGGATGAAAGCAAGACCATGAAAAAATTGCAGTTGAGAAAACTGTTCTGCAGTAGGTATTGCCAGAAAAGCAAACTGCAATATTCTTGTGTATCATCGCATCCCTAGTTATAACGAAGATGACATACTGACAAGCAATGATAAAAAAGACTGTTGCTGATAAAATTCCAGTTCAGGACAGCATGCAGAGTCTGAATCTGGGGGTAAAGCAATGAATGCTACAATGCCCAGACAATATACTTTGAGGGTAAAGCAATGAATGCTACAATGCCCAGACAATATACTTTGAGGGTAAATCAATGAATACTACAATGCCCAGACAATATACTTTGAGGGTAAAGCAATGAATGCTACAATGCCCAGACAATATACTTTGAGGGTAAAGCAATGAATGCTACAATGCCCAGACAGTATACTTTGAGGGTAAAGCAATGAATGCTACAATGCCCAGACAATATACTTTGAGGGTAAAGCAATGAATACTACAATGCCCAGACAATATACTTTGAGGGTAAACCACAGAATGCTACAATGACAGACAATATACTTTGAGGGTAAATCACATAATGCTACAATGCCCAGACAATGTACTTTGGGGGTAATCACAGAATACTGTAATGCCCAGACAATGTACTTTGGGGGTAATCACAGAATACTGTAATGCCCAGACAATGTACTTTGGGGGTAAATCACAGAATACTTTAACGTCCAGACAATGTACTTTGGGGGTAAATTTAATGCCTAAACAATTTACTTTGAGGGTAAATCATGAATGCTTTAATACCCAGACAATGTACTTTGGGGGTAAATCACAGAATAGTTTAATGCCTAAACAATATACTTTGAGGGTAAATCATAGAATACTTTAATGTCCAGACAATGTACTTTAGGGGTAAATCATAGAATACTTTAATGTCCAGACAAAGTACTTTGGGGGTAAATCATAGAATACTTTAATGTCCAGACAAAGTACTTTAGGGGTAAATCATAGAATACTGTAATGCCTAGTTTTATTGAGACCAGTTTAAAAAGGGACTGGTGCAGCATTCTCAACTGGTGAGGATAACGGTAGCAACAACAGCAATGATGATGACTGTGAATTTGATGGGTTTTTTTTCTTCAGAAGGATGAGGCCATGGCTGAGAGGACACTGGGGCATTAGTGCAGTGAAGGGATAGTGTGTGTGAAATGGCTGAGAGGACACTAGGGTATTAGTGCAGTGAAGGGATAGTGTGTGTGAAACGGCTGAGAGGACACTTGGGTATTAGTGCAGTGAAGGGATAGTGTGTGTGAAACGGCTGAGAGGACACTGGGGTATTAGTGCAGTGAAGGGATAGTGTGTGTGAAATGGCTGAGAGGACACTGGGGTATTAGTGCAGTGAAGGGATAGTGTGTGTGAAACGGCTGAGAGGACACTGGGGTATTAGTGCAGTGAAGGGATAGTGTGTGTGAAACGGTTGAGAGGACACTGGGGTATTAGTGCAGTGAAGGGATAGTGTGTGTGAAACGGCTGAGAGGACACTGGGGTATTAGTGCAGTGAAGGGATAGTGTGTGTGAAATGGCTGAGAGGACACTGGGGTATTAGTGCAGTGAAGGGATAGTGTTTGTGAAATGACTGAGAGGACACTGGGGTATTAGTGCAGTGAAGGGATAGTGTGTGTGAAATGGCTGAGAGGACACTGGGGTATTAGTGCAGTGAAGGGATAGTGTGCTAAAATGTCCCCACCTCCATCATGTCAAGACCTCCATCATGTCAAGACCTCCATCATGTCAAGCATAAGGATATGCATGCAGCATTTCCTTCAGCAAACTAACTTGGTTTGCTATTGCTTATGTCATAACAGGATGGCACTATGTGGACTATGCCCATTGTGCTATAGTGGGTTTTAGCATCATTTATGACAATATAAATTACTGAGCAACAATGTTTAAGAACTAATCCTTCTCTATGGACAGGAATCATATTGTTTTTGACACAATCAGTTTTTCACTATATTTAATTCCTATTCTGTAATGCTGCAATACTTGACCTTTAAATTTCAAAACTTTAATATATTTTGCCTTATTATAATTGCTTAAAAGTATGCAAAATTTTAAAAAGAATACCTCAAGCTGTAAATTCATCTACTTTAGATCTGTAATCAAATTAGAAGACAATAAAATAGAATTAGTCACTTAAAATGCTGTTGCAGAATCTAACTTCTAATATAATTGTGACTGTAAAGTGTGTTCTGATTGGCATCAAAATCTGAAAGAGTAAAATTCACCATATGTTGTGAGAAACATTAACACCGTCAATAAATCAACTGCAATGCTAACACACCACAAATCATCAAATTTATGACAACCCTTTTTCCCAGACTGGAGTCACTGGTACTTGTTTATTTCATTTACTGCATTTCTAAAACTGGGACTTGTTTACTTCATTCACTACATTCCTTAAAATTTCTTCTGACCCAAAAGAACAAAAGCCTTTTGAAGGAACTGATGCTCTACTGGTTGAAAAGAATTTCCTGGAATTAAGATAAGACCATTTCGTCTCTGTAACTCTTGAATGCTGAAACCGTCTCTGATATTCTTCAGTAAAATAACGACATTTTTAAATTAACTGCTGTAGTGGACATACTGGCAGAATCACACCATTTCCATTTTAGGACCAAGTAAAAATCATTAGACACACTTTGGTAAAACTTCAAGTTAATATGACCATCCATTCAGGGGGACTTGCAATGGTGCAAATTTCAAGATGGCCATCATGGCAGCTATATTGGATGCATGACTCTCACCATTTTATATTTAGGTACAACTACATAGTGGAATTCTTCACTCTACATCAACTTTGTTGATTATGAGAAGGTATTCAACAGCGTGGACCGAGAGACACTCTGGAAACTTCTTCGTCACTACGGCATCCCAACCAAACTGGTGAACCTGATCAAGAACACTTACAACGGAATGTCCTGCAGTCATTCATGCAGGAAAGCACACAGACAGCTTCCTAGTGCAGACTGGTGTGAGGCAAGGCTGCTTGCTGTTGCTGTTTCTCTTCCTTCTTGCCATCAACTGGATTGTGAACGTCCACCAATGAGCGGAGAAATGGGATCCAGTGGACATTGTGGAGTCAACTTGAGCACCTGGACTTTGCCGATGACCTAGCACTCTTGTCCCATAGTCAGCAGCAAATGCAGGACAAGACCGACGTACTGGCAGCCACATCAGCACAGGTAGGCCTCAACATTCACAAAGACAAGACAAAGACCCACAAGATCAATTATGCCAGTAAAAGACCCACAAGATCAATTATGCCAGTAACAACCAAGTCACACTGCAGGGAAGTCCCCTGGAAGAGGTGGAGTCCTTCACATACCTGGGCAGCATTATCAACCAGCAGGGTGGCACAGACACAGATGTCAAGGCAAGGATCAGAAAGGTGAGAGCAGCTTTCATACAGCTCAAGAACATCTGGAGATCCAAAGAAATTTCCATAATTACCAAGATCAGACTGTTCAACTCCAATGTGAAGTCAGTCCTATTGTATGGAGCAGAGACCTGGAGAACCACCAAGACGACAGTAAAGAGAGTTCAGACCTTCATCAACAGCTGCCTAAGAAGAATTCTCCAGATCCGGTGCCAGACACCATCAGCAACACCAACCTGTGGCAGAGAACCTCCCAGCTTCTGGTAGAGGATGAGATCAAGAAGAGAAGGAGGGTTGGATAGGACACACCCTACATAAGCCGCCAACCAACATTACCAGACAGGCATTGAAATGGAACCTCAAGGCAAGCGGAGAAGGGGACAACCAAGAAACACCTGGTGATGCGAACCTTCTGATAAACTAAAGGCAGACTGATACCGACTAAAACATGAAAATGAAGATAGACTTATGCACACGTGCTCATAATAATTCATCTATGAAATAATGTCTTGGGAAAAAGAATCATCTGACGATATATTCTTCCGCTATAATAAATTACATATTTTATGATGTGCTATAAAAAGAAAATTGCATAACAAGTAGTAAGGTCAAAATGAAAGCGAGAAGAACATCTGAGAAACTATTTGAATTTTTTTTCTCGCAGAAAGTGGAATTTATATATGGATTTAAACATTGTTTTTAAGCAGAAAACAAATAAGAAAAGAAATATTTCCCAATCGTGCGGGTAAACTATGTCCCAGTCAGAAAGCAGGTGAAATAAAGAATATTCCTCTACATATATACACATATGTGCGTCTTTCGTATTTAATTGGCTAGACAGTTCTAGATATATGCTCAAGGGAACGGCGTAAATATTCAGTACAAACCATACGAGTTAGAAATGCACTGAACCGCTGTACATCAAAGTGGTAGATATATACTAACCGTTTTTACTCGTGAGAGCGGTATTGCTAAAAGGGAGCAAAAAATTAGAGATGTGCTGTGGTAAAAAAAACATCTTAGTGTGGGATTCAAGATATCTTCGTAAATATTCTTTACATTATAACAAAGAAGTGTATATTTTAAAAAATGATGCTTTGCTGTTAGAAAAATAAAAATAAAACACATTTGGGCTGTTCCGTGTTTCCTCTGCTTCAAACGTTAGCAATGGGCGCTGTGATTCAATGGTTAGCGTGCTGGACTCGCGACCTAAAGTGTACTGGTTCGAATCCTACCTTCATTCAGCCAGGATCGGCTATGGTGGTGTGCCATTGGGCATGAACTCCAATTGCCTCGACACTCAATAAACTGTTAATGTGCAGAACAATATTAAATGAATGAGAAATGTAAAATCCTAGAGGTATGGAAGATAATAATTTGGTATTTCGTACTTGTAGGTTATGGCTTTAAATGGAATAATTTTCACCAAGACAAACGGTAATTCCTACGACTGACACGAGCCAGATTGATCAGTTACTTATATTTCTCTCATTTTAAATACATTTAGGATTCCCCTCTTGACCCATGTTTGGTGACCGTCTGAGAGCCAGGTCAAACAATTACATATATTTATCTCATTTTATATTCCGCTAAGGTTTCCCTCTTGACCCTTGTCTGGTGACCGTCAGCAAACCAAGTCAACCAGATATCATAGAAACGTCTTCAAATTCACCCAAGGTATGTTCATCTCAAGTTAAACTTTATATTCTTTAATGGTTTAGAATTTGTTGTATCATTATGTTATGAGCTACTTCACACTAAGAAGGTATCACTTCTTGTATTACAATAATATCATTATTATTAAAAACAACAGCAACAGTACAAATGATAATGAGAATAACGAAGAGTAAGACCATGGTGAATGGCATATTTGCGTGCTATGTGCGCTGCATTGTGCAAGCATTACGGTGATTTTACCATTAATGTTGGATTGAATATTTGGTAATTTTGATCTACTGCGTGGCGAACAATTCAGCTGCGTGTGATGTGTGAGGGAACATTTGGTCATGATTATGATGGCGGATTTCATGGGAGATAAATCCACTCTCTCTTTTATCACCAGTAGACGCCTGTGCCGAGATTTCCTTGCCTCTCATTAATATGCATAAATCCGCTGAACTAATCATTGAGAGCACAAACACATTTTTCTCGCAATTTAGCCTCAACATGACATTTCGCGCTGTTTAAATGAGTCAATCAAAATGTTATCTTCCAATCAAAGTTACTGATCGATAAAAACATGCATTTTTATCGCTGTGCAAGACATTTTTACACTGTGGTTTTTTGTGTGCGTTCTCTTGAAAAGGGATAAAATCACAGCAGTGGCAGGCACAACATCATAGCTAGCCAAAGTTTCGAAATGTTAATGTTAACATATCTACAAGTTGCTGGATCAATAAGATATTTCATTGCTAATGGTCAGTGAATTTTATAAGATGCAGTATTGCATTTAGTCAAAACCAAATTGTTGAAAATTTAGACACCGTTTGTTTATGATCAACACAACTGGAATCGACTCATAAATAAGCAGTTTTCTACTGCCAGTCCGTAGTTTGCACAAGTACATCATTTCCCTCAAACACGCGTGTAATGGCTTCCCTCTAGTACGTTTTCAGACTTTCGATGTTAAACTTACAAAGTATCCATCTGAAGTCAACTGTCTCCTCCATTTTTGGTCGATGTACAATGTACCACTGTAACAAGCTATTGGTTAGTTGGTATTATCCTTGAAGGGAAGCAACTAGTTAAATCCAATATATGTCGCTAGTACAAAGCACTGAATGTCAGATCTATCAGCAGAGTTTTGGATAGGTGAACATGTCGGAATATTGGCTAGCAAAGATGGCCACAGGTAATGAATGGTGCGCTCAACAGTTTCGTATTTTGCATAGGGTTAATTTCTTTAAAGAGAAAAATTTCCCTAGTCTTCCTCAGTAGTTATACTCGATATATATATATATATCTATCTAAGTCCTTCTTGGTCCTAAACGTTGCCGTGAGGGTTCTGAGCCATGTGGTTCCCATCATATCAGTGCATTATATGCTTGCTTTGACAGCAAGAGCCCCACACCCTGTGTATAAGGCACGTTATCTTCCTCATTTCCAGAATATAGTAGCATCTCTCCTGTTATCAGTCTTCTTTGTCCATATTGAGTCCATCTTGTCTCAATAAAGCCCAGTAGGGATAGATTGTAATTGTAGAAAAGAAGCATCAAGATAGACAAGAGAAACTATGTTGAAGGAATCACAGCGAAGAAGCGACCAGAAGTGGAAACATGAAGCTGTATGACATCACCAAGAAGCTGTCCGGCACGTACAGCAAAACAGAGAGACCTGTAAAGGACAAGCAGGGAAAGACCATAGCAAGTACAGAACACCAGATTAATAGATGGGCAGAACATTTTGAAGAACTGTTGAACAGGCCAGCCCCACTAAATCCCCCGAAATCCACCCAGCCAACGCAGATCTCCCCATAAGCTGTGACAATACCAGAGACGAGATCAGGAAAGCCATCACCCAGCTGAAGAACGGCAAGGCAGCTAGACCTGATGGCATCCCAGCAGAAGCCCTCAGAGCAGACTTAGATGCTTCAGTGGAATAGTTATACCACCTCTTTGAGAAGATCTGAGAGGAAGAAGAAATACCGACTGACTGGAAGGAGGGATTCCTCGTCAAGATCCCCAAAAAGGTGACCTCAGCAATTGCTCCAACTACAGAGGAATCACACTCTTATCAGTACCAGGGAAAGTATTCAACCGGGTCCTCTTGGAGAGGGTGAAGGAGGCGGTTGACCCACAGTTATGAGATGAGCAACCGGGCTTCCGGCAGAACAGATCATGTACGGACCAAACAGATACTCTTCGCATCATAGTCGAGCAATCTTTGGAGTGGAATTCTTCACTCTATATCAGCTTTGTCGATTATGAGAAGGCATTCGACAGCGTGGACCGAGAGACACTCTGGAAACTTCTTCATCACTACGGCATCCCAACCAAACTGGTGAACCTGATCAAGAACACTTACAACGGAATGTCCTGCAGTCATTCATGCAGGAAAGCACACAGACAGCTTCCTAGTGCAGACTGGCGTGAGACAAGGCTGTATGCAGTCGCTGTTTCTTTTCCTTCTCGCCATCGACTGGATTATGAAGACATCCAGTGGATCCAGTGGATATTGTGGAGTTAACTTGAGGACCTGGACTTTGCCGATGACCTAGCACTCTTGTCTCATAGTCAGCGGCAAATGCAGGACAAGACCGACGTACTGGCAGCCACATCAGCACAAGTTGTCCTCAACATCCACACAGACAAGACCAAGATCCTCAAGATCAATTATGCCAGAAACAACCCAGTCATACTGCAAGGAAGTCCATTGGAAGAGGTGGAGTCCTTCACGTAAATGGGCAGAATTATCAACCAGCAGGGTGCCACAGACGCAGATGTCAAGGATCGGAAAGGCGAGAGCAGCTTTCATACAGCTCAAGAACATCTGGAGCTCCAAAGAAATTTCCTTAACTACCAAGATCAGAATGTTCAACTTTAACATGAAGTCAGTCCTACTGTATGGAGCAGAAACCTAGAGAACCACCAAGTCGACCATAAAGAGAGTTCAGACCTTCATCAACAGCTGCCTAAGAAGAATTCTACAGATCCGCTGGCCATACACCATCAGCAACACCAACCTGTGGCAGACAGCCTCCCAGCTTCTGGTAGAAGACGAGATCAGGAAGAGAAGACGGGGTTGGATAAGACACACCCTACGTAAGCCGCCAGACAGGCATTGAAATAGAACCCTCAAGGCGAGCGGAGAAGGGGACGACCAAGAAACACCTGGCGACGTGACATTCAGTCGGACATCACTAAGATGGGTCACACCTGGAGTCAGCTTGAGGGGATGACACAGGACAGAAGCCTCTGGTGATCTTTTGTGGGCGGCCTATACCCTGGCAGGGGTGACAGGCAAAACTAACTACAGCTACATATCATATGAAGTCTACCGGTGACAATGCCATGTTCCTAAATTTGCATAATTTTTATTTAGGACCAATAAGACACCATAAGGACTCTTCTAATGAAAACTCCAATGTCGAAATGACTTTCTATTTAAGAGAAGTAGCAATAAGATTTCAAGACAGTCATAATGGTGGCCATATTAATCATCAGATCAGTACCATTTTAAATAAAGACCAACAAGACATTATCTTCTGGTGAAAATGCCATCTTGATACGAGTTACTATTCTGTTATTAGTAACAATAAAAACAATTTCTAGATGCAGGGATTGTCCTGGGCTTCGCCAATGTCGCAAATTGTGATTTTTTTTCCTTATTGGCGAAAAAAATATCCCATCTGGCGATTTTTTTGGTGACATACTTTTTGGTTATTTAATTTGTACTTACAATCATGGATTTGGACTGGATAAATTTAAAGCCAGAACAAAAGGAAGCCACAAACTTGACTAAGCAATGCATTGGAATCAATCTGTTACACAAACGATCCTTTGTTCTTATTGACAACCCCATCTTTACAGTGCATTGTTACATCATAATCTGCTTATGCTGACATCTGGGCTGAGTACTGTATGTTGCGATACAGTCAATCACGCTACCGCACTATACCTACAACTGACCGACTTCTGAAGACGCGAATAGAACAGATACAATTAATTGTATGGCTAATCCTTCTGTTTTTTTTATACATATACCAATACAATAGTTTTGCTGAACCTTCATAGAAAACTGATAACCTTTGAAGTACCGACTACTGTGTATAAATACAAAGCAAATGGAAAAAATCTCAATCACAATTACATCTGTCGCCAGTGCAGCATTTTACTCATTGATCTTTTCCTTTTGCCATCAGTCCCATGTTACGGCTGCAGAGACTTAAACTCCGCAACAAGAAATAGCAAGAAACAAAACAGTTTTGCATAATTAATAATAATTATTTATTTCTCAAAATACAGGAGTGAAAGAATCTCTAAATTGGGTGTGAATTTACGCTTATATATATGGTCCAATATTGCCAGGTGTTGACTCGTGTAAGTTTCATTCGTGGGAATGGAGATCCTATTTTTCTTGTCGAGAAAATTTATACAGCATTCAGTGATCATTCTTGGGATTTAGGAAGCAATTCACTACAAGCTTTGTGAAGCTAGCCATAAAAGGGGGGTGCTGCTGAGAGACTACTGGTGTCACCTGTCAGCACTGAGGACTGTGAATGTGGATTCAGTAAGATGAACCTCATAAAAACTGACATCAGAAATAAGCTGTGAATCTCATCTCTCGAGAATTTAATGAGAATCAGCATGTACAGATGTGAAAAATTAGACTTTGAAACTGCATTCAACAAGTGGGCAGCCCTAAAATCGCGACGGATCTTCATGTAACACTTTGTAACATTTTGTTAATGCTTGTTGTAATTAAAGTATTAACTAATCCATCTTTTGTAATTTTCATTGCCTGTTACATTAATAGACTAAATTAACACTTGGAAAAATGTACACTACTTTTTTTTGGCGACACTTTTTGAAAATTGGCGACAAAATATTGAGGTTGGCAATTTTTTTGGCGACATCTTTCTAAAAGCCAGGACCATCCCTGAGATGGCTGTTATCACAGTCATATTGGACATCAGATGTGTACTATATCAGATATGTACCATTCCCATTTAGGACCAACTAGATACATGTATGATAAAAGGTCTTCGGGTGATAGCACAATGTCAATATGACCAGTCAGATGGAGAGATAGTGATAATACAGTTTTCCAGATGGACACTGTGACACCATATTGGAGGTCAGCTGTTGTTGTTTTGGGTTTAACACCATATTTCAGAAATGATACATGGTGGCATAGCAATTATATCTGATGAGGAAGAACATGGAAAAATCCCAGGAAGAGGGAAGCTACTGGCAAACTTTCTCATAGACTTATGCTGTCTGAGCCTGGGGCTTAAACCCATACAGACTGACATGAGATGTTGGTGATCTGGAAATGCAAGCACCTTAGATCACTCTTCCACCTCACCATGGAGGTCTGACTGACACCATTTTGATTTATAGCCAAGAAGACATCATATGATGTCTTTCAGTGAAAAACTCATGCTGGTATGATTATTCATTCAGGACCAACTAAATATCAAAAGTCTTTTAGTAAAAACCCATGCTGATACAACCATCCATTCAGGATAAGTAGTAACAACAAGAATTTCAAGATGATTGGCTTGGTGGCTGTACTAGACATCAGATCTGCACCATTTTCTGGTGGAAGCCATATATTGATATAACCATCCATTTAGAAGGAGTAGTGGTAACAAGATTTTCAAAATGTCCACTGTGGCAACCAAATCAGATATCAGTTTAACACCATTTTCATTCACAAAAACCCATGTCAACATGTTTTTCCAATCAGAATGAGTAGCATTAACAAAAATTTCAAGATTGCTGTCATGATGGCTATATTGGATGTTAGATCAAAATAATATTCCTATAGAACCAACAAGACATCATAGAAGTCCTTTAGTGAAAACCCCATACTGGTGTGAGTATCCATATAGGAGCAGTACAGTGATAAAAAAGTTTTTCAAGATGCCATAACAGACATTAGATCAGTGCCATTTTTATTTAGGCAAAATAAAAGATCATATAAAGACTTCTGGCTAAAGAAAATCCCAAGACAATATGACCTTCCTTTCAGTAAGAATAGTGATAATAAGATTTTCATGATGGCTGCCATGGCAGCCATACTGGAAGTCAGATCAGCACCATTTTCTTTCAGGACCAATTAGACACCATAAAATATCTTTTAGTGAAAACCCCCGCTGATAGGACCATCCATTCAAAAGTAGTGATAAAAATTTTTTAAGATAATTACTGTTGTAGCCATACTGTTTGTCCAAGTGCATTCTTTTCATTTTTAGACCATGGGACGAATATGTACATAAAATGTTATGATAATCTTCCAAGTAGTTTAGGAGTCATGATAACAAACTTGTACTAATGGATGGTATAATGATGAATGAAAAACCATTCCATAACCTCTTCTCTTCTATGACTGGTAGAGTTAAAAACCTGTGATGGCTAAGCATCACAAAGAATGTCATGTCTCACCTGCTATGCTACAGCATGATACCTAACTGTAACTCTTACCTGAAAAATAGGTCACTGTGACTACATGTATAACTCTTGCTAGCAGTGAGCAGTGGTCTTCAATAGAAAAATAAACCCACATAGTTTCTGGATTGTGCATGCAAACATTCAAAAGAAAATGGAGCTAAATAAAAGAATGTTTGGTTTGTTTTGGTGTTTCATGCCCACAACATAAGTAGGTTATTTAGTGCCAAGGCCACTAGAGTAATATGTCTTGCCTGAAGACATGCCAAGGTAGCCAACCTGAGCCAATCAAATGGTAGGATTCAAACCTGCATCCCTTTGGGCTAGAACTCGAACCACTGTGCCTCAATGACTACCTTTCTGCATCAGTCATCTCTTATGACATGCATAACAGCAGACAATGCTTATTTTACATCATAGAATGCACAAAAGGGTTCGGGAAAGAACCACTGATGCTTATATCAATAGAAACAACAACGCTGCCAAAAATGTGGGTCACTGTGATTCTACCATGCATATAGGTACAAACATTCATACTGACCTCTTCTTCTGCGCTCTACAGTACTCCTCTAGGAAGTCATTTTGTTTCTTGAGAAGGAACCTCACCAGAAACCATGCACACAGACCAGCACCTCTTGATGTTGGCAGCAATTGTGACACTGGTGTGGTTCTATCAATGCCTTTTCTACAGTATTCCTGCAGAACTTGCACTGTAATACACAATACAGGTATATACTTGTAATTATCTTCCCCATCACCTTAAGCCTTTGTACTAAGAAATTAATGAACAATAAATAGTGTAAAGTTCTGGCATATATATGCAGCTATCAAGATATTGTTGTTTTTCTTTGTTTGTGAAACTTCCACTTCAAAAATCATTTTAGAACTCTGATGTTGATTTAACACTTAAATGTTATATTGATGTGACATAGTGAATAACATATGCTGCTTAAGTTCAGATAGATAAATACACCGAAAAGAGTTTATCTGCATATTTCAAAAGATAAAACAGCAAAATAATTTACAGAAAAAATAGTTGTTTATACCCCCACCCAATATACAATTTTAAAACCTTATATATTAATTCCAGATGACTCTATTGTACTAAATACTGAACTTTCTAATACTTTTGAGGCTACAAAACTTAAGTATCTTCTATCGTATACTATTTAGTAGAAATTTTTCTCATACTGAGTATACATTTAAGGGTTCTCCCAGCACTTTTTAATTTAGGGGTCAGTAGTTCAAAGTGTTAATTTTTTTCTGATTAATAACTTAAGTTTCGAAGAAGAAAGACCCTTAGTGATTTGGAAGTGTGTCCCTTGAAGGTCAAGGCTGCTGCTTCTAAAATGTGCATACTTTTTATCTTTTTCTTTCCAAATAAATAGATTGCATATCTATACTTATATTCATGCCTTCTACAGATGATGCTTATATACTAAATAACATCTCGATTCATGAGAAAATTTAGACCTGGAACAAATCCTATATGGGTAAAGAATGTTGCTGGCATACTAGTAAAATGATGAAAGCACATGTTGTTTCATGTGCATTCAATATATACTAAAAGAAAAACCCAATACATTCATAAAATTACAATTATAGTAGATAGGTATCATGGAGTCATTAGAAGTACTCTTGTTTATGTTACTAAGTAAACACTATCAATCAAAACAAGCTGTCATATTTAACTCAAACATGAATCACTATGTTCAGATCATTCCTAAGCTGTTGTTAAATTTATGTATTAGTTATTAGCTAATACATACTAGTCACAGTTATACTGTTACGGAAATTTCCCAAGCTTTTGTATAGTCTTGTATCAATCATTAACAAGCACATACTAGACATACCTAGATTGTTGGGGACAAGTTCCCAAGTGTTTGTATAATCCTACTTTTACAGGCAGTCTTTAATATATACCAGTCATGCTTAGATTATTGGAGACAAGATCCCAAGACTTTGTACAATACTACGTTTACAGGTAATCATTAATAGAAAACAGTCATGTTTAGACTGTTGGAGACAAGTTCCCAAGACTTTGTATAATCCTACTTTTACAGGCAATCATTAATGGATACCAGTCATGCTTAGACTGTTGGCCCGACAAGTTCCCAAGCATTTCTATAATCCTACTTTTACAGGCAATCATTAATAGATACCAGTCATGCTTAGACTGTTGGCCTGACAAGTTCCCAAGCATTTCTATAATCCTACTTTTACAGGCAATAAAATACCAGTCATGCTTAGATTGATGGAGACAGGATCCAAAGCATTTGTACAATACTATGTTTACAGGCAATCATTAATAGAAACCAGTCATGTTTAGATTATTGGGGACAAGATCCCAAGCATTCATATAATCCTACTTTTACAGGCAATCATTAATAGAAACCAGTCATGTTTAGATTACTGGAGACAAGATCCCAAGTGTTTGTATAATCCTACTTTTACAGGCAATCATTAATAGATACCAGTCATGCTTAGATTGTTGGGGACAAGATCCCAAGCATTCATATAATCCTACTTTTACAAGCAACCATTAATAGATACCAGTCATGCTTAGATTATTGGAGACAAGATCCCAAGCATTTGCATAATCCTACTTTTACAGGCAATCATTAATAATACCAGTCATGCTTAAACTGTTGGCCTGACAAGTTCCCAAGCATTTGTATAATCCTACTTTTACAGGCAATCATTAATGGATACCAGTCATGCTTAGATTGTTAGCCTGACAAGTTCCCAAGCATTTGTATAATCCTATTTTTACAGGCAATCATTAATGGATACCAGTCATGCTTAGATTATTGGCCCGACAAGTTCCTAAGCATTTCTATAATCCTACTTTTACAGGCAATCATTAATAGATACTAGTCATGCTTAGATTGTTGGGGACAAGATCCCAAGTATTTGTATAATCCTATTTTTACAGGTAATCATTAATAGATAACAGTCATGCTTAGATTGTTGGGGACAAGTTCCCAAGCATTTGTATAATCCTACTTTTACAGGCAATCATTAATGGATACCAGTCATGCTTAGATTGTTGGCCCGACAAGTTCCCAAGCATTTGTATAATCCTACTTTTACAGGCAATTATTAATAGATACCAGTCATGCTTAGATTGTTGGAGACAAGTTCCCAAGCATTTGTATAATCCTACTTTTACAGGCAATCATTAATGGATACCAGTCATGCTTAGATTGTCAGCCTGACAAGTTCCCAAGCATTTGTATAATCCTATTTTTACAGGCAATCATTAATGGATACCAGTCATGCTTAGATTATTGGCCCGACAAGTTCCTAAGCATTTCTATAATCCTACTTTTACAGGCAATCATTAATAGATACTAGTCATGCTTAGATTGTTGGGGACAAGATCCCAAGTATTTGTATAATCCTATTTTTACAGGTAATCATTAATAGATAACAGTCATGCTTAGATTGTTGGGGACAAGTTCCCAAGTATTTGTATAATCCTACTTTTACAGGCAATCATTAATGGATACCAGTCATGCTTAGATTGTTGGAGACAAGAGCCCAAGTGTTTGTATAATCCTACTGTTACAGGCAATCAAATACTAGTCATGCTTACATTGTTGGAGACAAGATCCCAAGCATTAGTATAATACTGTGTTTACAGGCAATCATTGATAGAAACCAGTCATGTTTAGATTATTGGAAACAAGATTCCAAGCATCTGTATAATCCTACTTTTACAGGCAATCAAATACCAGTCATGCTTAGATTGTTGGAGACTGGATCCAAAGCATTTGCATAAACTTACTTTTACAGGCAATCATTAACATATACCAGTCATGCTTAGATTGTTGGAGATAAGTTCCCAAGCCTTTATATAATCCTGTATTAAAAAACAAATACATACTATTCTTGCTTAGACTGTTACGGACAAGTTCCCAAGCATTTGCATAATCCTGTATTAGGGCTGCCAAATCTTCTTCTGAAAGAAAACAAGCAAAAATTCTCTCAAGCAATATAAAGATTGGGTAAAACTTCTTTGAAAGTAATATAAACAGGAACATGGTAAGAAATATTTGCGTAAGTTTGAATTTTTTTAACCTTCAGAAGTTATCTTTAAATTTACCCTGGACTAGATATACCATTCATACCTAATGTATATCTATAGTTTCTGTATTAATGACTGTAAATTGTAGTGATTGTCTTTGGTTGAAATTTTGTATCTGCATAGGTTTTATTTTAAGATATTAAGAACGTAAAATTCCATAGGATCTATAAATAGATCATTATGTACATGTTTACAGTTACTAATAATAAAATTATTAGTAAAATATTGAGAAGATTTGGGTGATTTCCCACTGGACAGATTGATCAGGTGGGTTCTTAGGAGAATTAAGTTCTTTCCCATTGGATTGGTTAGATCATGTGAGTTGTTTTGGTTTGCAATGTTGGAGATTTGCAATTTGTCACCTATCAAGTAGTGACTATATGCATGTTTTACCCTTTTGCCTGTATATAAGTTCCTAGGACTGGAAAATTTTCTCATTCTTATTTCTCGAGTTCCTTTACGTTGTATTTAGAGAGGAGAAACGTGTTTGGATTATTCAGTGAAATAGAAAGTGCCCATTGGACTATAATATTATTCTGGAACCTATTGTGAGTTAATCAAAGGAGTTTTAAGACAAGACCATTTTGACATGTCAGCATTGTTGTAAGACCAATATGTTCAGGAACCCGAAATTTATATTGAACATTTCATTCTTTGGACTTTAATGGAACTTTTCAGGTTCACTTTTGTTTGATTTCTTAATACTGCAAGTTTCTCTTAAATTTTCATTTTATAACACTGGTAATTAAATTGTCTGTTAAGTTTAACAAAACTTGTTGGTTTTGCTTATTTCTGTTACTTAGTTTATGACCATAGAGTTATAACAATATACATATATATATATATATATATATATATATATATATATATATATATATATATATATATATATATATATATATATATATATATTAAAATTGCCACATGAACTAAGGAATATTCATGAAAAAACATTAATGCAATTATTGTGACAATGCAAACTGTATTTCAACTTTTCACCTGCTATAAAGTTGTGTACAAAAGCTAATACACTTTGTAACTGAGAAAGAGAGTATGTCTGTATATATGTAGCCAGCCTCAATCTGGACACAAATCTGACCCTCAGTTAGATTTTTTTTATATCCCACATGCTTATCTAATGAAGAGTCTATTGATTAACACTTTTCTTTGGCTTAAAGTTGCATGGGGACTAGGTGAGATTCTTATTTTTAATTGTTTTAACTTTTGCAGATTGGAAATGTAAAAATATATTGTTTTCAGCATCAAAGATAAAAAAATTATTTGCTGAATAAATGATACATTTTTTGCAATTCATGTCACAAAAACATTTAGGTAAAAACCCTCTCTCAATAGTTGATTTTATTGTCATTCCAACCAAGGGAAACTCACATATCATCATATTTCTTAGTTTGTAACACTCTTGTGAATAAAATGTATGGAAAACTTATTTAACAAGTTGTATGTACTGATGGAGAAAAAGAGCATTCTCTTATATGATGGCCAAGTAAAGGTAACATAATGAGCTGATAAAAATGTAGGATCAATATTTTTCTGTTTATAAAATCACTTTTCTTAAATCTGCTACAGCTATTATGATTGTCCACCAACAGAAGCCATACTTTACAGAGTGAAAATAATAGATTTAGAGTAACACCGAAGTGACAGCCAGAAGCCATACTTTACAGAGAGAAAATAATAGATTAAGAGTAACATTGGAGTGACAGCCAGAAGCCATACTTTACAGAGTGAAAATAATAGATTTAGAGTAATATTGAAGTGACAGCCAGAAGCCATACTTCACAGAGTGAAAATAATAGATTTAGAGTAACACTGAAGTTACAGCCAGAAGCCATACTTTACAGAGTGAAAATAACAGATTTAGAGTATCACTGGAGCAACAGCCAGAAGCCATACTTTACAGAGTGAAAATAACAGATTTAGAGTAACACTGAAGTGACAGCCAGACGCCATACTTTACAGAGTGAAAATAACAGATTTAGAGTTACATTGAAGTGACAGCCAGAAGCCATACTTTACAGAGTGAAAATAACAGATTTACAGCAACACTGGAGTGACAGTCAGAAGCCATACATTACAGAGTGAAAATAATAGATTTACAGTAACATTGGATTGACAGCCAGAAGCCATACTTTACAGAGTGAAAATAATAGATTTACAGTAACACTGGATTGACAGCCAGATGCCATACTTTACAGAGTGAAAATAACAGATTTACAGTAACACTGGAGTGACAACCAGAACCCATACTTTACAGAGTGAAAATAACAGATTTACAGTAACACTGGAGTGACAGCCAGAAGCCACACTTTACAGAGTGAAAATAATAGATTTAGAGTAACATTGGATTGACAGCCAAAAGCCATACTTTACAGAGTGAAAATAATGGATTTACAGTAACACTGGAGTGACAGCCAGAAGCCATACTTTACAGAGTGAAAATAACAGATTTAGAGTAACATTGAATTGACAGCCAGAAGCCATACTTTACAGAGTGAAAAAAATAGATTTAGAGAAACACTGAAGTGACAGCCAGAAGCCATACTTTACAGAGTGAAAATAATAGATGTATAGTAACACTGGAGTGGTAGCCAGAAGCCATACTTTACAGAGTGAAAATAACAGATTTAGAGTAACAATGAAGTGACAGCCAGAAGCCACACTTTACAGAGTGAAAATAATAGATGTATAGTAACACTGGATTGACAGCCAGAAGCCATACTTTACAGAGTGAAAATAACAGATTTAGAGTAACATTGGATTGACAGCCAGAAGCCATACTTTACAGAGTGAAAATAGCAGATTTACAGTAACACTGGAGTGACAGCCAGAAGCCATACTTTACAGAGTGAAAATAACAGATTTAGAGTAACACTGAAGTGACAGCCAGAAGCCACACTTTACAGAGTGAAAATAACAGATTTAGAGTAACACTGAAGTGACAGCCAGAAGCCATACTTTACAGAGTGAAAATAATAGATTTACAGTAACACTGGATTGACAGCCAGAAGCCATACTTTACAGAGTGAAAATAACAGATTTAGAGTAACACTGAAGTGACAGCCAGAAGCCACACTTTACAGAGTGAAAATAACAGATTTAGAGTAACACTGAAGTGACAGCCAGAAGCCATACTTTACAGAGTGAAAATAACAGATTTACAGTAACACTGGAGTGACAGCCAGAAGCCATACTTTACAGAGTGAAAATAACAGATTTAGAGTTACATTGGAGTGACAGCCAGAAGCCATACTTTACAGAGTGAAAATAACAGATTTACAGTAACACTGGAGTGACAGCCAGAAGCCATACTTTACAGAGTGAAAATAATAGATTTACAGTAACACTGGATTGACAGCCAGATGCCATACTTTACAGAGTGAAAAGAACAGATTTACAGTAACACTGGAGTGACAGCCAGAAGCCATACTTTACAGAGTGAAAATAATAGATTTAGAGTAACATTGGATTGACAGCCAAAAGCCATACTTTACAGAGTGAAAATAACGGATTTACAGTAACACTGGAGTGACAGCCAGAAGCCATACTTTACAGAGTGAAGATAACAGATTTACAGTAACACTGGAGTGACAGCCAGAAGCCATACTTTACAGAGTGAAAATGACAGATGTAGAGTAACACTGAAGTGACAGCCAGCGTAATCACTATCAGAAGCATAGTTCATGCAACAGTAATTATCTTAATTAGCCACTGAAACTACAGCCACACATAAAATGCATTCAGTCCATTGATTTAAATCCAATACTCATTCATCTGTATAATACATATTGAAACTGTTGAGGGTAATCTATCACAGTACAGTGGTCCCCCTCATATATGGCCACCTCTTCTTCACTGGGAAAGTGGCCTTACCAGAGGGGGTCTATATTTGTGAGATGCGTATATAGTAGGAAAGCTACATATAACTTAAAGCAGTTAATATCTTCATTTAAAAGTAGCATTAATTATTAAAATGTTCTTGTCTTAAAAACAGATTTATATCAAGGTAACATAAATTAACAGTTCATATTCTTAGGAGTGAAATGTGAGTGGGGTATTGTTGGCATGCGCATTACAAAACCATTCAAAAATGTTATTTGAGCCTTGGTATATATGCTGTTTTGTATTTAAAATAATTCTTTTTCCATTTGCTCCATTTTCCTACTGCTCTAAAATGTTTTCCTTACTTTTTATGCACTTGTTTATTTCAGTCTTCCCAACACACATTTTTCGGCATGTGAACTCTCCCCATTTTCATCAAGTCAAATAACTTTTATTTTTCTTCTAAAGTATTATTTCTTCATTTACGTGATAACATGTTAAAGTTTTGTAATGATTTTTTCATATGTAGTTAATTGTACAACAATGCAATTTAATTTTGCAGATGAAACATTTGTAAACGAAATGCCTTATTATAAAGGAAGTGATATTTGACCTCTCACATGAACTTTCCGTCTTTGTCTGGTACCATGTTTTGTTTAATGTTAATTGCTTCTGTGTGTGTGTATGTGTGTGTGTGTGTGTGTGTTAATCCACAAGATCTACTTTTAGCCTACTTGACGATGTTATGATCTTGATAGTTATGTCAGTCGTAATCGTAAATAAAAAATAATAAAAAATCCACTTTGTGAAGCCCAAAGCTCTATTAAAACACTGCTGAACCCATTTTTATCTGACCATGTCTTCATCTTTACAATTAAAAATGTCTGGTTGTAATTGTCAATTAAAAAAATATCCACTGTGTGAAGCCCAAAGCTCTATCAAAACACTGCTGACCCCATTTCCTGCAAATGTTGGTGTTCATGATACAGTAATAACCGTAGTGGCACATGTACTTTAGCCAGCACTTCTTTCAGTAACGAAAACCTGACATACGCAAACATACATCGGGAAGGATAATCGGATTACTTACCTCACCATAATTAAATATTGGTTCTGGACAAATTAATAATAAAATGTGGCCGCTTGTGAGGGGTAAATTTTGCATTTGTGCACTAATATGGTTTCTGCTGGTCGTGTTAGCAGGTGGCCTTTCTTGAGGGTTGCTTTTGAACACAAACTCACTGGTGCCAAGGGATTGTGGCCGTAAAGATTGGGTACCCGCTGGTTGGGGGTGGGGCTGTTCATGAGGGAGACCACTGTGTATAGTGTATACAGTCAATTTAATAATTTCAAGGTTACCATTGAATGAACATATTCTACTTCCAAGTGAAATGGTCAGAAAGGACAGAGAAAAACAAGTAACTTATTTAGTGTTGCGGCAATTGGAGTGTTCATCTAGATGTATTCCCTCACTAAGTTTCATGATTCTTGACAGGACAATCTACTCATGGCAAAAAATCTAGGAGATATGAGCTGAATGCAGAGCATTGACCTACCGCAGTAAAAGATGAAATGCAGGTTACAGTGAACTCTTTTATATATCAATGTTGTATTAATAGAAATGTCTCAATCATCTACTTTAATGATTCTAGCATGGACAGAAAAAACACATCATCACAGCCAGTGAAGCTGGAAATAGTCACAGTCACCTATTTTTGTTGTGAGGGTGTATTTCCTCAGCAAATTTCATGATCCCATGTAAAACAGTACGCATACAGGATGCAAAAGACCTATATGGTCATGAGCTAAACAATCATCCATTCGATGGTTCTGGCATGACGTACTTGAGTAATAAACAAAATGGTACTCAAGTCAATAAAGTGTGTTTAGTGATAAGATTGAAATACTCATTAAGATGCATTTCACAAAGGTTCATTATTTTGTGATGTTCTACTATTTATCAATATGCATATTCACAGCAGGTTCCATGATTCCAGTAATATATATAATACTAGATGCCAAAAATAAATAAATTCAAAAACTTAAATGTTCTGGTACAAAGTTTGCCCTCATCTTTCACCTATTCCTCATTGTTCATCACCCTGCTTTATATACTTTGACTAAATGCTATTATTTAACCAAGAGACTCTTCACTTTCACTATTAATTAAATTTTTTCTTCAATAAAACTTAATATCTGCCATAATATACAATATATATATATATATATATATATATATATATATATATATATATATATGTATCTTCTTTTGGTACTCTGCAGAGATTTGAACCCAGGTCTGCGGGTAAACAGCACCTATCACCTTGCCTGCACAAACCAGTCCATATTCCATCATGGCTAAGCATACATCACCATAAAGTGATGCCAATGAGTCAGTGTTATATGTACTTGTGTGTAGCAGACACACTGGCATGACGACCCAGTAATTAATTCTCATCTATCTACACAGTCATTCCAGATTCCTTTTTAAAAAAATCAAGGTAAATAGGATTAATTATAGAGAATTACAAATATAAAACAAACAAAATGGAAAGTGCTATCCCTGGATTTTACAGGATAATGTTTAATAATACTTGGCAGAATTAATACTTAATACAAATAACACTATCATACTATCATATTATTTCTATAAATCTTCTGCACTATAAATTTTTTTTCTCCATATTTATTCATATAATTTTTCCTTGTTAATTTTGATCTATTTTATAGCAATGTTTGTTCATATTTTGTTACACATCTTTGAACTATTTTTTTTTACTTTGACTCTGACTTTTATTCAGAAAAGCCCTGTTAGGACAATAAAGTAAAGTCCAGTTGAGGTAGACAAATTAGGCTTGATGGACATATTTTATGCACATGTACATAACTCAATTAGATTTTTATGCCATTATAGCAATCTTTCAATTCTTTTGAAGAAAAAAAATTGGGGGGACTTTTTTAAATAAAATTTTTATAGCACAATTAAGCAAAAGCCACTCAAGTTTGAAAAACTACACTGTGTGCATATGCAGGTGACCTGATTAGATTTTCAAACCATTATAAAAGTTTTCCAAATTATTTCAAATCTTTTTTATGTTTTATTTGAAATTTACTGGTTTACAGAACAACAAAAAAGCATAAGGGTAATGTATGCTTTACAAACAAAACTGCTGTACGTCTTTTATGCCACCACTGCATGCAGAGAGAGTGTCTGGAATTGGTCATGTCTGTCTGTTAAAAGGAGTTGGTTAGCAAGAGGTTGTAAAAATCACACAATGTAAGCAAATGAAATTTTAATAATTATTCACATTCATCTTCTCTTTTTGATGAGTTAATTAGATTTTCAGTCCATTATAGTATTTTTTTCTACTTTTTTTATACACATTTTTGAACAATGACATTGTTGACAAAAACTTTGTTTGCACAATTAAATATAAAACCTTAAGATGGAATTTGAATTTTGGTATGCATATTTATATTCACATATTTATAAACTAATTCAGTTTTAAAGTCATCACTGCAATGTATACTTGTTTTTACACATTTTTAAACAAAAGTGTTTTTGGACACAAAAAAAACATTTTAGATGATGAAGCCTATGAACTTGTATTGTAGTGTATATCATATACAATTTCATTATGTATATCATGAATAGAAAGGGACCTAATACAGATCCTTGGGGTACACCAGCTTTAATACACCTCCACTCTGAAACACACCCAGAAGTATCACTTGTTCATCTTCAGCTTTTGAGAATGCTAAAGGACCATTTTAGAGAGCATCCCATGATACCAGTACCTTTCAGGTTTTTGAATGTGTCCTTTATACCATACTCAGTCAAAAGCTGTATTGAAAAGCTCATTATTTACATGCATTCCTTCAATGCTTAATGGAGCATATTGCTTGACCTCTTTAACTGTCATTTCTTGACTGTGCTAGGAATAAGTGTTGGTCATCTGGGTCACTTTGACATGATCTAGCCATTTTCAACCAAAATAGTGTATGGTAAACATACAGAGTACAGAGAAAGCTTTTAGAGCACTGGTTTTATGACCATATAAATTTGGCATGAAAATCCTGCAATTGTAAATTTGCAATTGTGAAAATCCTGCAAATTGTGAACTTTTAGCCTGGAAGAAAGCATAAGCTGTAATTTGACTGGTAATCAAAAATTCACCAAAACTTGAACTAATATTGGTGCTCATCTGATCAATTTATGGCACTTGGTTTTCAATTTAAATCACACACACACACACACACACACACACACACACACACACACACACACACATACACAGAGACACACATACACACAATTTTTTTACTCACTTCCCCTTTCTTCTCTGATGACAGATTCCACTGTACAGGATGCAGCTTCTGTACGACCCAGTCTCCGCTGAAATTTCTGGAACAGAATCCTGTGTATCTTTAGAATGCTGGGAATAAAGCGAAGGGCCCTCAGGTGATGCTCCTGGAGTGAAAAGTAAATGTTTGGGAGCACATTTAGTACAGGGGGGACATAAGAAACATTATATCAAGTGAAAAATTTCAATACTGGTGACCATTTTTACCTTGTGAAGTGCCAAATGAGAATTGTATGTAATTGGAAAAGTTCAATTTGGTCCCAACAATATAAATATCAACAAATTTTGTTAAGACTTGAAATAGTTGGAAACTAGAATCTAATTCTTTAGGTAAAATATGCTTCTTCAATCATAATATGTTTTAGAAGATCCACTACCTTGCAAATCTAACCACTGCAAACTATTATTTTGTTTCCTTTCAAACCTTTAACTCTAATGAATTCTAGAGCAATATATGTGCATGTTATACAAAGTAAACATTTCCTATCACAGCATGAAAAAATAAATGCAAAGTATTTGAATCTTATCTTGTAGTGAAAAATGTTTAACCCTGAATTTATGTGTGCCAATAAACTCTCAAACAAGATTTTTCAACCAACATAAACTCCTTAAGATGATTTGTTAAAAAAATTCCATCACTTAATAACATTTACAAAAAGGATTGATTTAAATTTTGACAAAAGACCTTAAAAATTACATATTGTTGTATAAACAAGGGCTGAATTTTCTGTAAAATCAAATTGTCTTTTTGTAGTTCAATAAACCAGCCCATGTATCAATAAATCAGTCCCAAAACCTGTATTGATACATGGGCTGTTATCGTTTCTTGATATATAATAAAAAGGATGAAAATTTCCCATTTCTCCTTCGTTCTATTTAAGGTCATAAACCAATGCTTCAAGCTACATGTTGCTGTGTAATAGCTTCACAACAAAGTTCAGATTCATAATTTTGTTGTTTAGTCCCCACAGACCAAGTTGTGCTTCCATTTCAGTCATAAGTATACCAAATCAACTAAACTGAGCACTGCAGTACATGTATGAAAAATGACCTCAGAACAAGATAAGTCAGCTGTTGGGGTCTTAAAGAAAAACACCCTTCTCACTTATTGTCACATGCCAGGTTTATCTTTTTTGACAATATATGATATTAAAAGTCTTTTAAAATATTTTAGTGTCTCTGATCCATGTTTAGTAAACATTTAAGTGAAAGGAAAACAGTTTTCATTTGTTCCAGGAATTTAGTGTATCACAGAATGGATTTATGCAGTGGTACAGGTGCTGCTCGTTTATATTTGCAAACATGCACTCACTTAAATACTTTTCTGTCTTTAAATTGTATGTGATACAATCAAGAAACACATATCACAGACACCAATTTTTAAAAAGTAAAATATGTTTCTTCAATAATAATTTATAATTTCTTATAATCTTTATACAAACACTGTGAAATCAAAGTATCCTGGCATACCTGGATACCATTTATGTTTAAATGAAACAGCCCTCATACACATACACCTTTAGAAAGCCATAACTTCCTCTTTCTCTCTTACCCTTATACACTCTACACCTACACAGATTCACTCATAACTCTCTTAGTCTTAAACATCCACATCTACACAAACCCAATTCTCTCTCTCTCTCCTTACAAACCTACTCATAATTATTTTTTCTTCTCTAAATCACACTCTATATCGATGTAACTGTGGGGACACTGGGAGGGTATAAATGTATTATGATAAAGTAAGAATTACTTAAGAAACATATTTTACCAGAACAAAATTGGTTTCTTCTTCAAATAATGCAACCTGATCATAATACCTTCAAATAATAGGTAAGAGGTGGATGGTGATACATCCCTTTACCCTGGAGAGATCCTATCCAGTCCACTAAGGTATGTGAGGCAGCTTCTAAATAACCGAACTCGTGAACAGAATATATATGTCACGGTCCTGCTTTTAGGGAGTGGGTTTGAAAGAGAAAACTTTTCCCTCATGCAAACCACATCCTTATGAAGCTGTCAAACAACCTGGGAAGGAAACATGTTCCATCATGGCTGTAGATCCCACCAGACTGAGTTGAGCCCTATATCAGCTGAAAGATCTTTGTGATAAAAACTGGAAAAGGTGGACCCAGAACTCCATTCCATGGCCTGGATAATGTCAGTTAGAGAACAGTTTTCATCAAACGCTATGCTTGTGGCAACTGCTCTAATCTTATACATGACATATTCCCAGACAATGGTGGGGGTTTCTGATACTGAAAAAGTGTGGTTTGAGGTCCCAAGGAGGGTGACCGAAAATATGCATTCTCAAATATTAACACCATAAAGATACACATATGTGCCAACGCTTACATAATCACAACCATACTGACATTAAATAAAAACATACATCAAGTTTCTGTCTTTAAATTCCACTGCATGGCAAATATATGCTTAATTTGATGCAGCCTTTGCTACTCTCAATAATTCAATCGGTGGTTTGAATGTAATGCAATTCTTTAGGTGACTAGATGGTACTGCTGTAAAAACTTCCCTGTTGGAGTATCAGAGCGCATCTTATATGGTACTGAGTTATTCATTATTTTATTCTTGAGCATGTTTTATTGGGTATTATGCACACTTTGAGTAAATATTAACATACACTTTGATTCTGTCCCCTTTTGAGGAAAGTCAGGGCCCCTTTTGAAATTTTGGACTCCCCCATCAACACTTGACTTTGTCCAGCCCTGGTTTACTGTTCATACATACTGAATTATATCACGGTGGTCAAGATTTTATTTGGTTGAAGAAAAAAATTCAGCTAATATTCTGGAAAATCATGTTTTTTTTAAATACGACCAAGTCAGGGCCTTTGGAAGTCCATAATTGTGTTTTTCATGTGACATGGCATGTTATGGCAGGTATGCATGAGCTGAAATGTATAGTAAGTTCACCTGATCTGGGGTTAACTCTCAATATGCAGGATGAATAACCCACTGTATCCAGGATGAATAATCCACTGTATCCAGGATGAATAACCCACTGTATCCAGGATGAATAACCTACTGTATCCGAGATGAATAACCCACTGTATCCAGGATGAATAACCTACTGTATCCTGGATGAATAACCCACTGTATCCAGGATGAATAACCCACTGTATCCTGGATGAATAACCCACTGTATCCAAGATGAATAACCTACTGTATCCAGAATGAATAGCCAACTGTATTCTGGATGAATAACACACTGTATCCTGGATGAAAATATTTGTCCTGATATATTGTCCTATTCCTTTTTGAGAGGTAATAAGAGGCATGATCTTCTTATAGGTGCCCTTGAGCTGATGTGTCCAGAGAGGTAATAAGAGGCATGATCTTCTCATAGGTGCCCTTGAGCTGACGTGTCCAGAGAGGTAATAAGAGGCATGATCTCTTTATAGGTGGCCTTGAGCTGACGTGTCCAGAGAAATAATAAGAGGTATGATCTCCTTATAGGTGGCCTTGAGCTGATGTGTCCAGAGAGGTAATAAAAGGCATGATCTCCTTATAGGTGGCCTTGAGCTGACGTGTCCAGAGAGGTAATAAGAGGCATGATCTCCCTATAAGTGGCCTTGAGTTGATGTATCCAGAGAGGTAATAAGAGGCATGATCTCCCTATAACTGGCGTTGAGCTGACATGTCCAGAGTAAACCATGATTTCATTATAAAAGTCAAAGTCCCCATGAATGGGAGCCTGTTCTTGGTAATGAAAGCCAGGAATGTCATGAGTGAAATTGACCCATCTTGTTGGAACTGCATGTAATATGGGTCCATTGACAGAGCATGTATTTTACTGATTCTGCCTGCCATTGCTTAGGCAGTGAGGAAGCAGGTTTTATATGAAAGGAGGCTCTTGTGAATGGTTCAACTGGTGTCTTGTTCATCCAGTTTATTACGCAGGATAGGTTCCACTTTGGGCATGTCTTTGGTTGTGCATACTCAAAGTTGGACAGAAGATTGGAATAATCTTTGCTCTGTCTAATATTCTCTTTTCTATGATGATGCAGGGTATCAGAGATCGTGAATTGGTAACATTTGATTGTACCTAGTACTAACTTAACTTTTTATAGTCAAAGAGCCAGAGGAGAAAGTTATATATTTAAGGTATTGATGCCTGCAGATGTATAATGTGTTTCTTTGCACAACACTGTATGAAGATTTGCCATTTGCCTTTGTATGCATTTAGAGTGGAGGGCCATCTTGCTTGAGCAATTATCTCCATAACTGGTTGTGAGAAATGTCTGATGGCTTCTTTAATATGATCCATACTTGCAGGTTCAGTAGCTCTGGATTGGGATTGGGACAAAACACCTGGTGTTGTGGTTGTTTGAGCAGAAGAGGGAATATGTCCTGGGATTTTCCATTGTGAGATTGCCATTGTGACTGTTTGAGCAAATGAGGGAAAATCTTGGTTTTCCTAGGAATTTCTGGTAGCAGGTTTGCCACCCTGAGTCCTTGCATCCATACAAACTGTGGCAGTTGCACTTGCAGAGGTAGAATTGGGTACCAAGACCAATTTTGTACCATGGTATTTCTGAATATACCATGGTACACACCAAAGTATACCACAGTTATACTATGGACCAACATATTTATATTCAGGGGTAGGGGCCTGACATTTTCTATTTTAAATTTCTATCAATAGCTGTATAAACATCATGATTTGATTTATAGTAAAATATGTACCACCAGAAAAAATACCATGGTATACCAATTTTAACATGCACCTCTATAAAATATGTGAGCCAAACAAGATTGCCCCATTTCTGGAGATAGAACCTTATATCTGTACTGATTGTGAGAAGATGGTCCAAAAAGCAAAGTTTTGGCCTCCATTTGGATAACAGAATTATTTTAATAGGTGCATACAAAAATGTGATCTAGGACAATCAGGTCCACTGCCACATTGAGAAAACCTAGTAGGCAAAGGAAATCTCAAGCAGATAGAGTGTCCATTGTAAGTAATGAAGCCACCATTGTGTGTGTGTGATTGAGATTTGTAATGTAGCTTTAACAATTATTTAGTCATATTGCTACAATGTCTGCAGTGGGACAGTTTATAGTGATGTCTAGCACTGGAGCATCATGCTGCAGAAATATAGCATGATGTCCCACCCAGTCACATTATCATGACACCAAGCTGACCAGTCCTAACATTAACCTATTAATGCTGAGTGCCTAGCAAGGCAGCTTTTTATCCATTTTTGTAAGTCTTTGATATGATGTGGCCAGGGTTCAAACCCATGACCTCTCGCATCCAAGGTGGATGCTCTAATCACTAGGCCACCGGAGTGGTCGAAGCCACCATTATACTAACCTAATTTTCAATGCTCATTCCTGAGGGAGACATACTTTATTTATCTGTGTGTTGAACTCCATTCCTATAATAACAAAATATTAAGATGGTACTATGTAGGATTTGTCCTTTTTGACAAGGAAGTCCAGGTTGAGACATAGAAAAAAATAATAAGAGATATTTAGTGTTGCTCTAAAATATAACTCAAATGAAGTTTTTGTAGAATTTCATCCAGGTAGTTTGATGTTGGTGCTCTGAAAACAATGAAGACATGGGCCATTACCAAATCCATCAATCGAGTGAGGACCCAGGGACAGATGTTGAGTCCAAATGGATGTGACCTGGCAAACAAAGCCTTTGTGGGTAAATCACAGGAATGTCTGGAAGCCAGGTGAATCAAGATGTGAAAATATAAATTTTTGAGGTCCACACTGATTACAAAGTCTCCCTACTGGATGGCTTTTAAAATGCATCATGGTGTTTCCATCATGAACCAAGGGGCATGAATGAACTGACAGAGGGTGCAGAGTGCCATTTGAATTTGGGACCAGGAACAGCCTTTAATTTATAAGATGAATAGCTTCTTCTGCCCTTTTCCTGGGAAAGTTGTTTATTTCTTACTGCAAAGTGGTGGCTTTGAATGGGTCTGTTGGGACATTTTCAGCTAAAGGAATCCTGGGCAAAGGTGGAGGAGTGCTGAACATGCTGCAGAATAACTTGAAAACCATTTTTCAGGTCCACTGATTGTGGCAAGTCTTGTCCTGTTTGGCAGTGAAGAATTAAAGCCTTTCCCCTACCAGGATCTGTGGAAAGGGCAGTGTGAAAATGTCATGTTTTGAGAGAGAGAGGATGTTGTAGGGAGAAATGTTGACAAAGGTAATTACTTTCTCTCTCTCTCTCTCTCTCTCTCTCTCTGTGCCTCTTATCCACTTTTATTTGTGAGAAGTATGGTTTTCAACTGTTGTAACTTTGGTATGACTGCTTCTTAGAATTGTCTGAGGGACACCCATGCAACCATTTTGTTGAGATCCTTGAGAGTTTCTGCACCAGTTCTGAGACTGAGGGAGGGAAATAGGTCTCCTTGATCAGAAGATAAACTTTGTGAGCAATGGCCTTATGGTGGTCCATAAGAAAGGTGGCGGTAGAGAGTACTTCATCTCATTTCACCAGATGTTGACTGACAGTTGTTGTTAGGGTATAGTATGTTGGGCACCTCTGTTTAATATGTGGACTCTCATGCATGTCCAATGGGATTTGGAGTGGGAGAAGATAAGTTGTAAGACTGTTGTAGATTGAACATAAAGCTCTATGCACTACTGCGTGTCATTAAAAAACATCCAATCCATATTTACACAAGATGGCTTTGTCATCCCCAAAGCTGTTGACAGCTGGCGTGTCTATTTGAAATACTGCGGTGTGGAACTTGTAAAACCACTGACGAAAATATTAGAGGAAGGTGCTTTGTGAGCAAAATACTTCCTTGATGCTTGGGTCTTGTAATTGATAATGTTGGCAGTCCAAAATGTCAGTGATCTTCTGCTTTTCTTTTTGACATTTGAAGTTCAGTATTACTAAGGTGAGATAAAGTGATAGTGGCAAATGCTTTGTGCAATCCAATAAGGTGGCTAAAGATTGGCATGACTGAGGGAACCAATCATAAATCAGAACTCTGTATCCCTATATGCAATACATTGATTCAAAGAATGGAACCTGGTGCCTGTCCTAAACAGAAAATTGCAAGGAAATTTGTTATTTAATTTTATAAAAACAAAAACATATTTTTAACATTAAAAACATACATCTGTATTCAGGTCAAAAATATGGTACAACTACAGGAAAAATGGGACACTTGGCAGCTATGCATACACTCTATAACATTGTACCAAAGAAATAAAAAATCAAAACTTGACATAAAGCGTCATACCCAAATTGGTTTCAATCTACAAAGTGCCTAAATTAATTCACAAGTTACTGATGACGAGGGAAAAGTTTTAAGTGAAACAGGGGCCACAACTCCTAAATATTAATCCTGAAAACCATTAAAACTGAATCTGACCCAGGTATTCTTAATTTAATGCTTCACACTAAATTTTGGTAATAATCCATGGAGAAAGTGAAGGTACAAAGAGGGGACAACAAAATTTTGTTGGAAGGAAGTGAACACTAAACCTGACCAGAGTATATGCCTCCAAAATATTTGGTTTGAATCTATTAAGTCCCACAAATTTTATTTTTGTAAAAATCAATTTTTTTAAAATGGATATTACATGACTAGACATGATGTAATGGGACAGACATACATGGATGACGCTATCTGCCCCCCACCCCCATAAATGGCAGAGGCATTAAAAACATCTACTGAAAAGTAGAAAAGCATCTTGTCTGCTGCATGTTTAAAAAAAAACTCATTCAGATGTCAAACCATGTTATAGCACATTATCACATGCCATAACAAAAATCATGTTAAACATGGGATCTATGATCCTATATTAGAAATAGGGCTCTAGTGTTTTAAAGCAAAGATATTTTGACTTTGATAAATTAAAAATGCATTTCAAGGAAAGAAGAATAATATCTACCTCTTTAAGGAAGAGATGAAGGATGCTGTGCTGATTTTGGTTATTTTTTATCGTAGTCATCTGGGTATCAAACTCATGGTACAGATGGTCAATGGTGATACGAGTGCGGTAGCTCCACATGGATGGGTTTTCCTGAGGCATTGTTGGTGAGATGGTCTCTTGAGGTGTGTTTGTTTCAAACACAAGACCTAGTAATGGATCTGATTCAAGGAAAGAAAAGGAAATTTGTGATTAAAATTAACGACAATATAGTCTTGATGGGATTAGAAGCAAAACATGTAAAACCAGAAAGGTGTTTTAATGAAAACCAGAAATAGAAAAGACTAATAGATAGAAAATAATCATATTACCCTGGCAGTATCTTAATAACCACTTATAACCTTAAATTCTTTTTCATTCTAAAATGGTCCAGATACTATTTTCTTCTCATTACTTTGGATGCGGAGTAAAGACTTAAATACCCACTGTAAAATAAATTACATTATTTTGAAGTTAGCTGTTTATATTTTTTCAAAACCAATGAAAACAGAATTTACTATTTCATGTAAAAGGACGATATGGTTTGTGAAATTTGTTTTAATCTAACGATCCAATTTGTATGATACTGTAATATGTCATTATAACATACCTAGTCTTTTATCTCTAGCCAGATTCTGGTTCAGCTCTTGCAAGACTGCATCGAGTTTCTGTAACAAAGTTCCATATATTTCCAAGCGTTAATATTAAATATTAAGAGAAAAAATCATGGCAGTTTGGAAATAAATCAGTGAATATCTTATCACATGACATGTGATTTATTTATGTGCCTCAAATACAATTTTATGATAAAAGTCAGACACAAAAGAAACCTTAACATTTTGTTCCAGTGACCATGACTTTGAAGATTGAAACCTGAATATGGAATACAAAAAAGCTTGTAATAATAAGATATAAGTACACCAAGTCCAATCCAATATATTAAAAGCTCTTAAGGCAAATAATGGAAGAGAAAATGACTGGTTTACAACAAAATATTACCCCATGACTTTAAATATAGGACCATCAAATTTGTAGAGGACATTTTTTAGTATGGCTGTAACATTGTGAAAATGGTTTACAATAACCAAAATGATGCCATTTAATTAAAACAATAAGAAATTCAACCTTTCCCAATCTACCCCACTAATCTTACTGAACTCTTTACGATTATTATAAAGTGCATGCCATGCCTCACTCAACTTATGAATATTTTATTTGCTGTACATTATTCATCTTATATTATCACAGTTTCAGTTCATAAGTTATGTCATTTTTGAATATATCTGACAATTTCAGTAAATCATCTCTAGAAATATAGTAATTTTATTTCCTACTGTTGCATATATGTACACAATGAAAATTTTATAAAGGATGTACTGCACATGGGATGCTTTGGTAGAATAGACCAAGAAACTATGCAGTGGCTCACAAATTTGAAACTTTTTCTTTTTTTAATGTTACAAATCAAAAGTTCTATTAACAAAAGTGTTGCTTAAAGTTAAAGAAGAAACTTTTATCAGCATTATCAGTAAATCAGCCTGATTTTTAACATCATGTAAAGTGCAATGTAATTAATTCTCATTAAATTCTCTTTTCCTAGTGATGCCACATTTAATGTGAAAATGATAGATACATGCTTTAATAAAAGAATCTTCCACAAAATGTGAAAATATATAATGGTTGTTCCTGTGTTAATGAAAGCCATATGCAAGTTCATTTCCATATTTACTGATTTTGTGAACATTTACAGACAGCAAAGAAAACTAAGCCATTTAAACACTAAAAATGGTGAGGAAAATATGGTAGAGTGAAAATACTCAAAGAAACAGCAAAGGAATCAACAAGCAAAGCATGGGGGTCTGATTTATCTAGGCATCCTGAAGTAAAATGGGTCAATATCACATGTACCAAATTATGTTCACTTTCCTGGAAATTTTCAGGCCTCAACCTAGATTGCAAATCCTGGTGTAATTAGAGTGAATGAATATCTGGGGCCATGTGTGATGTGCTTGGCAGATAACCAACACTGAGTCAAGCATATGTAGCCCTACACCATTCCAATATTTAAAAAAAACCAGACTGTAGAGTTCCTGAACCCAACACAAACCTAATTTAATACATGTATGAAAGGGCAATACTAGTGTTCATAAGTAGTCTTACTTGTTAAATCAATATAAGGCTTGTAAATAAACTGCTGGTGAAAAGGCAAAATAAGTCACTTGCAAAACTACCACATTAGGACTCCTCCTAAAGCCTGCCATTCTCTTTGTTTGTGAGAAAAACATTCCATAACGGGGGATGCGAATAAAATGATGGTATTTATCATGCTCCCTTAAACCTTTTGCATTTGGAAACCAATTGATCAATTACGGTCTGACATTTTTAACCCAATTTCCAGATTCAACACAATTAAATATCTTACATTCTTTGGCCACATGAACTTCATTCTGGCAGATGTCAAATCTCGGAGTTGATGGAACTTTGACAACTCTGCCACACAATGTATTAAACAAACTCCAGCAAATTCATTTGCAATGGTTTCCAAAAAAGAGTCCATTTAATTTGTCCACCATTGGTCTCCAAGTGATCGATTCATCATTGTTGTTGTTTGGAGGTGGGGGGCCCCTGTCACTAGCATTAACTTGGTATTATACCCCCAACATTTGGATTTGATGTGACATCAAATAGAGAGCATTTCTAGTGGTAACACTGGAATGGTTTTTCAAACATGAATGCACCTTTATTATAATGTATGAAATAAATTCACTGGAAGCATTCAGACACTTATAATGTCCACCATTTCAATACTGGTATTCAGTCACTATCTGCTAATTCTTGACCTTGTGTTATCTCAAGCTGAAATTGGCATATTTCCCAGATACGGTCACAGAGAAAACATACTGCAAACATTCAACCCCTTTGTCTATGTTCCAGGTACTTCTGAAATCTTTTTATTGCTTTGTAGCAAGAACCAGTACCCACCAACATTTGCTCATAAAACACCATATTTCTAAAGTCATACACAATTTGAAATTATATGTTGCTCTTAAAACCAATAGTGCATATTTATTAGTGTTTTTGTACATGTATACACTGATCTGAAATCACAAATTAGTAAACTGCCATTTTAAAGTTAATTTATGGCAAGATATTTTTGGTCAAAGTTTGCAATGTGAAAATAAAAAATCAAAAAAAAAGAATTCTGACCATTATTTTGAGCAAAATAATACAGTTCATGAAGCAGATGCAATAAATAAGTATGATTATGTTTTCAAATTGAGAAAACATCATAGATCAACCCTCTGTTCTTTATTATGATAATAGTAACATAGATATTCATACAGAAAATGACATGACTTGTGTTTCTTTTCTTCCAAATTCTGCAAAATGGTTTAAATTTGATCTCTTATTTGTTTATACTAAATATCACAATTTTTTAATTTGTATACCAGTGCCTCTAGATGAGAATCCCACCCAAAGTGCCTCTAGATGGGAATCCCACCCAAAGTGCCTCTAGATGAGAATCCCACCTAAAGCAGATAGCCTGACTTTGATAATATCTCAGTAATTCACAAAGTCAAGTACGTAGAGTCTAACCTCAAAAATATACATAAAAAAATGTACAAAACGTCAGTGATAAATTTAGTATAATAGTTAACATTATGTTTAAATAATCTGATTCCTTGGTATAAATGTCTGATTTTCTTAAAATGTTTGTTTTGGGCACCCAATATATGTCGTACTGTTTCCATGATTTACATTTTTTACAAAGCCATGTGCTGGGAATAGTTACTGATCTTGCTGTCACGGGTGACCTTTAAAAAAGAAAACTGGTGTTGTTGAGTGCATATATTCATTTTATGCATTTATTTCCACCAAAAATGTTGTGAACAATCAGACTTGCATATATGCCAAATGGGCAGTTAATCTTTCAATGATGAATACATTCAAGTGTAATAATGTTGGCTTATTACATACGAAATTGGCAGTTAATCTTTCAATGATGAATACATTCAAGTGTAATAATGTTGGCTTATTACACATGAAATTGGCAGTTAATCTTTCAATGATGAATACATTCAAGTGTAATAATGTTGGCTTATTACATATGAAATTGGCAGTTAATCTTTCAATGATGAATACATTCAAGTTTAATAATGTTGGCTTATTACATATGAAATGGGCAGTTAATCTTTCAATGATGAATACATTCAAGTGTAATAATGTTGGCTTATTACATATGAAATGGGCAGTTAATCTTTCAATGATGAATACATTCAAGTGTAATACTGTTGGCTTATTACATATGAAATTGGCAGTTAATCTTTCAATGATGAATACATTCAAGTGTAATAATGTTGGCTTATTACACATGAAATTGGCAGTTAATTTTTCAATGATGAATACATTCAGGTGTAATAATGTTGGCTTATTACATATGAAATTGGCAGTTAATCTTTCAATGATGAATACATTCAAGTGTAATAATGTTGGCTTATTACATATGAAATTGGCAGTTAATCTTTCAATGATGAATACATTCAGGTGTACTAATGTTGGTTTATCACATATGAAATTGGAAAAAGTACCAGGTATAATGAGGTTGCCATTTTAAGAAGATACTAATCTTGATTCCAGCTCATGTTGCAATTTCTAGGATATCAGCTTGTTGCTGTCACAAATATTCATTTGCAGTACACTGGTTACTTATCTGGTCCCTAAGCAACCATGTTGGTGTCACATGACATTGCTCAAAACAAAAAAGGCAAAACTAGCCGGACTAAATGAAATGATTGCTCATCAGCCCCATGACATGAACTCCAATAACATGCCCAACTTTGGGGTCACGAACCATATCAATACTAGAACTAATTACAGCAAAGAGGCAAAACTAGCCCTGCTAACTGAAATGACTGCTCTGCAGCCCCATGACATGAACTCCAATAACATGCCCAACTTTGGGGTCGTGAACTATATTGACACTAGATACAGTTGCAATGAAAATGGCAAAACTAGCCCTGCTAATCAAAATGACTGCTTCTTTGTTCATCTGTAACCCTGTACAGTCAGCTATGATTTCTTGCAAAACATCCAGTGCAACAGGAGTCAGTTTTTCATGTCGACATAGCGAATCAAGCTGGCCATTAATAATGGCATTATGGTAGCTGCACTGACCAGTAAATTGAAATTCACAAAATAAAGGAAACAGTGCTCATTCTAGTCAGATTGTCTTTTACATGAGTACTGACATGCGAAAGGACACCCTGAACTAATGGAAAAACTACAAAAACTAAGCTAAAACCATGAAATGACCATCACTTTGGATTTACATACTGACCAGTCACATGACCTATTCACTAACTTATGGGGTTGCTTAGGGTATACAAGGTTCAAAGAAATGGTAATATATAAAAATATATTAATCTATTAAATTTCATCCATTCATCTTAAACAACTTTAAAGTTCAAACAAAAGTTTAACAGGCAGATGGACAAATGGATGTAAACACTGACCTGTGCTCTTAACTATGAAGATAGCAGATTAAGTGCTAGGTGACACACATTCTAATGATGATATATATGTACACCAAATTTAATCCCTTAACCTAAGAGATATAGTACAGAAGCAAATGTGCTTTAGTTAGATGGATGGAAATGCAAAAATATCAGCATTTCCAACTTTTTGTAAAAAGGTGATAGACAATAAATTTATAAATATACCCTAAAATACAGTATCTAATTTAAATATACCCTAAACATACAGTATCTAATTTGAGCTTACGTTTTGTGCCCCTATGTTTGCAGAATATCAGGCTAAATTTAAAAAATCTTTAGCATGCAGTGAATTGCTGGAATAAATCAAGATCAAATTCTACTGGTATGAAATTTCTAATTATCTGACAAAATATTCTTATTCATTAAATGACTTCTAATGTTTTAAATCTTAAGTACAGGCAATTAAGTTAAAAAATTTACATTTAATAAATAAGATTGACATGATGTTAACTTTGTATAAGAATGGCTACAAGCAATGTTTTCTTGCCTGTAGTACTGGGGCTAAAAATCTTCCTGTAAACATCTTCTCCCATTCACGTCGAGCATTCTTTGTTCTCAGGCCACATATTTCCTCTCCAAGTTTTTCATCTGAAATTAATTTTAATACAGCACATGTCATATGTACAGTGAAACTTATCTAGACCATTGGTCAGTAAACCAAAATCCCTTGAAACTGAAGTAGTTTTCTATTTCCAAATTTCTCTTTATTTAATGTAATTAACTCAGCAAACCAAAACTTCACAAAACCAAATTATCCTAACAGTTTTTGGCACTGAAAGGTTTCAGTGTACAATCTGAGATGTTAAACCTCACTGACAGCATGAGCTTCCAACACTTCTGAACCTATGACAAACATATAATCACACTCCCATCTCTGGCATGAATTTTCTGCCACCTTTAAATTCACATTTCCTTAAATAATGCAATTTTTATAAACAAAAGTGAAATGACCTCTTAAGGTTTGGTTCAAAAACTCAACTATCTGAAAGTCAATAGTTGCTTCTTTGGATTAGTACTTCAAGCAAGTTAATATTAGCAAACCATCAGAAACAGAAAACAGATTGCCAGGGATTACAAACACAGAAATCGCTGCAATTTCAAGGATGTTGTTCGGAGTCCAGTCATGCAATATAATCACATGGCTCTGGTAGGCCTAATTAGTAAATAATGATACTGTATAGAAGTATGGTAGTGTTTTTATAATAACTAGCACGCTTGACAGTGCAAGATAACAGCAATAAATACAGCTGTGAATCTAGGGGTGGGGATTAATAATTAAGGATCCATATGCTGATCTAACTTTGCATTGAATATATCCACACTTGACTGAAGCTATTGAGAACTTGATATGGAAAAAAGTTATAATTTAAGGTATGATCTTTATTTGTCGGACAAGTCAATTTTCACCCTGACAAAACTGAAAACTATTGGATTTGTCGTACAATTTTGACTGATTTTGGAATAAATTTTCACTTATTAGTATTTAAGTATAAAACTTATTAAAATACGTATTTAATTTAGAAACAGTAATGAAGCAGGTAAATAGGTATGTAAGAGGGTAGGTTAATCGGTTACTAAGGGATGTAAAAAGGCGGCCTATGGAAACCCACTTGCTGACATCTGGTGTCGGATTCTTACTGATAAAATTTCTTTCAATGCTGTTGACTGCATATGTTACGATATCAACTATTTCATTAATTCTGTTTCTTGTATCTTCATCCACGTTTAATGTCAATCAGTATCATTTGTCCAATACAGAAAGGCCACAACAGTGTTGTTTAGCAATGGCATTTGTGTAACATCATGAGTCACTACCTCACATGTAAAAATAGATTGAAGCCCCAGCTTCAGACCAGCAGGTAATATGACTGTAATGACCATGGTTATAGAGTCACAATGACTCTGACACTATTTTCAGTCTTTTGCTTTATCAAGTTTGTTTTTATAAATATGGTACAATTTTAAATGAATATGAATTAGAATGTTTCATTTATATAGTATAGCAATTATAATTATCTCTCTTACAATCATCTCTTATTTCTATGGACTGGCAAACTAACAGCCAATCCTGGTGACTTTACATATGTAACCTATTTTCGAGGCACAGGTTCACTCGGTAAAACATCTTTGAAAAGTCTGTCTTAACATTTTCAGAGTGTTCTGTTTAGATTATTACTATACACATTATATTCTTCTATGTATTATGATGTTGGCTATTTTGGACTTGCACGAGAGTTTCGTATTTGGAGATTCTATACTTTTGCAGTTATTGTCTTCTTTTTTTGTAGGGTACTGATAAGTAATTTGCATGTTTTAGTGATAATAAGGTTAAATAGATGTATACAATTCATGTTTTGATCTTACAATAGCGGTCGTCTGCATCAAGTTCATAACCCACATCTACATGACTTGATTCAACTGTTGGTGACTTAAAATTATCATCGTATAGTTTAAGTTCACATAAACCTGAGCTCATAAGATGTTTTTATTCATTTGATAAGCAAGCTGCAGTACTCAAATACTTATGGCTATGTATTGTATGTATTTGCAATGTTGACACAATGTATACCATGCAAGCTGTATTTTTCTTTTACTGGTTACATGGCTTGCTGTGCCTGCAGCGATTGGCTAAACTGTGTCGCATTGTATCTGGAGAAGGTAATAAATATTAATTTAGTAATTCTTTTCTGTGTGTTATAGCAGAGTTTGAAGCAGGGCATCTACAAAGGAGGGAAGCAGACTAACTGTTGATACACCACAAAACAAGATTCCTTTTTCTCATAAGCTAGATACATTTATTTTGCATAATAATTGTTGATGTCAAAACTCAATTCTGTACTTTCAGTAGGTTGAATATTGATGCTGTGATTTCACTGTAAGTATTAGTGAAACTTCTTCTCATCCTTGGGGATATCTCTAAATAACAATTGAGGAATTCTCTGAAACTCACTTCTTCACAATGATCCATGTATGTGAAAAATTAAGCTCTTTATCTCATGAAGTATTCATTTCACTTGGTTGCCTTGCTATCTTTGATAACAGTTATGATTGAATAGCCTAATTTAAGGCAGTCTAATTATATTAAGTAAACAATAATATTTATAACAGTATTTGCCTAATCAATCGAAATGAGTTCATCCAACATAATGACTAAATCTTATACATGTAGAATTTGCATGCCTTTTAACTTTTCTTTTATTCCACATCCTTTATTTTGATGCAGTTAACATGATAATAGAAAGGAGGTCAGCTTTTAATTCATTGCAACAATACAACAAATACTTCCTCAAGTAAGATATCACAACACAGTCTGCACTTAATTAGGTTCTCAGAGAGCTGTTATGGTAGATTGCCACATTTTACGTTTGAATACAAGAGGGTAGACTGCATTTTTGATCATTACACTTAAACCTAACTAAAAGATAGAACTAAAATACAAATCTTGCTTGATAAAATATTTCAATTGGTTTTTATTTATTAAAGTACTGCCTCCAGCAGGCATAAGTGACATTTTCGTTTATCAAAAATTCATTGAATATCATTATTTACAGTATTCTAAGAATGTTGTTTGGAAAGAAAATCTTGAAGAGATTATGACTTCTTATTAAAAGGTGACAATTTCAAAATGTTAAATTAAAATGTCCAGGATACAAGTGATATATTAAAGATTCAGGTACCAATTGAGACCAGGATTTGCTTCAAGTTCAACAATGTAGGGGTCAATTTTAGAGTAATTTGTAGTGAAAAAGAATGGGATCCATGCCTAACCTCTTGTTACAAGTGGGTTCATGAGTTATCTGGGTGTGAGTTATCGAGGGAGTGGTGTATAAGGTATGGCAGACTAATCTATTGAAGCTTGTTTCTGAAGTTTTCATTCCACATGAGTAGTTTACCAAGTATGAAGAACAAAATGAATAATATAATATATGAAGACACTCCCACTCAGAAACTGGTGACGGCGGGGCAGCTTGGGTTGCTTTCATTACCCTTTGTACCAATGTGAATATGCAGCACCAGAACATAATATCTTTTTCAGACTGCATAAGCAAATCATGTTACTGGAAGATCTGGGATGTTAATGGGCTGTCCAATTTCAGCTTCAAAGAATTTCAGTGTGGAAAGGGTTAAAGATGATGAAATTTGTTTTGCTTCAATGTAGTTCAAACATTCAAGTATGTACGTACTTTCACCATTAAAGATTCAAACCAGCTTCCATCTTTCAAACTGTCAGAGGTTGTCCAAAGGATTTTCTATTTTAAGTAAGGATGGCCATGTTTTGATGGCAAATTATCATCATTTGAATGAACTAAAAAGACCTTCATTGCAGAAAACTTTCTGTCAAATTTTGCTACATGCTCTAAGCAGTTTCTGTGAAGACATTATCTAAAGATGTGCTTTAGTTTCAGTTATGGCAGCCATATCTGATGGCATATTGGCATCATTTTGTCCCAATTTCAAAGACTTAATTTCTTGCCAGGATGCTTTCTGTCAATTTCAAATTATGTTTTATTGTTACTCACAAGAGGTTTTTAATATTTTTTAAATTTTTAGTATTGGTGTCCATGTCTGATTGTGGATTGGCATAATTTTTGTATAATACTGAAAGTCTTCTATGCCAGGATGCTGTCAATTGTTAGAAGTTGTTGAATAGTTTTTCAGTTTTAGCAATGGCAACATACTTCATGGCAGAGCAACATTATCTATACAAAAATTAAAAACCTCATATGCCAGGATACTGTCTGTCAAATTTGGTCAAATTCTTTAAAGCAGTTTTTGAATAGTTTTTTAAAAGGTTTTCTAATTCAGCAAATAAATAGTTGTTTAAAAGTTTTTCTAATTCAGCAATGGCAGCTATATTTGATGGTGGATTGGCATATATTATACAAACTGAATTGAAAGGTCTTCGTTTCTGAGAGCTGTTTGCCAAGTGTTGTTGAAAGTAATTGAATTGCTTTTTGAGAATAAGTTGAAAAATGCAGCTGTTAATAGACGTATGACAAATGACCACATTATGGCCATGAGAGCTAAACATCACATATCATTTATGACCAGATTACTGATGAACAAATCAATTTTTTGTATGAAAGGAAGACCCTTTTGAAAGACTGCCCATCTTTCTTGCGAGAAATGTTTTGTTGGCAGAAGGGTGGTCTCATAAGACAGGCTCTACTTAATTATTTGTGACATGTACATTCAACCAAATCAATTAAGGAAGATTACTGAATGCATAGAAGGAATATTCAGAGTATAGAAAAGGAAAAGAAGTTAAGGTATATGGCTCTCTTACTTTCACTGCATGTCTGCTTGACATGACTGAGAATGCAATGCAATGTACTAAGAACATCATCAACACTTCTCCCTAGTGTTCGATGAAGGTCATTCAGGTCATGCTGAATATGTTCCATTAGAAACTGGGTCACCATGTTTTCAGCTATCTTTGGCTTGATAAGTTGACAAATGGCCTAAAACAAATAACAGAAGCATAGCATGATATGAAGAAGCATACTATGACATAAAATTCTGAAACAAGCTGAGAACAAAAATAACCTGAAAAGAAAATTAAATTCTAGCAAATACAAGTTATATCAATGTATCCACGTAATGGCAAATTAAATGTATTATTATAAAAAGACAAAACTATAAAAGTGGGCTATAGTCATTAAAGTGATGATTTCTGTAAGCTAATACTGATTGACTGATTGTTGTTTAATGACTGACTCGTTGGTGTTTAACCCTTTGCTTCCCATTTAAAAATCTAACCCCGTTACCCATGCCTCCCATATGATGTTCAGGAAGTCACAGTCTGGTTCCCCATAAAGAATTCCCTTTGTAAATACAAAATTTCAATTCTGGTATTGTATGTGATATGATTTGATTGAAACTTTGCATACTGAAATGAATGGAAGAAACTGACAACACATATTCTTAATTTTGTACTTTTATTTTATGTGCCGATTTTGTGTTTTAAACACCTAAAAGCTCCCTTATATATAACAATGTAAGGAAGAATACTTGCTGCATTTGCAACACACTCTAAAAATGTGATTTTTAACAAAAAGAACATAATGGCATTATGAATTTATACTATTAATGTAACCTTCACCATCATATTTGGAAAACATTACACTTAAAAGTAACTTACCTGTGTGAAATGGCCATAATAGTTCCACTGAATTGAGGTACTACCATTAGCTAACAATGCCATTTTGGATGCAGCCTTGGAAAACAACTCTATGTATAATATGTTGGTTAAATTTAGATTTATATGGTCTAATATTAGGAAATACGTCATTAAAACCGAATGCAAATAAAGATGATTTATTAGTTTTACTTGTGTTTGATTAACTTGTGGCAAATATTACCTATTCATATTATACAATGTGTAAAACACAGAAATGTGTAGACAGGGGCAAAGGTAAATGAGTAATTATGTGTAGATGGAGGGCCAAGGTAAAGGCATAGAAAAGCGAAGCAGGGGAGTAAAGACAGAATGACTGATTGGTGTTTAATGACTGAATGACTGATTTGTGTTTAATGATATATAAACACATGATTGGGAACATCTAACCAAAACAATGCGAGTTGAATGCCTTGCTTTGAGACATAACACAGTCGATTAGATGACTTGGCCTGTTCTGAGCAGGATTCAGATATGTAACATGCTGGCTGCCTGTCCAGCATGGTAACTATTGATCCAATATGAATCCCTTTTTGCATGTCAAATAACCTTGGACTTACAAGTTAACTAAAAAATCACATTTTCAATAATAAATATTACTTAGTACATGTATATTGATAAATCCATACTCTTTTGTAGGGGTTTCTAAGTATTAGAACCCTGTCTGACTCCACATTTCTTCATTGTTTTCCAGTTATTTTTATTATTATCATGTGCAGTGTGTGCTCAGCAATTTAACAATGTCATCATCAGCAAGGTGCAGAGCCTGCAGTCCACCGGGGAACTTTGTCAGTGGATAGTTGTTCACAATGTGTGACATGGTCTGAAGAGCTCCACAGCAACAGGAAGAGTAAGTTTTCCAGTTGTGCAATTGGATGGACAGGATATCGTGAACAAAGACTGACATGCTATGTTTAGGTGCAGAACAGGCTTTCAAGCTGAGATGCTGTCTCACTCAATTTTTGTAGAAAATGTAAGACAAATAAAAAGAGCGGTTATAATCAATCAAGTGATTTTTAGAAAAATAAAGTGTATGGTATGGAGCAGAGACCTACATAATTACAGGATGCAGTCATACCAAATATACACTCAATATAACAATACAAACCTTGTATCCATTTTAGAAAATGGACTCAAAAGTTACGGCATGAACATATTCTGACACGTGTATTCTGAGAGACGGTCTAGGTCCACTTTTTGTACAGGGATGAAGGAAAGTTAAGGCATAAATAAAAAGTTTACCCCCAGATTGTGATTAGCTCCCAGCATCATGGATAGGTGAAGCATCAGCCTGACCACAGCACAGTAGGCAGGAGACATTTCTCTCTCTGGTACGGCACTCAGAGCTCTCCGGCTAGCTGCACTCAGAATGTGGCCTGTCTCTGTCATGTCTTTTCTGGGAAATAAGGATATTTATTGTTAAAGTTGTTCCTCACTAAAACATACATTTGCCCTTGTTTTACAGGGTACACAAACTACACTACTGTTGTATAGCAAAGCAAGGTTCATGAATTCCATTGAAAGGCAGCTATTAAAAGGGTGCATGTTGAGTGCTCATCACTAGTTTGTCTTAAAATTTTAGTGGAGTTCTTTGCAGCATGTGGACACTGCAGCTGGAGCAGAGTGAGCAAGATACCATATGTACCAACTTAAAATAAAACTCAAATGTCAGTCATTTCAGTACTATACCAGTTGCACACTGCAAAAGTGGGGGTGGGGGTTCTGTAATGGTAGACCTCCAATTTTGAAACTATCTTTATTCATACAGACAGCTTTAATTCCACAAGATCCTGTGTGATCAATCATCAAGTGTCATCATATCAAACAACATGGCACTAATAAATTAGGAGTATTTCATGCGAAATAGTATTCATTTTCAATGACAAAGTATAAGCAGACTACTCACCGATTATCAAGAGTATTTCCTGGAAGCAGTTTGTGATCCTCGCCTCCAATCTGAGCACCACACTCCCTACATCTTTCTGTCTGGTTTGGACGACCACACTGGATCAATATAAATATATTTAAAATTAACTGATTAGTTATGCTGCTGCTGCACAGAACAAAATATATTCACATAAAATATCAAGAGTATAGGTTGAACACAAATCTCTATCTCAAAACAGTTTTTATCAAACATGAAACTCACTAAAATATTATTTACAAAATGCTGGAAGATACAACTTTTTCCAGAAATATCATACTTGATGAGTATCCACATGAAATCCTCTATGACAATAACCGATAACAATCAAATACATGTACATGATTTGACTACGTACTCATATATGACACATAAATAATACTTCTCAAAATACACCAACTTTTATATTTATGACCCATCACTCATATAATATACACAAAAACATAAAAATTATGTCAGATGACTCAGTGGTCTAAAGTGCTTGCCATCCCCAATCACTACCATCTCAACCTTGTCTGCGTGGGTTGAAGTCTCTGACTCTGCCAATGTGGGTGTGTGAGGAAGCTTCCCAGTAGCATCTTGTGGGTTGGTGGTTCTTACTGGGGTATTACACAGGTTCTTCCTCCACCAGTTATACTGGCCTCAATAATATGGCCTATAATGTTCTGAAAAAAATGGCATTAAATCCACAACAACATCAAAAAATGAATATGTGTGACACCCAAAATATTCAGATGTAATTTTACTATTTTATTAATAACATGCTTACTCATAAACATGAATCTGCTCACAAACAGGAGCACATTTGGAGTAGCTGACAATATACACATTGGTAGGGAGGAAAATAAAAGTCACTTAAGCCTGAAAATTAGGCCACAATGACCCACCTGTGGTATGGTCGAATTGCTAGTTCTCTTCCATGACATATATCCACATACCAATTTTCATGAGTTGAAGTGAAATTTGGTCCAAGATACTGAGGGTGTAATGAACAGAGTTCTAAAAATGCAATGATCATGCGAGCATGAAAATGTAACTACTGCAACCTATTCTTGATATATATATATTCTCTCTAAAATTCATGTCTACTACTCTAAAATTCATGTCTACTACTCTAAAATTCATGACTACTACTCTAAAATTCATGACTACTATTTTTCTCTCTAAAATTCATGTCTACTACTCTAAAATTCGTCTACTACTCTAAAATTCATGCCTACTATTTTTCTCTCTAAAAATTCATGTCTACTACTCTAAAATTCATGATTACTACTCTAAAATTCATGACTACTACTCTAAAATTCATGACTACTATTTTTCTCTCTAAAATTCATGTCTACTACTCTAAAATTCATGTCTACTACTCTAAAATTCATGACTACTATTTTTCTCTCTAAAAATTCATGTCTACTACTCTAAAATTCATGTCTACTACTCTAAAATTCATGTCTACTACTCTAAAATTCATGACTACTTTTTTTCTCTCTAAAATTCATGTCTACTACTCTAAAATTCATGTCTACTACTCTAAAATTCATGTTTGCTACTCTAAAATTCATGTCTACTACTCTAAAATTCATGTCTACTACTCTAAAATTCATGTCTACTGCTCTAAAATTCATGACTACTATTTTTCTCTCTAAAAATTCATGTCTACTACTCTAAAATTCATGTCTACTACTCTAAAATTCATGTCTACTACTCTAAAATTCATGTCCACTACTCTAAAATTCATGTCTACTACTCTAAAATTCATGTCCACTACTCTAAAATTCATGTCCACTACTCTAAAATTCATGTCTACTACTCTAAAATTCATGACTACTATTTTTCTTTCTAAAAATTCATGTCTACTACTCTAAAATTCATGTCTACTACTCTAAAATTCATGTCTGCTACTCTAAAATTCATGTCTACTACTCTAAAATTCATGACTACTATTTTTCTCTCTAAAAATTCATGTCTACTACTCTAAAATTCATGTCTACTACTCTAAAATTCATGTCTACTATTTTTCTCTCTAAAATTCATGTCTACTACTCTAAAATTCATGTCTACTACTCTAAAATTCATGTTTGCTACTCTAAAATTCATGTCTACTACTCTAAAATTCATGTCTGCTACTCTAAAATTCATGACTACTATTTTTCTCTCTAAAAATTCATGTATACTACTCTAAAATGCATGGCTACTATTTTGCTCTCTAAAATTCATGTCTAGCCTGGCTACTATTTATATACCACTCCCTAATTTTAGTGTACCCTGATAACCCTCAAACCTACTTATAGCACAGAGGCGATATGGATCTAATTTTTTTCTTATTAAGATGGCAAAAAAAAGGTTCCTATTTGCTTCACATGTAAACAATCCTGATTAAATGGGCAAATGAAAACTCAGTATATCGTCCATTTTATCATTTAAAATGCACATTAACACTTGGAACTTGGATAATGAAATTTGCATATTTTAAGAAGAAATCATATTCTTTGTCTATATTAGGCCAAAAACCTGTCATTTTGAAGTTGCATATAGATGAAAGCATTGACTACCTGACTCTAATAGATCACAAGATAATACCATTTTTACCGCATGACCATGTGACCCATACTTATAAAAGACATTGCATCTGGTGCTTAATGTTTTCTTGTTGTTGAGAGATTGACATCAGTACAAAGATACCTGGCAGAAAGGTGGCTTTCATGTACTAAAGATTTTTTTATTGTAATTTGCATTTCTAAATATGACCATTAATACTGATGCCTAATAATAAGAGTGGCTGTTAACCAGGTGAATGATATTCTGTAATTGTGTTGGATGAAGAAACATTTTCTGTCTTCTCTGGCAATGAAGTCCCCTTCCAAATGAAACAAAATTCTTAGGCCTCTACTGAGGATGTTGTTCCAGTTCCTTGAAAGGGTGGGAATGCTGTGCTGAAGCTATAAAGGAAGGATGTTTCCTTCCAATTGTCACCTGAACCTGTGGCTTCTGGTTCCAGTTTCAGTGGTACACTAACAGGCAGGGAAAGCCTGAAAGTTAAAGGCCCATTACAGAAATGGTAGACTGCTGTGAGAAATGTTCCTTGCATGAAAATGGTAGATATGGTGATTTAAACCTGTTCAAAGGCATCTTGGGTGTGGGTGCATAGAAACCAAAGTAGAACCAATCAAGTCAGAGATAAAGAATTTGAATTTGAATATTTTGGTTCCCACTGGGAAGCAAGGTAAAGATGGGCCTTGGATGGTGTTTCTGAACTCCCTTTGATTTGTCAGATGATAGATCCACTCATGATGATATTTTTGGTAGCTTTCTGGATATTGTATAACCTACTCTTAGTACAGGAGTGGTGAGTGATGAGATGGGTTTTGATATCCTTGAGATTTTCAAGTTGGAGGACTTGATTATCACAGAGATACCAAGACTGTTGGGATTGTCATTAGAGCCTGTTCCAAGAAAGCTAATATTTTAAATCTCTTGAAAGAGTATCTGGTACCTGCTGATGCTAATTGCCTGAGTGTGCTACAAATTAATGAGGGTATGTTGCATTTAGTGCCCAGAATTGCAGATAGAACATTACAAGATGTTCAGAAAATAATAGGTTGGGGCACTGTGCTCCTTTTACAGAATGCTCAAGCTGTCAAAAATGAAAACATGTCTTTGCACTTGGCAAGAAAAATTTTGACTGACTCAATTACCTTGTTGGGAAATGCTTTTTATGAGTTTTCAGTGTGACGTAGGTTCTTGTTAAATTTTCATATGCTAAAATGATATTTGCCTGCACGCTCAAAAAGTTCTGTTAAAACTCTGACCCATAGATTTTGCAAGCCATAAGTGGTAAAAAAAGAAAAAAAATTCATTCTATGACAGTGATTAAAGCACTACCCAATCTGACAGCTTTTTCTAAAAACAACTGTAGTAGCTGACTGATCTGAAGGTTGTAGAATTTTGCACAAAGGTGCTATCATAGAATTAATCCACAAAAACTTTGAATCAATTTCTAACATTTTTCTCGTTAAAAAAAAAGGGTAATTTAGGCCTGTGATCAATTTGAAATATCTAAACAAGCACATGAAATATGCTTATTTTAAACAAGAAACCATTGACATTATTCTTGACTCTACAAAATGAAGCAATTTCTTCACCTCTGTAGGTCTTAAAGATACATGTAACTAGTTCAGAGTACAAATCCATGCAGATTCTCGAAAGTTTTTGAAGATTATCTGGGATGGAAGATTGTTCAAGTTCATTTGTTTACCTTTTGACCTGGCAGTCCCAGGGTGTTCGCTAAGATTTTGAAACCCATTTTTGTTTTTTTTGAGGAGTAGAGCAATTATGTCCTTATAATGTATAGATGATTCGTTAGTTAACACATTAACCCCTGGAGGTTTTTGTCATTTTTGCCTGAAATTCGAGTAGGAAACACATTTTGAAAGCTATTTCTGAATACATCCTAAGGCATCAACTTCCAGGTGATTTTCCAATAACCTAATGCCTCGTTGTGTTAGAAACATTGTTTTTCATTGGCTATTTGGCTCGTGCACGAGCAGAGGGGTAAAAGTTGGAGTTAATTTTTTTTTTTTGCATTTTCATATTGAGACCACTTTTTATTTCAAATGCCCATCTTATCCTACTTTTTGCAAAGGTTCATTTGTCTGTTTGCAGTTCATACTTGTCTGCCTTAGATCTGAGACCAAAAAGTCTAAAATCCAGACTCAAAATTGGATTCTGACCACGGGCGAATTTTGCGTGGAACAAAAATGGGTCCAAAAAATTAGGTTTGTCCCTCTGTATTTTGTAGTTCAACTAGAACTTCCAGAGTTTTTGGTATCATTGTAGAGCTACATCTGTCTACCTTTCTATAATACCACCCACTTTAGAGTACCTTGCATGACCTTGATGCTGCAGAGATCGGCAGTAGGCTACTACCTCCTGCCATGTTAACTCATTGCCAGGGGTTAATGTGTTAAAAATCATGCCAGATCTCTTTGTGTGAACAATGCACAAGTTCTCTTGCAAGTCAGGCAAAATGCAGGTTTCCAAGTAAATCCTGAGAAATACACCTTTACCACTACTCAGACCAAAGGTCATTTGGGTTTTATCCTAAATTCCAATGAGTTTACCATATCTTTGATATAAGAGAAAGTTGACAAGATAATGAAGTGTAAAGAGGTTTTATCCTCCTCAGCATGTACAATAAGAGAGGTTTTGCATCTCAAGTGCCTCTTGACCTCTTCACTTCAATCAGTTCTGCCATCTTCTTTTCAAAGAAATTTAGAGTGGGAGGGAAAAAAAATCTTAAGTCAGCAAATGTCAGCTATGATAATCTCATAACATTATCACCTGAAATTAAAAGAGGAAGTTCAGTGGTGGGTTAAATACAACTGTTGGAAATCTGACCACTATTTCAGTGAATTTTAGTGAGATCTCACCAAAACTTCAGTAAAAGTTTTGGTCTAAATGTTAGTGAAATCTCACAACAATTTCAGTGATATTTCATGAGATCACACTAAAACTTTCATTGAAATCTCAGTAATAAATTTCAGTCACATTTTCCTTAGGGAATTCAGTGTTTAAAGCTCACTCAGTATGTGGGGAATCAACATCAGCAACCCTGCATATCCTTGAAGCAGATGTTGGATACTGCAGACTGGTGTAATGCAGATACTTTCTATTGTTTCTACGTTTGGGATATTGTCCAGCCAAAGATGGCATTTATGGATGCTATGCTTCAGCAATAAGACAAGATAGCGCACTTTTGAAGACAAAAAAATGTGTAATGTTATTTAAGTACATGTGACTTTGATATGGATTTAACTTTTCCCTTGGTCTCCTACTGTGTGTATTTGGATATATATAGTTTAAAGTTGTTGTCATTTTCAAATATGCAACTTCAATTTGACAGGCCATTGGTTTAATATGGAAAAAGAATCCCAACCCCCTTTTCTCATCCAAGCATTTGATGTGATGGATGAGGAGAATTCCTTGAAATATTAGCTGGAGGATTGAAGTTCCCATGCTGTTACCTTCCCACTTGGTTTGGGTTGTCTAGACAGCAAATTCTCTCACTCTTTAAAATGATACTAGGCACCTGTTGCAATGGCTTTTGTAAGTATGGGTCACATGGTCATGTGGTAAAACTGGTTTTGTCTTGTGATCTAGAGAGCCATGTACTCAATGCTTTTAGCAATATGTAATGTTGAACTGCCAGATTTTGGATATTTCCAAGAATCCAGACTTATAACATAAATATGTTTTCCAATAATTAACATAATATATACACTGAAATATCAATAAATACAACTTTTGGAAATGCACACTGATGACAACACTAAAAATTATATGTCAACTGAAGATGTCTGGCCATGTGAAATTGATGTTTTAATTGTATTTTGATTCAATTTTGTTGTAATCATCGTAAAAGTGGATAGCCCTCTTCTATTTAAATGAGAAAAGACCAGTTAATTAATTGTCAAGTTGATGCATGTGAGCCAACTCCATGAGAACCTAAGTGCTGATGCAGTTAAATTCAAGCTAGATTTATTTTGACAAGTGTTGAAAACTTAGTGATCATTGAGCATGACAACTGAAGCTAAAAATATTGATTTGTTTCAGCCAATTACAATACTGGAATGAAGTGATCATCACAAAAACATTCATGCAGGGTCAGCTTAACTTCTTGCTAAAATCACACACTGATGACATGCAACTACCAATTCTGCTTTTACCTGTGGATTGTCCTTCACAATTTGTGGTGATACATGAAAAAATAAACTTGCAAGTTTTAATAAGATCCACTAATTTTTGTCATTTCTTTCTTTTCAGTTGATTTTTTTTTTGGTTACCTGGCTGTAATGCTTTCAGGCGATGCAACTGCTATTTGCTGACTGTTTTCATTAGTATGAATGATAGAGTTGTACACAGCCATGTGCTATTGACAAAGTGACATTTAGAATTGCTGTCTTGACCAATTAACCAATAAAAACATATCACTGGGCTTGGCTCAGGCAGTTTTTACATTATTTTAATTCTAGCTATGAAACTTTTAAATACATTTATCTTGACAATTCAACTTTACTGGTACAAGAATTTGTATGTACTGCCTGTCAACTTGATCCATTTAAAGTGTGTAATCAATTATTCACTTAATTGACATCTTCAGATCTGTTACCCATAAATGGTAAAGTCCATTAGATCAATACCAATCAAAGTTTTAAGCACCCCACACTCCTTTCACAAAACTGTTAACCTCTCTATCTTGCATGCTAACTTATGTTGCAGATGCTGTTGATAGACCTTGTCACTTACAAGTTATTGAGGAAGAGGTGTACACTTTGTCTAGAGTCTAGGTAGAAAAGAAGCTAAAGTACTGATATAAGGACAAAACAACTGAACATACGAGCCGCTCATACATGCAAATTAGATCACAGTGCTCTAGTTTGGTATTACTGAATTACTTGTCCTGAGATGCATCCACATACAAATTCTCTTAAGTGAAGGTGATGTGGAGTTGGACATATGGATGGATTATTAAAATATTGAGAGAAGAACAAAAATGAACTAATGAACAAAACAAACACTTGAGTAAAATACTACATCTCCTCCCAACTTCATTAGCAAAGAGGATAATCATACATTTTGACATTTATAGATAAGATTAAATTTCATGTACCATACACAATTAAGCTTAGAGCTCACTTTTGTCAGCATGGCATGGCACAAGTATACCTTCTGTAGCAGAACAGCATCATAAACATCAACAAATCTGTCTTAATTTATGTTAAACTTTCTGAAATTTGGATACAGGGGAGATAATCAATTCATGGATTGTGAATCACCAAGCTCCACAGACCACTTGTTTGTTATACAGGTTCTGAAGTCATACCTAAACAAATAACTCTGCATCTCACATCTAATACACTATTACTGGGTGAAACTATGAACCGTGTTAGATTCTAATATGTAGCATGCCCCATTCTCAATGAGTAAAGCAAAAACAAAGATTACTGCCTTCATATCAGAAACTGAAATTTCTCTGAAAAAAGGTTTCACATTGCTTTTAATAATATAAATAATGTGTGTTTATACCAAAACATATATATCCATTTAATAAGGGATGCAAATAATTTCAGGATTATTATATCAGTACATGCTATCACTGAAAAAGACACATAATCCTAAAATTGTACATCTGCTTTCTTTCTAACATAAATATGGATAAACAGAAAAATCTGTAACTGTACCATCTCACCAGCAACAATGTCACTGCAGCCATACTAATACATGACTGAACAATCCAAGTGACCCTGACCTTTGACCATTTAACCACTTCATACCTTTGTCAATGTGAAACAAATCTGAAAATGCATGTATGGAAACAAAAGATAATGCCTCTTCATACAGTTTTTAATGATCTACCCCAAACAAGCAAACAATTCAGTATTTGGCCTTGACCTTTGACATGTCATCCATCATCCCCAAGGATGAACCACATACTCTACTGAATATGGTTAGAAATCTCCTACCTACCCACCGACACATGATATAGGACTTTTCAGCAAGATATCAACAACTGACCTTTGACCTTTTGACATCCACACCTGTAATGATATTTTATATCCCACGATAATAATCTTTACAAATAGCAGACAGGACTGCCAGATCAAAAATCTAAAGATAGATCACCCACTTAAAACTTAACAATGGTTCCCTGTGACCTTGAATTGTGAGCTCCAATGCCTATCAGTCTCAAAAGATCTTCTCCACTTGATTGCCAATTAAATCTGATCATCCAATGATGAAAACTGAAGATATTACAATTTAAAAAAAAAAAAACACTAATCAAATGGATATTCTGACTGTTGTCTCATCTTCATTGTCTTGGAAAAGACAAAAATGAAAAAATATGGTTTACATAGGCAAATGCAGCTATATTTATGCATACAAATTATTAATTAAATAGTATATGCCATCATTCGAAAAGATACATGACTCTAAAAATAATTATTTGTTTTATTCTCTTAGAAATGGGACAAAAAACAAAATTAAATTTTAGTTTTCAAGGCAAATGTACACTTTAGTGGATCTATAATGAATTTAAACATGTATTTTATAAAGTGTAAAAAAAATGGAAAATAAGAAATGTTTTATTCTGAAGTTCATCAAAAAGTATATATGTATTATAATAAAGATTCTTTAAGGTATTCATTTTATAACAATATTTTAAAGTAATGTTTGCAATTAAAAGCATTTCAAGTACTGTAAGAAGAAATATAATTATTGCTAACAAGTTACTATTAAATTCATTTTAATATTCTATACTTTCAATCAGCCATAATTTTGAGCACTATGCCAAAATTTAACATCTGCAGAATGTGATGGGAACAATGAAAATGTGAAAACAGATGAATGTATTAACTGTTACAAAGACATTACAAAATATTACTTACATTTCCAATTATGTATGGATGACCATTTGGACAACCTGCAATGAAGAGTGATACAAAAACATAATATTATATAAAATAATTAGTAATTCCTGATGTTGAATCCAATTAGTGCAAATCACCTTTTGGATACATACAAGTGCTCGAATGGGAACAGGACAAAGCATAATGCTCTGGCTGATGAGGGTTTATGCTGTTCATGTGAACTCCAGACATCTTGATATGCTGGTACATAATGTGGTACACTCATCTAGGTGTACAATGTTTACAGTTCCATGTACATTATTTACTAGTAAATACTGTATTACTTTCCAATATCATTTATATACAACAAGAATGCTGCCAATGACACAGAACATGCTCATCTTGAGACTCTTAACATACTAAAGATCTTGACCTTGTAACTACATATTTGACTACTGTATGATAGGTATGAACATGGGTTAAGTTTCATCAAAATATTTGTGGAGATAAACTGGGTTAATGAAACAGGATACTGCTCTTGTTGTGACCTTGACCTTGTTAGTAGTGGGAATGAATGTGAACATGTGAGACAGTCAAGTTAAGATATATAACAGGCCAAATCATCACTGTACAATATCTTCAAAAGTTTAAAAACCTGTACAGAAAGAGGTCAGAGATTTAAAGTTTTTCTTGCTGTAACCTTGATACTGAGGCAGAGGGCATAGCTCTGATATATGAGACATTGCTGAGTCATGAGATGTATATCTGGGTTTCATTCAAATATCTTCAGTGGTTGAAAACTTATATTCAGGACAAGAACAAATGTCTTAGAATTACATTTTTCCTTGCCATGACCTTGACCTAGAAATAAAAAGGCATGGCTATAGTATGCAACATACTATCTGTAAATGATACACAACTGGTTAAAATTTCATCAAAATATCTCAAGTGATCCAAAATTATACTCGAGACAAGGATAAAAATCAATATTATATTTTCAATTTGCAATGACCTACACCTTGAGGCATAGGGTCTAGGTATGGTACACAACACACTGCACATTTGTGATATATACTAGGGCAAAGCTTCATTAAAATCTCTCCAACTGTTGCAAAGTTAATGGTACAGACAAATCATTCAAAGCATAATATGCCTGATTTAAGATCATTGTATCAAAATAGAAGAAATCCTCTATGTCAGGGTACTTTCAGTTATTTGGTTACATTCTGTGTAGCAGCTTTTTGAAAACAATTATTTTAAATGTTATTCAAGGTTAGGAATGGTGGTCATAATTTTCACTGGATCTGCATCACTTGCACACATTTTAAAGCCTGTTATGTCAGAGAATTTCCTGTCTGATTTGGTCATTTGTGTTTTGTGTTTTTTAAGGAAAAGTTTTTTCAAGATTTGTCTATTTTTAGTTACAGCAACCATATCTGATGGTAAGTCAACATCATTTGTACAATCTGAAATCTGTTCACGCCAGAATTTTATTTTGTCAAATGTAGGCAATTTTATTTGGCAGCTTTTGAAAACTAGCGCAAACTTTTTATATTTTTCATAGCGATAAAAATAAGTCAACTCAACAATAAGTTGCCCCCCCCCCTTTTGAGGGTTACAAAAAGCCAATTTCCCTTTTAACCACCTATATGTCAGGGTGTATTCTGCAAGTCATATCCATCTAAAGGGATGACTTGCCAGTGAGTCAGCATTGCACTTTGATAAAAATAAACAAACCAAACTGGATGGAAGGATGGATGGATGGATCACGATAAAACCAGTGTAAAATTCACTTGTATTATTGATTGGAATATGTCACAAATAAATTGACATACAATTTGTTTAATTAAATCAATTAAAATTCATAGTGCTTGATCATTTTATATCCATTTATATAATAAATCCATGAATTAAATTATTGATCACATATTAGTATAAAAAGTGTTCAGAATGATCGGACTGACAATATCCCATAATATGTATGTTCATTCTGTGTGCCTTACAAATAAACAATGAAAAGTCAAGTCCACATTTTTGTGATTCACAGTATCCTGTACCAGATATAATGTCATCTGGTACAAAGTCCAAGAATTCATCCTCATTGTCTGACAAAGTTCTGAAATCCTCCACTGTCATCTAGTCATTGTAAATATTGTCTGACTCATTTCCCCTGGCTTATGTAAAGACTGAGCTTGGTCTCTGTAAGTAACACTTTGATCATACAGTATGTTAAATCTATTAAAGCCTGAAAATGAACAAGTGTCAATTGTGTGACAAGATCACAACAAGTTCGAATAACCACCATCTTAATTGGCACTGAGCAAGTATCAAGTTTTATCAAAGGGTTGTCATGTGGAAATGCAAGCTAAGGGATTAAGGTCAAACATTCACTGGAAGATGTACAAATCTACTTGGCACTGAACAAGTACATATAATAAATTTGCAGCTTGATCAAAAGGACTGTTAACTTGAAAACAAAGTGAGTACTGCCTTTACAAGCCAAGTGTTTATCAAGCCACATACATAGGCAGACAACATGGGAAATAATCACTTCAAAATTAAATCTAACTTTTGGAAAAGAAAAATTACAGCTTAAATCAAAACTTTTATTACAAAATACATTTAGTTATAAAACAAAACAAAAATATTAATACAAATACAGATTGTTAAGTCTTGCAAAAAAATAGAAGCAATAAACTTGCTAGTAAACACCCATGGTAAACAACACTGATGGACACTTCATTTTGCAGTCAATAGTATTAATTTACCCATAATATTTTCAAAGTATTAAAATCCAATTAACTTTAGATACAAGTATTGTGTAATGAATACCGTCATGAAATGGAGAAACACAGTGCATACCACATATACATTTCTGAATGGGAAAAGAGGCATAAAAATGTAAAAATATTTGAATTGACACCATTTTTGTGTACTGCAGACATCTAGAGTTTCCAACATTACACCTAGATTTATCAAATTTTTTTTGTATGTCACACTTGTAAGTTGGCACCATCTCTGCATAGATAGAATTTTCAGAAAAAAGCTCGACTTCTAAGCAACTATATATGGTAGTTGTTGGCAGATCAATACCATTTGTGCAAATCCCAAAACCCTCCAAAACACTAAAATTCTGTTAAACTATTTTGAGAAGTTGCTTATAGATTTTTTTAAACAGTGACCATAACTAAAAGAAGATCGGCATAAACTGTAACAAATGAGAGCCCTTCTGTATAGTGATATTCAGAAGAATTTAGACATTTTCCTATTTTCAACAACAACAACAACAGTTTCCCTGATAGAGAGTGCATTTGTTATAATTTTTACAACATTAAAATGCCTTAATGCTTGATTCATTGTTGTCAAATTTGATCAAATTCTGTTCAGCTGTTTTGGGAAGAAGTGGTTTAAAGATTTATCTATTTTTGTTACTGGCTGTATTTAAAGGTAGATCAGCATCAGCTGACCAAATCCTAAAGACCTATATGCCAGGCTGCTTTTGTCATATTTGGTCCAACTATGTTAAGCAGATTTGTTAAGTTGTTTTTATTTTTAGCAATGGTGGCTATATGTGTGAAGAATAGCATCAACTAAATAAATTAATGCTAGAGTGCCCTTTGTAAAATCAATTGCATAGGACATCACTCACTCAATAACTCACACCACATAATGTAATAATTGTCCAATACCATTATAAAATTTAAATGTCTTACGATAAAAAGATGGGTTGGCATCCATGTTGAGTTGTCCTCGGCCTGCAAGTAAGGCTTCTCTGATTTCTGCAACATCATCCTGAGGCATTGTGGGTAAATATGGATCCTAAAATGTAAACAAGTACATGTTGTAAAAAAAATGACCCCAGCTCTGGTGCATGAAAACATGCTCATAATTTGCAATTTTGGCAGCCGAATGTTAAAACATATAGGAATATGAAGTAAGACAAGATTTTTAAGAATGTTGAGAAAAAAAACCCTGAATGCAATATTAATCCAACCGAAATACGCATCATATTCCATGGTCTCAATGGGTGTATTAAGTGCAAGCTTCATCACTTCAAGTGAAACCTGGATGTATCATATTCCATGGTCTCAATGGGTGTATTAAGTGCAAGCTTCATCACTTCAAGTGAAACCTGGATGTATCATATTCCATGGTCTCAATGGGTGTATTAAGTGCAAGCTTCATCACTTCAAGTGAAACCTGGATGTATCATATTCCATGGTCTCAATGGGTGTATTAAGTGCAAGCTTCATCACTTCAAGTGAAACCTGGATGTATCATATTCCATGGTCTCAATGGGTGTATTAAGTGCAAGCTTCATCACTTCAAGTGAAACCTGGATGTATCATATTCCATGGTCTCAATGGGTGTATTAAGTGCAAGCTTCATCACTTCAAGTGAAACCTGGATGTATCATATTCCATGGTCTCAATGGGTGTATTAAGTGCAAGCTTCATCACTTCAAGTGAAACCTGGATGTATCATATTCCATGGTCTCAATGGGTGTATTAAGTGCAAGCTTCATCACTTCAAGTGAAACCTGGATGTATCATATTCCATGGTCTCAATGGGTGTATTAAGTGCAAGCTTCATCACTTCAAGTGAAACCTGGATGTATCATATTCCATGGTCTCAATGGGTGTATTAAGTGCAAGCTTCATCACTTCAAGTGAAACCTGGATGTATCATATTCCATGGTCTCAATGGGTTATTAAGTGCAAGCTTCATCACTTCAAGTGAAACCTGGATGTATCATATTCCATGGTCTCAATGGGTGTATTAAGTGCAAGCTTCATCACTTCAAGTGAAACCTGGATGTATCATATTCCATGGTCTCAATGGGTGTATTAAGTGCAAGCTTCATCACTTCAAGTGAAACCTGGATGTATCATATTCCATGGTCTCAATGGGTGTATTAAGTGCAAGCTTCATCACTTCAAGTGAAACCTGGATGTATCATATTCCATGGTCTCAATGGGTGTATTAAGTGCAAGCTTCATCACTTCAAGTGAAACCTGGATGTATCATATTCCATGGTCTCAATGGGTGTATTAAGTGCAAGCTTCATCACTTCAAGTGAAACCTGGATGTATCATATTCCATGGTCTCAATGGGTGTATTAAGTGCAAGCTTCATCACTTCAAGTGAAACCTGGATGTATCATATTCCATGGTCTCAATGGGTGTATTAAGTGCAAGCTTCATCACTTCAAGTGAAACCTGGATGTATCATATTCCTTGGTCTCAATGGGTTATTATCCCTTTACCTCATACAAGCGTCTTTGGATGCCTCTACTCTATTCGCATGGAAGCACCTCTTGACGCCTTTACAAGATTCGCCGGGAAGCGTCGTTCGATGCCTGCTGTAAACATCAGCCATTTTGAACTAGTTTTTGTAGCGCCACCTTCGGGGAAAACCCACCTATTAGATGCTACATTCATTTCTGCAAATGACAATTACGTCAGATCACGTGGCTGCTATTCATGCACTGGTCGACATCTGCTATTTAAAGTAACTGGGTCGTAATCTCCACTCTCCAAAATGGCAGCCGCGAATTTCATTCAGTACGTACAATGTTTTCACGATTAGAATAACAACCACGAAAGATTCAATAAATTAGGTAAAGTCTCTAATATTGATGTAGGCAGCAATTAGTTTCTATAAATTATCAAATTCAGATGACTTAGTGATGTAGACGCACACGAAAACCTTGTAAATTCCAAGTATCGGAAATAGCAGCTACGGTTGGTCACGCGGCCTGACTGACATGATGGTGAATGAGTTCTCTCTCAATTTTGAAGCACACAAAATACTTATTCTGTGAAAAATAATTACACAGCTATAACAATCGGACTTTACTCTTAAATTTTTCCACATATATGTGTACCAAAAATGTAAAATGGTTAAAATTATGTTAAACGTAACATACACTATATTGCTTAACAGTTCACAGGCAGGATTTCATTCAGTACTTACGAAGTTTTCACGATTAGAATCACAACCACGAAAGATTCAATAACTTAGGTAAAGGCTCTGATATTTATGTAAGCAGCAATTAGTTTTTATTGATTATCAAATTCAGATCACTTAGTGATGTAGACGCAGACGAAAAACATGTAAATTTCGAGTATGGAAAATGGCAGCTACGGTCGGTCACGCGGCCTCACTGACATTCCGGTGATCGAGTTCTCTCTCGATTTTAAAGCACATAAAATATTCTTCTGTGAAAAATAATTACACAGCTATAACAATCAGACTTTACTCTTAAATTTTTCTGCATATAATAGCTGTCTATCTAAAACGTAAAATGGTTAAAACTGCTGTTAAACATAACACCACTACATTGCTTAACAAATCACAGGCATGCCTATGGGTACGCGGTCGGCTAGGTAACAGGTGTTCTATTTATAGCATGCTGCACTTTGTCACTATGCTCTATGAGGTAAAGGGTTAAGTGTTGTCACCATGACACTGAAGACTGATAATGTCAGGAACACAATCATCATTTTTATGCTTTATATCTGACATCACTTTATCAACAGCAAACATGCCAGCTCTCCCACTTTAATTGGAAGTCTCCTGATTGTGAGTTAAATTTTCTCAATTTAAACAATGTATTAAAGAGTATTATTTGCAATTCATTCCATGTCTGCAGGAAGTAACAAGGCAATTTATTGTATAGACAAATAAAAATATCTCTGTTTTTTCATATTTTTAAATCATTCTGAGTCAAGTGGAAGTAACAGGACGAACTTTGTATAAACTGAGATAGCTTGGTTTTTTAAAATTTTGCGAGTTGGTCCGAGTTGATAAGAAGTAACAGGACATCTGTCATATAGACAAATCAAAATATCTTGCTTTTTTCATATTTTTTACAGAAGTACTTGTCAAGACACTGAAAAAATGCCCCTCCCCCCCAAAAAAATTCCAGTAATAATTCTCTTCAGTAGAGCTGTGAAAAGTTTAGTAAAAATCTACTGGGTACCCTTCGCGCTTTATGATTAGTTATGCCAGTACCTGATAAAAGAAAAAAGAAAATTCCAGTAGTAATTCTCTTCAGTAGAGCTGTGAAAATTTTAGTGAACCTTGATATCATACACCCTTGGTTATTTATTATTTGGCACCATACACTGGGTCATGCACGAATTTGCTGGTGCATTAAAGCAGTTATTATTTCTCTCTCTCTCATATTTGTGATTTTGTTGGTTCCAATTTTCAGTTTGAAAACATGTTGAAACACTTGGGGACAAACAAACATGATTTGTTTATACACTGCTTCCTTGATAACTCGCGCCTGGATAACTCGCGATCCCGCTTATAACGCGGTGTCTGTCTTGGCTCCCGATTTTTTCCAGAGAAAATGTATTTAAAATATCTTTAAAATATGCTGAACATGAAAAAATTACAATAAGAGTTGATAAATCAAACCTTGATACATTGCTCGTTTTATCATCGAAAATGGTGATTAATGCCCGTAAAAATATAATCCATATTTTGAAATTTGCAGGTTCTAAAGAAGAATTAATTTCAGAGATCTCGAAAATGTTTAATTATGCGTATTTTGATGCCAATTTTTGATCTGGGATGCAGAAAATCACTGAGGCGGGAGTCCTTCGTATGCATGTAATAGGTGCGTGGGAAAATTCAAAGATTTGCCGGTCCTGTTTCAGCCACTGCTTTGTTGGAAAATGTGTTGATCAGTTAACTGTGCTGATATTTACAATGACAGAATTCAGTGACTGAAAGACTCTTTGATGTACTGTTGCCATTTTATAAGAGTACATAAAAAAAAAAGAACATGATGCAATAGCTAGGTGGCTAGTTCAAAGGCTTTGACTGGTGGCCGAGTGAGAAAATGTACTGATATTTAGTGATTGAATTCAGAGGCAGAAAGACCCAGTTTTAAAATCCTAGCGAGACCTCTGTTTAAAGATATCATATATTATGTAAGTTTTTATGATAAATAGTTGTCATTATACTGGAAATAAACAGTCTGGTGAAATAGCGATCAATGAAAACTTCTGGTAAATGCTAACTGGTGGCAACAGAATGAAATAAACACCAATTAAATGTCTTCCTGTGTGAAAGTCACATTCTAATCCTTTAATTCCGTTTCAGTGTAAACATTATAATCACAACATATTCTGTTCATTGAAAACATGAAAAGAGTCAATCAATTGATACACATCGAAACCCGTGAGTACTTCTGTGAGAACCTAATTGCATGTATATGCCGTCTTTGTTTTGATCAACAACTTTGGGAAGCGTTTGTTGCATTAAAAAAAAAAAAAATTGATTACAAGAGACCTCGGGTGCTGGATTAAGGGTCTTGGAGCTGCCTTTGATGTAAAGCAAAACAGTAACAGAGACAACGACGATGATAGTGACTTCGAATGTTTCAGTGAAACTGATGTTATTAATGCCGAGGCTGTTTGGGAGAAATTTGTACAGACTCATAGTCCTGAGATGGGCGTTTCTCTTGATGATATGGAATAGTGGATTTGTGCTGGCAATGATTGCCCCACAGGCGAATAAATGTCAGATGAAACTATAATTATTTCTATAGCGAACAAATTTGCAGCAGATGACGATTCTAACTGGAGTAACACAAGTGTTGAAAGTGATGCAGGCGCAGATGTTGCACCCCCACCCCTCTGCACAGGAAGCAATCAAATATTTTGATATTACCATAAGGTGGCTGGAGAGCCAAAATGTTGACTACGTAAAGCTCATGCAGTTGAGAAATCTGACGGATTTTGCTCGGCGGCAGAGAAACCAAGGAGTAACACACAAAAAAAAAATTAACTGATTTTTTCAAAAATCAATATTTGTCAAGAGTGGCACAAACGGCAAGTATTAACTTGTTCTAATTTACATTGTTTTTAATTTGTAGACCAATTAAATATGTTAGTACTGATTAACCTTGTTTTTTTTGTTTTCCATTTTACTGCTATCGCAATCAAATCTATCTATCTATCGTTCGATCGACACTGTTTCTCGAAAAGAGTCGATCTTTTGTATATAAAAAAAAGGTCTAATTTGGATCAAACAATAAAACTAGAATGCATCCAATTCAACATAAAAATTAGTGACGTAGTACACAATGTGTGAAGTGGTACACGTGTTAAGCGAACGGAAACCATGTGGAATAATGTTTGCGATGATCACCTCAATATACTGTAATTTATCCTGAAATTAATGTTGTCCTATGAGAAAATAATAAAGTACACCGTTATGAAGAGATATTTTTTAACAGTTAATCTCAGAACGATTATAAAGTGAGTATTCAACAGTATAATCTGCCTACCCCCGCCTTATTTTTCTGTTATGTCGTCAATCACTTTATTGGTTTTGGGCTTATTTTATAGGTCCCTTGATAACTCGTGCTTCACTTATAGTGCGGTCGATGTTTCTGGACCCCGATGTGTGCGAGTTATCAAGGGAGTGGTGTACATATCTACATCAATGAAAGAATATGTCAGTGTCTTTATTCAACAAAGTGATACACACTATGGATGTTTATGCTACATCACATGACCATAGGATTTTGAATAATGGCTACATTTTGTTTTGCACAAAAATTGCTTAAGAAGAACAAAACAAAAAAATAAATAAGAACAGTACAAGGTTAGTCTTTTTCAGTGTATTTTCAAATAAACATTCTATTTACCTACTTTACTGTAACATGTAGGGGTGGGGGGCAGCAATTTCAACACAGTTTGTTTTTTGTCTGCAAGTTTTTTGACATGTGATCCAGATAACAACAAGTTTAACCGTAAGTTATGGTACAGGAAAAGAAATCTTGTTTCAAGATATATAATAAATATGGTACTTCTATTTTTTCTGTTATAGCAACTTTTTTGTACCTTAACATCTCTTTATCAGTTACATGCATATTGTGTAGGTACCTAGCTATTGTTTATCGGTTTTGTGCATACTGTCTAGGTACCTAGCTATTGTTTATCAGTTATGTGCATACTGTCTAGGTACCTAGCTATTGTTTATCAGTTATGTGCATACTGTCTAGGTACTTTGCTATTGTTTATCAGTTATGTGCATACTGTCTAGGTACCTAGCTATTGTTTATCAGTTATGTGCATACTGTCTGGGTACCTAGTTATTGTTTATCAGTTATGTGCATACTGTCTGGGTACCTAGCTATTGTTTATCAGTTATGTGCATACTGTCTGGGTACCTAGCTATTGTTTATCAGTTATGTGCATACTGTCTGGGTACCTAGCTATTGTTTATCAGTTATGTGCATACTGTCTGGGTACCTAGCTATTGTTTATCAGTTATGTGCATACTGTCTGTGTACCTAGCTATTGTTTATCAGTTATGTGCATACTGTCTGGGTACCTAGCTATTGTTTATCAGTTATGTGCATACTGTCTGTGTACCTAGCTATTGTTTATCAATTATGTGCATACTGTCTGGGTACCTAGCTATTATTTATCAGTTATGTGCATACTGTCTGGGTACCTAGCTATTGTTTATCAGTTATGTGCATAACATCTAAGTACCTAGCTATTGTTTATCAGTTATGTGCATACTGTCTGGGTACCTAGCTATTGTTTATCAGTTATGTGCATACTGTCTGGGTACCTAGTTATTGTTTATCAGTTATGTGCATACTGTCTAGGTGCCTAGCTATTGTTTATCAGTTATGTGCATACTCAGACAGTCTAGGCACCTAGCTATCATTTTTCAGTTAGATGCATATCGTCTAGGTACCTAGCTAGGATTCCAAAGTTTTAGGTTGGATGGTTGGATATTACCAGACAGATGCATTAATTAAACATATTAACATGCATTAATTATCTAACAAAGATTCCAATAAAATGTACATCTTATCTACTCTCTGCCTGATAGAAATACAAGACTGTTCATTTTCAACACCTCTGAACTTCCCTGTAAAACAGAGGGAAAATTGTGGCATACCAATATGAAAGGTCAGCACCTCCAGATTCTACAGTCCAAGTATGACAGCCTAACCTCTCCACATTTGGGACCCATGACCAAAACATAAACTTAACCATGACTTTCAGTATGAACGGGAACTTCCTACTGACTACAGTCCAAGTACGACAAATTTTTCACTGGGTTTGGTACTGATGATCATACACTGTAATGCTAACCATATCCTTAATCATTATTAATGACGATGACACCCATGCAGATGGCACAATGAGTGATACCTACATCCTACCTATGTTACAACTGGCATGCATTAACTTTACCGTAAGTGTCTCTGGCTGTGTTGCCATTCTAACCAATGGCTGCATCAGAGTTCTGTCTCCATGAAGATTTCTAAGAACAAGGTCACAATGCACCAGCAAACACAACACTCCCTGCAGTCGTAGGTCAAGGCCAGGGGTCACTGTCAGGTAAGCAACTTGTATCCCATATTTATTCTGAATCAAGGCTTGTATTATTTCCTGAAATACAATGTTTATAACAGTATTCTTATTACATTATGTGCTATACAGAGCTGAATGAAGGTCATTTGCTACAAAATCAACAGAAACCAAAGTTCAAACTCCAATATGAATGACAACAATGATTGTAAGTGATTCTACACAATTACAACAGACTTACTCCAGATAAGCAATTCTTTTTCCTTTGAGCAAATCACATTACACAGTACTAACAAAGGCTTTGTCACCATGTTTTAAATGTACCATATTCAACCTAGTGCTCATGTTTACAAGTCTGAATTTACAGTCTGATGGAGGAATATAAATAAAAATTGGTTCAGAATCAAGGGCTATCTTAAGAGATGAAGTGACTTAATCCAGATGATTTTTTAAAATAAACAAATGTGATTAAATACATATAAGTAAGGATTATACTCAAACTCAATTCTAAGTTGGTGCAAAACGTTTAAATGAAGAACAAGCTGAACAAGTTTTATCATTCATTTTAAATACAAAACTGAATCATTTCTTTACGATCCTCAGCTGATATAAAGGGTTTAATTTTGTCACTTATCCCCTTACTTAAACTTAAAATGTGACATTTTTAGAAAAACGCAGGGTCGAAAGATAATTTTATTATCAAGGGATGAAGAATATGTAGAAACTGAGAAACAAAAATAAACAACAATGAAGACTATTACATCCATACTATTACATCCATGCTATTACATCCATGCTATTATATCCATACTATTACATCCATACTATTACATCCATGCTTAGATCAACTGATCAAGCATTCTGTCAATCAATCAGTAAATTAATCCGATAACATTCTGATATGAGCTGATGCAAGATATATGATGCGAGATATATGATGAAAAGGTACTTATAAAGGTCAGTATAGTTTTCTGAGTGTACACAATGGTAGATTCATAAGATATCACGGTAATCTGAATAAAAACAAAATTCACATTTTCCATCATCGTCAAATTGCTTGGTTGAAACATATCACATGGACAAATAGAGGGATATAAAGGTAGAATTGTCCATTTGTAAACATACATATTCATTTATGAGTCAAGTACAACTGCATGCAACAAAGACCCTGATTTGCTGTCACATAATGTGCTGACAGATCAGGGCTTCTGTTGTTTGTTCCATTGATTATTCCAAACAAACAGTACAGACCCAGATCAGATGGTACATTATGTGATTATTGATCTGCATTTGCGCAGTTTGCACATGCAAATGAAGCTTCTGGTCGATCGGGTTTTTCTCCAGAGATGAGGGGTGTATGTCACCTCTCACAGAAATCTCCAGTGTACACAAAATTGTTATTGAATAATTTAATTTATTCAATTTTTTTAACACCCTGCTGCCTGTCATCATGTCATTTTCAACAATACCTTGATTTGATAAATCTGGCAAGATATGTTGTATTCTTCAAGACAAAAACATGGGTTATTTTTGAAAGATATTCGCTCCTTAAGAAAACCTGATAATTGTTATTCTAATTATTATTGAACCATCAACAATAAAGTCAACAAGTCTCCTTGTGTTTGTCTTCAATACATCCTGTATATGCTTAATGCTTAATACAGGGTAAACAATAGTCAACAGATATATGTGTGTGTGTGATTTGGATTTTGTACATAGCTTTAACAATTTTCCAGTGATATCGCTATGATGTCTGCAATGTGTCAGTTTATAGTGATGACTTAAGCACTAGGGCATCAGGTTGCAGACATGTAGCATCATGCCCCATCTGGTCACATTATCCTGACACCAGGGTAAACAATAGTCAACAGATATACGTGTGTGTGTGATTTGGATTTTGTATATAGCTTTAACAATTTCCCAGTGATATCGCTATGATGTCTGCAATGTGTCAGTTTATAGTGATGACTTAAGCACTAGGGCATCAGGTTGCAGACATGTAGCATCATGCCCCATCTGGTCACATTATCCTGACACCAGGGTAAACAATAGTCAACAGATATATGTGTGTGTGTGATTTGGATTTTGTACATAGCTTTAACAATTTTCCAGTGATATCGCTATGATGTCTGCAATGTGTCAGTTTATAGTGATGACTTAAGCACTAGGGCATCAGGTTGCAGACATGTAGCATCATGCTCCATCTGGTCACATTATCCTGACACCAGGCCGATCAGTCGCAACACTAACTTCTTAATGCTGAGTGCCAAGTGAGGCAGCTGCTTGTTCCATTATTATAAGTCTTTGGTATGACTGGGGTTTGAACCTGTGGCCTCCTGCAAAAGATGTCTGAAGATCTTTACCTAATGTATATGTACTGAAATTAATTCACCTTCTCAAAAGAATCCACATTATATCAAACCTTCTATTCCTTAGGCAATTATACCTGTTTATAAATGAATATATTATTCTGAATTAGTTTTTAATTTTCTTTTACATAGATTTTTAAAAATATATTTTCAATTTTTCTTTTGTTTTATTCATTTATGTTTAAACTCCAGGTTCTATTTGATAATGTAAGCCTTAACATGACCTCTCATGATAAAATTATTAGATAACAATCCTACTGGGTCTATTCACATTAAATGTGTTTCAAAAAAGGTCAATGGCTACTGAGGAAAATCAAAACATACATTCCTCTTTAGTATAGGATCACCTTTTATGAAAGTTATATTCAGCCGTATCTGAACTATTGTAATGTGATTTGAGGTAATACCTCTAATTCAAACATAACAACACTTTTAAGACTCCAAAAGAGGGCTTGCCATTTCATTCTAGATCAATGTATAGGCAATTTCCAGGATGCAATGAATAATATAAAGATTTTAACAATACATGAAAGAATATTTCTTACAAAGGCCAAATTGATGTATAAAGTATCTAGAAAAGCCATTCCTATCTATCTAAGCAATATCTTTCACCAAAAGAGATGTTGATGGTACTCCAAGTTTAATTTCCATAAGAAGTAAAAATTACATTATACCAAGGCCAAAGAAGGAATTGTTTAAAAAAAGTTTTCAATATACTGGTCCATTGGTATGGAACAACATTCCCAGTGACATAAGGCAGGCTCCTAGCATTTTTTCTTTTCATAATCAATGTCTAAAATGGATGAAATCTTTAGACAATTGAAGTTCTAGTGAATTAAATACTGCCTGCTTTCCTCTTTAGGTTTGCATCATTTTTACAGTTTAATTTTTCCAATGTAGGATGATATTTATATATGTTTATGTGTTCAAAGATGCCAGTGCATATGTTCCAGGCTTGATACTTTGATTGTGAAAATTACTTAATTATTTAGTGTCAAGCCAGATTCTTCACATCATGTTGTATATACTGTATACATTGTTTAAAACTGACAAAAGGCCTCAAGATAGATTAGTTCTGTAACTGAGTTAACTTCTCTAAATAAAGTCCTTATTATTATTATTATTATCATTAATTTATATAAATATAAGGTACTGCACTGCTAGATGTTTACTCATATAAGTTTCTTAACCAGTGGTGCCTTTGCACTTGCTGAGAGAAGTGTCAGATCTTTTAAAATTTAAAGAACAACTATGTAGGATTTTATCTATGGAGTTGGGGAGCTCACCCATTGTCACCAACCTAAAAGGGGAGTAGAAAAAAGCAGGTGGAGGAGGAAGTAGCTATAGTTCAATATTTACCTAATGCTTCAATATCCATCTCTATTTCTGCCTCCTCCACTCTGTTAGACCTCAACTAAAATCAAAATCTTTCAAAGATGTCACTTCTAGTTGCATAAGCATTAATCTTCTGTTTCTAATCTGTGTATTAATATTGTTTCATGCTGACAATGCCCTTTCACAGGCTGGTGTATGAAGGGGCATATACGACCTGGGAAATTGTTCTTTATGGTTGTTATGTACAATTTTCCACAGCTCACAGGTATTATCATTTGGATACTTCTGCTCCAAAGTAAGACTTTTTACACATATAAACTCTTCCAAAATCTCACTTTCTTGAATTAGTGCTTTACTGACTACTATGCCAGATTTTGTTTCTGTTCCATAATGTTGTATTATGGTTTTTTGCCATTCAACACAATTTGCTTGTTCAGATTGAGGTACTTTGATCAAATAAATATCTTCACTTCAATAATTTTATTTTTTGATTCTTAGTTATACAGTTTCTCTGAACCCGTATAGGGGGCTAATATAATTTTGAAGCACAAGATCCCCCAGTGCTAACTGTTTGAGAAAAGAAATAAACATTGCTCTCCACCTCTAATATGTTTATTTTTTAATTAGATTTTGGTATACTGCCTACATTTAATTTTGAAATATTGCTGAAAGTGGGGCTGACCAGCATGCTTTCTATTTTTGCCCATACTGATATGTATCGGACTTTAATTATTGTCATTTTTTGGGGCTTGAAATCACTCACTGGTATCTCCATTAACATTTCCCAGCTCCAATAATCTGATATACTTCATAATTTTAAAACCATTCTCATCATCAATATTATCAGCCAGTATCTGCCAACCAAAATCATCATCTGAAGATGGACCAACCTAAAACCCACATTTGTAAAACTTTCTTGATGCAAGGTTGAAACTATGACAGAATGCTTGTTCCAGGGCCCAATGTGCCAATCACAATTAATAACAATTAAGGATGTCAAGCTGAAGAACCCAGATGTGTAAACAGTTGCCTACCTGAAGAAAAGACATGTCACGACTAGGACTACACTACCTCTATTGGCATGAATTATGTCACAACAAGCACTTTAAGGGTTAAATAAAAATTGTATACTGTATATTTTCATATATGTGACTTTAAACTAACCTGCATTCTTGAGCATTTTAATGCCCTCCAAATGCAAGAATTTGTAAAATTTTGCACGATTTGCAGCATCTCTGACTATGTAGCAAGAGCGAAGATCTGAGCAAATGCTACGAAACTACAGAAAGTGTACATGCACTTTTCTGTGGTGTGATGGGAGTCAACTTTAAGAGAAAACAACATAGGCATTCTAAATGGTCATTCTTGGGATTAAAAGTAACTGAGTTTATACAGAATGAAATACTGTGAGAGAAAAAAATTATATGACGTTGAAAAGGATGGAATATGGTATGGAACATAAAAAAAAATTCACTGCTCTTTTTCTTACAAAAGCATTTCTCGTTCCAGAAGTATATTAAAATATGTTATACATAAAAACACATACATATGAGAACTTGAGTTTAATTCCCTCTGTCATCATCTGCAAGAATGGGTAGTGAAGCATATGTTTAGTAGTTTTTCTCAGGAACTCTGAAAACTGGTATAGTTTTTTTCTGAGAAACTAAAAAAAACTGGTAGTGAAAACCTTAAAATTCACCTTCAAGAAGACTTATTGGAAGTCAAAAGAACTTGGTTTGCATGTAAACTGAGGCACAACAATTCAGTGAAATGCACAGAACTTGGTTGGCATGTAAACTGAGGCACAACAATTCAGTGAAATGCACAGAACTTGGTTTGCATGTAAACTGAGGCACAACAATTCAGTGAAATGCACAGAACTTGGTTGGCATGTAAACTGAGGCACAACAATTCAGTGAAATGCACAGAACCTTGTTGGCATGTAAACTGAGGCACAACAATTCAGTGAAATGCACAGAACTTGGTTGGCATGTAAACTGAGGCACAACAATTCAGTGAAATGCACAGAACTTGGTTTGCATGTAAACTGAGGCACAACAATTCAGTGAAATGCACAGAACTTGGTTTGCATGTAAACTGAGGCACAACAATTCAGTGAAATGCACAGAACTTGGTTGGCATGTAAACTGAGGCACAACAATTCAGTGAAATGCACAGAACTTGGTTGGCATGTAAACTGAGGCACAACAATTCAGTGAAATGCACAGAACTTGGTTGGCATGTAAACTGAGGCACAACAATTCAGTGAAATGCACAGAACTTGGTTGGCATGTAAACTGAGGCACAACAATTCAGTGAAATGCACAGAACTTGGTTTGCATGTAAACTGAGGCACAACAATTCAGTGAAATGCACAGAACTTGGTTAGCATGTAAACTGAGGCACAACAATTCAGTGAAATGCACAGAACTTGGTTTGCATGTAAACTGAGGCACAACAATTCAGTGAAATGCACAGAACTTGGTTTGCATGTAAACTGAGGCACAACAATTCAGTGAAATGCACAGAACTTGGTTTGCATGTAAACTGAGGCACAACAATTCAGTGAAATGCACAGTGGTTACATGTAAAAAAAATTAATATAATTACTTAACAAAGAAGTTGGTAGCTGTGACATACCTTAAAGGCATGTCAATATATTCAAATGAATAAATATATCTTATTTCACAACTCTACATTCAACAGTGTCAGAGATACAGAACTTGATGCAAAAACTTCGAGTTATCATAGTAGATTCTTATGACCTAAGATTTCTATTGGTGATTTGTGCTCAAGACTAATTTAGCCAATAAATTCTGCAAGCAATCTCAAATGCAAAACAACATTGAAAACTATTTTGCAGAAAAGGTTAATGTTAAGATGGCTAAATAAAAGCTCTTACCTTGTTCTTTAGGTGCCCTGCATTTGCACAGTACTCTTGCAGAGAGTCAATAGCCTGGAAGTTAAATAGTTATCATAATTGATGTGAAATTTGTCCAGAAGTCAGAAAATATAAATTCTGACTCATTGCCCTAAAATGAAAACAATTTAAAAAAGAACAAGAAACCTCTTTTATGTTGAGTCTGCCCTTAAGTTAACAAGAAGGCATGCAAACATACTATTAATGAAAGCAAACACATCAGCCTTCATAGCTCATCAACATCTGCAAAACATCAACAATCAGTGCTAATACTAATTCCTCCTTGTCACTGATTTACTTTCTCAACCCTATTGTCCATTCAAATTGAAATATTTTGAATTTGAAAATGTGCTATTCAGTGTAAACACTCTTGCATGCACACATCAGTGTACATTTTAGATACTTAGTGGTATTTCTTGTGGCTCTTGAGGTATGGCTAGTAGAAGGGTCCTTTTGGCATTATGTACAAAATATTTCCAGATCAAATTCTATGTCTGACAAATTATAAATCTTTGTGGAATAACATGGCCCTACCTACTGTGGCCATTTCAAATTTTGTGTTTATTTTGGACAAGAACTCTGAATGAATTTTTTCTTCAGAAATTGTGCTCTACAACTTGGAATTCCAAATTATTGCAGTCTTTCTTGAGAAACTACATGGTGAAATTTATTTGTGTGTTTTTAAATCAAATTTGATCATAAAATATCAGTCATAAATTGATAAAAAATATAGCTGAAAAAATATGTGCTCTTGCAAATATTATTTAATAAATTAGTTGAAGCCATTATTTTCCCTGCAGTGTGAAAGCTACCGCATGTCAAAGGAGACAAAATTATATTGCTTAATTGCAGAACAATTTCTCTAATCAGCTTTGTGCTCAAGGTCTTTGAAAAAATTATATTCAGACATGTTTTATGTATATCTATATTGAGTGCTTAAATTTTATCCATGATTGTTGGATGTACTTAAGAGTAATGGTCATTTGCTAATTTCTTTAGATAGCTATCTTTTGTTGATGTTTATCAGGTATAAATAAGTTGATATTTGAGTTCAACAACTTATTTACAATATTTAGAACAAAATATTTGAACCACATAATGGTCATTTCATTGTGTCGTAGGTTTTTATAGAAGGTTCTGATAAACAAAATTATTAATTCCTATCTTAATCAGTCTGTGGTATGACTTGTACTTGTCTTCAGTTATAATCATTTATTTAAATTATTCATTGGAATTACAAAGTGCTCATTAACCTTTGGACTTTAACACAGCTTTTGGGATTATTGAGGACTCAAAGATATTCTGGATTATATCACTGTGGTACACCAAGACTATTGGTACACATCATATTCAAGATTCTTGGAATTCATTTGGAAGACTCTATACTTTTTGACTTGTGATATAATGTTTAGGAGAAAATGGGATTTAATTCCCAATACTGTAAAGTTCCTTTTAAATTTTTACTTTGTATTCTAGGAAATAAATTGCTGAGTTTTACAAAACTTCTTTATTTCACTTCTTTCTGTTGCATATTTCAAGAATATAGTCATAACACATGCATACAATATTTTGTGTGAAAATGATTTGGTTTAGTAACATAAATCTGGATTTCTTCCAGGATGTTCAGCAACTCTTCAACTGAACTTTATCACAAAATAAATTCTTGTCTGGATTTAAATGAAATTGCATGTTTGATGTTCCCTGATGTCAGTAATGACCTTGATATTGTATGGATTAAATGACTATTTTATAAGTGTCAAAAATATGTTATTGCTGGTAAACTTCTATCATGGCTTGAAAGCTTTTTATCAAACCATTATTAGCAAGATTTCTTTCAAACTTAGTAGGATCAAAATGTCACACATGTTCTAGAGGTTCCATGCTAGAGCCTTTACTATTAATTTTTTATGTTGGAAATATAGCAGAAAACATCAACTTGCTTATACAGTCTCTTTACAAATACAAAGGATTATAAACAATGATAATGAAAAACTTAACGCTAGGATTATGCTTGTTACTTTTAGTACTTTGAAAAAAGACATTTTTTAAATTGTAATCAGGCATACCAACTTTGCTTCTTGTTAAAAATCATAGACACTCCGGAAAGTGAGTGAACCAACATTATACTCTGATGCTAAATTTTGCAGGACAGCTTTGGTCAAACTATATACATTTGATATGCCCAATTTTAGAAGATCTTATTCAAGTCAGGAATAAAATTACTCTGTTGCAGATTATTTCAGATTAGAAAAAAATTCAACTGGAAGCTGCACTCATTTCTTGCTCTTGAGGGTCTCTTTATGCAGCAACTGGTTGGTAAACTGTTGCACAGGGAAGGATAAAGAAGTGATGATGTATATTGTATTTGATACTCAAGTCTCTACTTAAAGTGACAAAGGGGATATGATGCATCTCATTATCATCTATGTAACTCCCAAAGCATCACACCCATCTATACTACAGTTGTTTTGTTTATGTCCTTTCTCCCATGCATAACTTGCCTTTGGGACTCTCTCCTTGAAGATATCCAAAATCTCCTAATGTTTCTGTCTTTGAAAAACATTTCTCTAATTAAACCATATTATAGACACATAGTTCCCTCCAATCCAGTCAATATCCAGTGAATATAGTTACTTTCCCATGTGTGCATGTGGTTCTGACAATGGAGATGCTGAGTTCTGTTTTCTTGATTGCCCCTTATTTAATACCCAAAATTTTTTCACGTCATCATTTAACATACATGTTGTGTACTCTGGATTTAGTATTGAAAGGTAAAGTTAAACAAAAAAAAAAAGAAACAAATTCTGTTGTACTCCTAAATGTTCAGAAACTGGACATTCCTAATAATTACAATTATTTCCTTAGTACCAAATTTGTAAATAAACAAAATGGGCAAAAGTGACTGTAACCAGTCCAATGCCTTCACTCTCTTAAATTGTTGATTTAATTAACTATATATATATGTGTGTGTATATATATATATATATATATATATATATATATATATATATATATATATATATATATATATATATATATATCCCTACCTGTATGTGTATTCTGTTTTTCCTTTGAAAGGTTTCATGTTCTTTAATATACATTTTTTACCTTTTTTCTTGGATGTAACTGAATTATTGTAAACTTTCCATGTTTTGGGAAAGGGCCTAGAAAAGTCAGGGAACTAATGTCCATTCCAATACTTAAAAAAACGACAATAAAATATGTTTAAAACAATTAATATTATCTTTTTGCAGGAAATAATGTGAGACTGGCCCTCACATTGACTTAAAAATGTAAAATACAGACAGTGCATGGTATGAAATAAAGGACTGAAAGTTGAAAGGAACTGTGGGTAATTGTATAACTGAGGAATTGAGTGCATATAAATGCTAATTAAAGATGCTGATATACGTACTGTGATGAGACTGCAAACTATAAAACTTGCAGAACATAAAGCATTATGAACTGAACATGACCACTGTCATTTATGCATTTTTCTGCCTTTCCAAAATCTCCTAGCTTGCCTGTGGGCAAGCAACTGGCAAACTTGAATTAGCCCAATGCAAAACTTTATATCATCCCAAGTGGGGAGCAAGTGGATTTGTAAAGCTCTGGATGGTACTAATTTTTTGAAATGGAAAATATGGCAGTTTATGGATATGTGTTAGTTCAGTTAGTACATGGTCAGATGTTGGGTTTGGAAAAAAGATTTGGCAGTAACCTTGGACTTATGACTGTTATAAATTTATCCTGTTTCATCTGTGGACGGAGGAGAATGCTGGGAAACATGAATAAGCCTGCTTCTTTGTATGTCATAGTTGTTCAGCAATTACAGGTCATATACTACATATGTGTGATGGTAATGTTGTGACATGATATACTGGATAATGCACAAATGTGTGAGTGAGTATTACATATCCATACATTTCCTCCTCTGGTTGGTTTGTAAATGTTGTTGCATAGTGAAGTAGGGTGTTCATGGTCAGTATGTAATACTCTTCAAGACTGTACCTCCTACCTTACCCCACCCCTATGCATCTGTTTGTACTTTTGTTGCTTGTAGGTGAAAGTCTGGTGAGTTTTTATAAGTCTTGGTCAGTCAAGGTAGATGTTCACTCATGGAGTTCCACCATATTAAATTTAAAAAAGTTCACATTATTTTTATGCACAAAACACTTTAAAACTTACATCCCCCAAAGAACTCACAGGGCATAAGGTTATTTCAGTGTTAAATTCCCATATGTTACCATAGGATCATACTTAAAGAAACATTCCCAATGATCCCCATAGAGTCATATTTAATGTTAATTCCCTAGAACACCATACAGTACCCTATATCCAATTATCATCCCCCTAATTACTTACATGTTCTAATAGTAAACTGAATGATATGCAAAACATTTGTTGTGCATATTTGGCAAAATCAAAATGAATTTGAAACAAAAATTAATTTCAAACTTTAACTAAAAGAAAAGTTTCAAAAGTTTTGATCATTATTGTTTTATTTAACATGGTATTGACAGGTTTTGAGATGCAATTATCTGCAATCTTATAATGTTTTTATTGGCTAGGAACAGAAGACATTATCTATACAATTCATCATACCAATTAACTGGTGCCAATTGTCATTACATTAAATTATTCATTTAATATATTGCATAAGTTTTTAGTAATAATTAGATCAATCTCATGATGATAGTCATGTATAAGATATGGAGTATACATCTTATTAATAATTTTACGGAATCCAATTTTACAATTTATGTTTTTTTAATTCATGTAACACTAATAAAAAGAGAGAAAACAATCGTATTACCATGTGCTTTAATTTCTGTAACTTTGCCCACAATTAGCATATAAAATTAAAACTGCTTCATATTTCATCAAGTATATAAAATACACTGTTCACATAATATTTCCAAGTAGCAGATGTATTTGTCACTGAATATATACCGATTCTCTTTCTTAACAGCTCCCATCAACAATGTAGTTAAAAACTAACCCAGGGGATCCAGGATTCATATCGTTTCACATGGTCTTGCAATTTCTTGCAAGAGAGTGCAGACAGCTCAGCATTCCAAGATATGACCTATTCCAAGTTGTCATCCAACATAAACATGGAAGTTGAAATGGCCACAGTAGATACGATTATTATTCCACATGCATCTACTGCTTGACAAACATAGGATTTGATCTGGAAATATTCTGTACATATTGCCAAAAGGACTGTACTTTAATAGCAGCAAGAAATACCGGTAAGTGTCTAAATGTACACTGATGTGTGCCGACAAGAATTTCCACATGGAATTGCACATTTTAAAGAACAGGCAAGATCATCTCCCAAAGCATCAGTTGGTATCAGTACACTTTTTGGGCTGATTTATTGGACTACTCAGGTCTCTATTCCTGAGGATATTTCTAAAGGTTGATAATGATATTATGGCCCATGTTTACAAATGAACATTAGTATATACAGTTAACTGAATTACTTATGAAAAACAGGTCATACAATGGTGAGAATTGTATAATATAAACTGTCCATAAAACCCAGTGACATTATTTGTGATACAGATTATGTGTGCTGGACAATAGGGTGGATGGATTGATTGAGACAATAGGGAGGATGGATTGATTGAGACAATAGGGAGGATGGATGGACAGATGTGAGGATTCCTAACTTAAGCTACAAGTTTCTAGCTTATGAACTTTTACAATAACCATTCAGGTGATGCATTGCATTTATAAATAGGGAAGAACATACCTTTGGTGAAAATTTCTTTCCAAGTAGAGAAGCTAGAGTTATCTCTCTATGAAGAGCTAGGCACACAAGTAGTTCAGTCCCTTTGTCAAAGACCATCAATTCCTGAAAAAAGTATTCCTCAGACTTCAAGAAACTATAATGTTTTTTCCAGTCATCTATAGCATTTAAAACTGTATGTGCCATTAGAATATATTGTATAAATATATAAAACTTTAAAATTTGTAGGGATTTACATTTATTTTCCCTTAAAGAATTACATTTAGAGGACAACATCTTAACTCTTGAGGACAAACACAACTTATTAAGGAACAAAAATATAAGTATTCTGTAGAATGTTCAACTGGGCCTAGAACAAAATGCAATTGTGACATCACGAGCTGGAATGAGGTTGCACAGCATGATTAAAATTTAAATTATTCATTATCTTCTTTTTCAATAGTGATGCCTAAATCAAACATTTGACATGCTCAATGAGTTACATCTGTGTTTTTTTATCTTAAATTAATCTGAGAAGTGTTCTGTTCATCCTGAAAGAAAATGTTTCTGAAACTTGACTAATTCCTCAACTGCTTTTGAATAATAAGTAATACAAGCTAGTGGACAATTCTTGCCATATACCAGTTGTGACCCCAGTGGAAATATCTCAGGAATGGATGAAAATTTCTCTATTTAATAACGTTTCAAAAATTTAATGAATTTTTTAACAATTAGTTTGTACTGATTAAAGTTTGCTTAACTAATCATTTATTTTCCTTTAATGCAACCCTTGAGCAAGCATTTACTTCTGGTGGGATGATATGGGTATATTTTGCTTATGTGGGTCAAGTGCTTATGTGTCACAAAAACACCCTGCCATCTGTCATCTCTCCATACTAGCTGCTATGTGAAAGGATTTGTTTTTTACATTGTTTTACAAATGTGCTCCAATAATGTTCCACTAAGTTCTTTTTGTGCTCTTAATTCTATCCTGATTTCCCTCATTGAACACTGTGAATACAAAACTTCTAAATGGCTTTTGCAGTATCCAATCAGTTATTTTCCACCATAAACCCTCAAGGTCAGGGTATATGTATGTCAGGAAGCACTTCTGGTATACTGGAATCATATGAATGAATGCGATGGGTCTTAATGGTTATGACTCCATACAGGTTGGTTTGAAGAAGTTGAAAATAAGATTTGCATATGTCTTCTATGAAAGCTACACTACTGCTAGTGGAGCCATGTTGGACACAATTTTGAGAGAGCATGTCCTAAGAAAAGACTGATCAAAAATGGTTCAACCATTCTAGAAAACAAAAGTCAAAATAGATTTTCCACCTGGTTGCTAAGGAATCCACAACATGCCAGAAGAACATCTACAAAACCAATCTGAAACTCCTTCATGGTTACAGATGTAAAATAGACCCAGTGTGCTCTATTGCATGTAGCAAGGGGTGACCAACGGAGGCAGAAGCCACAGTGGTTAACATGCTGGATTCACAAACAAAAGGGTGTTTATTCAAATCCTATCATGAAATCAGCTACCATGGGTGTGACCTTGGACAAGGCACTGTACTCTAATTGCTTTGGTACTGAATGACCAATCTGTGTTACTGTGCCAGAAAACACTACACGAAACAACTTCTGATAGAGAAAGTCCTAACAGACATTTCTATCCAAGTTTGATCAAAATTGTTTCTATCATTCTGAAAAAGATGTTAAAAATAGGTTTTCTATATGTTTGCTATGGAAGCCAAACTGTTGGTAGCACAGCCTCCCCTGACATAATTATATGGTGGATTCCCTAACAAAGATTTCTACCAAGTTTGATCAAATTGGCTCTGCGCTTGCTAGGAGAGCCACCTAAGACACAGTTTTAATAAAGCATATCCTAACAAACATTCCTACCAAGTCCGATCAAAATTGACTTAGCTCTTCTGGAGGACTTCAAAATAGGTTTTCCTTATAGTGGCTTTGGAAGCCATTGCAATTTCTAGGAGCCACCCAGGACAAAAGTTTTATGAGGCTTTCCCTATGAAACATTCCTATGAAGTATGATAAAAACTGGCATAGCCATTTTGGTAAGAAGTCAAAAATAAGCTTACCATGTGGCTACTATGAAAGTCACACTGTGCATAGGAAGTTGTTGTTGTTGTTGTGGGGTTTAACGCCATTTTTCAGCACACGATAGGCCATGCATGGCGACCAGTATTAATGGTGGAGGAAGAACCCTGGAAAACCCCAGGAAGAACCACCGACACATGAGAAGCTACTGGCGAGCTTTCTCACATACCCACGTTAGCCAAATCCTAGACTCGAATCCATGAAGACAGAGGTGAGATGGCAGTGATCCGTAACGGAAAGTGCTTTAGACCACTCGGCCACTCAGGGCCCCTGCATAGGAATTAATCCTAAACTTGATTTTGATACGGTATGTCCTAAGAAGCAATCTAATCAAGGTTGATAAATACTTGCCCAGATGTTCCTGAGCAGAAGTTCAAAATATGTTGCTAAAGAAGCTAGACTGTCTTACAAGGCAACTTTGACATAATTTTGATAGATCATAACCAAATAAATGATTTGAAATGATTCAGCCATTCTAAAAAAGTCAAAAATAAGATTTCCACTCAGTTGCATGTAGCAAGGGGTGACCAATGGAGGCAGAAGCCACAGTGGTTAACATGCTGGATTCACAAACAAAAGTGTGTGTATTCAAATCCTATCATGAAATCAGCTACCATGGGTGTGACCTAAGAAGCAATCTAATCAAGGTTGATAAATATTTGCCCAGATGTTCCTGAGCAGAAGTTCAAAATATGTTGCTAAAGAAGCTAGACTGTCTTACAAGGCAACTTTGACATAATTTTGATAGATCATAACCTAATAAATGATTCGAAATGACTCAGCCATTCTAAAAGAGTCAAAAATAAGATTAATTAGCTTATTTTTATGCATAACATCAATGTTACTGAGGTCATACATGATGATTTTAAAAAAAGAACAGATTTTGCACACATCTTCATATCTGCTTTAAGGTTCCACTCTGAAGTTCTGTATGTTGCATACAGTTTGATTTTTAATGAAAAAGAATTTCCCATGTTTTCTTCACTGGTTATCCTGGTTATTTATATCTTAGGCATTTTTAAAATAACTTTAAATTCCCTTTATTGTGGTATATGATTGATGGGTGTAATTTGGGTCATACAGTCTACTCCTTGGTCTTACTTCAGATGTGCACCTCTCAAAAGACTGCTTGTTTGACTTGAATATTGTTACAATTTATATATTTTGCCATCCATTCATTGCACTTTCAGAAGCTGGTATTGTCTACTCTGGAAAAATTGTTTTTCTCTGTTTAAATAACCACTGCTTAAGATAGTGTACTTTTGACTAGTTCAGGCTCATTTTTCATAGACACATGGGAGCAGCCATTTTGATTCGCTGTCTGCATAGTTTCCATAATTACCACATGTGAAGAAATTTCAGTTAGAGCACATGAAATTGGCACAGAGGTATGACAACATTCTCACCAATGGATATGAAGCCAATGCAAACAACTTTACCTTATACTGGTCTCTCCCTCAGAAGTACATAATAACTGTAGAGTGGAACCATAGTCAAATAAAATTGTGAAAATGCACAGAGACTGGTTAGATTTTCCTGTATAGTCACATAAAACTGTGAAGCAGACAACGACTGGTTATAGATTCCTTATACTCAAAGGTAATTTGTTCATGTTGTTACTACTTTTATTACCTTAACTGCCTCATCCAGCTTTTCAATGTTCTCTCCATGTGCCACTTTAGTCACAGCATCTCGGATTCTTGTGTAGTCAGGTCCACACACTATGTAACGGTCTGATACTTCATTTACCTGTTGAAGAACCATAGATGTGCTTAACAGTGTACATGTCAATCCCAGGAATTTTTATCTAATTATAGTATTCCTTTTTTCTGATTCATTCTAAGTGGCATAATTATTACTGTTAGACACAAATTTGTAATTTTGCCCCATTTCCAAATTCTATACTGTCAGTACTGTTGTAAAGCAAACACTCTACTTTTCTATGTAAATACATTTTGTTATGACAATTTTAAAGGAAGAATAGTAACTTATGTATGATCAGGCTTGACAGAAGGTGCAAGGTAAAGAATATTTTTAAAAATTTACATGTACAAGATGAGATATCCAATGTGCAAAGGAAAATGATGTGAAACTTTTGAGTTGCAGTTGGAATAAAACTTAATCTGAATGCTTGAAGCTAAATTGGTTAATGGTTATACTAATTTTACATGTATGGTGATAATCATGATAACTCCTATCTGTGCACACACACACACACACACACACACACACAATCACAACCTTAACTGGTTAATTAGGCTATACTAATTTAAACATATATGGTGGTATCCTGTATATGTACACATTATCACAAGCTGAAATATACCACAGAATTTGCAAATTATGAAGTAACTTATTTGTCCCAGCTGTTTTGAAGAAAATATGGAGATTGTGATTCTGGCCAAAAAAGTGCACACATCTGTGCAGATATAATCTGATTTAACACTCCATAATCATCTAAGCTGGGGATTGACATGAAACCTTAAATATGGTAGGGCTCTAAATTTTGATCCAACCTTGTCCTCCTAGAGGTTATGGTGGGTTGAGTATGGAGTAATGCATCAATGAGAATGACACCCATCCTACTGAACTTGCATGCATCTGATAGCAAATGTTTTTGGTCTGTGTGGTTTGACACAATTTCAGCACCTAATATTATGGTCAGTATATTTGGTGCAGTAAGAATCGGGAAAAACCCATCCCACTGGAAGCTACTGGCATGCTTTCTCACATACCTCCATTGGATGTGCTGAGACCTAAACTCACACAAACATACCCTATTTATCGTATATCTTTGGACACAATAAATAAATTATTTTTTCCCTGTCCCAAAACTTATGCTGAAATTTTTTCACCGAGGTCATATGTCTCAAGACTTAAGAAATGAAATAAATCTGTGTTGCCTCCAATGATTGCACTTTAAGGATGGAATGTACATATGCAGGAGAAGGGTTGGGTTGATGAGATGCTGCTGCAGTGGATTAAACAGTTTTATCTCAAGTACACAGGTTAATATTTTTGTTTAATAAAATTTAACTTTGAGTGAACTTTGTAACATGTAATTTTCAAATGATTTAAAAGGCATCCCACAACTTACAACTCAACTAAACAATGTCACAGAACATATAGTGCACAAAAAATTACTTTAAAAAATATTTTATGGCATCCCATGAATACAATGTCCCAAACTATATGGTAAATACAGTAGGTAAGATGTGTTAGTGATTTGTAAAGGTGAGTATCTGAGACCTGTAATCAAATGCTGACAAATAATTTCTGACTAATTCAATATGATGAAAAATGTTGAAGAAAAAAAAGATTAAATTCAAATCTTCTATTGCTGTTAAGTAATAAATATGGCATGAATATATTATGACTTCAAACAATAAGTTACCTTTGCTTTTGAGCTATCCTCCATACAAAGTCCGCTCAAAAAGCTGACCTCGCTTTTCTGGCAAATTGCTTGGTAACTGTCAATTCCATAACTGCGGCAGAAATACTTTATGAAAAATGTCCTAGACAAGAAAAATAAAAATCACTGTGAATTCATTATTGTTATGGGGTACCAAATTTTATGGACTTTCGTCAGTTAAGACAGACAATAAATTTAAACATCCAGTGAACAATGATCCTTCTTAAAAAGAACAAGACCCTTCCCAAGTAAGATTTTAGTACCAAATTAAAAAGTCTCAGTTGTGCAAAATTATTAAATTTGATATGAATGAACATAAAATTATTTATAGTAATATATTTGACATTCAACTCATCCAGTTTATACTCCATTAAAGAAAAATATCAAATATTTTTAGTGTAATAGCACTGTCATAAATAATATGGTATTACCTTAAAATGAATGTTTTGAAGGAAATTTGATACTAACTGCTTTGTATCATAGGACATTATAAATAAAGATAAAAGTACAAGCCTAATTATCAGGACCATTATATAGAAGAGTAAGGGAAATGGTATGATCTTAATTTTCATGAGATGACAAAAAGACCATGACCTCCCTGTCAAGCCAATGAGTGCTATTACATGTGTGACCTTGACCTCAAGGTCCAAAGGTTGAGTGAGAGTATTGCATAGTTAAATGTCAGAGCTTTATAAAGATTCATCCAAAGTATGAAGAAAATCTATCATGGGGTTATAGAAGCAAATTAAATAAAACTACTGTTACTGGTACATTATATGGCTGTCGCATGCTTAATAGACCCTGTGTAGACACTAGTCAGATGTAGCTGACAACATCGATTATTCACCAACAGTTCTCATTGACTTTGACCTTTTGCCAAGGTATACAGCTTTTAACTAAACTTAATGTGCAGGAACTATTACTTTCTTAGTAGATTTACTGTGATGTGACCGCTGACCTTTAGACTAGTTTCTTTATTACCCAAAGTGCAATCCATCCACAAAGTCTGGACAAGGAACTTATCCTTGAACAAAAGTTATTATATAAACACCATTATTATATTAGCCACAATACCACTGACTTTTGACCTATTGATCTCAAAATCTTTTTCATACCTTAAATGCAAGTCATCCACAAACAATGGTAGAGGTTCATGGTCTAAAATACAATTTATTATTCTAATCATTTGTATTTTTCAATCACAGTGACCTTGACATTTGAATGTCTGACTCGGAAATTAATTGGAAATTAATAAGTTTCTTCCTCATACCAAACATAAGCCATTCACAAACTTTGATAAGTGTAGATAGTGGAGAATAACAGTTGCTGTGCTGAACAAATGACCTCTTTCAGTCATATTGACCTTGTCTATGGATTTCAAAATTGATAGGATTCTTCCATACCCTAAATGTAGGCTATTTACCAAGTTTGGTAAAGCATATTGTAGATAACTATGTTATTGTGCAGAAACAAATCTTCTTTTTCAGTTAGTTACCTTGATCTTATGCAGAAATAAAATGTGACAACAGTTAGGTGGACAGATTGATGAATGGCTGACAACCCAACAACACCATCTGACTTATACAAACATTTAAACATTAACACAAATTTTCTGTGACTGTGACCTTGACCCAGAGGTTAATGGGGTGAATGAGCATGTTTCTGAATGAATTGTCTTAGCATCCTAATGATTCATCCCAAGTATGTTGAGAATCTTTCAGGACATTAGAAATACTGGCAAATTAAAAAAACATTAATCAAAACCTAAAAACTGCTACAAATAGTGGGAGCACAAAAGAGTAAAAAACTTGCATTATTACACTTTAATTTTGAGATGATTAAAATGTGTACAATATGCTATCATCTTTGTGAAACTGTTCCAAAATAATTAATGAACTTAAAAATTTCTGAAAAATTTGATAATTATTTTGATAGAACTGGTTTCTTTGAATCCATGTTTTTTCCATACAAGAATATCTTTATCATTATATAATAACTGGAAAAATGCTAATCATCTAAATAAAAATTGACATCGATAACATAATACATGTACACCTCTCCCTCAATAACTTGGACACAATGGGGTCCAAAGACATAGATCATGCTATAAGAGAGGGTGCAAGTTACCAAGGGACCTCTGAAAAATGAAGGGGTCCCATCCCAGCTTGGCATTAAGATAACTGTGGAATGGGGGAAGTAGTGGTGACGTTTAATGGCATAATTTTTATTTTTTTATCAAGCTAGAAATAATAGTAGAAAAAGTTCTTGTTCTAATGAACTTGTTTGCTTCTCAGTAAAAATTACATTTATTTTCAAGATAACCAATTTCAGAAAGATCGTGAAAAACATGTGTGCCTCTTTCTGTTCTTGGCATCCGTCCGTCTATGGGAGATGATGGCGTAGCTCCAAAGTACGCTTTTGCTTATCCTTCTTTTTAGCTCTCTTTTCAGCTTGTTTTATTCTTCTCTCTTCCTCTGTGTTTTGAACTCCCTGCCTGACAGCTAGATGCCAGCTGGAACGGTTTTTTGCACAGCTCTCTCAGTCGCTGACATTGATGTTTGCTGTCTTCATATCCTTCTTGCAAACATCTTTGTAGCGCAGATGTGGTCGTCCAGTTGGTCGTGCACCTTCTGCTAACTCCCCATATAACAGGTCCTTGGGAATGTTACCTGGGTCCATTCTCTTGACATGGCCAAGCCAGCGAAGGCACCTCTCGCTGAGTATGGAGAACATGCTGTTCATGTTGGCGCGTTCTAGAACCTCTGTGTTGGGTACTTTGTCCTGCCACTGGATGTGCAGAATGCGCCGCAGACATCTCAGGTGGAAGCTGTTGAGTTTCCTCTCGTGTCTTGCATAGGTGGTCTATGTTTTGCTGCTGTAGAGAAGTAAGCTGAGCATGCAGGCTTAGTAGACACGCAGTTTGGTCTTCTCTGTGAGGTTGGGGTTGTTCCAGACCCTCTGGTTAAGTCTGGCCATCACTGCTGCTGCCTTGGCAGTCCGTGTCACAATCGGCACTGTGGTAGCTGCGGGTAAGGAGGACACTGGCCAGTTCTGCATGCCTGGTGATGATGAGATCTAGCTGGTGCCAGTGGTGTGAACGTGGGTGTCTCCACGACACCTGGTGGATCTCCTTGCATTTGAAGAAAGTGTTGGTCACACATAGGCTGTGGGAGCAGCACATCTCCAGCAGTCGCTGACCATTCTCGTTGATCTTGCCCCTTCCGTAAAAGCCGAGACAGGTGGACCAGGCCTCATGGTCAGCTCCCACTCTAGCATTGAAGTCTCCTAGTAAGTAAAGGCTTTCATTGTTGGGGATACTGGATATTGCCTGATCCAGAGCCTCATAAAACTTGCCTTTCTCCTCGTAGGTGGAGCAGAGGGTTGGGGCGTACATGCTGAAGATGTTGACCGGGCCTAAAGATGTTGACAGCCGGAGGACAAGGATTCTCTCAGTACCTGTTGATGGAGGTTCAATGAAGGCGATTAGCATGTTCTTGACGGAAAAGCCTACACCATGCTGCCTAGGTTCATCCAAGGGCTTCCCCTGCCAAAAGAATGTGTAATTGGCTTCCCTGATGGTGCCGCTGTCAGCCAGTCGGGTCTCCTGGAGGCAGGCAATGTCATTGTTCAGTTGAGAGAGTTCTCCGTCAATGACGGCAGTCTTCCGTGCATCGTCGATCTGCTGTAGGTCAGCGGTCAATCCAGGACACATGGTCCTGATGTTCCAGGCTGCAAAACGAAGAGTTGGAGTCTTCTTATTTCTTCTTTTAGTCATTCCTGGTGCAGAGTTTTGTGGCCCACTTGTCGAGATGGTTCTCTAAGCTCCACGCACCCATGGCGGGCAGCACCTTACTGACTGGGGGCTGCCCAGCTTGAGGAGGGCGGTAGCTGTCCAGTGAGACCTGGTGATCTCTCCCACCGTCAGAAGTAACCCCTGGCGCCAAGCTCTACGCCAATCAAGCTTTGACTTAGAACCGGTAAACTGCTACTTCTCATGTTGTGCCGACGCCGTACGACGATGCTGGAGTGTCCTCTCCAGTGGAGCTATGAAGCCTGGGCAGGGTGGTATGGAGAATCAGCTGTTGCCCATGCAGCAGATCTCCTCTCTCCAAGCAGCTGGTGTGCCCAAGGGAACGATGAATGCCGATACAGCTTGGCACCAACGGCATTGCAGGAGTTGCCGGGATGACGTTGAAGTCAATGTCATACTGCTTTAGGGACTCCATCTCCGGATTTTCTGTCAGGGTTTACTCCCTTAGCCTTTCCCATGAGTGGGTATAGCCACAAGGCAGCAGAGGTTTGGAATCGGAGTTTTCCTTCTCCTAGATGAGCTACCATCCAAGGTTTACAAGTCCCATCTACCCGAAGCAACTGGTTTTAAGGCACCAGTGGGCTGCCTTCACCCCTTCTCCTGTTGGTAGAAAACATGGTCTGCCGGGCTTCAAATCTAAGCCACTCGCGAAGGCCAGGAGCTGGATTTTAGTTGACAGAGGCAGTAAGAGACGCAAGCCGTATGGGGCATTTTGGAGGATTGGGGTGCTTGTCTCCCACTCCTACCCCGGGCATTGTCAACCTTAGACCACCTCTTTCTGTACCTGAACAATATTGTGTATTATGTCATCACTGCTTTTTGCACAACAAGACAATATTCCTTGTTCCAAAAGTATAGACCATTGCTTCATGGAAAAAATGCTATTGTTGAAACTCAATTTTTTAAAGGTTGTTTTATTAGTGAAATATCAATGCCATGATTTCATTGCAGATAATAGTGAAAAGTCTCATCCTTGAGCAAATCTCTTAATGTCAATTCAAGAATTTAAAGTTTACTACAATTTTTGGAAATTGCAGCTCCATAATGAACCATATCAGATAAAGCTCCAAATTAACCAGGAACTCCTTTCACTTGGTTGTCTTGCTACCTTTCATCACATTTCAAACGACTGGGATAATTTTAGGTAGTTTAAATGTTACTTAAACAAAATCTAGCACAGTGTCCATGTGGTCAACTGAAATGAGTTAACTTGACACATCACCATGACCACTGGCTCTTACGCAGCTATAATTTGTATGACCTTTAACTTTTTTCTTGTTCCATTCCCTTTATTTTTACAAAGTATATAATTAATGTGATAATTAAAAGCAGGTCTGCTTTTAATTGAGTGTAATAATACTATAAATGTGTCTACAAATCAGATTATCAAAAACACAGTTGGCAGTTAAGTAGGTTCAGGCATAAATGCCAGAAGATGTGCTGTGACTGTAGTGTGATATTTTTAATATTTGAATACAGGAGGTAATATCACATTTATGAAGATTACACTGAAACCAAATTAAAATAAACAAATACAAATTTCACCTGACAAAATGTATTGCTATTTATTTCTTAAATTGTTGCAACGTGCAAGCTTTATTGTCATTTTCACCGATTAAAATTTTAGTTATTTACAGTGTACTGAAAATTTTTCTTTTTGTAAAGAAAATTAACAAAATACAAGACATTTTGTTATTATAAGTTCAAAATTTCATGATGTTGATTAAAGTTTCCAGACACTAACTGCCATTTTCAATAATAAAACAAGCAATATATCAGAGTTTTGCTTACCTATTTTTATTGTGATTTTCTTCATATTTAAAAGCTAGAGTTAAAATATTTTGGCATTTTGTAGACAAAATGGAATTCATGTCTGCTTCTGCATTATAAGTGGGTTCATGCATTATGGGTGTGAATTAGTAGGGGAGTGGTATAATAAGATTACAAATTGGAAGTTTATCACCACCAAGTACGGCATGTGGTATATGATGTATAATTCTATCTACTTGATGCTCATCAATTTTCACTTCCTCTTCACTTACTTGGGCCATGGACATGCCTCCTGACAGATAGCCACAGCTGAATCACAAAGAGCCTGGATGCTTGATGTCAGTCTGGTTTCCTTAGAAACCACAGCCTGGTAGACATATTTGGCTGCAACTGAGAGACCAAACCTCGTCATTGCAATTCCAAAGAGCTTCATGTTTAATTGATCTTGCTGAATTAGTTGTCTAGCTTCTTTTAGTCGCTGTCTGGCAAATTCTATTTCATCTGTACTTGTGGCTTCTATATGAAACTGGTCCTATGCATAAAAAAAGACTTTTAAAATAATTGTTTATTATTTGAGATTTACTTGTCTTCAAAATTCAATTGCCTAAGTATCATCTGATTCATTGCATTTTGTAATAATTACAACACTTTAAATTAAGATTCTAGAATGCATATTATTACCTGCTACAGCCATCTGCAGTCAATGAAACAAAGAATAGATATCTTTGTGACTCCAATGCTTTCTACGTTATCACAAGGCCTTCATCAGTAATGACATCTGGATTGTCATCACATGATCAATGAAATGTTGCCCATATGACAAAATCCTTCTGTACAACAGAATAAGTTCCAATCCAGAATTATGGTTCAACACTGGCTCCCCCTCCATGATTTCATTAGTTTCTCTTATTTTCCTGAAATCATGGAGAGGAAATCCTATATGCCAGGATGCAATGTGTTAAATTTGCTGAAATTATTCTCTGTTTAACAGTTTTGGAAAAGTCAACTAGAGGTTCTCCAATTTTCAGTAACAGTGGCCTTATTGGACGGCAGAGTAGTTTCATTTTGTACAAAATGAAAGCTCTTCATACAAATATGCTTTAAATTTTGTTAAGCATATTTTTGAGAAAAAGTTGTTTGTTTGGCTATTTCAGTAAAAGTTCTGTTGCATGGAATTTGTGGAAAATTTCCATTTTTGCTTTTGATGGTAAATCAGCATTATGTATGGTAGATAAGTACTTTGTATGGTGGATCAGTATTATGTATGGTAGATAAGTACTTTGTATGGTGGATCAGCATTATGTATGGTAGATAAGTACGTTGTATGGTGGATCATGGCAGGTAATAGTGAAACGTCTCATCCTTGAGCAAATCTCTTAATGCCAATTCAAGAATTTAAAGGTAATAATAATAATAATAAAGACTTTATTTAGAGAAGGTAACTCAATTAGTTATAGAAATTTTATAAGCCTTGATGCTTCTGTCAAATTTTATCAAATTCTGTTGAGCAGCGTTTGAGAAGAAGCTATATTAAGGTTCCTGTACATTAATTAATTAGGTTGATATAATTTATAGTGGCTAGAATTATTGTAAAAGCTTTAAAGCCAGTTATTCAAGGGTGTTTTTATTATCAAACATGGTCAAGTTTTTACAAGTAGGTTTTCCAAGGAGTCGTTTAAAAGTTTTGATAGTCTTATCTAACAGTCACCATATTTATTGCTGGATGAATATAATTAATATCAATTTGAAATGTCTTCAGGCTGACATTCTTTCAACTAAGTTTGACTGAATATGACCCAGAGAACATGGCCATTGTTTGACAGATACATGATGGACAATGAAAATGGGGATATAATATAAGCTTACTTGGGCTACAGCCAGGTAAGCTAAAACTTGCAGAAGCATAGTGATTTGTTGATGTGTGTATCTTTAAGTGATAATGTAAACAGGCATTATGTTTTGCAGTGATCTGCTGAAAACTGGTACAAATTTTTGTCAGAAGATTCTGTCATAACATGCTGTCGCAAGTGAACAAGTGCTGGCAACCATAATATTTATGAAGTTTCACTGCAAACCATCAAAAACTCCTGGACTAGTTGAATTGACTAGATTGTGTCCTTGGATGGAATTAAGGAATTCTGTAAACTCCAGCCACTATAGGGTCAGGGGTAAAACAATGGATAGACACAAGGATTCCTATACACTCCAGCCACTATAGGGTCAGGGGTAAAACAATGGATAGACACAGGGATTCCTATACACTCCAGCCACTATAGGGTCAGGGGTAAAACAATGGATAGACACAGGGATTCCTATACACTCCAGCCACTATTGGGTCAGGGGTAAAACAATGGATAGACACAGGGATTCCTGCACACTCCAGCCACTATAGGGTCAGGGGTATAACAATGGATAGACACAGGGATTCCTATACACTCCAGCCACTATTGGGTCAGGGGTAAAACAATGGATAGACACAGTGATTCCTATACACTCCAGCCACTATAGGGTCAGGGGTAAAACAATGGATAGACACAGGGATTCCTGTACACTCCAGCCACTATAGGGTCAGGGGTATAACAATGGATAGACACAGGGATTCCTATACACTCCAGCCACTATAGGGTCAGGGGTAAAACAATGGATAAACACAGGGATTCCTATACACTCCAGCCACTACAGGGTCAGGGGTAAAACAATGGATAGAAACAGGGATTCCTATACACTCCAGCCTCTATCAGGAGCACAGGAATCATTTATTTTTTCTTCCTATTGTATCAATTTGTTCTTCTTCAAGTTTTATCAAATTGGGCAAGTTTTGAAATGTAACACACTGTTACCTTATTAAAATGGTTGGACATAAAATGTTACAATAGTAATTTATTGGACTGATAAAGTCAAAGTCAAACTTAGTTCTAAAATTAGTGATCACTGTGATACAGTATCATGATGTATAACAAATTTCAATGTCCATAGCAATACATAAAATTAATATTTACCTCCAGACACTGGACTACCAGATGACAGAGCTGGTTAAAGTACTCATTCTGCTGTCCTCCTCTGGATTTTATTATATTCTGAGCCTGATTTAGATATTTCTCTAAATTGCTGTATACACGCTCCTTGCTAGAGTTCAGAAAAATGAAGAAAAAGAGACAATTTCTCATATTATTGTCTTTAATATAATGGTAATGGATAGAATTATTTTAAATCCATCAATTTCTATTATACACAGTTAAACAAAAAGGGTAAAATAGAAAATCCAATGCTTTTATTTGAATAAGATATGCAAACATGGAAGCCTGTTTCACTGTAAATCTTATTTTCAATGTATCAGATATAGCATTCATATTGTGAGTCTCTTTTTTGACTGTCCCTGAAACACAGTATCCAGTACAGAACTACCTATTTATCTTGACATCCCTGGGCCTGAGGTAATAATGTCAACATAAGAGGATGTTGAGATAAGTGTTGGGGGTGTGTGTACAAAAAGAGGATGTTGAGATAAATGTTCGGGGGGTGTACAAAAAGAGGATGTTGAGATAAGTGTTTGGGGGGTGTACAAAAAAATAACAAAATATAATTAGTTTGTAAGAGATGACATGTTATCTCCGAGTAGGATTTACATTGAGAGAAAATTGATAAATACACTTTGTATATTGCCAACTTACAGTTGTGTTACCTTTGTGTAATATCATCCATAATGCATAAAGTACTGTACAAGTGTATAACAAATATCCACATATTTAAGTATATGTCATACATTCTTTTCATGCATCAGTCACATCTCTAAACAAAAGACATCATTAAAAACATATACTGTGTGTGTGTGTGTGTGTGTGTGTGTGTATATATATATATATATATATATATATATATATATATATATATATATATATATGGTAGTCCTCATTTTGGTCTGTATCACACTGTCAACAATCATGTATCACTAAACAATTCCCTATGATGCATGTTATCATTGTTGCCAGTAGTACATAGCTGTTTACATGCTATATGTACATAAATTGGCCTCAAGTTTCGTCTGCTTGAAACAAATGTAGCTGAGGCTACCAAGAGGATGAGGCCATTCATAGGGAAACGAAAACCTGTCAACAAGTGAAAATTTCACAAACACCATTGTGAGATGCTACACATTTAGCTTCCTTGATGGCCTGGTATTTCATTTCTAGAGATTGTAAACTTTGCTTGTGTTTTGTGCCACCATTGGTAGCCATTGTAAACAAGAAGTTACTTTTTTTATACTATGAATCAGGAAACATTTACTGCACAATAAGCGTCCTCCAAAATAGAAGTCTGACATTTTATCAAAAAAATATAATGAAAATTTGTGAGAACATGAAACAACCTTATCTGCACTATGTTGTATATTTATAGTACAGATTAGGTCATTTTGGCACAAATTTCTTCATATTCTACTGATAAAATATCAGACTCCTGTGATTTCAATCACTGATAACATCTATTCATGCCTTCAACTGACTTGTTCATCAGTGTCTATGAAAATCATTGCTATATATAAACAGCTATGAAAGCCTTCAACTGACTGATTCTGCAGTGATGGTGAACATGGTCCAACATAGCATGCTTACTTTCACTTCATGATCGATCAATGAAAATATCTGTTTAAAGTTTTGGGTAGATGTGGGACAAAACAAACACTGTGACCCCTTTAATCATTGAATAACATGGTTTCAATCATTGAATAACATGGTTTCAATCATTGAATAACATGGTTCTAATGTCCCACATACTCAAGAATCAGCTTCTTGGCTCCCAATGTATATTGATATTGCCTATAATATACACATTCCTGTGTGTTAAATTCATACACATCAATCGCAACTCCTTGGTTAATTTGAGACGAAAAATAAGGTATAATAAATAAACTGATGCTTCACCCTTTGCAGGATTTGTGTATTTAGCCACTCGCAACAACTGGTTCACTAGTGTATGTAAGTGAAGGCAAATTTAAGTTGAAAATTTTCATTTTACACCATGTATATAAAATGCACCTTACAAGTACTTTGCAATCATTAAAATACCATTTAAAAATGATGGTGTACAGCCACTGGCTGAAAATGATACAACAGTGATGTTATCCATTTACGCTTTGCCTGAGCATTTTGTTTTATGGACATTGCTTTTGTACTATTTCATACTGATATCTAACAAAGAAATGAAATTTGTTTTTTTTCTTCAAAGTTTTAAAATCAATCTGCTGACAAGTCTTGAAAATTTGTTTCAACAAACATTTTGGCCAATGTGTCAACAGCAAGTTAGATTTAGCTGACAATTTTATACATGTAAGATCATACAGCCAAGCAAACTCAGATTACTAAACTGTGTGCAGTTTAGAGTTATTTTTCCTCTTAATTTACCCCATCTTGATTTTGTCTGAATCTGAGCAAGATGATGGAAATGTCAAGACAATACTATGGAGGCTTCTTTTCCAAGAATTTAAAATTGTTTTTCTATTTATAGCAAGCAGCAGCCATATTTAATGATGGATCAAGATTATTTATACAAACTGTTTTAAATACTGCCATATTCCATATGAAATTGGCATCATTTGTATAAATCTGAACACCATTTGTGTTAGGGTGCTTTCTGTCAAATCTGTCCCAATTTCTTTAGAGATTTTTAAGAAAAGATTTAAAAGTTTTTGTATTTTTAGTAACAGCAGTAATATCTAATGGCAATCAGAAGAATCATTGGTAGAAATTTGAAAATCCTCCATGTCAGAATACTTTCTGGTTAAATTCTGGAGAGCAGTTTTTTTTTGAGACTGTTGAAAAGTTTGTTATTGTAAGTAATGCAGGCCATATCTGATGGTGTATCAGCATCATTTGTATAAATTTAAAAGACTTCTTTCTAATGATGCTTTCTGTCACAAATTTAAATATTCATAAGTGCAGTTTTTTTGAGAACTTCTTTTTCTAGTTTTAATTAAAACAGCCTTATTTCATGGTGAATCAGCATCCCTTGTTGTTACAAATCTATGCTCCTAAAATAAGTAACAGAAAAGAGTGAAGACAACAAACCATGTAGAATTTAACAAATAATTTATTTCTATAGAATACAGAGTGAAAAATGAGAAGAAAGAACTTATGGTATTGCAAATTAAATCCAAAAATAATCCAAGAATTAAAGACACAAGTCCCAGTAATAAAATGTCCTGAATAAAATTCAGTCCATGTCCTGAAGAGATCCAAAATTGAAGGTGATGATGTGTCTGTTATAGCCTGCAAAGTAATGATGTGTCAACAGTCTCCTGTTGAATCACAGAATCATTATTCCAGGTTTAAATTCAGTATAAATTCCAGTGAATGTCTTTATCCAATAATTATATCAGAGCACTTTTGTATTTCCAGAGAAAATAATCACTTGAATTCAATAATTTGAAGAACATAAAATTGAGCCCAAACTGGTCACAACATAATCTAACTTAAAGTGTTAGATGTTAAAGCACAACTGGTAGAGTTCTCAGTCACAAGATAAAATAGATCTCTGCTTCACCTCAAGGTCACAAGTGCCATTTTCTAAAAACAACAATTACCTAATAGAAAATAACCTTTTAGAATGATATAATGAGCCTTGTTTATTTACAACACAATAACCTATACAATTCACATAGGAATCTCCAAAACCCTGACCCTAATCAACATATTTACTCCTTCTTTATTTACCTGAATAATAATTTGGTTAATAAACTCAGACACATTGAGAATAATGAAGCTATTATTAGTTGTTTACATAAATAAAATTTTAACAAAATTAAAAAAAAAAGTAAATCAGGTAAAGCAGAAATGAACTCAGTTTTGAACAAGGTAAAGTCCAGCAAACAATGTTACGTTACAATAACATGTAATGAAACTAACAGACAAACAATTAAATTAATATACATAACACTTGTATAAATCTGAAAGCCTTTTGGGGCTGGATTTGTTGAGCCATTTTTGAGAAAAAGTCATCAAATGAGCTTCTATTTTTAGTAATGGCAGCTACATTTGATGGTGGATCTGCATCATTTGTCAAAAACTGAAAGCCCGTATGCCAAGGTGTTGTCAAAGGTTGTCAAATATCAATGGCCTTTTCTGAAGAAACCACAGTTAAATGTTTTTCTATTTTTAGTAATGGCAGCCATATTTGATGGAAAACTATCACCATTTACACAGACCTAAATGACTTGTATGTGATGGTGCTTTTAGTCTAATTCAAATGTTTATTTCAAAGAAATCATTTATAGGTCAACTCTGAGTAACAGTGACCTTATTTGATGGCAGATTGTCATCATCTGCATAAATTTTATACATTAATCTGAAGATGCCTTCCATTAAATTTAGTCAACTTCTGGAAAAGCTGTTTTTGAGAAGACAATTAAAACTTTTTTGTTTTAGTAACTGAGTCTATATTTGAATTGTAAATGGTATCATTCGTACAAATCTAAAGAACCTTTATGCCAGAATGCTTTCTGCCAAGCTTGGTTGAAATGAGGAAGCTTCTGAGAAAAACTGAATTACTGACAGATCCAGAAAGGACACAGGTGAGCTAATCATACAAGTTAAAGGGTGATGATAATAACAGAAGATGGCTTAAAATATGTAAGTATTCTAGTTTGATGGAATATTTTTAAAAAACAACAATTGTACCTTGTTTTGAGAAGCAGCTGAAGAAGAAATGACCTGAACACTGGATTTGGGTCCACACATTCATTAAATATAGTCAGTTCTTTGGTCAGCTTCATGGTGGTTGCTCTATTCTTCACAGGTTTTGTTGTCATGGTGATATATCCTAATAACATATCAACCACCTCATCTGAAGGTGCCATGTTGTCAGTAAAACACAGCTGTGACACAACATTCATGAAAAAGCTGTTACATCTGCTCTGGTAATCTCTGAATTTTTGAACTTCTTGGCTGCAGATGTAAAAGGAGAAACTAGATTTTACACTCCATAAAAATGAGGATTCTGTGAGAGAGTATCAATAAAGACAGATTTTACACTCCATAAAAATATGGATTCTGTGAGAGAGTATCAATAAAGACAGATTTTACACTCCATAAAAATATGGATTCTGTGAGAGAGTATCAATAAAGACAGATTTTACATTAAACAGTAAATGTAGAAAAAGAAACAGTTCAAACATTTTATATTTCTAGAATGATCACAGTCAAGGAAGATCATGGGCTCTATTTGGTCAACTGGTAACATTATTTATCATGACAACAGAATTATGAGACATGTTCCTCAATTCGTTATACAAGTAAGGTGAATCCAAAGTATCAATTTTCAGAATTTGATGGAATTGGGTAACACATTCACTAAGAGTGACAAACTTCTTTACATCATATTGCATCTTCCTACAAGCCACTGCATACTGGTACACAGTTCCCGTAACAAAATTTTGCATTTGTTATTGATTATGTACCAGTATACAGTATTCCTGAAGTATTCCATAAGGAATCTATGAGAAATTTTGGTATGGGGACTGCATTGTTACCTGCATTGTTTTTTTGTTAAATTTAGAAGCTTTATTTAATGTACCATTCAATAATACTGATGCTGAAGTACTTTTTGTTCAATCCAACGATTCTGTTGACAACTTTTTCAAACAAAATTTGTTCGTATAATTCTGAACACACAGTTGTCAATAAATATCTGCAAGAACCCCATAAAATTCAGACTGGATGAAATTTGCATTGCTTTGGGTGTTTGAAGAATCAGCATATTGCAATGGATGACCATTTTGCTTACTACTACAAAACTAGGTTATTAAATTCATGGTTTGTAGCCACAATGAGATCGACAAAAAATACTTCCACAGGAAAAATAGTGACTCTGTAGTGCAGGAAAACCTACCAGTAGCAACCACCCAAAGGAAATGTCCAAATTGGCATTTGTACACAGGTGACCTCTCAAACTAGGTTCACCTTTCAAACCTGTTTTTTTTCATAAAAAAAACAATTACCATGCACAAAATACCATTATTTTCTATTAAGATAATTCACCTTCTAATGTGTAATTCATAAATTCTTGTGGTAAAAGATTTAACTGAAGTGTTTTTTTTCAAAGTTATTTCTCTGTTTTTGAATAGTACATTTTTTTCTTATATATGGTAATGACTTAGATAGTTCAGCTTTTTGTACACTGCAGCTGGAGTCAGCTGTCCAAGTAACTAATCTAGGCCAACCTAGGGTCAACCAAATGACTAACAGGTCACCTTTATTCAATGACCTGTGATGCCTTTTTAGCTGAAACACTGGTCATATAATTTACTTATTACCAAACGTGTACAAGTTTCATCTTTAGTTCTGTATTCCTGCAGAATTTAGCATAGTACTCTTTGACATGAGTTCCATAGTACTGATGCTCTGCTCACTGAAATGAATTTCCAGAAATCACAGATGCTGGCCAATCTGCGTTTTCCCTTTAACTACCGAGTATTGAAATACTGAAACCAATTTTGATACTGTTGAAAACAGCAACATGCCAAATCTATTAACAAAACTATTTTCTTATGACTAAGAATATGTTCAACAAAAACATGTCTGATTACCATGATTTCATTTATGGCAATTAAATATTACAGTCAAATCTGGTTATCTCGATTACATTGGGGGTGTCAAATCTCAAACCTGGTTATCTCGATTACACTGGGAGTGTCAAATCTCAAACATGGTTATCTTGATTACATTGAGGGTGTCAAATCTCAAACCTGGTTATCTTGATTACATTGGGGGTGTCAAATCTCAAACCTGGTTATCTTGATTACATTGGGGGTGTCAAATCTCAAACCTGGTTATCTCGATTACATTGGGGGTGTCAAATCTCAAACCTGGTTATCTCGATTACATTGGGGGTGTCAAATCTCAAACCTGGTTATCTCGATTACATTGGGGGTGTCAAATCTCAAACCTGGTTATCTTGATTACATTGGGGGTGTCAAATCATCCTTGACATAAGCAGGTCCTGAGATACAGTGGAACCCTGCACTAATGCGATAATTGGGGTCCATATGTAAATAATGATGAATAGGGTATCAACACCGTTTACTATCGTGCCATCATGGCATGCAGTTCATCCATAGTGCATGTAATTCCCCTGAAAAATTGCACACAGATTTACAATATTCAATAATTTTGTCCTAGATCATTGTGTCTGAATTCAACATCTAATATATAGCATGAACAGAGTATTAACACTGTTTACTTGCCGTCTGATATCGTACTGTTGGGGCTTGCAATTAATACATAATACATGTAATTCCATTGCAAAAATTGCATATATATTTAAACTATTCAATAATTATGTCACAGATCATTATGTATCTAAATTCAATAGGAAAAATTAACAGCAAAATTAGGTTAAGAAAGACGAAGTATATGTATGGTTCATTGCATTCCAGGATCTATGAACGGTGTCTGTATAAATTTCATACTGCTGACATTTTCTCATATGCATTTCTGTGTACATTTATCCATTGCAAATTTCCAATAATTAACACTTCTACGCCTATTCGTTTGAATGACTACAGCAAGAATAATTAACAATCAACACATGCTTTCAGCATGCATATAAGTTTTACTTCAGTATTTGTGAATATCAAAAGAAATGTGTGAAAACTACTATACTAATCTTTGCGCAAAGTGCAGAGAATGTCTTGTTTGTGAACTTGCTTTTCCATAACAGTCAAATATTTTTTTATAAAAAATAGGAAACTAATAACAAGTTCATAAACAAACACTATGCACATGTAAAACCAGAGAACTAAGTGCAGTAGGCCTGCAATGGCCACAAGTCACTTTTATAAATTTTTTAAGCTGAACACATGTACAATTTCATACCCTTTAAATTTCCAGCTAATAAAGTGGACATTATTTACTGGTCAACTGATTGTGTCTAGTAACACCACAAAACAAAGCAAACATGTTGGCGGCTTTTGTTTTTTGATATTTATTAAATTGTGAGACTCTTTTATCAACCGACGCATTGTCTGCTGTTTGGTTGTGTATGCAGTTAAGGAAGAAACACATGTTGGCTATTGTTTGAGAAACGATTGTATACAGAATTAATTGAAGACAAAGACGACTTACTGGCTTTACTCATGGATGAGTAATATGTAACATTTCCGATAACGTTTATTTTGGCATAATACTTCAAGAACTTGGTGAAATTGTTAAATTTCAGAAGCTATGCCACGATCTTATTATCTTAAAATTCATATGTGAACTCTTCCCCAAAATGATAATAAACGTTTTTCATACTATTTCTCGTACTTTAAAAAAATCCCAGTATGATAAAAATACACATACAGGTATTTAAAATTTCAGGAACCACGCCATGATCATATTATATTCAAATTCAAATGGGATCTCTTTCCCAAAATGATAAAAAAAAATTTATACACTATTTCATGTACTTGGAAGAAAACAAATTTCATGGGCGAATGAATATACAAAATTTCAGGAGCCATGCCACAACCGTGTTATATCCAAATTTGCATTATCGCAGGGTGCGTTATGGCGGGGTCACACTGTATCAGGGTTTAGTTGACAAATTTTCTGCAGAACAATAATTATGCATCTGAAGCACCAAACATTAGTTTTGTTTTTGAATCAAATGACATTTCCAATGCATGATAAAAATGATAATTCGGCCCCACCAGGTTGTAGAAAAAAGACGACTGGAGATCTTGAAATCAGATTATGTAACAAGTCTCATTTTTATGACACTTAAGTTGGTGTAACAATGTCAGTGGTTTAAGGTTGTTTTTATTTGGACCCTATGAATAGCATCATCCCTTTGGTGGCCTCAGCAAGACAATAGTTTTCTCACCCTGACCAAAACTTAGGCCAATTTAAGTACATATACATGCAGGACCATACTTTTATAAATAGTATTTTCTTTTGTTGTGTTCACTAAAAAGGTAACTGACCAAAATTGTGTGTGAAAATCGATCATTTTTTTGCTGATCAATTCATGTGCCTTTATATGCTGGTTTTTATTGATAAAACTTGCCTCTGTACCAGAAAAAGAAGAGGCTGTCTGTGTTCATGTACCAACACACTGTAAAATGTGTTTTAAGTCTTTAAAGTTGACTGTCTCAACATCAAATTCTTGAAGAAGCATACTTATTCTATTCATACAGATGTAATCTCATATCTCTCCAGACTCTGAACAGTGATTGTTGGCAACAACACAGCACCAATTGGAGAGTCAGTAGATCACTCTGAGGGATTGCAAGGCTTTGGTATTCAATTCAAGATTAAAAGAAAACAAATAAAAGCAATCCTCTTTCTGTTTCATAGATGTTAATCCTAGCAGTCACTTTCTGCTTCATTCCATTTGCATTGAAGAATCCGTAATCATGACACAGTGATGAACAATTTCATTTAAAAAGAAATTTTTTTTTACTGGGCATTATGGACTTTTTATATATACTATTGGTGCTTTTACTTACTCTTGTTCAAAACAAATTAATAACCACGTGTTTCTTTGCTGAGGGACTGGCTTGATTTAGAATTTTACTAGTTTCTATTTATACCTGATTGTAAAGTCATGTGATCTAGATATGCTTACGTTGAAGGCTTTCACTTGCACCAAGCAAGGATTATCACCCTGAACTATATACTTTACTCTGAACCAAAGTTGTTAATTGTGTATGGCTTAAATTGGTGACAGACTGACAATACTGGAATGGGATTACACTATAGTTTGTTCCACACAGCATCATGAATTTTATCCGATCTATAACTTTGCAAATTTTCAAGTCATAATTAGATGTAGATATAAGTATCTCATTTATTTTAAATGGTGCTGACTTGTAACACTGTTCATTATAAACGCAGTTCCTGTCAAGGTCAGAAATACATTCATTCAATTTTCTTACTCTAAAGTATTGTTTACAACATAATTTTCTCTGCGCTATGCAGGTGATGAACCATGCAAAGATGAGATTGGTTGATTAACATTTATACTGGTAAAATTTAGTCTTGTACCAACTTTTTGCATTCTTGCTGGTACATAGTACTGGTAGTAGCAGAAATGCCGGATCATTTCTTGTACACTTTCTCTGAGATGGACATTAAAAATTGCACTTCATCGAATTAAGCAAGTCCACATGTTATTTCAGACTGAAACTTATGCCCACCATAATGTTGTTACTGACTTAACAAGGTAAAGATAAGTGGAGAAAAATTAGCATAACAAAGGATTTTTTTTGGGACTGGACCAAAATGATTAATACACATGGGTTCTCGACATAACCAAGGTTGAGATTACTGGATCTGACTGTATATGAAGTTTTTTATTCGAAAACCCTATGTCACAACTTATTTCCATTCAGGAAGAGTAGGTATAACATGATTATCAAGATGTCCACCACAGTGACCATGTTTGGTTAAATAATAGATGTCACTGTGGCAACATTTTCATTTAGAACCTGCCTGGTATCATAAAAAGTCTGCCAATGAAAATGTCATGTCTTTTCAGCCATCAGTTAGGAAAGTAGCCATCACAATATTTTATGGATTTATCCAAACTTCTATAATGTAAGTTAGATTTATATCATTTTCATTCAAGGTCAACCAGAGATGATACAAAGTCTTTTAGTGAAAACCTCATGTCAATATTACCATTCCATAGGAAAAGCAGTAATATGACTTTTATGTTGGTTTGTAAGATGGTTGCAATAGTATAAATATTGGCTGACACATCAGCAAAAGTCTAGGACCAACAAGACTTCAAATGAAGTTAACTAATGAAAATGCCACTTTGATATTACCATCCTTTGAGATTATCAAGACTGCAGCCATTTTGAAAATCAAAGCATCCCCATTTATACTTAGGACCAAGTAGATCATTGGATGAATTGTTTGTAAAGTTTTGTTGTAATCTTCCTAGCAGTTTAGGAGGAGCAGCAATAAACTTGTGGTTGCAACAGATGCTGGATAGATGCCAGACAAAAGGCTACTGAATAAACTCTTCTGGACCATGGCCAGTAAAACTAGAAATTTTGAACCAAAAGAATATCTCGTACAAAAATTTTGACTGTGCACTGGGCTAAAAAGAGTAAAGGAATGATTAAATGCCTGTTCACATTTCCATCTCAAACATGAATAGATATTTAACGAAGATATGGTATGTACACTGCATCTATTTTTTCTCATTTTGCATATACAGATTTATGCCAACATTTCAGTATTATTATAATATTTTAGCAGCTATTTAATTACAATAATTACAATCCAACAGGAAACACGCTGTGTATGAAAGCTGAATTCAATTTTCTGAATGATAAACAATATGTACAAATGAGCTTTATCCCCAAATTATTATTATGCAGTAAAGACTTTATTGAAATTGCTGAATGGTAAAAAATTTAAACTAAAGCAAATTCATAGAAAAATTAGTTTTATATTAACCTTTTCTGATGGAAACATTTAGAATGGTCATCACTGTATATTCCAACTCCATCTCCCCAACCATTCCTCTCCAAGGGATGGGGGAGGGGACAATAAAAATGTAGTTTTGGGGGCTGGGGTAAAACTAATTTTAATTGTGCATTAATATTACTATTGCTTGGCCAATCTATTTTCATGCCAAAAATACACCATCTGTTTGATGCAAATACATCCTCCCACAGAGTGAAGAAAAGTCAGTACTACCTGTGCACACCACTCGGATTGCGACATTCTCTGAGGCTGTCCAGATTAAGAGGTTCCAGACCTCCATGCAAAGAGAAGGGGCATTTGTTCCTCCTTGATGTGGTAGATATACTACAACAGATGTCTGAAGAGACCATGACAGATCAGTCCCATATTCTGTATATGTAGCCTTGCAATGCTGGAAATACTGATTTCATTTCTGGATTATTGATCTGAAGGGAGAATTCTGCCCAAGTCCAAGATCTATGGAGAATCATGCTCTCTGGCTCAAATGAGCACCCCAACCAGAATCTGATACACTGGCTAACAGAAAGGGGTGGGTATTGGGTGCATGCATGGGAAACCCCACTAGGAATCTGTCTCGATTCATACATCTGTGCAAATGGTGGTGAAATTCTGGTCCTGGTGGAATTGGGATTGATAAAGAATCTCTATATGGTTTTCAACTTGCAAGGAGGAACTGAGGAGGACACATATGAGATGTCCTAAAAGAGCCAAACTGGCAGAGGCATTCAAGGTTCTGAGTAGTGAAACATAAAGGTAAGCAGATAAGATGGTTTCACTCGTTGTGTCTGTAGGAGAGCCAGGATTCAATCTACCCATTCCAGAGGAACCCAGACAAAGTTTTGGTTCATGAGGAAGTTCATCACCACATGAACAGTCCTGTGATGGAACAAGCTTTGACTTTTTGAGGTTGGATAAGAGACCCAAATGAGTTACCATGGACCCAAAAAATGGAACAGACCATGATGAAGTACTGGATAATCTATGTTCCCAGTATTTGGAGTTGGGCACTACCACTCCCATAATCCATGTGAAGACTCTGGGTGCGAAAGAGATTCCAAATCAAGGAACCCAGAATTGAAAAATTTCCTGGTCTAATTAAAACTGGAGATATTTGTGGTGTAGTGGAAGTATTGGGATGTGTACATATGCATCCTGAAGGTTGATAGAGACGGCCCAATCAAATGGATGAAGAGTGTTCCCGATTGAGGAGGAAAGCAATAGCAACAGTATAAGCAATTGCTGCTATTAAACTGATGATTTACCTCAAATATTTACCCCAACAACAACTTTCTAAGCAATATTGTGACTGCATTCTTTTACAACTCTGCATCTTTAAAATTTAACAGAATGAAGTGAAGCCAACCAATTAAGTAAAATTCAACACAAATTTTAGCTTTCTTAAATTACAAAGAAAAAATTAGAAAAACTTACAGTATTATGAATTAAATCCCAAATAATCCTAAATGTTCTATCACAATGTCCGAGAAGGTAGAATGTTCAAATGAATTTGAATAGTCTTGAATGTCCTGATATAAAATAACGATGTAATCCAGAATGTCTTTGAATGAGTTCACAATAATCCCAAAGTAGTGTTTAAATCCAAATGTCAATGAGCACTTTGTTATTCCAATGAATAATTTAAATAATTCTTCTCAAATTATATCTGAACACAACTATAATTGATTCCAGAGACTGATAAAATAAACAGGAATGAATATATATCTTTTAAGAAATCTCTTTATACAAAACTCCACACCTGAACTATGACGAATCGAATGTTCTGGATTTCCAATGGAAAATTGCATCAAACTGTAAACATGTTTGCTTCCAGAACCGACTAAGCTTGTAAACAAGGTTAGGCCAATAACTTCTAGTAAACGTTATGACAAGTAGGTAAAAACTCCATGGACATATGCATTCAAAGAATACATATACAACTTACAAACATGATAAAAATTAGGCATACAATATTTACATGAGAATTCAAAATGAAATTTAGCAATGGATAAATCAATCAATTTATAGTTACAATGACGCAATGAATTGTTTACAGTTAATATAAGCCATATAATTTATCTTTTTTGTGTAAACATCATTTACATGACATGTCACTATCAAAACAGTGCTTTTCTTGAGAAAATGCTTCATCTGCATGCTTTATATGCTCAACTGACTGCTTTAAGCAGTAAGAAACCAATGTCTGATTAGGAAACACCTTGCCATTAAGTACAGGGGACTGTTTCATACATGTCTTGTAAATAGATAATTACACAGGAAAAAAATAGGGAAGGCCATTATCAAAAACTAACATGAAGTCATACTTCATTCTTTACTAAAGAGCACCATTTGGAAACAAGCTAAATTTTTCTGTATTACCTTTCCTTTGCTGTTTTATCTGGGATAAAATCTGCTGGAATAAGTTTTTTACATTTTAGACAGTGGTTGATCTTCAGGGCCTTGTTGTCATGGAAACACTGATTACAGATGACATCTCTGCATGGTAGTGTGACAGGTGATCCCTCTATTAGATCTTGACATACTGGACATCTGGGTTGCCTATAATTAAATTCTTACAAACATTATCTTCACAAATGTGAATAATGTTTAAAAGAAGACATGTAAATATTTATATAATATTTAAAGACAAAAATAGTAATTTTGAACTAATTAACTAATAAAACAAGAGGGCCCCATTTCAGCACCACTTTCACACAGAAATAAAACTGGAATCCATCATCAGTAATTTTATAACAGTATCTTATTATGTGCAGTTCTGTACTACATTTCTAAGCAACATGATCTTTGAGGTTTTTTTTAGTCAGGACAAGGACATCGTCATACTCCTGTTTTGAGGATGGTTCATTGGGAAATCCTTCATAACAGGACTAATGGCTATAATTTGGAAATAGTATAAACTTAAAAGAGATTTAATTCATAATCATACTTATAGAAGTTAATCTGCTTTAGTACAAACACAATACAGATATTATGGTTGATGTAAAATATAATGTTACCCATTGGGGGGGCATGAAAACTGCAACAACTTCATTTCTTAAAAAAATGCTAGTGGTCAAAATAGTGTTAACTTTAGCATGAACCTCTTATCAAAAAAGTAAGGTGTGTCAATCTTGTATTTCTTTCCATGAAAAGTGTTAATCTTGTCAATTTCAATAAACTGCTGTGTTCCATGGAATCCAATCACACTCCATGCTTTACCTAAATGTCAGTCATAAAAACTTAAATGCCTGCAATGAACTTGATGGCTGATGTGGCATGCATTTTAATAGAGTAATTCATTCCAAAGTTAACACTATTCAGCCTTAGATATAAGTATACAGTACAGCTCATATATTTTTTGAAACTCAACATGTCAGAGTGGGGATGGAGAGAGAGTGGACAGGATTATGAAAAAACACCCCCACCATCTCTCAGTATGTCCTGAAGTTGCTGTGGTGGCTCATGGAGAACAGCTCTACACACCATACTTTCTCATGGATTCGTGTGGATAACCACCATTATAAGGGTGGACGTTAGCTCTATAAAATGGATGTGGTTTTAATGTTTATAACCCCTGCAATTAATTTATCTGCATTTCCTTGTTCTAATGAAGATAATGTGATAGACATAATGCCAAATAAAATGTAAGATAGTATTAATATAATGACAATGCCTCACAAACTGTATTTTTACTACATTTTGTGTAAATAATATTATTATCTTATTTCTTCTAAATACTATGTTATTGCAATGTAAAGACACATTTCCTTATTTCCATTGCAGTTCATGCAATAAACTTTGTTAATTACCATATGAAAGTCTGTGATACTGCACTTCCTGCAGTGCAACAAACAATGAAAAAAGTTAAAAATAATTTTTTTATATAACAAAATTGCATTCATACCTGAATGAAGTGAAATAAAATCACAACTTCTAATAGTTACTACATGTGCGAGTTTTTATAAACATAACGTAACATTTCTTCTGACATCCAACCATAGGATTATAGAAGGGTAAATAAAACTTGAGAAAGCAAAGTTCTGACAGTTGTTGCATGAACATACAAACACAACATAAAAAAGACGATGACGGAAGTTAAAAGTTCATTCTCATACTGAATATGTTGTGAAGAAAAGAAGATACATTCATGCATTTAACATTTAACCTGTGGCACTACATAAATATATATGAGTCTCAGATATGTGTGTGTTTGTGTGTGTGTGTGTGTGAGAGTGAAAGACGGAGACAGAGACAAGGAGAGCATTATTATGATTTTGCATCTGTAACTTCAACTGTACTATTTTTTTAAATATTTTTTTGTTTCACAAATGGTTACAAAATATCATGGATACATGAAGGCTAACATACACTTTTGAAGATAAATGTCCTTGTGCAAACTAATAACCTTACACAATAGAAACTGTCAACACAGTTTGTTTCCTATGCAACTGATGTGTTAACTTCATGTCTGAACAGATAACCTCAAAGCACAGCAGCTGCTCTTCCATGGGTTTCTTTTCTTTGTCATTAAGTTGACAATAAACAACATACTCAGGGTTAAGTTTTCCAGTGTTTGATTCATATAAATGAAAAATCAGCTATAGCAAGAACTTGTGTCAAAGCTAATATGAAATGGCTAGTATCAAATTTTTGCATTTATTTGTTCATTATCTTCCATTCCTTGCATCAATCATATCACTTAAGTGAAGATTATTTGGCATTGAGGTGAGATAGAGAGCTCAAAATAAGAGTTGTTTAAAATGGAAAATAGTCTTGCAATGAACTACTTAGATCTAATTCAACCATATGTTTATTACTGTTGTTATTACCTGTAAAGTTCCAATTAAACTTGAACATATTATGTTTCCCCCCTTCCCACAATGAAATTGTCAGTCCCAAATGTGATGTACATTAATTTTTCTATAGAGAGAGCATAACTTGTAATCAGACTGCATCAGATGCATTATGCTAACATCATGGTTGTCAAGAACAACTTGGTTTTAACCACGATTTGCTCAGAGAAAATCTAGCAGGGAAATTTAAATATGGCATATATGGCAACCACAAAAGTTTCTTCATTTTTATCCATTATCTGTTATTTTCATATTACACTTGTACTAGACCATACAGTGTCACATTGGATCCACTTCATGGGTGATGATGGAAAAAAAAACTCAATTAAGTCTGTAACTAATTAATCAATTAATATGTTATATTTTTATCTACATATAACTTTTTAATCAACGAATCAAGTAACATGTTACATTTTTAATATAAGACTTCGGGCCATGATGATTAATATGAGACCACTGACTCGCTTCATATGACATATACTATAGTTATCTGTGTTATATAATGTAGATACGATACACTTCATTGCATACAAGAATTAATTGTGCAACAACTGTAAATTTCTTTCATCCATGTACTAAGTGTGTTTTACTGTGATTGGTTGTCAAATTACAGCATGAGGGACAACAACATCAGATTACAAACAAAACAAATATACAGATAAATTGTTGAATGAAATAATAATTTGTATGCAATACAATATGTAAGTGAAGAGCATTATTAGCAAATAACTGGTACTGGTAAAACATGTTTGCACTTTTAAAAGATTCACACTGACAAATTATTGTCAAAAATGATATTACATACAAGTATATTAAAATATCATACTTTTTGTAAAATGTTTCTATGGCAGCTCTGTTACACGTCTTCAGAAATCTTTCCACTTCTTTGAATGATGCAATCTGCTTAAGGTCTACAATTCCCTCCAAAATCTAAAATGAAAAGGTCATACATTTTACCCAAAATGAATTTATTTCAGGTAAATTGTACACATAGTGATTATCTACGCAAATAGTTGGAGAGACAAGCTTAACAGTTTAAGTGACAGAGAATATATAAAATTTACTGGGATCATTTTGAAACTAACAAAGTATATAAAACTTACTGGGATCATTTTGAAACTAACAAAGTATACAAAATATACTGGGATCATTTTGAAACTAACAATTTAAGTATATAAAATTTACTGGGTGCATTTTAACAAAACCACGAAATCTATAAATCTAAAATGCCTTAAATGATGCATTCTGCACATCACTGCTTCTAGTAGATGCAAACAACCCAAATCTCTTTCTTTCTCAAACATATTTGCAAAAAACATGCAAAATTTGACTTTGATTGTTGAATATTTGCAACAAAAAGGACTATTAATTTGAATGAATAATGCTGATTTAAATCTAGTCATACAGTTCAATTACTGGGGTGATGGTGGTACTGCTATAAAGATCTGAACATAATGGACTCTACAATGCTATTTTATCTGGGTGATGGTGGTACTGCTATAGAGATCTGAACATAATGGACTCTACAATACTATTTTAATTGGGTGATGATGGTACTGCTATAGAGATCTGAACATAATGAACTCTACAATGCTGTTTTAGCTGGGTGATGATGGTACTGCTATATAGATCTGAACATAATGGACTCTACAATGCTATTTTAACTGGGTGATGATGGTACTGCTATAGAGATCTGAACATAATGGACTCTGCAATGCTATTTTAACTGGGTGATGGTGGTACTGCTATAGAGATCTGAATATAATGGACTCTACAATGCTTTTTTATCTGGGTGATGGTGGTACTGCTATAGAGATCTGAACATAATGGACTCTACAATGCTATTTTAACTGGGTGATGGTGGTACTGCTATAGAGATCTGAACATAATGGACTCTACAATGCTATTTTATCTGGATGATGATGGTACTGCTATAGAGATCTGAACATAATGGACTCTACAATGCTTTTTTATCTGGGTGATGGTGGTACTGCTATAGAGATCTGAACATAATGGACTCTACAATGCTTTTTTATCTGGGTGATGGTGGTACTGCTATAGAGATCTGAACATAATGGACTCTACAATGCTATTTTAACTGGGTGATGGTGGTACTGCTATAGAGATCTGAACATAATGGACTCTGCAATGCTATTTTAACTGGGTGATGGTGGTACTGCTATAGAGATCTGAACATAATGAACTCTACAATGCTGTTTTAGCTGGGTGATGATGGTACTGCTATAGAGATCTGAACATAATGGACTCTGCAATGCTATTTTAACTGGGTGATGGTGGTACTGCTATAGAGATCTGAACATAATGGACTCTACAATGCTTTTTTATCTGGGTGATGGTGGTACTGCTATAGAGATCTGAACATAATGGACTCTACAATGCTTTTTTATCTGGGTGATGGTGGTACTGCTATAGAGATCTGAACATAATGGACTCTACAATGCTATTTTAACTGGGTGATGGTGGTACTGCTATAGAGATCTGAACATAATGGACTCTGCAATGCTATTTTAACTGGGTGATGGTGGTACTGCTATAGAGATCTGAACATAATGGACTCTACAATGCTTTTTTATCTGGGTGATGGTGGTACTGCTATAGAGATCTGAACATAATGGACTCTACAATGCTATTTTAACTGGGTGATGGTGGTACTGCTATAGAGATCTGAACATAATGGACTCTACAATGCTTTTTTATCTGGGTGATGGTGGTACTGCTATAGAGATCTGAACATAATGGACTCTACAATGCTTTTTTATCTGGGTGATGGTGGTACTGCTATAGAGATCTGAACATAATGGACTCTACAATGCTATTTTAACTGGGTGATGGTGGTACTGCTATAGAGATCTGAACATAATGGACTCTACAATGCTATTTTAACTGGGTGATGGTGGTACTGCTATAGAGATCTGAACATAATGGACTCTACAATGCTTTTTTATCTGGGTGATGGTGGTACTGCTATAGAGATCTGAACATAATGGACTCTACAATGCTATTTTAACTGGGTGATGGTGGTACTGCTATAGAGATCTGAACATAATGGACTCTACAATGCTATTTTATCTGGATGATGATGGTACTGCTATAGAGATCTGAACATAATGGACTCTGCAATGCTATTTTAACTGGGTGATGGTGGTACTGCTATAGAGATCTGAACATAATGGACTCTACAATGCTTTTTTATCTGGGTGATGGTGGTACTGCTATAGAGATCTGAACATAATGGACTCTACAATGCTTTTTTATCTGGGTGATGGTGGTACTGCTATAGAGATCTGAACATAATGGACTCTACAATGCTATTTTAACTGGGTGATGGTGGTACTGCTATAGAGATCTGAACATAATGGACTCTACAATGCTATTTTAACTGGGTGATGGTGGTACTGCTATAGAGATCTGAACATAATGAACTCTACAATGCTGTTTTAGCTGGGTGATGATGGTACTGCTATAGAGATCTGAACATAATGGACTCTGCAATGCTATTTTAACTGGGTGATGGTGGTACTGCTATAGAGATCTGAACATAATGGACTCTACAATGCTTTTTTATCTGGGTGATGGTGGTACTGCTATAGAGATCTGAACATAATGGACTCTACAATGGTTTTTTATCTGGGTGATGGTGGTACTGCTATAGAGATCTGAACATAATGGACTCTACAATGCTATTTTAACTGGGTGATGGTGGTACTGCTATAGAGATCTGAACATAATGGACTCTACAATGCTATTTTATCTGGATGATGATGGTACTGCTATAGAGATCTGAACATAATGGACTCTGCAATGCTATTTTAACTGGGTGATGGTGGTACTGCTATAGAGATCTGAACATAATGGACTCTACAATGCTTTTTTATCTGGGTGATGGTGGTACTGCTATAGAGATCTGAACATAATGGACTCTACAATGCTTTTTTATCTGGGTGATGGTGGTACTGCTATAGAGATCTGAACATAATGGACTCTACAATGCTATTTTAACTGGGTGATGGTGGTACTGCTATAGAGATCTGAACATAATGGACTCTACAATGCTATTTTAACTGGGTGATGGTGGTACTGCTATAGAGATCTGAACATAATGAACTCTACAATGCTGTTTTAGCTGGGTGATGATGGTACTGCTATAGAGATCTGAACATAATGGACTCTGCAATGCTATTTTAACTGGGTGATGGTGGTACTGCTATAGAGATCTGAACATAATGGACTCTACAATGCTTTTTTATCTGGGTGATGGTGGTACTGCTATAGAGATCTGAACATAATGGACTCTACAATGGTTTTTTATCTGGGTGATGGTGGTACTGCTATAGAGATCTGAACATAATGGACTCTACAATGCTATTTTAACTGGGTGATGGTGGTACTGCTATAGAGATCTGAACATAATGGACTCTGCAATGCTATTTTAACTGGGTGATGGTGGTACTGCTATAGAGATCTGAACATAATGGACTCTACAATGCTTTTTTATCTGGGTGATGGTGGTACTGCTATAGAGATCTGAACATAATGGACTCTACAATGCTATTTTAACTGGGTGATGGTGGTACTGCTATAGAGATCTGAACATAATGGACTCTACAATGCTTTTTTATCTGGGTGATGGTGGTACTGCTATAGAGATCTGAACATAATGGACTCTACAATGCTATTTTAACTGGGTGATGGTGGTACTGCTATAGAGATCTGAACATAATGGACTCTACAATGCTATTTTAACTGGGTGATGGTGGTACTGCTATAGAGATCAGAACATAATGAACTCTACAATGCTGTTTTAGCTGGGTGATGATGGTACTGCTATAGAGATATGAACATAATGGACTCTGCAATGCTATTTTAACTGGGTGATGGTGGTACTGCTATTAAGATCTGAACATAATGGACTCTGCAATGCTATTTTAAGGTCTTCCTAATTTTTGTGAAGATGGATTTTCAAGTTCCCACCAAGTACCGGTAGATGGTATGCATGGGACAGGTCACCTAAGAAGATGACAGAGAATCAGAAGAAAAAAAGGTTTTCCAATAAGCAAAGTATTGGAATTTATTCATTATATGAAACTACAATAAAAACATTGCTGTGAATGAGGTTGTACGAGGATTTAAATTGTTTACTGTAATTCATATAATTTGTCATACCCTTGGATTTTGTGTTCATGGCTGATTTACTACCAGCTGATACATAAAAGTCATAATTTTTGTTTTTACTAAAATTTGTCTACATAGAATTTCCTTTAATAACCAAACATCTATATTTTTTTGCATAAATGAACTTAGAAATCAAAAGATTGGTGCGTTTGAGCATTAAAAAGTACATACAAATATTATACAAACAATTGGCAGAAACAAAGCAGATATTGATGGAAAATCTCTTCTATAATTACTTATTTATTACCTGACACTTGTATCCATGTACCAGTACCAGTGTGTTAAATATATACTGCTTTCAGCAGTACATACATCAAACTGACAACACTTCTGACCTTTCTGTAGATCAAAAGCATCAAGTATAGATATTTCCAATCATACTTAAATAGTAAATGTCAGTTATTTCAAATAATACTAAAATAGTAAACAGATGGAGCTAAATTTGGAAGATATGCAGTTTTTATATCTTCTGGTTTGCACAATATCTTTGTACAAATGCATTAATATGAGACAAGTCAATGCATTTTTTCACAATGATGTGGTGATCATGTATACAATCTTTTTGTTATAAAAATGAAGGTCTGTTGCAAGTGAGGAGAGTGAGACAAACAGTCAAGATTTAATGAAACAGCATGTATGCTCCCTTTGAGAAATGAATTTGAGTATAAATACATAAAGCTTATATGATTTCCTCTTAAGAACTGTTTAAATCTACAATCTCAAAATTCAAGTTTAAAAAACTGTGTATCCTAAGATTAAATCATCTTATCTATAGAGAGCCATTATATTATCCCACCTTTTTCCTAAATCTAATCCTGAAGGCAATTAACACTTTACTTTGAATTAAATTTTTTGGACATATGCTGCTTAGTTTATATTTTCAAGATTTCTTTGTTTCATAAAATGATGTTTATCTATGACAATGTTTACAGTATAATGGAATACCAGGTACAATGATATTCATTTATGATAATGTTTACAGTATAATGGAATACCAGGTACGATGATGTTCATCTATGATAATGTTTACAGTATTATGGAACACCAGGTACTATGATATTCATCTATGATAATGTTTACAGTATAATGGAATACCAGGTACGATGATGTTCATCTATGATAATGTTTACAGTATAATGGAACACCAGGTACGATGATGTTCATCAATGATAATGTTTACAGTATAATGGAATACCAGGTACAATGATATTCATTTATGACAATGTTTACAGTATAATGGAATACCAGGTACTATGATATTCATCTATGATAATGTTTACAGTATAATGGAATACCAGGTATGATGATGTTCATCTATGATAATGTTTACAGTATAATGGAATACCAGGTACAATGATATTCATTTATGACAAAGTTTACAGTATAATGGAATACCAGGTACAATGATATTCATCAATGATAATGTTTACAGTATAATGGAATACCAGGTACAATGATATTCATCAATGATAATGTTTACAGTATAATGGAATACCAGGTACAATGATATTCATTTATGATAATGTTTACTGTATAAGGGAATACCAGGTACAATGATATTCATCTATGATAATGTTTACAGTATAATGGAACACCAGGTATGATGATGTTCATCTATGATAATGTTTACAATATAATGGAATACCAGGTACAATAATGTTCATCTATGACAATGTTTACAGTATAATGGAATACCAGGTACAATGATATTCATCTATGATATTGTTTACAGTATAATGGAATACCAGGTACAATGATATTCATCTATGATATTGTTTACAGTATAATGGAATACCAGGTACAATGATGTTCATCTATGATAATGTTTACAGTATAATGGAATACCAGGTACGATGATGTTCATCTATGATAATGTTTACAGTATAATGGAATACCAGGTACGATGATGTTCATCTATGATAATGTTTACAATATAATGGAATACCAGGTACAATAATGTTCATCTATGACAATGTTTACAGTATAATGGAATACCAGGTACAATGATATTCATCTATGATATTGTTTACAGTATAATGGAATACCAGGTACTATGATATTCATCTATGATATTGTTTACAGTATAATGGAATACCAGGTACAATGATGTTCATCTATGATAATGTTTACAGTATAATGGAATACCAGGTACGATGATGTTCATCTATGATAATGTTTACAGTATAATGGAATACCAGGTACGATGATGTTCATCTATGATAATGTTTACAGTATAATGGAACACCAGGTACGATGATGTTCATCTATGATAATGTTTACAGTATAATGGAACACCAGGTACAATGATATTCATCTATGATATTGTTTACAGTATAATGGAATACCAGGTACGATGATGTTCATCTATGATAATGTTTACAGTATAATGGAATACCAGGTACAATGATATTCATCTATGATAATGTTTACAGTATAATGGAATACCAGGTACAATGATATTGATCTATGATAATGTTTACAGTATAATGGAACACCAGGTACAATGATATTCATCTATGATGATGTTTACAGTATAATGGAATACCAGGTACGATGATGTTCATCAATGATAATGTTTACAGTATAATGGAATACCAGGTACAATGATATTCATCTATGATAATGTTTACAGTATAATGGAATACCAGGTATTATTCAAGTAAGTTTCTTAATCAGTGACATCTTTGTACTCACTAACAAAAGTGTATATATATCTTTGAATTCAAAAGGTAACAACTTGGCAGATACAAAGATAAGGTCAACTGCTGCTGAACTACTGGAAGTCTACATGCATTTACTAATACTGGTAACCTGGTATTTTGTGGTGATGATGTTACACTTTCTTAAAAAACAATAAAGAATGCTAAATCATCATCATTAGGATTTACACTAAATGGAATATATACATATATAACTATCAGATCTAAACTGAAATTATTTGTCTTTGAAAATGAAAGAACATGGTATGTATATTTTAATAATTTCCATTTACTATCTTATTCCTCTTTTCCCTTTTTTAAAAACAGCTTCAGCTAAGTAGGGGCATTTTAAGTATGGTACACTGAGCAAAACAACAAGAAGAAAGGATGAAACATCTCTGTATCTCATATCAGGGTACATTTTATTTGAATCACAAGGTATAAGAATAAATATGTAATATTGGAATACATTTGTATGTACCATAGTTATGCATTTGTAAACTCCAATACAACAAATTCAAACAACATGTACTAGTGTATGATGCTGCAGCCTGGTCCTTTATTTGTTTATATATAGTCTCCTCCTTAAATTAACTTTTTAACGTATTATTTTTTTACTTTGAAAAAGTTAGTTTTTAGTGTACAGGATTATATGAAGTGGAACATTCAGTAATATGTATAGGTATTCAGTGATATGTATAGGTATTCAGTGATATATATAGTATTTAGAATTATATTTCGATGCACAAAGAACTTATTCAAAAGAAAATTAAGTGTAGAGGATCATCCTACTACTTGCCTGATTTCATCTTCAATGATCCTGTACAGAACTCAAAAATCAAGTGTGCTTATTTTCAAGCACATGAACACTTCAACACTGCATGGCCATTCAGACTGTGTTTTCTGTTTTATTATTAAGAAAGATCATGAGCTAAAGCAATTAGTATTTTTTTTATAAGCATGCCTGAAGGCCCCATCTGGAATTAAACTGGCAGTGAAGCAGATGAGCTCCCTGACTAACTCTTACCAACTACTGAGGGGAAAATGACCATGAACTGGACGATTATCCCATCTTCAATCTTCAAACAAATTGGATACTTATAGTAATTTATAGAATTTTAGTCTTTGAACAAAGTGTGATAATAAATCTTCCTCACATGCTTTAACTATAACATGACATCTCACTCAATGCTAAAGTTGTTCAAGACTCATAGAGGAAGGGGGCATGAAACATTTTACTCAATGCTAAAGTTGTTCAAGACTCATAGGGGAAGGGGGCGTGAAACATTTCACTCAGTGCTAAAGTTGCTCAAGACTCGTAGGGGAATTGGGCATAAAACATTTCACTCAATGCTAAAGTTGTTCAAGACTCATAGAGGAAGGGGGCATGAAACATTTCACTCAATACTATAGTAAGTCTCACTGGGGAAGCGGGCATGAAACATTTCAATCAATGCTAAAGTTTTTTCAAGACTCATAGGGGAGGGGTGGGCATGAAACATTTCACTCAATGCTAAAGTTGTTCAAGAATCATAGGGGAGAGGGGCATGAAACATTTCACTCAATGTTAAAGTTGTTCAAGACTCATTGGGGAAGGGGGCATAAAACATTTCACTCAATGCTAAAGTTGTTCAAGACTCATAGGGGAAGGGGGCATGAAACATTTCACTCAGTGCTAAAGTTGTTCAAGACTCGTAGGGGAATTGGGCATAAAACATTTCACTCAATGCTAAAGTTGTTCAAGACTCATAGGGGAAGGGGACATTAAAACATTTCAATCAATGCTAAAGTTTTTTCAAGACTCATAGGGGAGGGGTGGGCATGAAACATTTCACTCAATGCTAAAGTTGTTCAAGAATCATAGGGGAGAGGGGCATGAAACATTTCACTCAATGTTAAAGTTGTTCAAGACTCATAGGGGAAGGGGGCATAAAACATTTCACTCAATGCTAAAGTTGTTCAAGACTCATAGGGGAAGGGGGCATGAAACATTTCACTCACTGCTAAAGTTGTTCAAGACTCGTAGGGGAATTGGGCATAAAACATTTCACTCAATGCTAAAGTTGTTCAAGACTCACAGAGGAAGGGGGCATGAAACATTTCACTCAATACTATAGTTGTTTAAGTCTCACTGGGGAAGGGGGCATGAAACATTTCAATCAATGCTAAAGTTGTTCAAGACTCATAGGGGAGGGGTGGGCATGAAACATTTCACTCAGTGCTAAAGTTGTTCAAGACTCATATGGGAAAGGGGCATGAAACTTTTCACATAATGCTAAAGTTGTTCAAGACTCATAGGGGAGGGGTGGGCATGAATCATTTCACTCAAAGCTAAAGTTGTTCAAGACTCATTAGGGGAGGGGTGGGCATGAAACATTTCACTCAATGCTAAAGTTGTTCAAGAATCATAGGGGAGAGGGGCATGAAACATTTCACTCAATGCTAAAGTTGTTCAAGACTCGTAGGGAAAGGGGGGATTAAAACATTATAATTGCTATTAATAAGATTAGTAATTTATTCTTGCTATTTTACCTGACACAACAGCATGCAATTTTTGACTGAGAAGTGATCCTCTCCTCTATCCATGGTGCCAACATGTTCAATGAACAGCTTCATCACCATTATTCTGGTCCAAATTTGCCTGAAGATAAAATTATGTAGTTTTATTCAGCTAGATAAAAAGCTATTCATTAAATTCTAGTTTTGTTGTTCTTTACTTCAATATACACTTGAGACTCTTATCTTGCTCAAAGTGTGATTACTGGGTGGGAGCAATTAAACTAATTAGCAAGTTGTCCTGGACCTTTAAAATCATGTTATTCAGCAAGGTGATAACTACATATTGCTGACTTGTTATGTTTATCTCTACCCCTCCCCACTCCTTCACCCTGATACAATCATAAATGACTCATATGTATATCATAAAGATTGACTGTGATAACATGGTAATGTTTTAATAATACAATCATTAAGCTAAATAAATACTGATAGAAATGGCAGAAACAAAGAGTAAAATGAATAACTAGTATATAATAAAATCACTCCACTGTATCATTTTGGATTCAGTATTGGTAGAGTAAATGCATCAAAACCACCTTCGTGTAAAAGATCCTGCTTCTGTATACTTGATAGAAAAGTATATTTTGTTTATTCACCAATATGTTTGCTGGCAAGGTTATTAAAAACACTGAATTCATGCATGTACTAAAAGTAGCACAAAATGTGTTTTACTGGGTGAATTGTTGTCTCCTCATAGCTTTTATCATTTGGATACACCTTTGTCAACATGGCAATCACCACAGAAGCCATCATTACTTGTAGAATTGAAGTTGAAACACCTTCACTTTGCTGTTTTTAGCACATCTGCTGACTTTGGAATGGCCAAATTACACTTTTATGGATGCTTATGAAAGGTCTGAATTTATAACATATAAAGGTTATATACATGCAAATGGTCACAGGTTTATTAATAAGGGCATGTCTTTTTGTCAGATGGGAAAATAATAATTCCAAATTTCTAAAACCATTATTCTTGTGAAACAAGTTAAAAAATATTCAGCTGCTATGTATATACAATAGTACTTTTTAAAAACCACTGAAGAGTGTCCCAAGTTTTCCAATCATTTGTTTATCATTATATTTCTATAAATGTACTGATTTTTAAATTTATGGTAATTACCAAAAAAAATTATCTCCCTTTTGTACAAAGAAACCAATACCTGAATAATGATGAGCAATAAACCTTAAAATGGCATAACATGTAAATCTGGTACAAAACAAAACAATTAAAAAGAAATAAAAAGTACATAATTAAAAGTAGATTACAATACACATCACTCCTTTTTCAATCCATGAACCCATCTGTGATGTGATGAGATCCATGGATTCAAATATCTTCAGTATTTTAAAAAGCTGGCAACAAAAATAATGAAATGACTGCAGACAAAATAAGAATGCTTGCAAAAGTTCATACAAATACAGAATATCCAATATTCACGAATTTTAAATGTCAAATTACCTTTAAACACATTAACCCCTGGCGATGAGTTAATGTGGCAGGAGGTAGTAGCCTACTGCCAAGATCAATAGCATCAAGGTCATGCATGATACACTAAAGTGGGTATATTATAGAAAGGTAGACAGATGTATCTCTATAATTATACCAAATAATGTTCTAGTTGCACTACAAAATACAGAGGGGAAAAACCTAATTTTTTGGACCCATCTATTTTTTCACCCAAAATTCACCCATGGTCGGAATCCAATTTTGTGTTTGGATTTTAGACTTTTTGGCCCCAGATCTAAGGCAAACCAGCCTGAACTGCATACAGACAGGTGAACCTTTGCAAAAAGTAGGATAAAATAGGCATTTGGAATTTAGAATGGTTTTGATATGAAACTGAAGAGTCCATTAATGCACAAGCAAAATAGCCAATAAAAAATGATTTTTCTAACACAACTAGGCATTAGGTTAACTGGAAATCTCTTGCAAGCTGATGTATTAGGATGTATTCAAAAACAGCCCCCAAGATGTTTTCCTACTCGAATTTCAGGCAAAAATTACAAAAACCTCCAGGGGTTAATGAGTTAATATGAATGGAAAATATAAGAGAAATAAAACATCATATCAGCATATAAAACTTTATACTGAAACAAGACAGTAAGCTGACATTCAAAATTGCTATATTCTGTAATTAACCAAGGCAAATATATTTATTGGCTCAATTCCAATTTATAAGTGAAATTCTAGCTACAAAGGTGTCTGCTTACAATGGATACACATGCTCTGATCTCGAATGGGAGGCAAATCCAACTTTACTAATGCATGAATATATGAGTACTGTAATTTGATTTGTTGCATTAAAAGAACATAATCAATTTTTTTTATATACTTCAGATGCATTAACATTAAAATCTATAATTTTTTGTTTTCGATAATGGAAACTATAATCCTTAAGGATTAATTAAGGTTGCTAGGAGATCCTTTCAAACCACTATTGCTACCGTGCATTCTCCCGTAACCCTTTAGCTACTACATTTGGGATTTCCATTCATTCATTTTTTGAAAGGAAAGTTAAGGTCTTACTCCAGTCAACAGTGTTTTAGTAAGATCTATGACTAAAATCTTGCTTCCTCAACTAAGTTCATGAACTTCAAGAATTTTGATGAATCATGTACTTGAAGTTCATGAACACACTGATGAACTTTTATGAACTATTATAATATCTTTGAAGTTCCTGAAATGTCATGAACTAATGGTTCATGAACAATTCAAGTATAAAATTGATACAATACCAAGGTATTTCTTAAAAAACATGTATATTAAATATCTATATCATTATATTCATAAAATGTTCGTGAAAATTCATCATACAAACTTCTCACAATATTAGTGAAATTTAAATAAAGGTGAATTTTTTCTTCTTTTTTGTAAATGATATACTGTATAAATGTTCATACAGATCTTTAATTCAATACTTGTGTACTTAACCTGAGTATTTCTGGATTAATATGGGAAAATATTTTCTGGCCAGCATCAACAAAATGTATTTGCTTTAAAAAGCTTTCAATGACTTTGTCCAAACGTTTTTTTTCTTCTCTCCATTACTGTTATAAACTGCATATTCTATTGACTTAGTCACTGGTTGCCAATTTGCAGTAAAAACCGAAATATATTAACAATGATTATTCTGACTGGATGACTATGAAAGAAGACGTGATATGATTGGTTAATATACGCACAAGATTTCAACAGTTAAGCTTCCTCTGAAACCAAAGATCATGCAGATGGTTAGGCAAAAACCTCGAACAAAAACTGTGGACTCCATGGAATGGACAGATGAGAATATTTTCAATATCATTTTTTTAAAGTAAGTAGAAGTGTAGAGAAGCGATTTTGAAGAATATGAAGGAAATGATTTGGTGAGAGCAAAATTAGGCGGAAAAGCTTACCAAGCCTGGATGACCAAAATTACGGTGAGTATCTTTTTCTTGGTCATTCGTGATTATTTCAGTAGTAGTTATATGGATATTTTATTGGTTTATATATGTCATCATATTATTTATAACCAAGCTAATGACACGATTTTGTTCAGACCTAATTTAAACTTGCTCATCGAAGTTTTGAAAATTACTAAACATTATCACCCCCACCCCCCAGTTCTAGATACCAGACGTGGTACGATATCGATAGGAATTGAGATGTTCGAGATCGTTTTCTTTTACATGACATCACTATTTCTATAATCTGATGTAATTTGGTAATTTAAAAAAAAAAAACTCAAGAAAATAGTTAATGCGTGAAACTGTACACAATACAGGTGCAAATAACAACGTGATGAAACCGGAAGCAGCTATACGCAACATGCGGATGTTGGAGTGGATGCATTAGTGACATACTAAGGGCCTATGCCACACAGTCTGGCGTTTTATCAATAAAAAATGGCGAAAATATCTGAAAGCATGAAATAAACGTTATCTGTAATATATACAGTTATTTAGTGTAACGATGTTGTCAAAAAAAAATTCATATTTTACTGAATAAAACATCCGTCTCCTGTGACTATACCTATGGCTAGACAGATTCAATTAATATAAAACTAGTGACAAAATTCTGCAATAATATAAATGCTCAGTATTATGTGTAAGGGATTAAATCATTTTTGAGTTGGATCATATTATTCCAGTAAGTAAAGTGGGGTACAATGATAATGTGCTAAAAGCTAAAAACAATGTTGATCAGAGATTATCTGTAATTAACTAGCTTTACTTTTTTTTTCAGACCAGACGGCAGAAAAGTAACATTGTTAGAGGATGAGGTTTGTAGGTTAAGGAGGAAAATTTGAAAACTGGAGGATCCAAGATGGAAGAGACATTCAATTGTGACTGCTGCAACAATGTTAAAGATCCAAACAGTAATCGGATTGAACAGCTTAAGTTGCAGATGGAGACATTCAGTAGTGACAATGGACAGGATTTGATTAAATTATAGGCCCTGAACATCTTCACAAAAGAGTTATCAGACAGGTCAGTCTCTGGAAGAAGACTGGTCAGGAGAAACCCCAGCTGAAAGACAGCCCCATGACGATGAAATATGCTTCAACAGTTGATTGCAGGCAACTGCCCCAATATCTCTTGAACATTTTTCAAAGAAAAATTACAGAACATACAAAAAATGTTGCTAAGGGTAAAAAAAGAAAAGAATATCACTTGTCAGTTTAAATTTATCTGAAATCAAATACAGTTTTTAAGATAATATGTTGCATTTTATACTGTATTAACCCCCTCCCCCATCTAAGGTTATTGTATGATTCAGGATGAAATAGGTATTTGTGACTTGTCAGGTAATCATATTTTGTTTTATTGGCACTGTTCATGAAGTCATGAATCATTGAGAAATATGTTCATGCACTTGTTCATGAATGATGATGATCCAATTTGTGGACTGTTTTCAGTTCATGCACATTCATGAATAATTCATGAACCTTTTGATGAACTTTCATGAATGGTTCTTGAACCAAGTTCATGAACAGTTCATGAATTATTCATGATCATTTCATAGGGGCATGACACTTGCAGCTAGGAGAACACATAAAACTTCTGCAGCCTTGGATAAGCTTGCAGTGAATGAATAAACTTCAACAATGGAATTAAACTTAATGTTTTGGCGGAACAGATTTGTTTTCCACTGCATTGCAACTATAAGATTACATTATTTAATCATTAAATATGCAGATTACTTCATTGGAATGAAGTAAAACTTATCAATATATTATGATAATATGGTCCACCAGGAGCAGTTGAGTCTAAAATACATTTTTGAACAGGGGCCTTCGGACTCCCAGACCCCCTTCACATTTTCAGGGTTTTTTTTGGAAGGGGGGAAAACACAATCATGTCTGATTTTTGAAAGCCCAGATGCTTGTAGCAAGAAATCTCTGCAAGCTTGCAACAAGCTAGTAACAAGCTTGTGCAAACTAGTAACAAGCATGCGCAAGCTTGTGAATACTTATTGTACTAGGTAAATAAATAACAAGCTTGTGCATGCTTATGACACTTTTGTTAAATAAGCTTGCGCAAGCTTGCTGCAATGTTCCAAATACAAGCTTGCCACAAGTTTTATAAATAAGCTTGTGGCAAGCTTGCTGCAAGCTTTAAAACAAGCTTGCAATTTTGGTTTGGGCATGACCTTAGACAGAGTGCATACCCTGGCAGTATCCACTGAAAGTAGAACACATTCTTGTCAAGTACATTAAATGCCATCCTGTGGACAGAAGTTTATTGACATGAACTCAGCTAAGAAGTTACCTGATGATATATACAAGAAAAAAAATCATACACTTTTTTTATAACCCTATCCCCAGTAGTTTATATCATATATTATTATAATGACTTTGACATTACTTTGCCACTATTTGCATTTTGTATACCATTTACCAACATATTTTACCATCTTTTATCATTTAACCTGAATGAGTTCATGTTTACTTGCCACTATTTGCATTTTGTATACCATTTACCAACAATATTTTACCAACTTTTATCATTTAACCTGAATGAGTTCATGTTTACTTTTATCTGGAAGAGCTCATCTCGATAAAGTTTTCATAATTTTTTGCCATTAGTTTTAAAATGCTTAATCAGCACTATGCAGCCTGATAAAGCATTTTCATTTGACTCATAAAACTACCTTCCTTAGAGTCAGTATCCATCTGTATATGTCTTGCAAAAAAAATAACATTAAACTTTAATCTAGAATGTTAACATTGCTACTGGGGGCAGAAAAGTGATGCCTGTTAAAACATGTTTCAGTCTCCTTCAAACAGACATACCAAATGCTTCTGCAAGATCTCTGCCTAACAAAGGTGTAGTAATAACTTTGTGTTCCTTGTAAAACCTGGATACGATTTTCCCAAAATTTGGAAAAGTAATTTGGTTGGCTGATTGAAATGAGGCAACATAAAGCATCAATGTGTTGAAAAAATGAAATATTCCTCGGTGGATTGAGAACTGACTCTTTATCTTTAACAACTGTAGAGAATAAATTTAGATAAATTTTGAAATAACAATAACCAACTTTGTAGCTTTTATTCTGCAAAGTTTTACTAAAGTGCCTTCTGTTCATAACAGGAATTAATAAAACAGTTTACCAGACTCCACATTGCCGACTCTAAAAAGACCTTCCCAATAAGGCAGTTAATATTTTGACTCATCACGAATATTTAGTAAGTTGTAATGAAATATCATGTACTGAAGTGGTAAACATGCATCTGAAAGTGTAGAAATGTATTTGAAGGCAACATTATCTTTAACTACGAAGTTTGTAAATTATACCTGGGCCTTAATGACCAATAGTTCAGTTTCAGAAACTGCAGTTCCAAACACCATACAGGTAAATTACTTCTTGCAAGATTTCTCAACTCAAAGTAATCATTTTGTTGTTCTAAAAATTTATTTGGCATTAGAAACAGTACCTCCTGCTGTTGGCAATACTCACATAGAAAGAAATTATGTTCAATAAATGTAATTATCACTTTCCTTTCCACTTTCATTTCATCTCAACTATGGCCAAGCTTCCCCCTTCACCTTTAAAGTTTTTACTTCTTGGACATTTCGACACAATAGTACAATGTAAAAGCAAACGTCTGACACTGGTGTTTTGTACTGAACAATATAGGCAAATAAAAGCATCTCAGGTACTTCATGTCAAGTTAGTCTGGTTCTCTGACTAACTCCACCAAGTCAAATATGAAAATCCAGATCTAGACCATACCTTGAGAAGCCAATACATGTATTCAGATTCGACTGAAATTACTGCATTTATATATTTTTGGTTAGTATTCGGTAAGTCCATAATAAAGGTTATTTCCATAAGCTTTATATGGTGGAGCCACATGAGAAGTCTGGATGAATGAGACTAAAGATGGTGTTGCAGGTAAGAAAAATGTTACTTTGAGATTACTTTAAATAGGAAAGGCCTTATATCTGGCATTACCTTGTTCTCACCAAATGAGATCTAACAGTCAGCTTTGGGTCACTACTGAAAAAGGTCAGGCATTGTTCCACCACAGAACGAAAATGGAGAACATGCATCATCCAGTAGGCCTGAACCTCGGGTTTGCTGAAAGACTTGGCATCTTGAATAATTAACTGGTCCAACAGGAGGGACAGTCCTTGTACATCTAATGCCTAAAATTTACATTGCAGGCTAACATCAGTCACAATATCATTTTCTAGAGTAATGCAATATAGGGATAATGATAAGATGATGTAAAGTTGTTAATTTTAGCAACTATAGCTTGTGATGCATGGCATACAATGGTATATATGATGCATGCCATACAATGGTATATATGATGCATGCCATACAATGGTATATATGATGCATGTTATACATCAGGGGTGCATGTTTTGTCCGGCCCTCAGGACAAATTAAAACAACACAGAAATCTGGCCCATGAACAGTAATTATATTAAAGAAATTCGTGTCTGTGGCCCTTGAGTTGTCTTAGAAAATGCAATCTGGCCCTTGGCCAAAAAAGGCTGTGTACCCCTGGTACATATGATGCATGGCATACAATGGTATATAACATTTCTCACAATCTTATTATCGCATCAGAAATATCATGACATACCTTGCTCTAATTATGCAAGTCTGCCTAGCATCCTATTTTTTAATGATACATTAAACTGCATTGACAACAATAATTGAGTCATATACATTACTCCTTCACTATTCTGTGTCCAAAACACTCAAAAGCCACTTATAAGGTGATAAATCTATAATTGTTTTCTTTACAATTTAGAACAAGAAAAAGTAATTAATGATTACTAATAAGATTCCATTTTGCAATGGCTAAGTCATACTGAAGGTCTCATATTCTCACATTTACATTTTAAAATGTCCACTTACCTTCTGAAATAAAAAGAGAAATGGAATAAAATATCAAGACTAAATAATCGTGTAATGACCAAAGTGATGAGAAACTGTAAAATCAAAAGGATGAAAAAACCATTATGATAACATTTCTTGGCAACTAAACTACTTTGTTCTGACTTTTGTTGAAAAACTGAATGCTCCTTTAATAATGTCATGAAATAATAAGACAGAATGATTTTCTCCGTCTGTTTACATTATACATGAAATAATACAACAGATTGATGGTCTCCATCTGTTTACATTATACATGAAATAATGTGACAGATTGATTGTCTCCATCACCTTTAATGTCATGAAATAATACGACAGATGGATTGTCTCCATCTCCTTTAATGTCATGAAATAATACGACAGCTTGTCTCCATCTCCTTTAATGTCATGAAATAATAAGACAGATTGATTTTCTCCATCTGTTTACATTATACATGAAATAATGACAGATTGATTGTCTCCATCTGTTTACATTATACATGAAATAATATGATAGATTGATTGTCTCCATCTCTTTACATTATACATGAAATAATATGACAGATTGATTGTCTCCATCTGTTTACATTATACATGAAAGATATGGGCATCACATGTAATATCGGGATTTAAGTTTAGCTTCACTGCTTGCTAAATCACATACAAATTCTGTTTATGCCTTTAGCTACTCTGGTAGTTTGCTCTGCTAAATCTTCTGACTTAACTGAAAATAATTCATGTTATAACTAAACAGTGTTTTTGTGTCAAATTTGTTATTTCCCCACTTTAAATGTAGTAGCATCTTATAGTACTTCAGCACAAACATGTATAATCTACCTGTTTTGAAAATAGTACCACAGCCATGAGTTTGATGTCTAAAGACTGCTGCGGGCTAGTGTTAATCTCTTACGCAATGTTACATGACTGGCTGGAGACCCAGAATTTGGATCAGCAAGGCAATAGATGGCACGACTAACACCTACATGTTAATAGTTAGTCTAACATCAAAAGTGAGCCCATGGGGTGAGCGAGGTGTGTTCTCATCTGTCCCCATGTTGACAGACAGCAAGAGGGACATTGTCCACTAAGTTCAATTGGATCGGTTCACAGCGATATCCAATCGAAATTGAGACAAAGGGAGTGATGACATTTTAGATCCAAATTATAATTTCAGAACTCTGACAAAAAAATTTAGTATCTGCCATGACAGCTTGATAATCAATAGGGTTACTCCAAGAATGAAGCCACTCATAATTTGGTGGTAAAAGTTAAGAGAGGGGATTGTAAGGAAAGACAAAGTATCGAAAAGGTCAGAGTATGTATCTTAATTACTAGGATCGTTTAGTATGTAGAATCACCTTTGTAGTGTTTCATTTACATGTGTATTTGTGTATTTGAGAATTGGGCTTGAGTTTTATGTAAAGAATTATGTAGAATGTAAGCTTGTGGTCAGAATTAATTTTGTGATTCACTATTAGATTACTTCAAGTAAACTAGTGCATTTATTCATGTGCTATGTTAGAATTTACACATGCTTGAATTGTGAATTTGGAAAATGGTTGAAGTGTGTAAGATAATATGGAACTATGGATATATCAGAGCATGGATATTTGAATTTTTGTGTAGTCTGTACGAGTTGTAATTTTAAAAAATGCATCTGATTGTTGTGATATTGTTTAGTATAATGGGATTAGGAATATGTACTGATGTGAAGCAATTTAATGATGTATGTATGAAAAGTAATTGATACTGTGCTTTTATTATGATGTTATTTAACCACACAGGAACATATGAGTATTTTGATGTGAACGAATGCGTGACCAAAGAAATTTAATAGCCGTTATCTGATGATAGGATGGGTGTAGTGTGAGATGAGAGGGCTAAGGAAAAATATTGTACTGTCCTTGTATTTTCACTGGAAGCTTTTTAGGGGACTCAGAACATTGGGTTCAACTGAGTCCTGAGTCTTCAAGAGTTGGAGACATAAGTGAGACGAAATGAAACAGTTGAAGTCGACAGAAGTCTAGTCGGTGGAGAGAAGGTGGAGGAGGAGGAAAAGGAGACTGGAGAAGAAAGCAGAGGAGAAGAAGGAGTTTAGAAAAGTCAAGGAGGAGGAGAAAAAGCTGGGAGAAAGTCAGGAAGGAAGAGAAGGAATTGGGAGAAATAGGAGAGAGAAGAATACCACAAATGAGTAGAATACAAGGACAGGTGCAAATCGATCTCACACTACTAATCAAGTGATGCAATAGGCTATTAAATGGTTGAGCAGAAGGAGTGTAATTGGGAATTTGAATCATTTGATTTTTGAATTGTTATTAAATTGTTATTCATTGAACTTCAAACTTTTTGTATATTTAACCATCTAACCATCAGCATTGCTGACTGGCGGCTCAGAGCTTTACATCTATTTTTCACTAATTTAACTTTGAATTGAGCCTGGGTGGGACTTCTATAATAGTTTAAATAAAATATTGGGAGCACCCCACCCCAACCATAATAACCTTCACATATAGTCAGCAATCCAGATTAAGAGATTACATATGTTGTGCTCACTTGTACATAAAACATGGGGCTGTATTCGATCACTGACCTCTCATATTTTGATATGGTTTATTCTGACCTTTAAAACTGCTGTCTTGAGTAACTTTCAAACAGTATTGGGTTCGGGGTTTGCTCTTTGTCTCAAGCAATTCAAGTAGTGAAGTTAATTTTATAGTTTAGAAATTAGGAAAATAGAAATTAGAAAAATAATCAAAACTTAAATCAAGAATATAAAGGACAAAAAGCAAGAATGAAGACTAAAAATTAAAAAGGATTTATGCATGACCATATCCATATTTTGTATAGGGTAGCAGTATACTAAGGGATTTCATAATGAGGTACCACTGGAATAAACTGATTTTAATTCAAGACCTGTGTATAAACTGACGAGCCAATAAACAAGGTATAACATAATTCTGTACTGCCTGAAACAAGAGAGCTCACAAGCAGATAAGTTGTAACTGGATTTATCAGAATTTAACATGTCACATTACATGTACCAATGTGGGTATGTGAGAAAACTTGCCAGTAGCTTCTCGTGAGTCAGTGGTTCTTCCCAGGGTTTTCCAGAGTTCTTCCTCCACCATTAATACTGGCAGCCATGCATAGCCTATCGTGTGCTGAAAAATGGCGTTAAAACCCCACAACAACAACAACATTAAATGCAGTTTGCAGCAAGCATCAATTAGTGGAAGACACTGAATAATAACCTCATTGAAGAGTTGATGATCTGGATTCTCTTGCTGTAACATCCTTAGAGTCTCACTGCATTCAGGCCACACTTGATTAATTCTCTGGAAGTAAGCCAGATGGCTGGCAATGCGTTGATAGACCTCATGGATGCTGACAAAACCAGTCAATACACATGTCGGATTGTGAGCAAAGGCAGGTTTGTCTGACTCTAAGATGACTCTATGCACAATCTGCAATCACAATGAAGAAATATGTGAAGTTATTTGGCTACTGAGGAAAATCAAAACATACATTCCTCTTCAGTATAAGATCATCTTTTATAAAAGTTATATTCAGCAATATCTGGACTATTGTAATGTAATTTGGGGTAATACTTCTATTTCAAACATAAGAACACTTTTAAGACTCCAAAAGAGGGCTAGCAGTTTAATTCTAGATCAGTGTACAGACAATTTCCAAGATGCAATGAATAATATAAAGGTTCTAACAATATATGAAAGAATATTTCTTAGAAAGGCCAAATTGATCTATAAAGTATCCAGAAAAGCCATTCCTGTCTATCTAAGCAATATCTTTCACCAAAGAGATGCTGATGGTACTCCAAATGTAAGGTCCATAAGAAGTAAAAATTACATTATACCAAGGCCAAAGAAGGAATTGTATAAAAAAAAGTTTTCAACATACTGGTCCATTGGTATGGAACAAAATTCCCAGTGACATAAGGCAGGCTCCTAGCATTTCTTCTTTTCAAAATCAGTGTCTCAAATGGATTAAATCTTTAGGCAACTGAACAGTTCTAGTACAATAAATACTGCCTGCTTTTCTGCAATTTTGCATCATTTTCACAGTTTAATTTTTCAATGTAGGATGATATTTTATATATATATATATATATATATATATATATATATATATATATATATATATATATGTGTGTGTGTGTTCACAGATGCCTGTGCATATGTTCCAGGCTTGATAATTTGATTTTTAAAATCACTTAATTATTTAGTGTCAAGCCAGATTCTTCACATCATGCTGTATATACTGTATATATTGTACATAACAGGTTGTGCAGTATTTCCATCCGAAAAACTTGTTCATATTTTCCCATACAAATGCAGTAACCTATAATTATACAACTGACCCCATGCAATTTCCTTGAACTCAACATCATACCTCTCTTTCAGCATCAGTCTGCACTGTTACAGTCATGTTGATAAAGTCCTTTGTATAAAGCTGAACTATGCTGCTTACAGGTCCTTGAAACTCACTCAAAACTCTACCCAAAGGCGTCTCTTTGAAAACCTTGACTATTCTTTCTAGATTGAATGTATTTTGATCTGAAGAAGAAGAAAAAAATCCCATAATCATGGACTAGTAATGTTTCCCATAAAGTCAGTCCCATAATCATGGACTAGTAATGTTTCCCATAAAGTCAGTCCCATAATCATGGACTAGTAATGTTTCCCATAAAGTCAGTCGTGGTAGAAATGTATCAGTATTAATAAATCTGATAAATTTTACATCTCATATAATAAAAGCTTAATAAGATTAATTAATGAATCATAAATATGTTTACAGAACTCAAATGCCCTGGTATCCAGCCTGTGGCCAGCAGTGTAGGATAAATGGACCTTAACTAACAAATGGATGTATGAAGAGAATGCCACCAGGATTTTATCTGAAGGAGAGATCTTCACCTCCCTTGTCTCACCCCACAAAAAAAATTGGGGAAGTAGAATAAAAGAGGGGGCAGATCTATATAATTCATTATTTACCAACATTTAATTATTTATCTTTCTTCCTGCTCCATTCTGTTTTGTCTCTATGAAATGAAAATCCTGACACCCCCTCTAGTTGTATAAACATTATTCTGTTTAGTGTTCCAAATGGGGTCAATCATTGTGTCCAAAGGAAGTGACATTATGCAATTGAGTATAAGTTATCTATTTTTACAAGTCTGCATAAACTTACTCGAAATTCTAAACCATAAAGCACTTTCAAACAAATATTCTATTTCTACATTTTTACATGTATTATAATTTCACCTGTATGCATACATTTATTGTAAATTTCATGGTCTTTTGGGTATCTTTAACTGCTGCTATTTTATTCAAGCACACTTTAATAAAACAAAACACAAAAGCAATAGTTGCTTACCTTTAAATTAGAAAACAACATGATTTTGGTCACTTCATTTCCATTTTATTCCATATTAAAAAGGAATTGAAGAAAATGATAAACAGACACAATAAAATTAAAGCAATATAAAATACATCATAAATAAAAACTGCAATGATAGAAGAAATGCAAATGGAACACAAAGAAAATGAACATATATGTATAGCATGTATTACTCATTACTAAATTATGAAGTAATCTACACTATTTTAAACAGAAAATGAAAATTAAACAATTGAATACTGATACCTTCTTGTATCACGTTTTCATGAGCAGTTCTACAGATGGCATCTATTTGTTCAAAGATCAGCCAGGAAAATGGCAGTTCAGCTTGGAATGAATGACCTTCACATCCTGTTGTCTTGACAACGACCTCACTCAGCTCCTTATGCGTGGCAGGAGACTGGAAGTCAGAGTACTTTAGTTGAATGGCAGATGGAGTGTTGAAAATGTCCAGCCAGAGCCGAGCAACCCATTCTCCTTGGGAAATATGTCTGGAGAGTATGTCTAGGTTTTGATTGGTGTCGATGTGGGCTATAATTCCAGCAAGTATTGGAGAGATCCTCGACTCCAGATACTGGATGCATGCACGTCTGGATAAAGTAAATGAAGCATTATTTAACTTCCAGATATTGTTCATGTGCTTAAAGCTTAATAAAGAAATTCATATCAATGCAAGTCTATTAAAATAAAATAAGCCTGAATTCAAATATCAAGCCTTTTCAATTATCTGAACTCAAAGTATGTACCTATCTTAAAGATACAAACTGCTTTTACCTCCTTATCCATTATCAGATTATCAATGGACAAATCTAATAAAAATAAGTTCACATGATCATTGTTAAAAAAAGTTTCAGATGATAAAACATTTTCAATATCATACAGTAAACATAACACATATGTTAATTTAATCACTCTGTAAAAGGGAACAGATGGGGTAGTGAATCAGAAATAACATTTAAGATAGACTAAAATAATGAAGCCACAACACTGGCAAGGAACCAGAATAATGGCTGACATAGATATGTTAACTGCAGTGTCTTAGGACTTGCCTTATTATGTTAAAGTAAGCGATATTTCAACCTGCTGAGTATTTAAAAGGACCAACCAGACATTATACAAAGTCTTTTAGTGAAAGCCCCATGCTGATAAAACCATCCATTCTGAAGGAGTAGCATTAATAAGGATTTCAAACTGGCCACTCTGTTGACCATAATGGTTGCTGGAGTGGCATGTTTTATTTAGGAACAACAGGACAAAATAAGAATTCTGGTGAAACTCCCTTGCTGATATCCCCATCTGTTTAGGATAAACAGCAATAACAATATTTTCAAGATGGCTGGCATCGATTTCATTCAGGATCAACTAGACATTGGGGTGAATGTTTGTGTAAAGTTTCATGGCGATCTTTTAAGTAGGTTAGGAATGATAAAAATATCTATGTTATAGAGAGTGACTCATCAAGTCAAGATATATTTTTCCCTGAGGACTTATTATGGAAAAGTACAAAAATCTGCATCATCCAAAAAGAGAGTAGAAATTACTATTTATTTTCATATGTCTTTAATATTATTACCTATTAGTGACACATAAATATGCGGGACATCTCTTCGTATATATTGCAATATTTTCTGCAGATTTTACATGCACTGGAAGCTTGTTCCACCAAATTGTTTCAGAGTATTGGAAGCCTGTCTTAAATTGCTCTGTTCTTGGTTTTGGTGTGTGAAGGTTTCCATGTGATGTTGAGATCAACTGATTGAAAAAGGCCTGAATAAATCCTGAAATTATTCTGGTGCAGCTCCATACAGACAAACCATTTTAGCTCTGTAATCAATACTTTTGACGAATAATCAATTGATACATCAAAATTAATGCATGCAGCCTAAGTTTATAAATCCAGTCTAGCTGAGATTTGGCAGTTTCAACATATATCTGAAGAATAACCCGTTGTAAAAGAATATATGAATTGTAATACAGAACGTGAGTTTCTGTGGGTAAACACCTTTTTATTAAATTGAGATGGACAATTTTGGATCACAGTGTTTTACACTACTGGTCAGCATGGTATTCCAGCTGCAAATTATTATCTACAGAACACCAACAAGCTTTTGAGAATGTCTGACAGGTGATTATTTATTGTAAGAGATAATTCAAGGTTCTCTAACCTATGTAGTTTTAGTTATGTCCCCAAAATTGTACAGTTTGTTTTACCTTCATTATTTACTATATTATTTTGTTGTACCCTGTCATGGATTTGTATAAATCCTTTTATTTAATAAATACATGTACTCGGGTTTTCGTTTTTTGTGTACAATGATACCTGAGGGTGATTTATGTATATTGTACAATATTTTGAAATAGTGAGTGCGGTTTACCCTATGCCGCACATGCGAAGTGCTTTGAATGGGAAAAACTTAATGCTTCCAGAGCACAGAAAATGTATGAGGGACTTTGTGTATAAACGCCTCACCGTAAGATTAAATCTTCACATTACAGAAAATTTTGTCAGTGAACAGTCTACTTTAAGGACTTGCACATCTTCAGCTGTAGAGGTATGTTAATTATTAATTTCTTGTGTACAAGTTATAACTATTGTACTACCACGTTTATGTTTGTATGTAGCTTTGGTTTACTTAGTGTAATGCAAATAATTTCTATTCTTGTTTGAGACTCAGTAATAGATTTATATTAGCAATATAAAGCTGCATTTTTAAGAAACGTTTAGTACCGTAGGATTCTTGTCGGGCACGGTTAGGTGTACTTCCAAAACTATTTGCTGTTTTATAATTACTGTGCTGATAATGTAATCTGTATAACTTACCATATATAACATCATTACATTTTATTGTATATGCCCATGTCATGGTGTTAGAAGTATTTTCAGCTGACCAGAGTTGATGTGGTGCCAGCTGCAGAGCTAACCATAGAAGCTGACCATAGCAGCTGTGAAGCTGAACCATAGCAGCCATAGAGCTGAATAAACAGTGTTACTGGTCGAGTAGCAGGTGTTCAGGCATTGCTGACCGATACTGGTGCGCACTGATTGCTTGATTGACCAACCTGGAATACTGATGGCTTGATTGGCCAGTGTGACTGGTAGCTGAGTGTGCTGGTGATGGAGTGTGTAACTCCATATATGTAATCGTTTAGCCATGGGCTAATTTTGGGGGTTTGTAAAACCCAGTGTTTCTAGGACTGTAAAGATAATTTGTATATCTGTCCCTTTTGTTACATAATTTTACTATCTGATTGAATACATTTTACTATATTAGCAAAATACTTATTTGTAACATTTTGTTTTACTATTTGAGTAAAACACATCAATCTTTTCATTGTGAATCATTCACCCCTTGTCCTTGTACTGTGTAAGGTCATTTATTTGTATTTTCATTAAGTCCATGCGTTTGATGTTAATTGATCCAATATTTGGATCATATACATGCACATATTAATCATAATTAACTGCTCATTCAAGTCATTCATTATTAAACATTGTATTTGTATCACCGTCAAAAGTGTTCTGTTGTAAATCCAAAATCCCACCCGGTTATCTTGCTACAAATGGTGTCAAAGTGGGATCATTTCAGATATAGCAGAGCACTGAAATTATTGTTTCATTATTCTTGTATGACATTTTGTGTGTTTCAGATGCTCTTGACAAGACAGCCAGGTTAAGTAGACATATAACATTATTTTTTTTACACATGTCATCTTTTTGCTGCCTTTCAAGAACGAAAATACGGTTTGTTGAAATTATAGTAACTATGCATTTTCTGCATAATACTGCACTTTCAGTTGGTCATATCAGACTTTTTAAATGTCATCAATGAAAGAACTTGTAGAACTGGAGAAACAGTTTGGCTACAAGGGGGAGTCCCTTAGAGATATTGTTCGTGAAGAACAGGCTAGGGAAAGGGATCAAAGGTTAAAAGAGAGGGAAATAGAAAGGGAGAAATTAGTGATAGAAATGGAAGCCAAGAAGGAGTTGATAGAATTTGAAAAACAGGCCTAAAGGGAAAGGATAGAATGGGAAAGGGAAGCAGAGAGGGAGAAGACAGAATTAGAGAAGGGGAAGACAGAGTTAGAAAAACAAGCAGAGAGGGAAAAGATAGAACTGCTAAAAGAAGTAGAGGATTAAAGGGAAAAACAAGTGAGGTTAGAAGCTTTGGAGATAGAATATATAAATAGGGAGAGGGAGTATCAAAGAAATTCTGAGCTATTGCAAACTAAAAGGGAGGGGGAACATGATTTTTAAACTGAGAGTGCCACAATTTGAGGACAACAAAGATAACATGGATAGTTATCTAAACAGGTTTGAAAGGTATGCCACGGTACAAAAATGGAAAAAAGATGATTGGCCGCTTCATCTTAGCGTGTTGTTGAAGGGTAAAGCATTAAACATGTATTCGTGTTTGTCAACAGCCAATTCACTGAATTACCTCATGCTGAAAGATGCACTTCTGAAGAAATATGAGCTAACCAAGCAAGGGTTTTGCAAGAAGTTTAAGTATAGCAAACCCGAGAGAGGCGAGACGTTCACCCAGTTCATCAGTAAGACGTGCAATTACTTGCAGCGATGGGTAGAATGTGGTAAAGTCCTTAAGACATCTGAGGGTCTTATCAACTTGTGGCAAGGAGTTATATTTGTTCTTGAGGGAAAAGTCCTTCACGAATATATATGACATGGCCACACAGGCGAATTTATTCACTGAAGGTCGGGGTCGTTCTCAGAACGTTATCTCATGAGACAGCAAAGATGGAAATCAGGTCAAGGACCAAAAACCCAGGGAACCTGAAAAACCTGGTATGGATAACCAGGGAAGGCATAAGGACAAGCAATGTTTCACTTGAAAAGAGTAGGGAAATATCTCCCCCAATTGTCCCAAGCGGAAGGGACCAGTCCAGAGAGTTGCAGCGGTCACTCAAGGCAGAGAGCTGGTAGATGGAAAACTCGATGTTTCCCAGCAGAATAAGTGGGAAGAAGCGTATGAGCCAGTGGTGCATGCAGAGATCAGTTGCGATGCTATCCAATCAATTGGCATCTTATTTTCCCCAAGGCAAGGATATGGCAAATGGCACTGTCAATGGACAAGAAGTGACCATTCACTAATGCAGTGAGAAATCAGGTCTTATATGAGAGGTGAACCATTAAGGTTCTTGAGAGCAGTTCAAATGTTGTCTTGATCAGCCAGGTTAGTATGCAAGATAGATTCGACTTTGGGAAAGAATCCAGTGTCACTGTATGTGTATAATTAAAAATGGACAATATATCCGATAGGTCCATGCTTTGTCTGATATCTTCTCTTCCATGATAATGAGTATTTTCTTGTGCTAGCTTGGATACTGAGGCACTAAGCTAGGCATTGTATGCAGAAGTGCACTGTGCAAACTGTGAATCCAGACAAAGAGATAGTTCATCTGGTGGCTAATACTGTATGATAAATTGTGGTCATGGCTGATTGCAATCAGAGATATATGGTAAAGACCAGTCATGATGGAGCATGGCCGTCATGGTTGCATGGCATCCAGATCTTGATGTTGGGACAGGGTACATGATATTGGTCCATGCATCATGATTTAGAAACTTCTGAGTGTTCATGCTGAGCTACACACTGTGATAATTACCTGTAAAAGGACACAAGTGGCCTAGAGTATACTTATAAAGTGGATGCTAAATATACATTCCAATAAAATGTACCTGCATGAAAGACCAACTGACTGCCTATACAGGTAAAATCAATGATACATCACTTACAGTAAGTATGAAGTGGGCGCTATGGCTAAACAATGCATAGAAAACTTACCTGAATGTATGCAACTGTGATGGAAACTATACAGTAATATAAAGACATTTTCTACAGTACACACCATGTACTTTGTAAAACTGAACTAAATCTTCATTATTGATGCTTATGAATTGGATGCAACAATATCAACTGTAAGACAATATCACATGTAGGAGAGGCCAAATGATGGCTAATACAGGTAAAATAAATACGGCATCATGTATATAACTACAAAATAAATGCAGCAAAAGTAATGTGAGAGGACACCATTTCAATCCTTGCAGGTATGTATCAAGGGTGCTTAAGTGTATGGGGACGGCAAAGTAATCACGCTGGAAAGTCAGCTACTTTGTTGCTCATGAAAGAATGAACAGAAATTTTTGAAGAGAACACTCCCTGAACTTTCTTTATGGTAAGAAAACTTCCAAAATGCTTGTATATGGATTGCAAGGCTTCTCTGTCTGTACTTCAGCATGAACTGAAGTAGTAACCTAAAATTTCACACAATTTGTTGCCAATCCCTGTATCAAAGGGAGATCACTCTAACTGCCAACAAGGTGGGTAGTGAACGTTTAGCTTTTGCCTAAAATATTTTAACTCAGGAAGGCTAGATATGCAAGTAGTAATAATTCTCCTATGGTATTAAGATTGGGTAATGTAGCTGAAGAATAAATCATTTAATATTTCAACAGCATAATGCAGAGATGTTACCGTCGTAATCATTTCGCCCGAGTCTGGGTGGGGTGGAAGAAACAAATGTTCTTGGATGGGTTCAGCTCTTTCAGTTGCGTCTACACTTAGTAATTTTGGGCTAATGAACAGAGAGATAACAACAGACAACAAACCTTCCCATAAGCTCTTCTGGTCTACAACCAGTAGAACTAAAACTCAGCCAAAAAAGTCAATTTGCTAAGCAAGTTATCCAATGCCCTAAACAGAAAGAAAATTAGTACTATGCCATTTACTGTCTTTCCCTCATTTTCAAATGAACTCCTGCATGGGATATCAAATCTCCCACATTTCAATGCCTACTACCAATGATGTCACATCCTAGTAACTGAAATATTTTTGTTAACTTCTGGAATAAAAGAATCAGAAGTGAAAATTTTGTTTAAAATATTTTTCTTAAATGAAATCTACAATATCATATAACTAAAACTGTGAAGAAATTGCTAATGTTAAAAAAATATTGACAAAATAATCATAATCAAATTTTACCTGAAAGTTCCTGCTTTGTTGATATTTTCTGGCTTAGATGCTTCATTTTGGAGCCAGTCTGATGGGTTGAGACCACTTTTATCCTCCTTTTCTTTCAACAGAGTGACTATATGACTGCAGACTCCTTGGAAAAAGCTGGGTAAAACTGCAAATGACATATCCATGTACCATGTTTTAAACAAGAAATTTCAAGGAACTATATATCATATATCTGCTCCACTGTTTCTGATTTGATCCAAGTCTGTTTTCAATTTCAAATGTCTTTGCATAAATGATAGTTTAACCCTTTTCAGAATTTTGCATATAAGGACATACATAAAATTTAACACAAAACTTACTGTATATACCTGCTTTTAAGCTGATCTGACTGTTAAGTCAATCCCCACTTTTTTAGGGCTATAAAAATCCAATATCTCTTTGACTCTACTATAAGGTGGGGTCTATCTTGCATGTGAGATCCATTTGAAGGGAGTGACCTGTCATCAGTGAGAGTTACACTGCAAAAATAAACAAGCCCAACTAGATGGATGAATGGATGGATGGATAAACAGACAAGCAGATAAATAATGACAGAACCTAAAACACAATTATATTATTGAGTTAAACATGTCACAAATCGATTGACAGCTTAAAAATTTGTCCTGAAAATCCATTAAAAGCCAGTTTGCTTTACATTTGAAATCCATTTATATGATAAATCCATAAATTCAATCATAGGACACATGCCAATATCAAAATAATTCAGAATGATCCGATTCACAACATTTTACAAATAAGCAATGAAAGTTTAAGTTCACATCGTTTTTTTATTCACAGTACCCTATAAGTGTCATTGTCTAATGGCATCTGGTTCAAAGTCCAAGAATTCATCCTCACCATCTCGTAAAGTTCTGAAATCATTCATCATCTTTAGTAAATATCACTTGACTCCATTTCCTTTTGTACAGAATGAGCATGGACCCTGTAACACTTTGATCAGACAGTATGTGAAATCTATGAAAGGATGCAACTGAATATGTGTCAATTGTGAGCAAGATCACAAGGAGTTCAAAAACCACCCTCTCTTACTTGGCGCTGATCAGATATCAAACTTGCAGCTCAATCAAAGGATCATCACATGGGAAAATAAAGAAGGTGCTGCCTTTACAAGTTAAAAGGGATTCAGGTCAAACATTCACTTAAATATGTAGAACTCTACTTGGCACTGAACAAATACATATACCAAATTTGTAGCTTGATCAAACGGATTGTCAATTTGAAAACAAATGAGTGCTGCCTCTACAAGCCATGGTGTATTGGGACATGTACACTGGCAGAAAACTTGGGAAATATCAAATATTAAAACCAGATTCTTGTTTAGTCAAAAATTGCCAGTTCCTGAACCAGTGCTTTTGTCCATATTTCGACACCCCAACATTGGACCTCGAAGATTATCAATCCAAATGACAAACAAATAGATCAGCCTCTCCCAAAAATGTAGGGTGAGTTTCAGATTAGGAGAAAGAAAGTATGTGGAGGGGGACATATTGCCAAAAAGCAACAAAAATAAAAAGAAATGAAAAAAAAACAACAACAAAAAAACAAAACCGGAAGGCTGATTTTCACTCATCCACTCATGTGCATTCAAAACAGCCAATTGGAAACAATATCTTTTATGTATCTGAGTAATCTGGCTATATGAATGTCTTTCTAAATCAGATATACATGTACTTGGATTCAAATAAGAAAAGGACATTACCTCCTACCCCCATTTATTTCATCTAGGTTCATCTGATGCTATGGACTCTAGATAGACTGGATGCAAAAAGAGTTGTTTATGACATCTGTTTTGTATTTTAATAAATAAGACTTGTTTATGACATCTGTTTTGTATTTTAATAAATAAGACTTGTTTATGACATCTGTTTTGTATTTTAATAAATAAGACTTGTTTATGACATCTGTTTTGTATTTTAATAAATAAGACTTGTTTATGACATCTGTTTTGTATTTTAATAAATAAGACTTGTTTATGACATCTGTTTTGTATTTTAATAAATAAGACTTGTTTATGACATCTGTTTTGTATTTTAATAAATAAGACTTGTTTATGACATCTGTCTTTTTTTAATATTGTGAAAGGAATTGCTAATGTAATCAGAAGAACCACAATAAATAAATTCCCTTGCAATTTACATCCTGCCATATACTGTCTGTGCAGCCTTTCCACTGCAGAAAACCAGCATTAACTCTATAATTGTGTAACAGTGAAAAACTTCACTCATCAGCATTCCATAGTCTTTTTAATTTGACATGGGGTCTAAGATCTTTAACCTAACAGTGAATATTTTATGAAGTTTTAAATAGTCATTTCACTAGTATTTTAATGACAATTAAAGACAGGTTTGTTTTTCCCATACTTTTATATGTAAGGACAATTCGTGGCGAGGTCCTTTGTCCCATACTTTTCTATGTAATGACAATTAGTGGGAAGGTCCTTTGTCCCATACTTTTCTATGTAATGACAATTAGTGACAAGGTCCTTTGTCCCATACTTTTCTATGTAATGACAATTAGTGGGAAGGTCCTTTGTCCCATACTTTTCTATGTAATGACAATTAGTGGGAAGGTCCTTTGTCCCATACTTTTCTATGTAATGACAATTAGTGACAAGGTCCTTTGTCCCATACTTTTCTATGTAATGACAATTAGTGACAAGGTCCTTTGTCCCATACTTTTCTATGTAATGACAATTAGTGACAAGGTCCTTTGTCCCATACTTTTCTATGTAATGACAATTAGTGACAAGGTCCTTTGTCCCATACTTTTCTATGTAATGACAATTAATGACAAGGTCCTTTGTCCCATACTTTTCTATATAATGACAATTAGTGAAAAGGTCCATTCTCCCATACTTTTCTATGTAATGACAATTTGTGACAGGGTTGTTCTCCCCATACTTTTCTAGGTAATGACAATTTGTGACAGGATTGTTTTTCTTGTACTTTTCTATGTAATGATAAATTGTGACAGGGTTGTTTTTCCCATACTTTTCTATCTAATGACAATTTGTGACAGGGTTGTTTTTCCCATATTTTTCTATGTACACATGTAATGATAATTTGTGACAAGGTTGTTTTTCCCATACTTTTCTATGTAATGACAATTTGTGACAGGGTTGTTTTTCCCATATTTTTCTATGTACACATGTAATGATAATTTGTGACAAGGTTGTTTTTCCCACACTTTTCTATGCAATGACAATTTGTGACAGGGTTATTTTTCCCATACTTTTCTATGTAATGACAATTTGTGACAGGGTTGTTTTTCCCATCCTTTTCTATGTAATGACAATTTCTGACAGGGTTGTTTTTCCCATATTTTTCAATGTACACATGTAATGATAATTTGTGACAACGTTGTTTTTCCCATAATTTTCTATGTAATGACAATTTGTGACAGGGTTGTTTTTCCCATACTTTTCTATGTAATGACAGTTTGTGACAGGGTTGTTTTTCCCATACTTTTCTATCTAATGACAATTTGTGACAGGGTTGTTTTTCCCATACTTTTCTATGTAATAATTATTTGTGACAGGGTTGTTTTTCCCATATTTTTCTATGTACACATGTAATGATAATTTGTGACAAGGTTGTTTTTCCCATACTTTTCTATGTAATCACAATTTGTGACAGGGTTGTTTTTCCCATATTTTTCTATGTACACATGTAATGATAATCTGTGACAAGGTTGTTTTTCCCACACTTTTCTATGCAATGACAATTTGTGATAGGGTTGTTTTTCCCATACTTTTCTATGTACACATGTAATGATAATTTGTGACAAGGTTGTTTTTCCCACACTTTTCTATGCAATGACAGCTTGTGACAGGGTTGTTTTCCCATCCTTTTCTATGTAATGACAATTTCTGACAGGGTTGTTTTTCCCATATTTTTCAATGTACACATGTAATGATAATCTGTGACAAAGTTGTTTTTCCCATAATTTTCTATGTAATGACAATTTGTGACAGGGTTGTTTTCCCCATACTTTTCTATGTAATGACAGTTTGTGACAGGGTTGTTTTTCCCATACTTTTCTATGTAATGACAATTTGTGACAGGATTGTTTTTCCCATACTTTTCTATGTAATGACAGTTTGTGACAGGGTTGTTTTTCCCATACTTTTCTATGTAATGACAATTTGTGACAGGATTGTTTTTCCCATACTTTTCCATGTAATGACAATTTGTGACAGGGTTGTTTTTCCCATACTTTTCTATGTAATGACAATTTGTGACAGGATTGTTTTTCTCATACTTTTCTATGTAATGACAATTTGTGAAAGAATTGTTTTCCCCATACTTTTCTATGTAATGACAATTTGTGACAGAGTTGTTTTTCTCATACTTTTCTATGCAATGACAATTTGTGACAGGGTTGTTTTTCCCATACTTTTCTATGTAATGACAATTTGTGACAGGGATGTTTTTCCCATACTTTTCTATGTAATGACAATTTGTGACAGGGTTGTTTTTTTCCCATACTTTTCTATGTAATGACAATTTGTGACAGGATTGTTTTTCCCATACTTTTCTATGTAATGACAATTTGTGACAGGGTTGTTTTTTCCCACACTTTTCTATGTAATGACAATTTGTGACAGGGTTGTTTTTTCCCATACTTTTCTATGTAATGACAATTTGTGACAGGATTGTTTTTCCCATACTTTTCGATGCAATGACAATTTGTTGGGATAGATATTCAGCTAGCACAAGAAAATGCTCACCATCATAAGATTTTTGCAACTTTAGACTTCTTGGACCCTTTGCCATATAAAAATATTAACTTACCCCAAAAAGTCAAATACTCTTAACATTTCACACATGATAATAATTGTAAAGAAGAAAACTGTAATGCCCCTTGATTGTCACTAATGAACAGGTTTTTATTTACCTAAGAATCTCTTATTTCTTCCAACTCAATGACCAGTTTAAGACAACAGTCAGACACCAATGAGTATGTTGTACAAATTATTGAAACTTCTAATGCAATAAGCATAGAGTGAGCTAGATTTTTTATTTAGCTGAAATTTCCAAGATACCCTACTGGAATGCACCACTGGGAAAGGATTTTTTAAAAAAACGAAAAGTTGACAGAGTTTCCACAATGTGCTGATTTTTCCATAGCAAAATTCAAATTTTCTCTAACCATACATTGTATGTCAAATGCAGACCCAAACACTGTCCACTGTTAAACAGCGTTCTAATCCCAAAGCCCATAACATGGTCATGTTAATAAAACACAAGAATATTATTAAGAAAAGGAGATACCTTTGTTGATAGTGCAAAATATGCTGTAGACTTAAACCTGAAACAATAGCCAGTTATACTTAACACTCATGGAAAACTATCACAAAATTAGGACAGTTGATATAGTTAATTGTCACAGGGGTGATTAAATAACAAAGGAAGACAGAAGTAACAACAACTGAACATATTGTTTAAGTGAGTAACACTAGCCACGGTGATTTTGTTTTGTAGGTCCTTTCAGCACTGCTATGGGAAAGTCCATGTGATGCATTTGCATGGGTAAAGTACATGAAGTGGAACAACCCATTTCTTTCGAAGATAGGTAAACCAAAGAGATGCGTGTTGAAAAAACAGAGTTTATTACGAACTGTTTCCTTTAATGAGTAGGTCAAAGCCATCTTTATTGATGATTATTGACTTAACTTTTTTTAATCCCATCTACTAGAATGTTTTGTTTTCATTGAACATTTTGGTTGCCATTTTTTTATTCAACTTGCAAAAGGGAATTGGGACAAAATGGTCATGTCTGTTTCAATATTGCCAATTTACCCCCACAGGGATTTGTTATGTCATGTATAACATATCATAACATGAAAAATGGCAAAACCCCCAAGACAAGAACAATAAAACAAGTTAAACTACTGGTATTGCTCAGATGATAAGAAGGGTGGGGGTGGGGATGGATGGGCGGTATATCTGTAGCATGGAATCCACCCTATATACAAGTTTGGATCAAATGTGAACTTACTGAAGTAAATAAACTCACCTTTGTTCAAAGAAGACAGTAGACATAAACTGGTCTCCCCACCTGACAGAATTTGATCCAACTGCAGCATATTTACGCAGTGAATATGTGATGCAAATCTGACTCAAAATGAGTGATGTGATGCAAATCTGACTCAAAATTAGATTTTGTTTATGTCTTCTGTACAATCTAATGTTCTCTCTCATCTGGGGAATTCCCATCATTTTTCAAAACTTCCATTGTAAAGCCTCTGCTGAAGAAACCAACACTCGACCATAACAATTTAAAGAACTACCGCCCAGTATCTAATCTCCCATTCATATCAAAAATCTTAGAAAAGGTTGTTCTATTCCAGCTTGTATCTCATCTGAATTCAAACAGTCTTTTTAGCAATGTCAATCTGCATATCGCCCTTGCCACAGTACTGAAACTACTCTTCTAAAAGTAGTTAATGACATTCTCTCTGATTTGGATAGTGGAAAGATTACAGTCCTCACCCTCCTTGATTTGTCTGCAGCATCTGATACAATAGACCATGATATATTCCTTCACCGTCTCCAGCATGTATTTGACATTCATGATACAGCCTTACTCTGGTTCAAGTGCTACTTGGTGACAACAGTACACAAATAGTGTCTGCAAATGGAATACACTGCAGCCCATTTAATCTATGTTGTGGTGTTTCACAGGGGTCTGATCTTGGACCTGTTCTCTTCATTCTGTACACTCAACCACTCTCAAGTGTCATAAATCATCATCTAGTGTCTGACCAATTGTATGCTTATGACAGCCAAAAAAGGTTGATGCTACCACCCAAGGTGTAGAGAGGTGCATTTCTGATGTGAAATCACGAATGACATGTAACAAGCTGCAGATGAATCTTGATAAAAACTGAGGCCATTCTGATCACAACACAAAGACTTTCTCAGTCACATCCTTTACCTCAAAAAATAAATATCAGCAACACCAACATTAAATTCACAATCAGTATGAAACCTAGGTGTTACTCTGGACAGTACTCTCACATTGCACCAACATGTTATGAACATATGCAAGGCTGCATATCTTGAGCTGAGATGCATCAGCTCAATTTGCAAATATGTTTCAGTTGATGCCACTAAAACACTTGTGTGTTCATTAGTAATTTCAAGACTGGATTATTGTAACTCAATTCTGACTGGTTCATCTCAATATCTACTCCAGAAACTTCAAAAAGTTTAAAACACAGCATAGAGTACAACAATCAGAGCACACCTTCCCGCTGCTCTGTACCGTATACTGGCTATCCATTCAATCCAGAATCAAACACAAAATTTGTTCTCTGTGCTATGTTTCACTGATGGACTCCAGTCCAACATACCAATCTGACCTCACCCATGTGTACACACCACCAAGATACTTACCTCCTCTTCTGACAATTGTATACTCATTATTCCCACTATGAAAACAAAGTCATATGGACAGTGTTCTTTTGCATACCAGGGCCCAGCAACGCGGAATGAATTGCCCACTGAACTTAGACACAAAGACACAGTGATCCCATTCAAGAGTGCTCTTAAAACTCACTTATTTTGACTGCAAGAACAAACTTAAAGACCTAATAATGTTTACTACCTTAAATATTTTAAACATGTTTTTTTTGTTTTCTAATTTCATAGTGTTTGTTTTTTGTAATCATATCATTATATGTTTTTTTATGTTGTAGGTGTTGTCTAATGTTGTAAATCACTTAGAGCTTCTAAAGATTAGGTGCTATACAAAGTCTTCATTATTATTATCATTATTATTAAATCAAATACAGCAAATATCCAGTCACAAATATTTTACAGTAAATATGTTTATTTCTGCATCCAGTAATCTTCTTTTCACAAAAATATTGCAACTATATAATGTTTTCTTGTGATGTGGAATTTCAACATAAACACTGTCTTTGTGTTGTGCTGGCCAACTCAGACCAGTACTGTGTACTGTATCAAACAATGTGACACCACACGCATCGGACATTTTGTGTTGACAAATAAATGTTTTGTCTTTTGTAAAATGTTCTGTGGATGCTTATTCTTTGCGTTATAGTTATCAAAAATGTATAAATATACTTTTACTATTTCAACTTTGTTTGGGACTATTTTTTTATGCACAACAAATGAAAGGTACAGCATTGTGTCAGAATGAACAAAATTATTTGTTCTTCTTTCTATCTAAACAATTTCTACTGAAATAAAACTATGTGATAAAAAGAATCTCAAATGGGTAACGATTTAATATTGAATTTATGACTCTCGCTAAAATAATGTTCAGCTTTTCCTCTCCAAGGCTCACAAAAGCTGGACTTTATTCAACTCATTTCATAAATTCAATATTAAATTGCTACCCATTTGAGATCCTATATATGTTAAATGTAAAACACGACTATTTCAGTAGCTGGAATATAGTGTGGAGGTGCTATTCATTTTTTAAGGCTGTTATAGTGTTATGTACATCTATATTATTTTGTAAATCTTGGTTCATCACTTTATCTATATTATGTCAAGTTTTTATTCATGACTATACATTGTAATGGTCATCTGTGGTCAAGATATTAGATGGCTAATTGTTTGTATTCGAGTATAATATGCTGTTTTAAGATATTAAGAGTGTACATTAAATAAGATCTATAAACATATATCAGGTTTCTAATAATCTGTTGAAAACATCGTGTTAATTTATCATTGGCAAAGGTCAGATGGGTTCTTCGAAGAATTAAAAATTATATTTTCAACTATTTTAATGTGCATTCACAAAGAAATACTAAGTACATAAAATACATTTGCTCAAAATTATGGGCGTCTTTTATTTAACCTTTTTATTCAGATTAACTGATGAGGGGTGTAAAAATGCTGTCAAATTTACAGGTGTAAACCCAACATGCCTGCATTTATATGGATTATAATGTTAATAACTGTGTAATGTTATAAAGTAATTATAGAATAATTTTGAAGTCCTCTTTGGCTGATTAAGTACATACCTATGTTCCTAATAAATAATACAACGATACTGTCGTGAATATGGACTTTATTGAGAAAGTGCATCTTAATCCTAAAAATAAATGACTAATCAGTCAAAATATTCAAATTAAAGGGATATAAAATAAGCAGATTCTTTCCAAAATGTTTAAGTTCAAAGACAGTTTCATCATGTAAACCTATTTACATATGAAATATGCAGGAATCTAGCACCGTATATCTAGTAGGCTTTTAAAAGTTACAAAAAATACCAGTACCACACACCCAGCTGAAATACAAAAATACCAAGAGCAAACTGTAGTAAAAAGGCAGCCAAGGACAACCAGCCAGTAATTATTTGACCCAACCACTAATTAGATTGTTCATTGTGAGAGTTTTTATCATCAAGCATAGTGTAATATGTTTTCGAAGTTTCTAAGAATATTTGACTTTGAATTAATAACAATAATGAAGTCCTTCAAATCCAGAGAGGTCAGGTTCTGAGCAATCATCTGTGGGTATGGAGATGGTGCTGCAGTCTGAGTCTTGACATAATTGGTGACAGATGGGACAATGGAATGGAAGTCTGTTGTAGTTACAGGGACAAACAATGACCTGTGGCAATGCTCCTGGGTTGCCTCCATCTGGATCTGGCATTCATTTGCACAGTTAATTCATGCTCTGCACCAACTTCACCTTTCAGGGTGTCTTTGTAGCACTTGCAAGGTTGGCCTTGGTTTCTTTGGCCAAGTACCGCTCTGGTGGTCTAGTGGTTAGAGCGTCCGCCTTGGATGCAGGGAGTCATGGGTTTGATCCCTGGCCGAGTCATACCAAAGACTTACAAAAATGGTACTAACAGCTGCCTCGCTTGGCGCTCAGCATTAAGAGGTTAGTGTTAGGACTGGTCGGCCCGGTGTCAGGATCATGTGACTGGGTGGGACATCATGCCACATGTCTGTGGCATGATGCCCCAGTGCTAGACATCACTAAAAACTGCCACACTGCAGACATCGTAGCGATATGACTGAAAATTTTTTAAAGCTACGTTAAAAATCCAAATCACACCCACACACACACACACACACTCTTTGTGCCAGCTCCCTAGGGAAGATCTGTTTCAAAAAACTGATGCCATCCATTCTGATGACAAGGCTTGGGCCTTGATCAGTATTGCCTCTAGCTGTTGTCTTAGCTTTATCCATGATTTTGAGGCTGGTAACCTCATCTTGAGATCTGATCCCAAGGATGGAATGGAGAGCCTGCATATGTAATCTCTCTTGCTGCTTGATGTGTCTGCAGTATACAGTTCAGGTCTCACACCCATAAAGTAGGGAGGTGAAGACCAGTGTTATACACCTTCAACTTGGTGGATAGGGTAATTACTTTGAATTAAGTAAAGTATACAATGGTCTACTGGAATTATTCAAAATATTTCACTAAAGCAAATTGATATTATACATTTCCTTGTTTGCATGTCCATGTCAAACCTTAATTGACTTCATTACACAATATCCTGACCTTTGACAAAAATTTCATATTTCCCAAACATATAAATTTCCCTAATTTTCATGAAGACTGACAGTTCATTGAATTTTACAAGAACTTTGGAAAGCCTGGTTGCATAAAAAATGAAGCAGGTCACAGTGAGCTAGTCTTAGTGCACACAAACCTATTACAAAATGCACACACACTGCACTGTTGGTGGCATTAGAAAAAGTTTGTGTGCAACTGAAGCCTGTTTTCTATGTTAAACCATAAAAAGCAGGTTATAATGACCCAGTTTTGTGCAGGGCACACAACAATATCAAGGTGCACATTCAGCACAACATTATTTCCAATAGGTGAAAGGATATTGGAAATAGAGTCTGGACACAAATATTTAAGCAATATGGAATATACCTTGAAAAGTATGTCACAGTGGCCCAGTTACAGCATAAGACACACCTTCATCCAACAGAGCAATAACACTGCAAGTATGATATTAACAATCTTACTAACATTAGCATTTACCCTGTCGGCAGAAAGCATAGAAGGATGTACAGGTGGACAAACGGCACAGACAGGAGAATGGATGCTGAGACTAAATGACAAAGTGAATCCTACATACTGCATGCTACTTGAAATGGAGGTATAATGAAGATGAAAATTAACCAATCAATATATGTACTCATGCATAAATTAGTGGGATGACAATGGCTCAACAGTAATTCTTCATAAATATCAGATATTAGATTTTGTGTGCAACTAACCTTCGGTAGATGTTTCATTCAATAACTTCAGCACCAAAGTAATTCTTTTTGTTGATCTCTCAGTGGCTTCCTTTCTATCTTTGACCATGGCCAGGGCAGAATGGACACAGGACAGAATCAGACTGTAAGCATTTGGTCTGCAGCTGGCAACAGATTGAGAACTAGACTGTCTTTTGAGTGGATCACGATGTAGACCAATATCATGATGCTGGCGACCCTGACCAAATTCAAAGTCACTTGAAGGCTTACTATATGGCTGATGATCTTGGTCCAGCATGTGTTGGAGATTCCCATTTCCCCTCTTCCATGCCATATCTTCCATTTGTCTACAACAATCACACAACAAATTAAACAAAAAATCAATGCAGACTTCCTACTCAGTGTTCCACTCCCTCAATTACTTGCTTCCTAGTACCAATACCACCTTCTAGACCCTACACCTAAAGGTTCTGAGTATGAAATCAATTCAGATTAATATTCATCAAGTGAACTGTGAATAACACATTATATGCCTGCCAAATGTTTAATAGCCCCCTTTGTAAACTCTAATAGAAATTGTCAATGTATGCAGTCTTGAACTAAGCTTACTATGCAGAAGCCACTATTTCTACTTTGACTTACTAAACTGTAACATCTGACCTTTACACACCAGGATCTATAGTTTCTTTCTAGTTATTACTATATGTGCTAACCCCCTGAGGGTTTAGTCAAGTAACTTAATCTAAACCCAAACCTTGTTTTGCAAAACCTATTTTTCTTTGACCGACAGTGATCCTGGCTGTTTAGCCTCTTGCACATCTTAAAGAAAAAGCTGTGCATATATTCTTGTCAAGGTTTGTTGTCTAAAATTAAGTTATATGTACAAAAATTTCTTCTTTCAGTCATGATCACCTTGTCTTTTGGCCTTTTTGACTCCCAAATCAATTGCTTCTTTCTTACCCAACATGCAAGTCACAGACAACTTTGGTGAAGATACATGACTGAGAAACAAAATTTTCTCTTTTTACTCACAACAACCTTGACCTTTGACCTTCTGGCCAACAATGGCTTCTTCCTTTTCCCACAAAATCTGCTCCAGGTCTGTAAAGTAGAACTAATGTTATTGTGCAGAAACCACTTTTGTTATTTCAGTCACGCTAGTCATCATTGACCTTTGATCCCAAAACTGATAGGCTTCTTCCTTTGAACAATGCAAGCTATTTACAAAGTTTGGAAAAACAAGATAGGGAACAGACTGATGGATATACATATGTGTTGTGATGTGATGTGATTTGGATTTTTAACGTAGCTTTAACAATTTTTCAGTCATATCATTAAGATATCTGCAATGTGGCAGTTTATAGTGATGTCTAGCATTGGGGCATCTTGCCGCAAACATATAACATGATGTAGACATACATATAGATGGGCAGATGGCTGAACATCATAATATAATACATACCACATTATGTTGGTAAATATAATTTGAGCTGGGAAGATAAACCATTAAATGGCATAAATCATTTATTCTACTAAATGTAAGCCATCTACAAAGTTTGGTACCTGTAGATGGTAGAGAACTCTAGTTATTGATGGATGGATAGGCAAATGGACAAAATCTAGTGATGGTAATAAATTTGTCTGCATCACAGTAATTCTAAACAAACATAATATGCGTCATAGTATGCTGCAATTAATAATATCACAGACCAAAATTTTAATGTTCTGGGGCAGGGGCCTGACCTTTTTTTATTAAACAAAAATGGTCTTTCAATAGCTGGAAAAATATCTCCCTCTGATTTATAGCAAAATAACACCATATTATACCCATTATACTGTTTGAAATTTGAAGAAAATTTGAGACAAATGAAAACAAAACATAGCTACCCTCCCTTAAATGGTCAGTACCTTATAACAGATGGATTTGCTAAGTGTATGTTAATTATTGTATGAATCATCATCTAAACATTGTACCTAATGTGTGATGACTAAGCTGTGCTGAATTTAGATTATTGATGATAAAAATAGAATTGTTCACAATGATACCTACAATTTACTAGTTACAATATTTACATAATTAGAAAGGAAACTCTGAGTGGGATGCCAACACCTGGGCAAGGTATTATGTGAGAGATACTTACTCAACAAACAAGACTTGAGAAATAATGTCAACTTAAATATTGCTGCATTCCTGAGAATTTTAGGATAATTTGCAGTCTTACAAAGGAATACATGTACTTAAAACATTAACATATGCTAATAAATAACTACAAAATGACATTTTAGAAACAAAAATCTGAAATGTTTCCAAAAGTTTGATTTGGCTTGAATATCTTTCACAACATCCGATTTTGCCACTAAGTGGGCATACATGTGATTAAAGGACTAACAGTTTATTATTGTTGGTGACTGTGACCTGGATCTTTAAGTTTTCTTGCCAATCATCTTATTCCTATATCCTTCCAATAACAGCAAGTCATACATGAATTTTTTGTCAATACACCACTCCCTCAATAACTCGCGCCCTGATAACTCGCAAACCCACTTATTTTGCAGGGTCAGGCATGGCTTCCATTTTTTAAAACCAGAAATACCCTAAAAACTGATCCCTATTTGTTGAACTTGAAGAAGATCGTGATCAAAATTGGTAACAGACACTTTGATATATCGCTTGTTTTATGGTTGAAAACAGTAGGACCTGGAAATTTTAATCAACACTTTGAAATATCAAATTAAAAAATAGGTCATACAATTTTTTACATTTTCTTTCCAAGCAACATTCCTAGTACACTGCAATTAATGATATGTAAGGAAATCTTGATCAATGAACATGTCACTTATGCCGTTTGGAAGCAGTAATTTAATTAAAAAAATACAAATTAAATTATTTTTTACCAATTGAAATTTGTGTTCTGGTTCTATCTTTTAGTTCCTTTTAAGTGAAATCATCATAAATGCAATGTGTCCTCTTGTAATTAAACGTAAAATGCGTTAATCTACCGCAATAGCTATGTCCGTGAGCTTTTTTCTGAGAACCTAATTAAGTACCAACCACGTTTTGATAACTGACTTCTGGAAGTATTTGTTGTATTGTTGCACTAAATTAAAAGCCAACCTCCTTTGTATTACCATGTAAATTATGTCTTTTGAATCAAATAAAGGAGATGGAATAAAAGAAAAGTTAAAAGGCACAAAAATCCTACAAACTTAAAATCTAGCAACCTCGGTCATATGTCAGGTGAACTCACTTCATTTGATCAATCAAACACTTATAAATGTTATTGTGTATGCAACATAAGCTAACTTAAATTAACCGACTCTTTCATAACTGTGATGAAAGATAACAAGGCAGCCAAGTGAAATGAATACTTTGTAAAATAAAGAGCTTGATTTCACATATACGGATCATTGTGGGCAAAAAAAAATTCTGAAAATTCTTGAACTGTCACTTACAGATATCCTCAAAGATGATAAGAAGTTTCATTATTACTTCCTATGAAAATCACGACATCAATATTGTACTAATTGAACTCTACAGAAATTGAGTTTCAACATAGACAAAGACAATTGTCTCATGAAATAAATGTTGTGTATTTTTTTTAAAAAGGAATCTTGTTTAGTGGTGTATCAACAGTCATTCTAGTTCCCTGCCCTGTGGACTCCTGATTTGGCAGGATAATATTAAACACCACTACTGGAACCAGACTCATACAGAAAACAAAAAGCAGTGATGTAATACACAGATTTTTTTTCGTGTAGACATGATGGTTGTTGAAATTAGTTGGAACAATCTTTCATATGCTGGACATTTTGAAAATAAATGTTACTTAAACAGAATAATGAACAACTTCATTAGAAAATGTGCATCATTAAAAATTATTATCGACGTGATTGTAAAATGAGGATTCAGTCAATAAACAGCCCAGTTCCCTAACACTGCTCTGCCCCACAGTTTTCTCGATGTCAAAGCAATTTGTTTCAATTTTTGGAGGTCCCTTGGTAACTCGCGCGTCGCTTATAGTGCAGTCTATGTTTGTGGACCCGTTGTGAACGAGTTATTGAGGGAGAGGTGAATGAACTTTATTTTAAGTTTTTATTACAAAAATGTGTTTTTATTACAAAAATGTTTGTCTTCCTCTGTAACTTTGTGGCTTTATATTTTCCTTGCTCCAAAGTCATCATTAACCAAGTCTGGTCAAGCTACATGGTCTAAAAGCCTCTAAAGGTACCATATATACTTGCATACAAGTCTAGTCAAACTGCCAACAACAAAGATCCTGATCTACCATAGCATAATGTGCATGCAGATCAGGTATACGTTGTCTGTTCTACTAATTATTCCTAATTGCACAGACCCTGATCTACCAGTGCATAATGTGACAGCAGAGCTGGGTCTGTGCAGTTTGCAGTTGGACTCCACTCATATGCAAGTATTTATGATATACAGATTACTGAAAAAAAAACTCTCAATCAGCAGGATGAAGATCTCCTGACATCCAGACCACTTGTGTAATATGTGAATAAATTTTCATTGAGGATATACTCAAAATTTTTGAGTTTTGATCTAAAAACAAAAGTTGAGTAATAGATGGATTAACAAATGGAGACAAATGTTAAAAATACTGGAAGTGAAGAACGGTAAAGAGTCACAAGTCTAAAAAACAAAACCATATCTATATATATATATATATATATATATAGTAAAGATATCTAAAAATATATAAAGTGTTGGCATTTTGCCCTAGAAGCAAAAGTAGGAATAATGGATGATTGAGCTTGCAAAGTAAACTTAAAATAAAATTTAATCCAAGTCAATGAAGCATGAAATATGAGTCACACTGACCAACTTTTGTGATTTTGATATAGACCTCATCAAGATATATGTCCTCACCAAGTTTCATGACTGCAGCTATAAAAGTATATATAAAATCTGCAACACAACCATGCTATATGCAAAAACATAAACAAGAATGAACAACTAACGTACAGGGGCCCAGAGTGGCCAAGTGGTCTAAAGTGCTCACTGTTCCAGATCACTGCCATCTCACCTCTGTCTGTGTGGGTTTGAGTCTCTGTCTCAGCTATCACTGGTATGTGAGAAAGCCTGCCAGTAGCTTCTCATGGGTTGGTGGTTCTTTCTGGGGTTTTCCAGGGTTCTTCCTCCACCAGTAAAAATTTCCACCATGTATAGCCTATCTTGTACTGAAAAATGGCGTTAAACGCTACAACAACAACAACAAATGTATATGTACTGTAAATACTAATGTATAAGCCAAATAATGCAGAAATAATAAAGGCCTGGAAGAGGGGTTGGTATGCTTATCCATGGGCCAGTGTCTAAACTTGACTTTTAAGTCTTTTTGTTTGTAATGGCTGTAAATCTTGGGACATGAAATAATAATTTGTTCCTTGTCCTAAGACTTATATGCATGTACGAAAATCATTTTTGGTGTCCGAACACTTATTAAACTGTTATAAAGTACAATTATTGATTTTGTTATTGTTCTGCGTGTGCACATTTTCTGATTTCTCCAACACAAAATTAAATAAAGGTAAATACAGACTTCATAATTTGCAGGCCAGTTGAGTTTACCAGGTAGTCCAGGCTGAAATATAATGTACAGTGCTTACACAGTGCAAATCATGCATAACATCAATTAAATCCTTACTTCTTCCCAAACATATTAGATGCAGAGTTTGCTTTATTCATTGTTTTGACCAAATTGCATTCTTCCATATAAAATTTCAGCTAGTCCTTAATACTGTTTCATTTATATTGAATCATGTGTTCACGAATTAATCTTTTCAATGATATAAAAGATCCTACAAATTGAGGTAATATTTATGAAAATATACACATTTAATTGTACAAGGCACATAACTAGCTTAACTGTTACATGTTCATGAATGAATGGTTATAATATAGGTTAAAATTCTGATTACTGATCAACAAAGATCATCATCAATCTATTTTAGTTTTGTGTTTTGGCTGAACAACATCAGAACTTTCCACACAATGGAAAGCTTCATGTTTCAGCATCTCCTTATTAACTGATGGATTTGTCTTTTGTTTTCTAACAGCAATACAGACCAGTCACATTAATCATTAAAACCCTGAAACTGGCATGTATTAAGAGGGAATTTTGACTGGCAACTATACCAGTACATTGATGTGTAAATGCCTTTCATTCCATAATATTAACATGATTAGTTTTGTAAAATAAGGTGTAAGGCATACCTGTCAACTTTTCAAAAGCAAAGTATGGAGACTGAATAAAAAGATATGGAGACTGGGACAAAACATCATGAGGATTTTTATGGCAATTTGTAAGCCTTTTCATTAAATACTGACTGATCTTCTGGGTCCAATATGCGTGAAATTCACAAAGCATGTGCCTTTCTCCCTGTGATGTGCCTTATTTTCCCCCAGGACTTGCACTATTTTTATATTCTGGTCAGCTGTGGCCAAACTGTGATAAAAAGTGCAAAGAACTTAGTCAATTTATTCATTGATTTATAATTTCTAACCTGACTGTGAGTAGAGTGACCCTAACACTGTGATCTTCTGCACGTTTCATGCTTAGCGGATGTTTTCAATGCAACAGATGGACATGCTCGGATCCATTTCCAGTTCCTGGACAAGTCCATTTTCAACAAAGGGGCATATCATGATTACAGATGTACATACATAAGTCATCCACTTCCAATATTTACAATGTCGAATCAAGCAAACGAAAATAATGATAACAACAAATCTGCTTTTCACATGGATTTAACAAGCGGTTTAATTTCTATGTTCATGTGTGCAAAGCGATATAATCCCAAACTCTCAACGTAATGGTAATTTATGAAATTATCCGGCAGTTGGCGAACAGGATGAATGACATCATTATGTTGTCTGATGGAAATAAATTTACCTATAATGTACGCAATATGGCGCCATGTTAGTATGGAAAGTCAGTTAAGCATGAAAGTGTGCAAGGGATGCCAGCATTAGTGCCATTCTGGTCACAGTTATGTTAGAAATTATAAATCAATGATTTAATTGACTTAGTTCTGTGCACTTTTTATCACATTAAACGTTTTCATTATTGAAATTGGTAGGGAGGTACAAACTAATGGGATGTATATTCAGACTATAGCTAAAGGTTAGTCTTAAATAAACAAGCAAGAAAGCCAGCAAGACTAATTAAAAGCTAATTCTTATCAATGCAGCTATTTTGTGACAACAGCTGGCCCTCCATCATAATTCAAAGAAACCATGTTCTACACTACAGTGTATTATGCAAGCACCAGCAATTGATTGGCAAATAAAGGATGCCCAATTTTGTTGAACTAAAGGTGCCTAAATAGGCAGGATCATGGTACCGTACATGTGGCAACTATTTTCCCCTCTTTGTATATTCAACCTTATTTCCATATTGTCAACTAGTAAGTTATTTAGTATTGTTTACTATAAAATATGTGTATTCTGAATTAGTTTTTAGGACATGGAATGTATTTTCATTCCTTCTTTAAATTTAACAATGGTAATTAAAGATCGTATATATGGCATAAAAATGCCAGGTGTTCACTCATGTAAGTTTCTTTGGTGGGAATGGAGCTACATATAAGTTTGCATAAATAAATGCATAAATAAATGCATTTAGAACTTACCGCATGCATCTTGTGATGTCTCAGAGTTGTGGGTCAGGTTTAAAGGAGGGTCATGCACTTTTGAGTGTTCATACCTGTTCAGTTTCAGGGGTCCATTTATATGTGAGTATATACGGTACATCTATCCTTGATAACTTGCACACAGCAGGGTGCAAAAACACACACCACAGTATATACGGTACATCCATCCTAGATAACTTGCACACAGCAGGGTGCAAAACACACACCACAGTATATATGGTACATCCATCCTAGATAATTTGCACACAGCAGGGTGCAAAAACACACACCACAGTATAAGTGCGTGTGCAATTTACAAAGGGACTTCTAAAAAATAAAGAAAGGGACTCTATCCTGACTGGAGATCAACTATGAGAAAATAACAATGGAGGAGGGGACTGTTAAATTGTTTAATATTCATTTTATAATCACCGTGCAAACAATTCTCAATAAGATGATTTTTCTAATGAAGTTGTTTGCTTTTCTGCATAAATGACCTTTATTTTCAAAGGAAATATATTGTGCTCTATGTCACTGCTCTTTTCATGTGAATGTATTCAAGTGTTACTGCTAAGTCATAACAAAACAAGAATCCCTTTTTTTCATAAGCTAAAGACATGCGAAAATTGACTGCTACGAAAAAAAGTAAGATCAGAAGCTAAATATAATTCTGAATAGATGGCTGAATAGCAACGTCATATTAGTATCCTTTGCATCTCATAAAGAGCAGACTTATAAAACATCAAATTATGATGAGGAAAGAAAACTAGTCAAAGTTGATTTATACAAAACATAACAAATATAAGAATATAAATGGAAACTAAATGCTTGTCTATACATACATTTCCTCTAGGACATGATACCTCATTCTATCTGTTTTCATGACAACTTTCCCTAATGCTGGGTTAGAAGTTGCCCTCTCCATTACTGTTGCTATGGATACCCCTATCATACTCTGTATCGTAGGCAAGTCACTGCTTTGTGCTCTTAGGTCATCAATATGCACAGAATGCCACAGGCCACACTGAAATAATGATAAAAGTTGTTGCATTAAAGGTGGCATTATTTCATAAACCCTGAGAAAAACCGTACATGGGGAATTTGAAACTTTATCCCTACCTAGCCCTCCAAATATCACATGTTTCCTACTGTTATGCAAATGAGGTTGGATTTATTCAGAGGGTCAGAGAAGTTCATTCATGGTACATATTTTGTAAATCAGACTGGTCCTATATTTCATCATTAACATAAGAAAATTTACTGGCAAAATACATGAAAATGCATTGGTGTATTTCATTCAGACATCTAAGAAAATTTTAAAAATGACAAAAAATGACTTTTTAATTGGCATAGAAAATCTGCACTGACTTTTTGGTAATCACTTTAGGTCACTAAATTTTGACAAGTGCAAACAATAACAATCCTTGAAATGAATTTACCCTCAGATAATAGTTTCTGGGAAAAGGGGATAAATTTAAAAATTTACAACAATCTCAGTGAAACATAAAAGTAGGTCACTGATTTCACTCAACTGACATCATCATCACCATTAACACTGTGCTGATTTCACTAAACTGACATCATTATCACTATTAACACTGTGCTGATTTCACTCAATTGACATCATCATCACCATTAACACTGTGCTGATTTCACTCAACTGACATCATCATCACCATTAACACTGTGCTGATTTCACTCAACTGACATCATTATCACTATTAACACTGTGCTGATTTCACTCAATTGACATCATCATCACCATTAACACTGTGCTGATTTCACTCAACCGACATCATTATCACCATTAACACTGTGCTGATTTCACTCAACTGACATCATCATCACCATTAACACTGTGCTGATTTCACTCAACTGAACATCATCATCACCATTAACACTGTGCTGATTTCACTCAACTGACATCATTATCACCATTAACACTGTGCTGATTTCACTCAACTGACATCATCATTACCATTAACACTGTGCTGATTTCACTCAACTGAACATCATCATCACCATTAACACTGTGCTGATTTCACTCAACTGACATCATTATCACCATTAACACTGTGCTGATTTCACTCAACTGACATCATTATCACCATTAACACTGTGCTGATTTCACTCAACTGACATCATCATCACCATTAACACTGTGCTGATTTCACTCAACTGAACATCATCATCACCATTAACACTGTGCTGATTTCACTCAACTGACATCATTATCACCATTAACACTGTGCTGATTTCACTCAACTGACATCATCATCACCATTAACACTGTGCTGATTTCACTCAACTGAACATCATCATCACCATTAACACTGTGCTGATTTCACTCAACTGACATCATTATCACCATTAACACTGTGCTGATTTCACTCAACTGACATCATCATCACCATTAACACTGTGCTGATTTCACTCAACTGAACATCATCATCACCATTAACACTGTGCTGATTTCACTCAACTGACATCATTATCACTATTAAGAATGTGCTGATTTCACTCAACTGACATCATCATCACCATTAACACTGTGCTGATTTCACTCAATTGACATCATCATCACCATTAACACTGTGCTGATTTCACTCAACTGACATCATCATTACCATTAACACTGTGCTGATTTCACTCAACTGACATCATCATCACCATTAACACTGTGCTGATTTCACTCAACTGACATCAGCATCACCATTAAGACTGCAATGATTCCATTCAACTGACATCAGTATCACCATTAAGACTGCAATGATTCCATTCAACTGACATCAGCATCACCATTAAGACTGCAATGATTCCATTCAACTGACATCAGCATCACCATTAAGACTGCAATGATTCCATTCAACTGACATCATCATCACCATTAACACTGTGCTGATTTCATTTAACTGACATCATCATCACCATTAACAATGTGCTGATTTCACTCAACTGACATCAGCATCGTCATTAACAATGTGCTGAATTCACTCAACTGACATCATCATCACTATCAACACTGCTGATTTCACTTTAATGACATCATCATCACCATTTACACTGTGCTGATTTCAGGTTACTGACATCAGCATCACCATTAACGCTGCACTGATTACATTCAACTGACATCAGCATCACCATTAACACTGTGCTGATTCCATTCAACTGATATCAGCATCACTATTAACACTGTGCTGATTCCATTCAACTGACATCAGCATCACCATTAACACTGCACTGATTACATTCAACTGACATCAGCATCACCATTAAGACTGCAATGATTCCATTCAACTGACATCAGTATCACCATTAAGACTGCAATGATTCTATTCAACTGACATCAGCATCACCATTAAGACTGCAATGATTCCATTCAACTGACATCAGCATCACCATTAAGACTGCAATGATTCTATTCAACTGACATCAACATCACCATTAAGACTGCAATGATTCCATTCAACTGACATCAGCATCACCATTAAGACTGCAATGATTCCATTCAACTGACATCAGCATCACCATTAAGACTGCAATGATTCCATTCAACTGACATCAGCATCACCATTAAGACTGCAATGATTCCATTCAACTGACATCAGCATCACCACTAAGACTGCAATGATTCCATTCAACTGACATCAGCATCACCATTAAGACTGCAATGATTCCATTCAACTGACATCAGCATCACCATTAAGACTGCAATGATTCCATTCAACTGACATCAGCATCACCATTAAGACTGCAATGATTCTATTCAACTGACATCAGCATCACCATTAAGACTGCAATGATTCCATTCAACTGACATCAGCATCACCGTTAAGACTGCAATGATTCCATTCAACTGACATCAGCATCACCATTAAGACTGCAATGATTCCATTCAACTGACATCAGTATCACCATTAAGACTGCAATGATTCCATTCAACTGACATCAGCATCACCATTAAGACTGCAATGATTCTATTCAACTGATGTCAGAAACACTGTGATGATGCCACTATCACTTACATTAGCATCATTATCCCTTACATTCTTCAGAAAAGGGTAAGACAAAAATCACCCCTAAAATCCTTGACATTAAGTTAGAAAAAAATGGCTATTGACACTCACTTCAAATCCAGAAAAGCATCCCCCTGTAATTCTGCATAGCTGTATGATGAAGATAACATGGCAGGGAGCTGTTCTTCTGTCCCTCATCTGTTGGTGTTCATCCAGGACACAGTATTTTGCACAAGCCACCAAGCTGGCATTAGTGTCACCCGAGTCACACTGAATTACAAGGAGCAACTCCTCCTTGGGATTTGACTTCAATAATGACCTGGAACAGAAAGAAAACAGAAGTGAACTATAATGAAAGACTCCTCCCCTTTGCAGACTCTGAAACATAATTCTGCCAATTCTGTATCTCATTTGCATTTTACTTGTGCTTCATTTGTATAATTCTACATTTCATTTGCACTGTATTTGTGCTTCATTTGCATAATTCTGCATTTCATTTGCATTGTACCTGTGCTTCATTTGCATAATTCCGCATTTCATTTGCACTGTCTGCATTCCATTCATGTTTAAATTTCAGTATAATCTCATAATTTTTCATTTATGGGCCCATAATTGCAGCCTGGTTTTTGCATTTATTGCTTCCATTGATTGTTTCCTTTCAATTTTGTTCATTTGGAATGCATTTAGCGAAGTCAAAACTTTCTTTTTCAATAGTATTAAATGGAAAGAATTATTGTTTTAAAATCTTTCTCATTAAAAGCATCAGAATTGAATTCGATTACAGTGAAGAAAAATGTGAAGTTAGCATATTCTAAATGTAGAGAAATAACATGCTACAATATGAGATAAACAAGAATCCTAGATTTATTCCAAATTAGATTGGAACAGTTGTCTCCCACCACACCTGACAGCCTCCCCTCCTCCCCCTAATCCATTAGACTATATTGGAATTACTGAGAATGTGTTATAGACAGTAATTATATTTCTTATTTATTTTCAATTCATTATAAACTTTAAAATTGTTTCTGGCTATATGCTGATGATATAACGTCTCTCCACCCTCAAAACACATATAAACTCACACTTCTTACATTTTCTAACCCTAACCCTTCCCTTCAATGTACACATGGGACCCTTGTGGAAAGAATAGGCTCCCTACATTATATTGCACTTGTGGTAATCATGGGGGTTTGGTTGACAATGCAACTGTTCTTCCATTTGGAAGAGATATATGGTATCAAGTAGTGAGAGTTCAGTATTCTCATTATTTTTAACCCTGAAAATAAACAGCAGATTCAGTATTTCTTAACTTACTACACTTTGGTAGTACCATAAAAACCTCATTCAAAAGCATGACTAAATGCTTCACACTCACTATATATCCTCTTGTAGAAACTACAAAATGTAACAAAATGGCAAAATGAAATTGTGCAAGTTATTTTTTTATAACTGCAGTTAGTTATAAATTAGTTATATACTTTTAATATGGAAATCAGTGTGTTGGATAGAAAACATATTGGCACACTAAAGCCTTAAAAAATTCAAACATGAAAGTCATAATTTTTTAAATGTACCCAATGCACTTCTAAAAACTGCATTACATCTTACCCAGTCTCATCCCTATTAGAAGCACCTATCTACTTAACACACCTTTTTCTGAACTGTGTCCAGTATAAAATTCTGTGGTCAAGAGAAAATCAAATGATTGTATTTGTTCTTGATCAGACTGTCATTTGCCTGGAAAATTAATCTCCATTTACAAAAGTGGTGATGTTTACCTGCCAACCTCTAAAGAGGAACAAGTGTAATCAAAGCTGACAAGAAGTGTTACCAAGCATTCCTTTTTCAGCAGCATTGTTTGGGCATTCTGTCCCCAATCCACTCAACTTACAGATATAACATGTTATGGTGACTTTGCCTCAATGCAACAGTAATTATGCCTTAACATGTATAGTGACAATGCCTCAATACAGTGGTAATTACTAGTATGCCTTGACATGTATAGTGACTGCCTCAATACAGTGGTAATTACTGATATGCCTTGACATGTATAGTGACAATACCTCAATACAGTGGTAATTACTGGCATGCTTTGACATGTATAGTGACTGCCTCAATACAGTGGTAATTGCTGGTATGTGTTAATATGTATAGTGATTGCTACAGTGGTGATTTTGCCTGACATGTATAGTGACTATGAATCAATACAGTGGTAATTACTCATATGCCTTGACATGTATAGTGACAATGCCTGAATACAGTGGTAATTATGCCTTAACATGTATGGTGAATAGGAATCAATACAGTGTTAATTATGCCTTGATGTGTATAGTGACTCTTCCTCAATACAGTGGTAATTACTGGTATGCCTTCACATGTATAGTGACTCTGCCTCAATACAGTGGTAATTAGTGGTACGCCTTGACATGTATAATGACACTGCCGCAATACAGTGGTAATTACTGGTATGCCTTGACATATATAGTGACTATGCCTCAATACAGTGGTAATGACTGGTATGCCTTGGCATGTATAGTGACAATGCCTCAATACAGTGGTAATTACTGGTATGCCTTGATATGTATAGTGACAATGCTTCAATACAGTGGTAATTATGCCTTAACCCTTTACCTCATAGAGCATAATTACAAAGTGCAGCGCGCAATAAATAGAATACCTGTTACCTATTCGACTCCATATGCATAGGCCTGCCTGTTAACTGTTATACAATGTTGTGTATATTACGTTTAACAGCAATTTTAACCATTTTACATTTTTGGTACACGTCTATTACTTGTCAAAAAATTTAAGAGTAAAGTCTGATTGTTATAGCTATGTAATTATTTTTCATGGAAGACGTTTTTATGTGCTTTACAATCTTGAGAGAACTCGTTCACTGTCATGTCAGTGAGGCCATGTGACCAAACGTAGCTGCCATTTCTCATACTCAAAATTTACGTATCTGCGTCTACATCACTAAGTCATCTGAATTTGATAATTTATAAAAACTAATTGCTGCCTACATCAATATCAGAGCCATTACCTAAGTTATTTAATCTTTCATAGCTGTGATTCTAGTCGTGAAAACTTTGTAAGTACTGAATGAAATTCGCGACCTCCATTTTGGAGAGTGGAGACTGCGACCCAGTTACTTTAAATAGCAGATATCGACCAGAGCATAAACAGTTACCACGTGATCTGATGTAATTGTCATTCGCAGAAATGAATGTAGCATCTAATAGGCGGTTTCCCCAAAGGTGGCGCTATGAAAACTGGCTTAAAATGGCTGATGTTTACAGCAGGTTTCAAAAGGCGCTTCCATGCGAATGGAGTAGAGGCATCAAAAGGAACTTCCATGCAAATGGAGTAGAGACGTCTAAAGGCACTTGCATGAAGTAAAGGGTTAACATGTATAGTGACTATGCCTCAATACAGTTAATTATGCCTTGACATGTATTGTGACTCTGCCTCAACACAAGACAGTTGCAATTATGCCTCAACAGTTATGTATTACAGGCAGACATACTGGAAAGTCCACCTCAAACACTGGCAATTCTGCCTGGACAATCACTGGCAATTCTGCCTCATACATAGTGCATGTTGGCTATTCTGCCTTGATAATTCTGTCATTTGGTAGCACTGTCAAGTCTACCTCATAAATAGTGTATGTTGGCTATTCTGCATTGATAATTCTGTCATTTGGTAACATTGTCAAGTCTACCTCATAAATAGTGTATGTTAGTGTATCTTGCCACATCTACTTCATGCAGTGGCATGTGAGACCCGAGGTATGCCAAAGATATATAAATATGTACTGTTCATAATCATTTAAGTTTCTTAATTAAAATTTTTAAACAACTATTCCATTATTTCTTCCTAGGCTGTAATGTATTGTATGTACAGTTCACTTGTCCATCAGTCCTGGGTACTGAGTGAATTGGCAGTTTCAGTTCATAGTCAAAATGTCTATCAGTCCATTTAACTGTATCTTGGTATTGAGTGAATTGGGGGTTTCAGTACATAGTCCAACTGTCAGCCCATCTAAATGTACCTGGATATCGAGTGAATTGGGGTTTCAGTACATAGTCCAACTGTCTGTCAATCCATATAACTGTACATGTGTAGTAAGTGAATTGTGTTACATCTGCATAGTCTTAAACTAAATAACAGAAAAAAGCAAAAACCAGCAAGTTTTGTAAATTTAAACAAAAATATATACTTCCTAAGAATACAAAGTGACAATTTGATAAGAACTTACAATACACCTCTCCTTTGATAACTCTTGCACAATGGGATTCGAAAACACTGAGCACACTATAAGTGAAGGCGTGAGTTATCGAGGGACCTCCATAACAATATGAAATTATACCATTCTTGCTGGACATCGAATAAACCATCTTTATTTTCAAGATGTGCAACCACTGAGAAATCACTAACATTATTCCCACTGGTTTCAACAACCTTCATATTAATGCAAAAACATTGTGTATTACATCACTGCTTTATGTTGTTGTTGAGCAGTCTGGTTCCCTGATCCATATGTTCCTTACATTGCTCTCTACTCTTGTGGAATGCAACTCAAGGATCACACTAAGCAGGGAACCAGCTAGTCGTTGATTCAAATTCACAATCAAACAAGATTCCTTTTATTTTTAAAAAAATGGAACATTTAGTTCATGAAACAGCCATCATTACTGAAAGTAATTTTTTGTTTTGTTCTATAATAAAATATTGATGCCATGATTTCATTGCAAATAATAGTAAAACTTCTTCTCATCCGTGAGGAAATCTCTGAGTGCCAATTCAGGAATTACAAGTTAACTACAAACTCTGAAACCAGCTTTTCATCAATAAAACATATCTGTGAAACAGAATCTTATGTCATCAAGTATTCATTTTGCATGGTTGTCTTGCTTTCGTTGATCACATTTGTGAATGAGCATGCTAATTTAAGGTAGTTTAATTATATTTCATTCTCCCGAAAAATTTTAACAGACATCAATTGATCGCTTGAAATCAGTTGACCTAACACTAGACCGAAGCTGCTAGCTCTTACACAGGTTGAATTTGCATACCTTTTTAACTTTTCAATTAGTCCACCCACTTTTTTATACAAAAGATGTAATTAACATGATTATACAAGGAGGTCTGCTTTTAATTCAGTATAATATAACAAATACTTACACAAATAAGTTATCAAAACACCATCTACACTTAATTAGCCTCTCACTGAAACACTCATGGACATAGCTGTTATGGTAGATTGACATATTTCATGTTTGAATATAACAAAGCATATTGTATTTTTGATCATTACACTTAAACTGAACTAAAAGATATAATTAAAACATGCATTTCACTTCATTAAAAAAATAATGAATTGTTATTTATTTTAATAAAGTGCTGTCTCAAGCAGGCAATAGTGACAATCTCACTGATCAAAATCTTGTTGCATAGTTATTTAATGTGCAGCAAGAATGTTCTTTGGAAAGAAATTTTTAAAAGATACATGTGTTCTTAGTAAAAGCTGATAATTTTATAATGTTGATTCAGATTTCCAGGTCATATCAACCCATTTTGATGATAGAACGAATGATATATCAAGGTTTCAATTACCAATTTTGAATGCAATTTTCTTCATGTTCAACAAATAGGGGTCAAATTTTTTTGTACTTTCTAGTTAAAAAAGTGGGATCCACGACTGATTCTACATTATAAGTGGGTTTGCAAGTTATCAGGGCACAAGTTATCGAGGGAGTGGCATGGGTTCACAAGTTATCAGGGCAAGGATGATTTCTGTTTAATGCTGTTTGTTGCTTATGTTTTAAAAACAACTGTTCAAGGTTTATCCATATTTTTTATATCTCTGGCTTTGATTTGTAGAAAAAAATACCCAAATTATTATATCATATTATGTGAATAAAGAAATTATCTTCCAATTACATAAAAAGATAGCTGGATGAAAAGAAAAGCATAATTGTGTCTGATGCAATTGTATTTAATACTGCCAATCATGAACATATTTTGGTGTCCCCAATATCAGGTCCTTTACATGATTTCTTCCCCAAAATGACATATCATTTTTCTACCATAATTTTCCTACTTTGAAAAAAAAAGAAATTACATGAATTATGAAAATATGTTTTTTCTATTCTTAGCAATGACTGCCATATCTGACGGTGGACTGGAATAATTTCTATAAAAGTGAAAGACTGAAATGACTTGAGCTAGAATGATTTCTTTTAAGTCTGGTCAAACTTTGTTAAACAATCCTATATATGAAGGTATTAGAAGTCTTGCCATTGTTAATACCAACAGCCATATTGGTGTTAGACTGGCATCATCTGTACTTATATTTCTGTTGATCAATTATTTTAAGAGCTCAAAAAAGAAAGCAACACCTGCAGAATTCGCTCTCTCTCTCTCTCTTGCTATATCATACACAAACTATATTAAACCTTTAACAAAAATGATGAATAAAATGCTGTAATAAATATGAGTACAGTAGTCCCCCTCTTGAACGGCCCCCCTGACCAGCGGCCATCCGCTCCTTACGGCCAGAATCCGTTGGCACCGACGAGTTTGTGTTCAAAAGTACCCCTCGCGAAAGGCCACCTGGCTGACGTGACCAGTGGCCAGCATATTAGTGCAAAATCATAAAATTTACCCCTCACAGGCAGCCGCATTTTATTTGAATATGTATCCAGAACCAGTATTGTATTCATAACGTGTGTTAAGTAATCCGATTTCTGTTTCCCGATGTCAGGTTTTCGTTACTGAAAGAAGTGTTGAGTAAAGTACATTTACCATTAAGGTTAATATTATATCATTTACGCCTCACGAGAAGCCAAATTTATTCCATAAAAACCAAGAAAGACTCAAATTTTAATCCATACAAAAGGGTACGTACGTGTAATCCAATTAGCCTTACTGCTGTGTTATCATAAGATGTCCGGTTTAGTCACTCTGATAATTGTTAAGATTACAATTATCGAACAGTAGTAACAGCTGAGAAGTGGCAGTATCGATGTACAATACCAAAGTCAGCAGGAAAATGGTTTAATAGCCTTTATGGCTTCCCTTAGTAAGATGTTGAGCTTGTTCACTTTGGTAATCAGTGGCTATTACTACTGACAATAATTGTCAAAATTATGAATCCTAGCGGCCGCGAGGTCAAATCTGCGTGATGTTAATGGTACATATCAAAGCCTTTTTGGCTTCTCTCACATTGTTTCAAGAAATGTATAAAAACAATAGGGTACCAGACTGTGACTAACGAATCACGTTACAATATCACTTACTTTTAAAACACACGGCAATTTGTTTAGATGCATACAAAATTGTTTTATCAGTATTGTAGTTGGCAACATGAATAACTTACTGCAAAAAGATCAACATGTCATCGAGGAAAATAAAACTTCTCAGTTTAGAGGAGAACGTGAAAGTAATTCAACTGATGGGGGGTGGGGGGTAGGGCGTCGTTGAGGATCCTTGCAGAAAACTAATGTCAGGAAGACTCAGATAAACAATATCGTGAAAGATAATGAAACAATTCTGCAGAAGTGGAAAGGTGAAATGGATGAAGAAAGGAAGATTGTTTGAGCCAGGAGATGTTTGTATCCTGATTTGAAAGATAAGAAAAAGCAAAAATTTTGTCGGTTGAGCTGGGATATGACGACTTTACCACAAGGAACGGATGGTTGCACAGATTTCAAGTGCGACACAATATCAAGTGTTCTGTCATTAGCGGCGAATCAGCTGATGTTAATAATGAAGTTGTCGAAGATTGGAACAAAAGACTAAACAATATATGCAGGGGATATGACGGCAAGAATATTTTTAATGTGATGAGGCTGGTTTGTTTTTTAGACTGTTACCAACAAAGTGACGTGATGTGAACTGTAACATAATTATAAAGAAAGTTTTAAAACTGTATCAATGGTTATTCATAGCATTCTTTTGCAAATGATGACAAAGTTTGTTTTACATTTATTTCACATCATGCATGTGATTTTTTTAATTAAAATATTAAATATTTAAAATTAAATGTACTTGTGACTTTTTTCATATGTATTTACTATTCGCATTTGTCATCCCCCTCTAGAAAGGCCACCCGCATTATAAGGCCACTTCCCTGCTGCATTAGGGGTGGCCTTATAAGAGGGGGACTACTGTACTTCTTGTTTTAAAAACTGGGGAATACCAAACCTTTATGATCTAAAAATATTCGAAGCATTCTGGGAATAAATTCTTCTAAAATATGGTGAAACAAAACCCTATTTGAATCAAAAAGAAATATTACTGTTACCTTATCTTCCTACTGAATTGCTGTTCTGTGTCAAAGGACTGGAGGGCCTCAAGTGACACTCTTTTCACTGGTATCTGAGATGCTTTGGAGATGTCTTCCTTGTCTGATGGAGACAGGAGTTTGGAATGTGTTGTCACCTTTAATGCATAGACAAAAAACAAGTTACACTAGACTTCCTTTTTGCTATTCCAGATCAATTTCAGGAATGGTAAGCATTTTGTTCAGACAGATCTATCCTACCCCACCCTTGTGCATCCCACCCATACCTCTATGTCGAGACGAATCTACAGTAAAAACAAAAGTATTGTGGGTATAACATTACAGCTCATCCCCCATGTTTAGTATTCCTCTATACGGACAATGGAATGTAGTTGTGCAGACACCATTTTTGTTCCTTCAGCCAAAGTGACCTTTCCTTTTGAACCTAAATGTATAGACTATTCCCTTACCCCAAGTATAAGCCATTCCCAAAGTTCTGTCCAGGTCTGTGATGCAGAAGTAATTTTTCTCTTGTTAATGACAGTGATCTTGGCCTTTGACCTTTTGACCCCAAATCAACAGGATTCATTCTTACCCCATGTGTAAGCCATTCATAAAGTTTGGTCGAGGTATGTGATGTAGAATTAATGTTACTGCGTGGAAAGTATTTGTATTCTTTGACACAGTGGCCTTCACAATGACCTACTGACTCCTAAATCTGTACCATTCTTCCTTAACCCAATTCCATGCTGTCCACAAAGAATGGTAAAAACAGATGATGGAGAATACAAATTATGATGTGGAAACCATTTCTTTTCTTTGACTTACAGTGTTCGTGATATATGCCATTGCCTTGGAGCTTTTGACCCCAACACTCAATAAAGTTAATCCTTACCCCAAGTGCAAGCCATCCAAAAAGTCAGTAATTGTAGGTACTGGAAAACTCAGATACTGTGCAGAAATTAAATTGGTGACAGACAGATGGACTGTCAATATGATTACCTTGTCAAGCTTATACAGAATTAAATAAAAATTTGAAGAGACTCCCTATTTTGATCAGCTTAACTTTTAGTTAGAAAATAAGACTGTAACATGAAAAACTATTTAAACTTCAAGGTTAATCTAAGTTGTGAACTGACATACTAATGGATGGACCAATGTACAGACTTACACAATGATCCCATTAAACAACAGCTTGGTTTCTCATCGTCAAAAAAGACATTTTATTTAATTTTTAATTTACTTGATTAGAGAAAACACATGAAGCACAGTAATTAATCCATGACTGGTTCTCACTATTTTAATACCATGCAGTTTCTTATTATGAACTGATGCACAGGTTTTGTGTTTATTTACACTGAGAGACAATGACAAAATATCAACTCTGAATGCATGCTGGTTTCAGCACCATACACACCTGAGCAAAACAATCTCGTTTCTTGATTCTGGCAGAGCAAACACTCTGCTTTAAATATTCTGCCAGACTGTCATGTTTCTGCTCCTCCCAATATGTCCGCTTGAGGGCTTCTGCTTCTTGATGAGGCAGATTGCATTTTCCCAGTGTGACCACAGCTTCTGGGGTGGCACTCCAAAGTAGCAGTTTCTTGGACTCCTCTAAAATCTGTACAAAACATTATTAATAAATAATCTTTTCTACTCCAAGTTACTGTCAAGTGTCAGGAGGACATTATGAGGCCCAAGTGGGTCTGAGGTTGCTCACCTGGGTGAAAGTTGCCTAAAAGCTTAATGAAGGGGCAGAAAGCCAAGAAATCTGGTTTACAAGGATGCTTTCTTTCTAACATTTAAAGATTTTAAAAATTATTTTAGCAATGGAAACCACACTGGTTCGCAGAGAATCAATTTGCAGAATCGACAGGCCCTGTATCAAGATCAATATTTAGCAGCATTATAGAAATCATCTATAGGTGTTTTACAAACAAAAATTGGTAATGATGAGTAAACAGATTTTATTCACCAGATTTTAAGAGATCATAAAAGGTTTTTCTATTTTGTTTTGTAATGACGACCATATCTGATTTCTATGCACTTTATAGGCTTCCAAGCCTGGTGGTTTGGTTGAAAATGATCCAATTAGGAGAAGTTAAAAATATTAATTATTGATGGATAACACAGTGACTGAAGCACAACAGATACAGCACCATACCATAAACTCACATGGTATTATTTCCATCTAAGTTATAAAACATTAAAATTTATTGAGCTTGGCATTTCTCTGATATTGTGACATTGGCTTGCTACACTAATTAATAATCCCATCAATTAGCTCATCAATTTTGAAATCATTGTCCCAAGTTTGAATCTCAACAGCTGTGTTGATATAAATTTGTTCTTGAATACAGCAGAAACTAGAGCTATTAGCTATGGGTGCACCATAAAGGGCAGTGCACCCACTATGATTAATTTGGCATGGTCTTAAAGAGAGGAACCAAAGATTAAAAAAATGAGAAATCAGGTCCCATAACTCCTCTAAATGATGTTATGGGATAATGCTGGAAATCCCACTCCTGCCCAGTCTCATAAATATAAAGCTGTGAATCAAAATTTGAATGGAAGTCAATAATCCTTTAAAAGTAATGCTGCAGAAATCAAACTTAGTAGGCTTTATAAAATAACACTGTATATATCAAACACAGGAGGATTGACAATATGGAGCCATTACTCCTGTAAATGAAGTTGTGGGATGATGGATTCAAACTCATTCAAAATATTTATAATATAGGTGCATGTTAAATTTAACTGAATTAAAATAACTCTGGTATAATTATACAGTAAAAACAAAAGTCAGGCAAACAAACAGGTAGCAAAAGTCCTATCAATGAAGCCATGGAATGCTGGAAGTAAATATCTTTCACTGTTTTGTCAATATAAAACTGCATGTCAAATTTGCTTGAAATCAACACCTCTAATAAAAGTTCTGCTGAAGGAACTAAAGCTAGGAGGCCAGAAACCATGGTCTATAATTCATTTAAATGATGATATAGAAACCAAATAGATGGCAAAAAAATAGAGGGACATATCGACATGATTACTATAGGGCTCTCCTGACTTCATTAAGCAACATCAAAATTAGTTCACAGCCTATAACTCATACTGTTTTGTGTTTTACATTTCTTTTTATTATAAGCAAATTTAATAATACAGTAAAACTTTCTGAAGGTTTCTAAACCAGAAAACAAAAATGTTTGGTCATTTCATAGAGGTGACCAGTAGACAGAGGTTTGATTAGTACCAGAATTATCTCAGTAGAACCAAAATAAGTCATCCATTTAAAAATGCGAGAATATTTTATATTTTACTCAACTAAGTGTCAAAGCAATCCAAAGATCACTAGCAAATTGATATGTTGGCATGCATTTTCTTGAATATCTATCCCAAAGAAAGGATCATTACAAACAAAGCATGGGGAATGGTATCCTGCTGCTGTTTCAAAAATAATTCACCATATTTGCATATATTTTCAGGATCACAAACTCCACTTATTAAATACATAAAAAAAATGGGTACACATGTCACTTGGAAAATAAACATATTACCCCCAAATCCCATTACACATTCAAGTTAAGAAAAACAAGATGTTTGGTCAACTTAGAAGAAGAAAAAAAAATAACACAAATCTGATGTGATTTTAACTGCACTTCAAATTGGGGACATGTACAAACTCTGCATGACAATGTGACTGCTATTGAAAGATTATGTGACAATATAAAATAGGTAATAAATGGCAAAGAATATGTTCTAAATGTCCATCCCTTATATTAGCCACAAAGCAAGACTGAAAGTCAGCAACCAGTTTACAGATATAAACCATATCCCAAGTTTTTATATTTGAAGTTTGGAATCTATTCTTAATTGTGCAGCAATATTAGATATCTAACAAGACACACATATGCATGCAGCTACTACTGCATGCATGCATTCACAGATGTACAGAATCCTTTAGTATCATGTTTTTTTTGTAACATATGTTCTAGATATAATTACCTTGTTTTCTAACGGCTTTGTTTCCTTCCTATGTAGATCCTCCCAAACAAATAGGACTATGGCAGAGCAGGTGTCAGCATGGTAGCCAATGAACACATCCCCAGCTGACCTTTGTCTTTGACCTCTACCCTGTCTGCAAAATGTTCCTTTCATTTCAATATCTCACTAAATTATTGATGATCTCATTACACTAAACTAAGAAAAATAATTCTTTATGAGCTATGGAACCAGTTTATGTGTGGTGGTTTATTAAATACATTATTTACAAAAGTGAAGGTTGCTGACTGGCTAAAAATAATTACTGGAAAAAAATCTGACAGAAGAGCCCTGTTTATGGGTAAACTGTGTGTACTAGTAGGATTTAACAAAAATCCATTTTCATTTAAATGCTGTCACCATAAAGGTGCTGCTGGATGTTAAATGGGAACAACCTAACTAGCACCTGCAAGGGGTTTTATGTCATAAAATGAATCAAGCAGCATATTATTTTAATTGTTTTAAAATTTCCTCTTGGACAGATCATTCATAATATGTAAGCATGATTTTGTTCCCATGGTCACCTGTTCAAAATGACTTTCCTGATCCCCCACCACTTACTTTTTATATACAAGACATGTAATAATGCTGTAATTTTATCTTAGTGACACATCACACAGAGTGATATCAGAAGAAGCACCAACATAATGGTGGCCAGAGACTTTTCCTATGTTATTGTTCTTATTATCAACACTGTACCAAGCGCTAACTTAAAAGATGAGCATTCTGTTATTCATTTACAGTGATAGTTAAAATGTTGTGTCCTGTCCAAGATTGAAAACAGAAGGATAATGCTTAAAAGCTGTGCTGAGACTAATCTATTTTGGGGCTTGGACTGAGATAAGGAAATCCCAGTTGCAGGGTTACATTATTTGTCTCCCCAGGAGGCATAACCTTGTCTTGGTACAAAGGCTGAGATCATTTTTCTAACCAGATATTTTCCAATTAAAATAACCCTGCACTTTTAAAATTTATTTGATAGATTCAAAACACGGTATTCATCAGTTACTATAATTGCTTCTCACTTTATATAGAGGTCGTAATGTTTTGTACTCTTTTATGAAGATCTGAATAATTATCTAACTAGAATTTTGCTATATATGCCATTCTTAGAAAAGGAAACAAACCAAGAGTTTTTTTAAATAATTGTTAGGTGTTGTAAGTATTGTGCAATGAGCATCTTGAACCACATGCTATTGTTGTTCAAAATACAGTATGGATCATTTATACAAATATGTTAATGAGGTCAATGGGACGACCTGTAAACGAGTCCTATGTAAATAAAAATGTAGAACCATTTAATATTATTACTGTATAATCATATTTAATCGAGGGATGTTATATGAAAATAACAATAAGTACTTAATATCTTTTAATCGGATAACTTTTAACTTTCATCAGTTCTAATTTGGAAATATTCTTTGGTAGGCAATAGTCCGATACATTACTTAGTGAAGACTGCCATACAGTTTCTAAGTGTGTAGTGATAGAGGAGGTTTCTAATTCATGATATTCTTGGAAATTATTATTTTCTTTCATGGAAATATGGCAAGTGTTGCTATTACTAGTGTAATGATATGCTACATGGAAATCTCGTGAAATATCATGTGGAATGATGAATGGACCACTCTCAATGTTAAGTGCAGGAATTTTCATTTGTTTACAATGTTTGATTCAACTGGACATTTTGGGTGTGTCTGACAATGTCTGAAGGATGCAGGTCTGACAAAACACATTTAAAGTTGTTGCCATTTTTATGGTAGCTCTTGAGAGAGTGTATTTTCACTTTATAGTAGGTAATGTGTATAGTCTGTGTGCATGAATCAGTGTTTTCTGTTTTAGTTTGTTCCACACAGCATCACAAATTTCGTTCCTGTCTGTACCTCAGTAAATTTTCAGGTCAGTATCATTAAATGTAGCTAACAGGATATATTTAGTTTCACATGAAGTATTTAAAACTAGTTAGAATCTTTAAGCTACATTTAATGACACTGACCTGAAAATTTACTGAGTTAGGCCTACAGATTAATGATACAATTAACCATGCTGTGTGGAACAAACAAGTTTCTAGCATAATAGCAAATAGCTCAACTTTGTGCGCATGTGTCTGTCTCTCTCAACATATTTTGTATGGTGTATTATCAAAGATAGTGAGACCATTAACTGCTATATTGGTTTTTTGTGTTTTATAACAACTACATTGTTTGATTTTAGAACAACTATGTCAGGCACAGTGGAAGACAACAATAGTTTCTTTCCTTAAAAGTAGTTCCTAGTACATGGACACTATGACTGAGATGACCTGTCTGAGACAACCAGACTGAGATAAGAAAAACAAAATTAGCAAAACAGCTAGATTTCTCTCTCACATAGGTGAGAATAAACATACAATGTATCAGTTAAATTCATTGATTGGACACTGCATTCTTCATTAATGTGATACTTGCAGAATTGTTTGATAAATTTCACATTTGATTTCATGACATGTTCGCTTTTAACATATTAATAATTACTGTGTTCAAAGACACAAAGAGCATGCATTTTAGATTTAATACTGATGTAAAGAACCTACTGATTATTGTTTTTAATGCTTATATAATTTAAATTGCTTCAAAGACACATCCATGGAATAAAACTGCACAAAATAAACAGCATATATATGTAATGATAATATCTCAATAATGTGCAAAGTGCTTTGTCCTTGACTATCCATAACAAACAGCTTGAGTCTGTATAAATAAAGATTGCATGTTCTAACACAGGAAAGAGATGCCACCATCATAGTTATGCTAATTATTATTTTAAAAAATTCAACAATAAATTCTGCATCCAGAAAATATGCTTCAGTCTGAATGACCAAGAGGGCAGTTAATCATAAAATGGCTAGTCATAGAACAGAAGAGAAAGTGTGCTGGAAAATGTAACATTATATTCCCCCTTAAATTATATAATATTATGTTATATAAATGGACATAAATTATCCTTCCCTGCCTCCCCTCTATAGAACATAATAGGGTGCCTAAGAAATCTGCAGAAGAGAACTTGATGGACTGGCATGATGCAAGAGATGGTCATTGAAGGAATGTGATCAATATGGAAATTTAAACTGTTATTTACCTCAAATAGTGTTGATTTGAAGCTGTCCTTTCAGTGGAAAAAGCATCCGCCCAGATCTCCAGCCTTTTGGCAAGTTCACCCTGCTCTTGTGTCAACATTGTGTTGACTGTCAGAAAATGTTTCTCCAGACGGTTGATTAATGGAATTGGAAATTTCTGGTAAACAACATCCTTCTCTGCAACAACAATCAACCTGTGAAAAAACAAACAATTGAAGTCATATTTATCAAAACCCCAATTATTTAAATATACTGGAATAATATTTTACTATTTAATTAAAAACATGTTCCAATGACAAATGCTAGGACACTGCAAGCCATGAGTAACCAGCATATTCACATATGCAACTAGTTATCTTATTAATTTATTTCTTGTCATTACTTTATAAGACTTTTTATTTCTTAGTGTTTCAGGCACAAAAACAATCCTGGCAAAATTATTTCCTGATAATAATTCAACTGATTTCCATTTACAAATATTTACAGACCTAAAATTGCAGAGTATAACCAATTCTTGCCCATATTTTATGCCATTGCCTTATATCTATTGTCACCTCAATCTCTCCATTTACAATCTTGGAAAACTTGTTATAAGCATAAAATAGCATACAATATCTTGGGCTCGTGATGCAGAATAAGATTAAGTTTCAGCTTAACAATAATAATGAGGAGCCTGTTGCATCTAGAAATTTGATTGCAGTTGAAACTGATGCTGTTGTTGCTGTTGTTGGGCAGTATGTGGCCTCTTGTCTCTTTGCAATGTATTATCTCTCCTATGAGGCTAAGACTACTTCAGTCTGAATATCTAGGTGTGGACACTTGGAAGGACAGTTTCTGTCACGGAATGGTGTAAATGTTGCTAATTAAATACATGTACTCGGGTTTCGTTTCTTTTTCTCTGTACAACGATACCCGAGGGTGATTATAATATGGTCTATGTATTTCGAAATCGTGAGTACGATTCGTCTTATGCCACACATGCAAGGTGCCTTTGATAAAGAATAACGAAAATTCTAAAGGTATAAATACGTTACTACTTGTAAAGGACCTTTACAATACTAATGGTTTTGTCAGCCAGCGGCCTGCTAAAAGGATTCGCACAACTCCAGCTGTAGGGGTAGGTAATGTTTTGGGTTTTAAGTGGTAACTAGTGTATTACCATATTTGCCTTTGCATGTTTGTTATAGTTTTCTTTACATACCATAATGCGTGCATTTTTTATTCTTGTTGCGACGTAGTGCAGGACTTATATTGGTAATGTAAAGCTACATTTTTTAAAAAGAATTGTCTACTATTGTCTTATCAAGCAGGGTTAGGTTTACTATTGAAACTCTGTTTTGTAATTGCCATTATAATATAATCTTTTTAACTTACCATGTATAACGTCCTTACGTTATGTCTGTATCAAGTGTAGTACACTGTATCGGGTATATTTTCAGCTGAGTGAGTGAGAGTTTTGATGGTAGGAATATCCGGGGTGTCCGGTGTTGTCAGAGGGTAGAAACGTCCGTGTGTCCGGAGTGTTTAAGGTGCCGGAGCGTCTAAAGTCTAGCGTCCGGAATGTCAAGAGGGACTAAGGTGACCCAGCTGTAGAGCCGTCAAAGGACCAGGGGGTCCGGAGGGTCTAATATTTCAAGTGTCCGGAGGGTCTAATATTTCAAGTGATCATAGTATTCCGAGGATCCGGAGTCTATATTGGTTGTGAAATTGATTCGGAGGAGCTGTGGAGCGGATATGGTGCACGGGTGACGGAGTGCATCTCCACACATGTATTTTTAGCTGTATGCTAATTTTGGGTTAGTAAGACCCAGTGTATTATTCAGGACTGGAAGAATAGATTGTATATCCGTTCTTGTTTAGTGACATAATTTCGCTACCTGAGCGAATACATTTTTTACTATGTGTAAAGTCTTACATTGTTTACTATTTGAGTGAACTATATTCATCTTTCCATTATTGAATCATTTGTGAAATCATTTATCCTGTATTTTAGGGTTACTGAACTAAAATTTATTTGTATATTTTTTCCATCTTTGAAACTGTGCGTTTTTTATGTTAAATAGATCCAATATTTGGATTATAAATACGCACACATCTTCATAATCCACTATTCATATAAATCGCCACATTAAATCATATATATGGGTCGTCATTACGTGTTCTGTTGTTAATCCGAAATATCCCACCCGGTTATCTTGTTACAAATGGAGGCGATCAAGTGTTGGTGCTTCTCCCAACGAATAACAACAAGCTGCTAGTCCAATGGAAAGGGCCATATGAAGTCAGACAGGTGAAAGGCGAAATGGATTATATCATTGATATGGAGGGAAAGTCCAAGACATTTCATGCCAATATGCTTAAACTCTACGTAGCGAGACCTGGACAAACGATTGATAAAGGGATTTTGAATGTAGTATGCGTTGCGGTGATAGAGGATAGGTCTGGTGACGAAGCGGAATTCGTCTCCAGCACAGAAATACCCTTTGAATACCCCATGGACGTTGGTAAAGAAAGTATTGACCAGATAAATGTATGCCCTGAGTTATCGGAGGGTCAACGTACACAGATTATGGAGGTTTTGTCCAAATATCCAGATGTGTTCACGGACAGACCAGGCTGTACGGGTCTAATTCGACACGAGATCAAATTGAATACCACTGAGCCTATCAGGATTAAGGGATATCCGATACCCTTTACTGCACGGGAGACAATCAGCGAAGAAGTGATGAAAATGTTAGACCAGGGAGTGATCGAACCTTCAAACTCCCCATACTCGTCCCCCGTGGTGTTAGTCAGAAAGAAAGACGGGACCAACCGGTTTTGCATCGACTTTCGGCAATTAAACAAGATCACCGTATTTGATGCAGAACCAATGCCAGATATGAAAAGTGTATTTTCAAAATTGGCAGGTCATAAATACATTTCCAAATTAGATCTAAGCAAGGGATATTGGCAGATACCCATCGCCGATAATGTCCGCGAGTTAACGGCATTCGCGACTCCCAAAGGACTGTTTCAATTTAAAGTTATGCCTTTCAGTTTAGTCAACGCCGGTGCGTCGTGCGTTCGTCTCATGCGCAAATTATTAAACGGAACGGAAAACGTCGACAGCTTCATAGACGACATCTTTGTTTACACGCATACATGGGATGAACATGTTAAGGTATTACGGGATCTGTTCGATAGACTTCACATTGCAAACCTTTCAGTTAGGCCTACTAAGTGTAGCATAGGGTATTCCAGTCTGGAATGTTTGGGACATCTGGTAAGTGGACTAGGCCAGTTGCAACCTCATCCAGATAAAATAGGAGCAATCAGGGATGCCCCTAGACCAGAGACAAAAAAACAAGTAAGGTCTTTCCTAGGTCTAATCGGGTTCTATAGGAAATTCGTCCCCAACTTTTCGGCTATTGCCAGCCCATTAACGGATTTGACTAGGAAGGGGCAACCGAATAAAGTTTCATGGGGTGTATGCCAGGAAAAAGCGTTTAACACTCTAAAACACAAACTGGTAAGTGCACCAATTTTAAAGTTGCCGGAAATAGATAAACCTTTTGTACTGAGGACTGATGCGTCCGATACGGGTCTTGGGGCTGTTTTGCTACAGGAGCAAGGGGGGATGAAATTGCCCATTGCTTATGCAAGTAGGAAATTGCTCCCTAGAGAGGAAAAGTACTCCGTGATTGAAAAGGAGTGCCTAGGTTTAGTATGGGGAATAGGAAAATTCCATACATATCTTTTTGGGAGGGAGTTTACCTTGCAAATGGACCATCAGCCGCTTTTATATTTGAATAAAGCAAAGGTCACCAATGCAAGATTGATGCGTTGGGCATTGTCTTTGCAACCATACAGTTTTCGAATCAAGGAAATTCGAGGGTCAGAAAATGTGGGAGCTGATTTTTTAAGTAGGGTGTAATTAGCAAATCATTTCGTTCGGTCTGAAAATTGGAAGTTTTAATGTTTCATTGTACACATTCCGTGATTGTTCTAAAAGTGATACCACTTTTTTTTAGGGGGGAGGTATTGTCACGGAATGGTGTAAATGTTGCTAATTAAATACATGTACTCGGGTTTCGTTTCTTTTTCTCTGTACAACGATACCCGAGGGTGATTATAATATGGTCTATGTATTTCGAAATCGTGAGTACGATTCGTCTTATGCCACACGTGCAAGGTGCCTTTGATAAAGAATAACGAAAATTCTAAAGGTATAACTGCTGATTGACAATTTAGTCATAGCTGGAAGCAGCCATGCACTTTACCTCGACGCCACTTGGATTCTTTAAATTGTGAGAGGCAAATTATTGTATATAGTTAGCTTGTTGCCATGGGGTTCCTTTGGGTAAGCTGTTGCCGCAGGGTTATTTTGGGTAAGTTGTTGCCATGGGGTAACTTTAGATAAGATCAATTACTCCTAAAGCTTCTGTTATCCCTTTTTAAAACAAATATTTCATACTTGTCTTCACATTGCAGGTACAAACAAAAATTGATAACACTGCAATGTAATCCCTATCATTTAATATTTCTTCGATAACTAAACTGCATTGTTTTATTTTTGTTCCATTTTATTGTCAGGAGACCAAAATTTAGTCTTCAGCAGAGGATACTGTGAAGTTGTGTGCTGAAGAAATTCATCAACTGGGAGAGATACATTGTATTATTATTTGTGTCACCACTCCATTATCTTTCTGACCCTGTTAGTAACATAATACATAAGGTGCTTGTTGTTGTTGTTGTTGTCGTTGTGGGTTGACTTTCTTCATGCACCTCTTTTATATTTAATTTACCCTCATCCCAATATTCAGAGAGTCCCAAAACATCATCAAAAAAAGGCAAAAATACAACAGATAACAGGCAACATTTGAATGTCAAATTTTCAATACTATAATTGTGTTGCCCTTATGGCAGGTGACATAAGGGGTGAGCAAATAACATGGTTTGTCCAAGTTTCTTCACTAAGGAGTGAAAATGAGAATACATTTGAAATTAGCACATGTTTTAGATTCTTTTTAAAAACATGTCTTCTGTCAAAAAATAAAACATGCTCTCAATTGCACTAGTGGTTTGTGAGGTCTTTTGAAGATGCAGAAATATGGCGAAATTTGTGGTTTGTAATGAACAAAAAGCTGCTTTCATAATATCCTCCAGAGAGGAATGATAAAAGTAGGCCCATGAGGTAGCAACTACTCAAACCTCATGGGCTTTAAGTTCATAAAGGTGAGGTCTCAATTGGTGAGAGATTCAAAGGCTCATTTGATTGTCATGACAATCCACTGGGAGATTGTGGCAGCTGAAATGTCCACGGAGCCCTTAATAGGAAGAAAAGACATTTCCTACCTTTTCTTTTAGCTTTGGAGACATTAAGATACAACCTAAAAGACAAGGTATGAATTTCACTTCTTTGTCTTGCCAAGGAAAGGGTAAGAAGGAACACAGTTTTAAGTGTGAGATCCAAAAAGGAAGCTTCACTCAATGGTTCATAAGGTGCTTTGGTTAATGACCAAAGAACACAGGAAGATTCCATCTGGGCACAAGGGAGCAAGAGACAGGTCTCTGAAGCTAAAAAAATCTTTATAAGATCAGCATGATGTGGAACTGAACTGATGGCTGTGCCATGCAAAAATTTAAGCGTGTTGGAGATGGCACCTTTATAGTCTTTGATAGTGGATACTGAATATTTTTTGGTGTCAGAGGAACAAAATGAAATCAGCAATGCAAGTTACAGAAGGGCAAATAGGACATGTTTCCTACTGCACCAATTACAGAAGATTTTCCACCTGGCATAATAAACTTTGGATGTATAAGTTCTCCTGGCTTGAATGATGCTGCTGGTGACTCTGTCAGAAAACTTGTTATGGTGGAGAGATCATTTGAGATGAGCCAGGCATGAAGGTGGAGAACTTGTGGGCTGTTGTGGAGAATGGATCGCTGGTGTTGTAACAGGAGATTCTTCCTGTGTGGTAGAGACCTGGGTCGGTGAATCAAAAAGTCAAGGAGATTGATGAACGATGGTTGATGGCGCCACAATGCAGAATGAGAATGATCCGAGCAGTGAAAGTTCTGACTCTTTGCAGAACTTGTAGTAGCAGTCGGAAAGGTGTGATGTCATAAACAAATAGGCAATCCCACTGGAAGCTGAATGCATCAACTGCCCATGCTTTCTGATCCTGGACAGGAGACACATAAAAGGGAAATCTGTTGTTGAGTTTGGTCGCAAACAGGTCCCCTAGAGGTATTGCCCAAAAGGAAAACAGGGTATCTGTTAATGAGTGGTGAAGAGACCATTCTGTGTGGACCGCTTGGCCTGTTCTGGACAGGCTGTCCACTAATACATTGATCTTGCCTGGAATGTGGCAAACTAGGATTGTGACATTCTCTGAGGCAACCAAGAGGAAAAGGTTCCAGTCCTCCTTGATGGTGTAGGTAGGCTAAGACAGATGTGTTGTCTGAGGAGACAATGACACATTGGTCACTTATTAGGTTGTTGATGTGGAGGGACAATTCAGTCCGAGTCCAGGAACTGTGTAGAATTATGCCCTTCAGCTCTAAATGGGCTACCCAGCCTGAATTTGATGCATCTACAAACAGATAGGAATGGGGATTGGGTACATGCATGTGGACCCCCATAATGAATCTTTCTTGATTCATCCATCAAAGCTAATGGTGGTGATAAAATTGGTCATAGATGAATTGGGGTTGATAGAGAATCTCTGTTAGGTTTCCACCTTCTCAGAAGAAGGAACTGTAGAGGAAGGATGTAAAGACGTCTAAAGGAAACCAATTTGGCAGAGGCATTAAAGGTTCTGAGTAGGAACAAATAAAGGCAAGCCGATACAACAGTTTTCGCTCAAGCATCTCTAGGAGAGCCAGGCTTCAATCTACCTGATCCAAGGGAACTTGGACCAAGTTTTGGTTCATGAGAAGTTCATCCCCACATAAACAATGTCCTGTAATGGAATGAGTTTTGACTTCTCGAGGTTTTGTTGAAGACCCAATTGAGTTATGGTGGACCAAAAGCAAAACAGATCCTGATGAAGGGACTGAACATGAAAATGGTGAATCAGCCAGTTGTTAAAATACTGGAGAATTAATGTTCCCTGCATTCAAAGGTTGGCCACTACTACTCCCAAAACCCAGGTGAAGACTCTGGTTGCAGAAGAGATTCTGAATGGCAGAACCCGAATTTGAAAAACTTCATGGTCTAGGCAAAAATGAAGATATTGTGGTGTGGAGGAAAACGGGGATGTGTAAATAGGCATCCGGAAGGTCGACGGAGACCGGCAATCAGACAGACAAAGAGTGTTTCGGATTGAGGCAGTTGTCTCCATCTTGAAGGTTTCCATTGACAGAAACTGGTTGAGTGGGGAGAGATTGATAATGATTTGAAATTTCCTGCTTTTCTTGGTGACCAGGAAGAATGAGGAGTAGACGGCGGGAGACATCATTTAAAACCCTCTCGACTGCCCCTTTTTGCAAAAGGGTGTGCACTTCTTCCCTTAATTCCACCAGATTGGACTGGGGTAAGAAAATGGGGGTCCCATATAGTGGGGGTTATTCCCAAACTGGAGTCGATAACCCTCGTTTACAATGGAGAGGACCCAACCATCATTCGTTATGCTTGACCAAGCCTCTGAGAAAAAGCCTAGGCAAGCACCTACTGGAATGCTTGGGATGGGGATGCACAGCAAGAGATGGGGTAATTTGCTAGGGCTGCTCCCCATCTTTTGCGCCTGGTTTTAGGAAAGGAAGGTGGGTAAGAAAATTTCCTCTTGGACCTGTGGTGACCTGGGTGCCATGGACCTGATGAAGAAGGAGGTGGTCTAGCAAGAATTTGTGGATTGGACTGGGGTTCTGCCTGCCTGAAAAATTTGGCAGATGGTCCCCGAGGACAATTTGCTTGACCTATTTTCCTGGTCAGTTGTGATGGACCAGGAGTAGAAGTGAAAGATTGATGTTGGTGATCAAGTAAGTCTTGAGAAGCCACTGTAAGAATGAGGCCCCCAAATAGGATCTTGTCTTCTAGAGGAGCAGCCCTTTGAAGGTCTTTAATGTGGTTAAGCAAGACCCTCAACAAGTCCAATGCAGCGTCACAGTGAATGTGCAGAAATTCTGCAGATAATGCCATGGCAACAGATAGTGCATGCCGGATATTTTGGCCACAGCCTCGAGTACATGTAATACAGCTGGATTCAGGGAGACCTCTCTCAGCATACAAAAGGAAGTAGCTGAAAAAAGGTTGGCACATGAGGATGCAGTTACAAGTAAGTTTCTGTTCCATGGCAATAATTGTTTTGATGGGAAGGCATGCCCAGGATCCCAAAGATATACCTACTTTGGCCACATCATTTCCTCAATCGTATTTAAATGTGGGAGAAGTAAGAGGTCTGGTTGAGGTGGTACTTTTTTGACTATGTGCCAGATGGCTTTGGGCACAAGTCGGGGTGGAGGTAACAAATGGTAAACCTTGTTTACTGCCTGATTACCTCTTCATCCCCATCCACTTGCGATGAGGAAGTGGGCCTGAGAGAAGGTGTCATTGCCAGTTTCTTTCTTAAACTCATTGGAGTCAATGAGGATGGATAGAGCATCATTATCCCTCAAGTCAAGGATACTCTGAGTTGAAGAGTGGCTGGGTATCACTACATCCCTTGATGGAGGGGCATAGGAGTACTATGTCTCACAAACCCTGGTTGATCAGGAGGCACAGAGGGGAGACGAGAACATCTAACTACCCTCAATACTGTAACATCTGTAGCCTTCCAAAAGAAAAACACTTAGGTGATAGTGGGACATGAGCCACAGCATTACTTTGATTGACATGGCAGGGTCCAGTAGTCCATGGGGGCATAATGGACCAAGGTGGAAAGCCCCACATCCCATAAGGGTTCATAGGTATAATTGGGTAGTGGGGACACTGAAACAGTACCCATCCCTAGCCTCAATCCTGTGTATGGATTGTAAATCCTGCACAGGTTGGGTTGGTCGAGAGGGGAGAGGGGGAAGCTAAGTCCTGGCCCTGTCTCTGTACCACGAGGTCAATGAGTGGAGAAGGCCTCATCTTCACTCTGTGCATCATGGGTGCGATGTGTTGTCTCCCTAATGGAAAGGGCCAACACATTGCCAACTCCCTCATGGGAAGGAGCAACCCACTATCGTTGTGCTCAACCTCTTTAAAGGGAGAATGCAACCAATGGTTACGGTGCTTAACCTCTTTCAAGAGAGGGTGCAACCCTAAAACACAGTACCCAACCTCCTTAGAGGGAGGGCACACCCCATTATCGCAGTGCTCTACCTCCCTAACATGAAAGAGAAACCTGCTACCTGAAGCATGAATGCTGTTAGGGATGCAAGAACTTCATATCATCTCCCTACAGGTGGAAGTTGAATGTTTTCTCAAACGTCAAGATCCTCCATCTAGATGGGCTTCAACAGCCACTGAGGATGTTTGTCCTAACATGTGAGATTCTGGAAAAAAAGCCAGAAAATCAGAAGAAGAAGAGGGAATGTTCTTTTGGGTTTTTTTTTTTTCGTAGGTATGCAGGAAGACCACAAATCACAAATTGTGCAATGGTTTTTCCAAGTGTATCTGGAGCACCCGATGCAGTCTGTATGTGTATCCCATGAGGCCTTTTTGTGGTCACACTGCCCAACAGACTGCTTTGTCTCTGAAAAAATAAAATGTATTTTCTAAAAAAATTTATTAGTGGTGTGGTCCCTTGTTGTTGTGAAACTCAACTTACGCATGAATAGACAAAGGATGGAAATTATCACTGAAGTATTTCCTTATTTACCGAGAGAAACTAGATATTCTAGTTCTGATGATTTGTTTATTGAGGTAACATGCAAATACATAAATCTCAATGTGAGTGTTGTACGAAGTTATAACTATTTTATCGAGTTGAAAACATAAATGGAGGTAACTATGTCCTCAACATTGGAGCGAGGCTTGTTATTGTTCCTAGATTATAGTGACTTACCCATAACATTCAGTTAATAATTTTTGTGAAAGTGTCTACCACCACGGGTAGAACACAAGGTAGCTTCCCAATTCCCACAAAGAACGAAAAAAAGGCAACAATATGGTTTTAGAAACAAACAGACAGTAGTAACACTGAGAATTATAAAACACTGTAGAGAGAGACCACTAACTGCAGCATATTAGTTGTCCAAAGGTATAATTTCTCAGACACAATGGCTTCAGACATCTATACAACATGGCATCTGTGAAAAGAATGACATATAGGTACATCTACCATCTGTGCATGACCATGCAACAGTGTGGTGTGAAAAACGGTCAAAGGGTCATACTGACTTTTTCTCCACTCTGGGAGGATGTATTCGTATCATATGGACAGTATATTTTCAACATGAAAATGGATTAGCTAATCAATAGCGTCAGGATAAGTAATTGCTGCTATTAAAAGAAGACTTAAATCTAGAATGGGGGCAAACAATTAAAACTCAAGCTTGATATTTTAAGCAAATGTTTTGGGAAAAAAAGCTGAATACTACTTAAGAAGAATCAAAATTTTGCTACAAATATTCAATATATTTAAAATAAAAATTTGGAAAACAATATGTAGTTAGGAAGGTCCCATTCACTTGCAAATTTTTATGAAAGAGCTTCAACCACAAGTACATTACCTGAAGTTTGTGTGTACCCTGCATTTGACCCTGTGTGTTCCAAGACCAAGGTCAACAAATCTGTTTCCACCAAAATACACATAATACTGAAACCAGGAAAAAACTGATCATTAATTTACATTCTGCGAATAATCATACAACAATATCATTATTACTAAGATGTAGGATAATTATGTAAATCAGTTCTCCTGATTCTTCAAGATTCTATGTACTGACATTTAGCTGTAAAAAGAAAAACAGGTTATAATCTTAAACATCAATGAACCATTTGAGACAAAATAAATCTTTTGTTTGTTCTTGTGGAGGTTTATTCTAGTAAAACATATACCCACAAATTTTCTTGATGGCTTATTATTTGTAGATGTCGTAGTTCAGTCTCTTAATAACTACAAGCTTAATATCACAAAGATATATTTTATAATTAGGGATTTCTATTATAATACATATGTTCTATTTCTGATGAATCTGGCTTTGGTTGGCAAATTACAACATTTTTATAGGAAATTGCCTCCGACCCTGTCCGAATATCACAAATGGGGTGAGAAGGGTCAGAGGAAACTCATATTAACATTTTAGGTGCTATTAACAGAAGCCATAGGAAGCTTCTTTTAATTCACTATCAAAGGTTGCAACTAAAGCTGATAGTCCTTTGATCGTGGCATCTGGGCAAGTTATTTGAGCAGCAGCTTAATCTATCAAGTGTTAAAAAGTGTGAAAAGATGTTTTCATTCTTAACAAATTGCCAGTTGTGTGTTTCATGTTTGCATGTAAGCTGTCAATTGGTAATTTTATTTAGGAACTGTTTCTACTGACAATGAGATAAAAGTGTGTGTGTGTGTGTGCAAGAGAGAGAAATAAATAGAGATAGAAAGAGAGAGATAAGTGCAATGTATACAGTTTTAGTTTTCTTGATTGTTGCTAAATAGCCCAACTAAATACCTGTATCTTGGTAGCATACTACTGATGATAATAATAATAATGCTAATGCTAATTGGTTCATAGTATATAATATTGTCTTGAACCAAGTTTCGGAGCTGTACCTGCCTTCAGAGGTCACTTGTCTACAAAGGCTACTTTGCAATAAAGTATTATCATGTGGTCAAATTACTCAAGGAGCTGTACCTGCCTTCAGAGGTCACTTGTCTACAAAGGCTACTTTGCAATAAAGTATTATCATGTGGTCAAATTACTCAAGAAAACATCATGTCTGAATATCTGGATAACCTGAAATGAGCCACACCAAGGAATTTTCCATTCCAGATCTTGCTTTCATTATTAATTCTGCAAATATTCATTATCTACCAGAATTTATTACAGTAAATACCAATATTTACCAAATAATTTTTATTTCCAAAATTAAATGACAGACTGTATTTGAATAAATTTAGTCTTTTCTGTCATTATTTCAACCTCAAAATAAATCTTCCTCACCACAGGGCTGACTTTAACTTTTTGAAAATATGATACACTAATGGCTGTCAAATACTTTATATTGCAACTCAGATGAGTACAAGAATTAAACCTGGAATATTTTTCTGTGAGATACATTGTTTTAAATTTTTTAGAATTTTCATTTCCATCTTACAGTTTTATTATCACATTTTTATTACTTTGGCTACTGCTATCTCTAAGAGAGTCATGGACATCCACTAATGAAAAGTTGTAGGCACATTGTTTTCCTTATTACAGTCAGGGGGCTTACAGAATTAAGATTAAATATTGCAGGAAACATGCAAGCCTGTGCTTGCCATGCAACAATTCTATATGTCATATTTATAAAAATGAAATCTAGAATCAATATCATCATGTTCATCAAAGTGTGTGTGCTTACATAACATTTGGAAACTACTCCTGGTTGCTTGAGAATGAAATTTTAAATGTTACAACTGGTGATTGATGGCAGTGCTGAAGAGGGTGGGGGAATGAGTAAGACACACAGGTGTGGATATAGTGCTGCCTTTCTTATGATTTTTGGTTAATTGAATTCTGCATGCATATCTATATTCATCAATAAATTCCCTTGAGAAAATTTGGATACTGTTTAAAATAAAACAGATAGTCAATTCATTATGTACACTCACCTGGTTGAGAGCATCATAAAGGCTCTCGTACAAATTTTCCAGGTTCAGCAACACTACCGTGTTACCTGTCTCCATACACACCTTGATGCGGTTGATGTTCCTACACACCTGTAATGAATTAAGAATTGTGCTTAAACAGGATGTACTGAAACTCATTTTCAGCACCAAAGTTTTAACTTTATATAATGTATTTTAAAAACTCTTGATGAAAGTTAATGTTCATAATTAACTGAATGCAATTACAGTAACTTGAATGTACTAGATACCAATAATATTATGACATCAGTTGGTTTTCCAGTCACACATCGTTTTTCTTTTCTGTATGAAACAATGAACAAACTGTGTATTTCATGGTGTTATTATGAGTCTCTATTTGCAGGCAGCATGGCTCATATTTACACCACAAATTCCATGAGATTTGCTACAGCTGCAAGACAAACCATGTGTACAAAAGCTGTACTTTCATTAAGATAAACTGCAGATATCATCTGACAGATTTTTACCTGGCAACACAAATTGCAATTAGAACTAAAAATATAGAAATTGTGAGGATTATTTTACCTGGATATTCACTTGTCACTGGGAATTGTAAAGTTATATCTGTGTAACTATTCCTGACAACTTCGGATATTACAAATGAGAAATACATGGGTATATTCCAGGTGTCCAGAAAATCATTTAGGCATTATTTACCTGGGTGTACTCCTGACCCCTGGGAAATCATCTACTTTACCATTTTCTTGAGTATACTCCAAGTCACTGGGAAATCATGTAAACAATCATCACTTGGGTTAATTCCTGACAATTTTTACTGATGCTACAAATGTAGAAATAAGAGAGCAATTTTGTCTGGGTATACTCCTGGTCACTGCGAAGTCCAGTAAGCAATTTTTACCTGGGTATACTCCTGACAATTTATTGATATTAAATATGTAGAAATCAAGAAAGCAACTGTTATATGGGTATACTCCTGTGAAGTCTAGTAAGCAATTTTTACCTGGGTATACTCTTGATCACTTGGAAAGCTGCTGCCAAAAATGATGATAGCATCCTGAATGTTTAGAATCTGTTGTTGAAGGATTGTCAGGGCGCCATAATTCTCTGTCAGCAGCAACAGGTAACGACTCTCACTGCAATGCAAGCATTCATTTTGCTGAGTCTATTAATTTTAATTAAAGATAATGAAAGTAGGCAAAGTTATTAAAAGGTCAAAAAGCCAAATAATGAGTGTATCACCTACTGTACATGTATGCATCACATAAAGGCATATACGTGATATATGGGATTTTAAAAAAATAGTACATCCCCACCAATCCTGCATGTAAACTAAGATTTTATGGCACTGCACATATTTAACAAATAATTTCTATGGTAGGCACTGCGATGCATTTAAATTTTAGGCCAAACTTTCCCACTATACTAAATACCCACTTACCACTGAGATTTATTGACATCAAAGAGACAAGCATGAATGAGGCCTGTAGGGGAGCAGTCAGGGTCACTGGACTGTGGCTGAAAATTAAATATAATCTATTTCATTTTTGATACAATTCATCCACAATTATTGAAAAATACTGTCTGAAATAACACCTGGATAAAGCAATTTTTAAGTAAATTATGTTTCTCCAAGAATATTTACCTGATCACATTAGTGTTAAAAGAATAAGCTTGCTACCTATCAAATCCAGCCTTTTGGAAAATGACAAAAATTTAGATAAATGAAGAAGCATCTTACTGAGAAATGCATTTTACATAACAATTTGCCTTCTACTTAAATACATTCCCCAATCACAATAATGTTAAGAGAACAGGTAATAGGATGAGTATATGACTTCTAGTAAGTCTCGAATCAAAACACTGCACTGGAAAGCGAGGCTAACTGGGATCACTCAAATTTCATGAGCCAAATTTTCATTAGACACCTATGATCCTTTGAACTTCAAGAGTATTCTGAACGAATAACCCACTTCAGACACTATGAAAGGGCTCATGGGGTCCTCTTTTTCAGTGTTCACTGGAAGAAAGAGATGTTTTCTTGTTCCAGGTATGTTCCAGTGTACTTCAAGTAATACCTGAGCACATGAACAGGGTCTTGCCTAGTCAATTCCCACATGTTATCAACTGATAAGAGGGCAAATATGATGACCTTTGATTGCCCACTGATGGTAGCCTTTTGTTAATGATCTCCACTGCCTGCTTGTTCAGTAATGGCCTGATCTCCTGATGCATAATTTCAGCTTTCTCTGAATCTGACAGAACTTCCATTATGAAGACAGAAGATGAAAGGGTCAGGATGACACTTCAATGGCAATATTTTGAATTTTGAAGGCATGGGGGGAAGAGAAACCTTGTTTCTTATCCCCCTTTTCAAATTGCTTCCTATGTCAAGGAGCCTTTTTTCTATTGAAATTAGATTGGGGATGAAACTGTTGCTATTGTTGGACAGTATTCAGCCTCTTGACTCTTTGCAGACAATCAGTTCTCCTTTATGGGTGAGAGTTAATTGGCCTGAAAATCAGCTCTGTAGGCATTATCATTTGGAGAAGCAGTTCATGTCAGATTAAATAGAGTTTTGGTAAAAATGGGTAAATTTTGAACAACTTTCTAAAAATTATTCTTTCATGGCAATGAAGCCATTAAAATAATCATGGAACAACATAGAACAAAAACCACTTTATTTAGCAGAATCAAACTTTTCTTACCCATTACACAGATAATATTCATTTCCTGTCTCAGAGAAAGGTAGGTTACCATATACTCCCTTATTAATGAATCCACTCTAATTTCTGTTCCCTCCCCTTTTTAAGAGCAGAAAATTTAAAAGATGCAGTGTAAGACCTGTGCTTTTGAATACTTAACTTTCCATTACAACAAAATGTTGTAGCAGTCCCAGTAGATCAAACTGTTGCAAAGTATATCTCAATGTATAAATTACTAAAGTCACAGGCACACATGTAGTGTTAAACATGATGTGCTAGCTGGGTGGCAAGATCAAAGACTTTAGCTGTGTGCCATGTTCAATGACTTTAGCTGGGCAGCAAGTGCAAAGACTTACCAGTCCTTCTTCAACCAGCTACTGAGTGGGAAAATTGGGAAAATGTGTTGATCGACTGATCATTTAACTGCACTGATATTTACAATGACTGAATATGTGGTCATTATAATAGTACATCAACAGAACAACTTTAGCTTTAATTATCGTGCTCAAATAAATGCCCTCCATTTCAGGAAAATGTAACACTCCCAACGGCATTAATTCGGGAGTAGACAGTATGTCAAGTCACAGGTAAAGTGGTATAGCTCAATAATGTCATAACATGTTTAGAAGCACTTTAAATTAATGAAGTTAGATTGTTTAACTGGACAATTAAGGCAAATTAGTGAATGAAATATAGAATAAATACTTTTCTATCTTGGGAACATTTAGTAAGAAAAATTATCAACGTCTGTAATAGCACTTGAATAAGGTAATCTTGGTCAGGTCACCATTGGTCTTCAACTCATTGTCATACAATAGATTATATTAGCTTACCTTGGCATGTTTATTTACTTGAGTTGACAATCCCTTAGTGAATGTCTCCACTGGATTTACAGCATTCAGTCCTCCAAAGTTCCTCTTAATGGCATGAAGAAGCTGGTGCCATGTTGGGGCTTTTTTGGACTTCTCACAGAATGAGTAGATCATCTTAATCAAACTGAAACAACACAAGAAAAAATGTCAGTGTATGATTACATTCTACGTTACTTTTCTTCAAGCAAAGGTAGAAGGCCAGGGAAACTGATAAGCTCCTAGCTTTGGCCAAAGAGGAGGGCTTTCTTAATGAGAACAATTAAGCAATCAATCATTACCAGTAGAGAGGGCACAAAGAAAGAATACCTGAATGATGGGAAAAGGTTTGTATTTCTGCTATGCTAAATCGAACACAAAGCAGTGAAGAATGAAACCATCAGAATAACTGCATAAAAATACAGAATACAGCATTTCAAGAAATTGATAAAATTACAAATTAATGCCAAGAAAATATAGTTGAAATTATTTCATCTCTTGTATATAAGGGATTAACACAACTATAACAGACATTTCTTTCTTGTCACATGGTCAACAAGAGAGAGGGATTGTGTAATGCATCTATGCATAAATGTTCCATAATGGTTACATCGATCCTATGCACATAATAAAAAAACAAAATCCAAGCAACTAAACTGAACTGGTAATTCACTTATTGTTACAAAAATAATGGCACAATAATGTGAGCTCATTATTACAAAACTGTGTATAAAACCATTGAAGTGAATCATGCTATTGTCAAAACCATTAAGTTTGTACCAAGTTATGTCACAGTACAGTGTATGTTGAATAAATAAAACAACCACTACCTACTGGGTATTATTACTATATGATGTGAAAGCATGTAATAACAGTTCCTCATCAAATAAGAACAAAAACCAAGTGAAATAAAATAAGTAGAAAGGACAGGACAAAATTAAGCTCAATGCATGGGATTCAAGCTCAAAACCATATTGCTAGAGCTAGCATGACGGACTTCATAGTATGGGAGAACTGTACCTGTAAAAATCTCTCAGTCCATAGAATTCTCTCAAGTCTTTTGATGCTTTTTTGAAGAGTTGTAGGTAGGATTCTGCCAGTGGTTTGATCAAGGGCTTCATCAGGTTCAAGGTTGTTGCATCCGATGAACAAATACCTCTGGAAAGGAATGATCAATAGAATGAGACTGCTCAAAAACCTCTGGAAAGGAATGATTAATCAAATGAGACTGCTCAAATACCTCTGGAAAGGAATGACTGATAAAATGAGACTGCTCAAATACCTCTGGAAAGGAGTGATCAATAGAATGAGACTGCTCAAATACCTCTGGAAAGGAATGACTAATAAAATGAGACTGCTCAAATACCTCTGGAAAGGAATTATTAATAGAATGAGACTGCTCAAATACCTCTGGAAAGGAATGATTATTTAAACACCTCTGGAAAGGAATTATTAATATAATGAATCCTAGATAAGGGACAAAGGCATCTCCCAAACTGCATACCATCATACCAATTTTCATAATGTTATGCTTTGTTCATTTAAAACTAGTGACAAATGTTTGAACAAATTTTTGTGTTGGAAGGCAAACTTTATCAATAATAGATTGACTACATTCCTGTTTAATGTTTTAAGTATTAAATGTTTTGCAAAACAGCATCCAAATCTTACGAAGATCTGAATCTTATAACCACCTGAGCATTTAGTTAACTACATGCATACATGTCTGGCCATCTCCTGCTTAATCAGTGCAAGAATCAGTATCACAGAACCCTGGATTCCATAAATAAGCTTGATATAGACTAATTTTTCACCAGGTGGCATACTAAAAGCTTTCTTCATTCTTCTTCAGGTAAAGACGCTGTCGCTGATTTTAGGTGAGGTGAAAGTTGTAAATATGTTTAAAAAATGTCTATTAACCACAAATGAAAATGGGACTGGCCACTGAATGACATAAACAATGAGTATTGGTGCAATCAGCCACTAAAGGGAAAAAAACAAAAAACAGACCAAGAGTATAGTTGTTATCAGGATTAAATGAGTTGAGCCCTGAGGTTTGGCATTTTAGTCACTGAGCAATCTCAGCTTGACTCTGATTCATAGCATGTAACCAGTCTGAACACAAGGAGAGATCAACCTATCTAATCAAGGTACAGTAAGCTTTTATCTCTGGTAATTACTATTTTTAGCTTGAAAATTTCCAGAAAGTCAAACCCTGAGATGATATTATTGATCAATTAAAAAAATAGATAATGCATTTGGAACAACTATGGATATTTTTTACCACAAATATGCATTACATTTATGCATTGCTTCACTCTAAATGCAACACAGTAATACCTGCCTTGTGTCCTTAAAAAAATATCACTGGGGTAAAGTTCATAAAGTCAAAGCTCATTGTAATAAGAGTACATATATCTTCAAAACTATGTTCCTATCACAAGCACGGGCATAATAGAAGAAATAGCTACATTCTGCAATGCCATAAACTCTTCATTTTGGAGGTGTATTATCTGTCCAAAGGGTGTCACACTAAATCAAATTTGTGTCTGAGATTGACTTAACCCTCAAAAATAAAGTGTAAAAAGCAATTAGGCATGCATGGTAGTGAGTTTCAAGAAAATTATGATGTTCTATGCAAGTTACAGAGGGAGGTTCCATCCCACATGGTAAGCTGATTGAGAGATGTGCTGTGATATCAGAAATTACATAAGTTTTGACTGAAGAGAGGAAGTGATATCAGAAATTACATAAGTTTTGACCAAAGAGAGGAAGTGATATCAGAAATTACGTAAGTTTTGACTAAAGAGAGGAAGTGATATCAGAAATTACATAAGTTTTGACTAAAGAGAGGAAGTGATATCAGAAATTACATAAGTTTTGACTAAAGAGAGGAAGTGCCCGTTTTAAAGCATGTGGATATATAATGCTGAATGTGGCAATAACTTTGTTATCAGCCATGTCCATTCCAACTGCATCTTACTTACTTTGCACTATTTTCCAATTCCTGAAGATCCGGAACTTCTCGCTGTACCAAGATACCACGGTTCATCTTGGCAGGATCAAGGGCCCAGTTGGAGATTCCAATAAAGGCAACCTGCAATTCCAACACAGATCTGTACTGTGTACAAAACACTGGTTCACAACAAACACATATAAAGAAAGGACACTGACTTAATTTTATGGCTTAAAATCAAAACTTTTGATAGTTGCATACTATTTTGTTCATACATATAATTACCATATTTGATGGCTGATAAGTTCCTATTTTTTGACCAGCAAGTCTGGGCTTCGTCTTATACTCCAAATTGACTAATATAAGGATTTCGTCATTCAAATTGCTTCATCTAATGTAATTTTTTTGTATGTAGAAATAAAAATATTTTTCCACAGTATGAAAAAAGATGTGTAAAAAATAATTATCATTTTGTGGAAGAGATCATGTATGAAAAATTACAGGATGTGACATTAAGAAGGATTTTAAAATATATGAGTTTCAGTAATAAATTTACATGCATAAGATATAATTGCACTGATAATGTATGCTGTCTAACTTTGATTACATATATACATCTGTATGTATTACAATATACAAGTTAAAAAACAACCATGACAAAGACATAGGTATTCCATCACATTTTGCTTCTTGCACTTCGTGATCAAAATACAAAATAAAAATACCCCCGATGTCAGTGAGAGAGAGACAGAGGGAGGGAGGGAGGTTTAAGGACAAATGTAATCTGTATTGTTCAGTTACCTGACAACTGTGATATTCCTCATGTAAAGGGATAATAATATATTCCATTATCAATGTATACTTCTGAATAAACAATTCCTTCTAATTTTAATAATGACGCTACATTGTCCCAAGAACCATATGGCTTTGCATTGTTATACATGCTAGTTTAATATGCTACAGCTTTGGCTGGACTGTCCCAGTTGACACCTCGTCTGAATGCAAGATTCAGCAGAAAAGATCAAATTAGTGGGACTACCAATATGGAAATGAGACTACCCATTGGGTATTGTGAATATGGTACTGTGTAATGACAGGAAATACCAGGTACTTACTCACATAAGTTTCTGAACCAGTGATATCTTTTGTTATTGCTGACAGAAATGTAAGAACAATTCAAAGTAACAACTAGCATGAGCAAAGATCAAACCAAATACTACCTAACTACAGGACGTGTGCATGAACTTAATGATAATGGGTTGTCTTGCTTGCTGGGAATAAAGACTAGTACTTTCAGAAAAATAACATAGCATGCTAAATAACCATTCTTGGGATTTAACCTAAATAGAGTCCATGTTGGTATAAACTTTGTGAAAATTTAACCTTAAATTATACACCTCTGAAGGTAAAAGAGTATGGCATATATTTTTTATAGTTTCCATGTACTGTATTACAATTCTCTCTCTTTGACAAACATTTCAGCTAAACAGGTGTAGTAAGGTACAGAATAGCATAAATAAGGGCTGAAATCACTCTTTCTCTCTCTTTAAAACAAAACCATGGAAAAGCAATTGAGCATCAGTGATGCAATTTCTTAATTGCTGGTAATCTGGAATATCATACAGTGATAGCATTAATATTCACAATACCAGAAGTTACTAGTGAAAAGATGCAGCTAAGGTAGTGACTTGGCCTCATCTTATACTTTACATCAACTTATATATGGATGAAGGATAGAAAATTTGCAAAATCATCGAATTTGACTTATATCCTGCATCAACTTATAGGCCAGCAAATATTTCGGAATTCTGGTAGACAAATGTTGTGAGAGAAATTAATCTAAACAAAATATCATCTTTAAAATATATATGGGGATACCATAAAAGTTGGGACGCTTGAAATTATTTTTTACAAATAATTTGTTAATGCACTGTAAGATTTGGGAAATTTCAGCTCAGAAAGTTTGTTTTCCATTATGAAAATTTAGGGACATGTGATGTTTTTCCATAGCCTTAAAGCATGTTCAGCTCTATCCCTATTAAGACTCGTGATCTCCTACATTAGGTTGATTGAATACTGCAATGTGCCTGCTTAAAAGGTCTACTTACTGGTTCAGTAAACATCAGTTAAACATCACTTCACCTGCGTATTAAACAGACATAATCGTATTTCCTGACATAATCGTATTTCCTGACATAATTGTATTTCCTGACATAATTGTATTTCCTGACATAATTGTATTTCCTGACATAATCGTATTTCCTGACATAATCGTATTTCCTGACATAATCGTATTTCCTGAATAATTACCCAGCTGATTAGTCCATGTCAAATTTTACTTCATCATCATGAGAAGACAAACAAGTCAGGAAAATGATCATTTCATTCACTTCTGTGTTCAGATAGGGACGTAAATATCAAAATGGTTTTTCATAAATACATGGACTAATGTGATTAGTAGAAAAGATGCTTCCATAAACATGAATATCTAGCACTAAACAAATATTTTTAATCACACAATAATACATAATTGAAAATAATCACATTTTAGTCACCAATTTTCAAGCACTGAAGAAGTTATTTCATTGTCTTAATTGTCCATGTCTTTCTTTTTATTCATACAACAGCAAGATACCTAGAAAGGAGCGATTCTCTACTAGCCGAAAAGAATTTATTCTTCTTAACTTCCAAGTACTGAAACCATCTCTGGTACTCTTGAGAAACACCAACATACCTAATATCATACCAACACCAACATACCTAATAGTCACTTTGGATCAACTAGACACTATAATAAGACTTTTGGCAGCCATATGCATCATACTGGTACCATTTTCAACTATGACCAATTACACATCATACGAAGTCTTTTTAACAAAAACCCAATGTCAATATGACTATCTGTTCAGGAAGAGTATAGCAATAACAAGATTTGAAGGATGGCAGTCATACTGAATGTCTGAGCTGCATGATTTTCATTAACTACCAACCCTGGGATGAATGTATGTGTTCATGGCAGTCATATTGAATGTCTGAGCTGCATGATTTTCATTAACTACCAACCCTGGGATGAATGTATGTGTTCATGGCAGTCATATTGAATGTCTGAGCTGCATGATTTTCATTAACTACCAACCCTGGGATGAATGTATGTGTTCATGGCAGAGATGTAGTGATAACAACCTAGTGCCAACACACAGACAACTGATATATGGATCATGGACAAGAGGCCATCCTTAAAGCTCTTCTTGTCCATCACCATTCCAACTATTAATAAACCATAGCCAAATAAAGAATAAATGTACTCTGACATTTTCATCAATGACTGTAGAATTATTTCCATACCTAGGATGTAACATTAGGCAGGAGAGGCAGTAATTTTCAAATGTTATGGGACAAATTTTTAGAGCAAATGTTTCTAGATTGAAATTTCTGGGCCAAAGAAAAAAGAATTTTCCAGACAAGTACTTTTTTATAATTCTATTATATATCACATTTAGGACAAATCTAAGTTGTCTCTCATACATGAACCATCATGATATTGCTGTGTACTTCTAAGGTCTTTTGTGTGTGAGTTCTGGTTTTTTAAAGCAAAGATTGAAAGTAGAAAATTAGGAATTAGGATCAAATAGTGTATGTCAAGGAAATGAACATGTGATTGTTCCTGAAGCATATAAGGCACTGTCTTGCACTGAGAGAATCATGACTGACCTTCTTATATGGCTCTGGTTCCTCATCTCCTTGACAACCATCCTCCAGAAGAGGGTGAAGTGTCTTCAGAGGCATTCTGGGACTGTCCTCTGCAAGCCCAACCTCATCGAAAACAACCACAGATACAAATCTGTCCAGGTCCTTATCTTTCTGAAACTGCGCACACTGGCGGAAAGTTCCCAAGATTCCATCTGGGGTGGACAAAGGGCTGCATTGGAAGGACACCATTTGGACAACCTGGAATGTAAAGGAATTTTGCTTCCATGAAAAATAAAATTTCAAACTATAAATTTTGAAAAGATTCTCATTGCTGACACTTGGAACAATTAAATGCATATTCACTTTTGTTTCCTAATTGTATGGGTCTCATCTATTTTGTGAATCTGTGAAGAAAATTGTTTTACTTAGCAAAATTCAACCAATTAAAACTTAAGCATATTCTACCAGCATTCAAACTAAATTAACAAGTTCAAAAGAACATGTACAAGTATTTCCCATATTAGTGTAAGAAAAATATGTATACTCTAGTAGTAATCTTAAATAAAATTGCAATAAATCAATATTTCTTGTTATATTATAAATATTTATAGGTTACTGCATTTGTATGGGAAAATATGAATGAGTTTTGGGATGGAATACTGCACGATCTTGGGAGTGCAGTATTCCTTCCGACAAAACGAGTTCATATTTTCCCATACAAATACAGTAACCTTTTTATTATGTGCTCATTTTTTTATTCTACCTAAGGTTTAATTATATAAACAAAATACACTACAAGAAACAACATAAATGAATGAATGCCACATTCCAAACTAAATACACAAGTGCAGATTTGTCATTTTTACACAATGACATCATTATTAATGCGCACATAACTCTGCCCAGATAAATTTGAACTTAGTTGCATGCTTGACATAACTTTCAAAAGAAAATTGCGTGTCTAGTTAAAATTGAGATTTTCAGTCATATTGTGAATGAATGCGCATTGCATTTTTCATTTGATCTGGAATGAATATATTTTTGTATTTTTTTTCAATTTGACGAAAGTTTGTGATTTTAGACTGGATTCATCTGTGCAAATTATACACGAAATACATTGGATTGAAGTGGCACAAGAGAAGCGTGTTTACGTCTGCAAATGTGTTTCTATTTCTGTCTTTGAATGTTTGAAATAATAATGTGGGAAAAATATGAAGTCTTTCAATTGCAATTATCAAAAAGATGCTATGGAATTTAATGCCTATTTCATTTTGAGTGCAGTAAGGAGGATGCAACTGCACTTATCATTGAAATTACAGCACAATTTCGAAATGTGTAATCTAGACTGAAAACCTATGATATGGCTCATGTAATTCGGATTTGCAGAATTAAGAAAATACATTTTGCAGAAATTCAGGATGTAAAACTGTAAATATATTTTATTTTGCCATTCTTATCACCAGCTGAAGAAGACAGTATATGCCTTGTCACTTGTATGTTATTTGTAAGGACATTATCTTCTGTCTTTTATATAATGTAGCTAGCCTAAATCCGTAACATTGTATCGATGCAGAATGTGCCAATACAGCTGGGGTTTTTTGTAGTTCAAGAAACATCTTTTAGTTCATTCAGAAACAAATTTAAACAACCACAATGTAAAGAGCTCCTTACGCGAGTGTACATGATTTGTTTACAAATCAAAAGTGCTGGCGTCTGCATCCATTGTTTGCTTACAACAGAAATTAGATCCTTTATGCACGTGAATGCTATATGTGTATTGTTGCGCGTGTTCAGTATTGGGGAATACTGAACAATTCTGACAATGTAAAGTTAACGAGGAAAAAAATGAGCACATAATAATCTTAATTATTTTCTGGTAAAAACGAATGGTGGATGTCATGCATATTTTACAGACAACAACTGCAAAAATGATCTTTGCGGGCAAATTGTTGCTTAATGATTTTTAAAATGTTATCTTTATAGATAAACTCTAAACAAACAGAAGCAAGGAACAAAAGCTTTATGTCAAATCTGCAATGCCTTGTGACAAAATCTGTCTACTGACCTGCTTGAGCTCTCTAAACAAGTCTACACGTGCTGCATTCCCCTGCATGGCTTCTGCTACAATAGTTTTGGCCAGAGATTTGGAGCTGCCTGGTTTTCCCACCAGGAACAGAGGGATCCGTAACTCTGTACAAATCACCATCATGAACATGTTCTCCTTCAAGGCAGTGTTCCTAGCAATGTTCTTATCCAACTGAACATTATTTAAGAAAACATCTTGGCATCTGTGAGAAAGATAAAATAATGTCAAGTCCAACACCTCATAAGAGTCACCTTCCGCCATAGGTCACTCGTCATATCAAGTGAAGTTAAGTATCCACTCCTTACATTCTCATCCCTATCTCACCTGTTAAGATCATTCCAAGCATTACTGATGGGAAATATGGATTATTTTTACAGGTAACATACTATGAACAGCTCTATATCAATCTGGTGATACATGTTTAGAACCAGTCATACAAAGTCAAAAACAGTCATACATTGTCAAAAACAATGAAACATTGTCAAAAACAGTCATACATTGTCAAAAACAGTCATATATTGTCAAAAACAGTCATACAAAGTCAAAAACAGTCATACATTGTCAAAAACAATGATACATTGTCAAAAACAATGATACATTGTAAATAACAGTCATACATTGTTAAAAACAATGACACATTGTCAAAAACAATCTTGATATCAGAACTTACTCTTATCATTGGTTTGAAGACACTATAATAAGCTGTATGACAGATGCAATGACTGAGATGTGTTTTAATCAACTGCTTTTGTTACACATTCAAACAGATTGAAGCAATGTGATATCTGCCATGGTTCATGAACTGACTTTCCAGAAATTAAAATAATTATATCATTTTGGAGCCAGACACCACATATGAATGGATACTTATCACAAAAAGAAGTACATGTATTTGTTTAACAGACTGACGAAGTTTTACAACACAAAAAGGAAAACAAATGCTACATACTTTATCAGAATATCAGAATTTTTAATTGTAAAAGAAAAAATACTGAAATATTATCTTCAAAGTTTTCTTTACTGGCAAGAAAAGATATATGTAGCCAAGTTTACATACACTTCTTCCAACCACTGAACTATTCTGGCACATTTCTACAATGGAGATAATAATTTTCTGCTCAAAATATTTGTGAAAAATTATAATTTTAATCAATACTAAAATAATCCAGTCTGAGAGTTAGCAATTATTACTTAATGTCCAGATGTTTAGGTCAATGACAGTGACAGTATTTCTTTTTGAGATAAATGTTCTAGGCTGGATCTCAAGTTGAACACTTTCTAAGAAAACAAACATCTAGCACTCTGATATCATGATTCACTACTGTTCACATTAAAATACAATCTTTTCTCACATAGAAGCCAGAAGAAGTATTCGAGCAATTTAAGCTAAAATTTTAGCAAATACTTGTCGAGGTTTTGAGAATACTAATGTATTGGGAAATATGGTTCATTAAACACAATCAAAGGGATGAAGAAAAAGTGCAAGAAATTGATAATCCTGTTCCATTTTATTACCAACAACAGTTAAAACCCCTCCCAAAAATGTAAACCAAGTTTAAATTCTTAACCTTTCTTCACTATTTCTTAACAAAATTTATTAAAAAATTCAAAAAGATATTTTGATTGGAAATGTGAAAGTAATTGCCTTTTCGTTTTACAACATTTTTGATTGAATGAAAGCTGTCAAGCAATGTCAAGGGAAGAGACAACTCTTAATACAATCATTTCCTCTTTGGACAATGAATTTGTGATATGTCACTTTACAATTATTAGTTATTATTATCATCAATGTGTGTGTCACTTTACATTAGGTGCTGAAGACCAATAGAGCTAAACATAAAAAAGTGTTTAGTGTAAGAAAAACAAATTATTCTTAGTAGCTTAGAGTAGAAAATATGCCATGGGCTTGAAAAGGATAAATCTCTCACAGCCCAAAATATATATTTGACAAATCACTCTCACTTGATGTAATGTAGTAAATTGGTGCAGTCAAAGCTTTTTTAAGCAAAATGCACCAAGAGGTGAAAAAAGTGGCCTCTGCAAAAAGTACCAAGAAGTGAAAACAGTGGCCTCTGCAAAAAGCAATAAGAAGTGAAAAAGTGGCCTCTGCAAAAAGCACTAAGAAGTGAAAATATTGGCCTCTGCAAAAAGATGATTTCTAAATTAACAGTGATTCAATCATTCAATATTCCAGACTTGGGACTAAGAAAAACTAGCTATTTATGACAAGTAACTTCTTAATATAGTTGACCTTGAAGGCAGATTCAACTGTAAGAACAGACCATATATTAGATTTTTTTTCAAACCTACAACAAAGAAAAAGGCAAATGATTCAAAAGCAAAGTCTATTACTGCACACAAATCATCTTCAACTAAACTTAAAACCATAATAATTAAAATACAGGATGCCTGAACAACTACTACAGGCTATTCCATTTAAATGTCTTGGAAACGAGGGAATGCAGTTTTGTTATTTTTCTGTACAGGATGAGGGCTGAATCTTTTCTGCATTTTATCTCCATCATTTTCTTATTTCTACTGGTGGTACCACTAAAAAAAACTTTATACCTGATTATGTCAGCTTCAATCTGAGCAGGTCCTTCTGGCACCTTAAGAGGAGGCCCAAAATATTGCCAGATATGTTCCCTGTACTCTTTCCTTTTCTTCAGACAAGCATGGTAACACACTCCTAGGGCTAATATGAAAGATCTGGTGATATCATCCATTACACAGTCCTGAAACAACATATTAGGCAATTAAGCCTTAACCAAACCAAAAAGAGCAGATGAGTCACAAAGTATCCTAAAAGCAAAGCAAAATGTAAAGGTGACTATTTGACAATCACCTCGTCTAAAATGAAGTAGAAGAGACGAAACCCATAAAGGCATATTTACAAACAGGGGACAGTGTTCGATTTCAGGCTAATTGCATTCCAAATTTGATATAAATATGCTCAAAAACATGGCCTCTTGACTGGTAAACGTTCACAGAAGGATGACAGATGGACAATGATCTCATGTCCATACAATAAGCATGCTCATGCTTACAGTTAGGTCAGCTGTTTAAACTTGTAAAGATCAACATTGGAAAGACATATGATATGCATAAGATCTTCATTGGCAAAGAACAATGTCATATAATTTTTGTTGATTACAAGAAGTCTAAACAAAGTGACAGAAGGACAGAGGGATGAAAAAGGTGATCACTATAAAGTTCCAACATTTCAATGTGGAACTCTCACTAAGATGATATGTATCATACAGTAACCTGAATACAAAATCAACTGATACCTACTTCTTAAGTGCCCTGGATCAGTTGCCAGCACCCGAAAAATGTAAGAACAAGGCTGTGACTTTGTCCCTAATAATAATGAGGCTTAAAACTGTTTGCAGCAATTCACATTCCATTCTTGGAGCTGTTACACATGTCAGGTGCAGACATTAAATATTCAAAATAGCAGAATCTGTATGAAGTCTTCATAGTATCGTGATAGGAATAAATTTTGTAAATGAAATGTATGTATGGATATTAAGTTTTCACAATAACTCCACAGGGAGCCCTTTTGTGTTTCTATCGACACAATATTAGGTGTTCTATCCTTAGTGGAGAATCAGCTGATATTAATAATGAAGTTGTTGAAGATTGGAACAAAAGACTAAACTATATATGCAGGGGATATGACAGCAAGGATATTTTTAATTGTGACGAGACTGGTTTGTTTTTTAGACTATTACCAACAAAGTGACAGATGATGTGATCTGTAACATAATTATAAAGACAGTTTTAAAACTATATCAATGGTTATTCATAACATTCTTTTGAAAATGATAAAACAGTTTGTTTTACATTTATTTCACATCATGCATGTGATTTTTTATTGAACATATTAAATATTTTAGAATTAAATGAACTTGAGACTTTCTTCATATGTATTTACTATTCCCATTTGTCATCCCCCTCTAGAAAGGCCACCCTCATTATAAGGCCACTTCCCTGCTGCAATAGGGGTGGTCTTATGAGAGGGGGACTACTGTGTAACTTATTTCTGAAGTTGCTGTTTAATGTTATGCAGCTGTAGCAAACCACCATAAGAAATATTTTAATTTATCTTTTTTTAAAGTTTTAAAAGTATTTCATCTGTATTTTAACCCTTTCAGCACTGCTGACTGGTAAAGTGGTACATAAGAAAAAACTCCTCAACACTGCAGATTTGTGAAACAATCCTGAAGAATAACTCCTTCTCAACACTGCAGACTGGTAAAGAGGTTCAGAAGCTATAATGCCTTCTCAGCACTGTAGAACAGCAATCTGTTTCATGTACTTTCCCCGTTTTGATGATATATTCTCTGACTGGTCAATTTATGATATACTGTCTTATTGATCAATGCTGGGGGCACCCAATGGTCAACAATTATTCTGTAGTATGATTCATTTGCATCCTATTTGTATACATTCAGACTTTAAGCTTGGTTGTTAACAAGGGGAGGGGGTGCTTTTCTGATCTATAAATCTTCAAAGTCACCTAGTAAGTAGACCCAAAATGGCAGACTTGTCAGATAATGAGTATCATTTGTCAGGGGGATGAAATAATTGAAAACATGAAATTCTGTTCTTGTAAATACATATGAAGAATAGAATGAATGGATATTGTTAGCAACACTGATGATAGTGAGTAATATAAAAGCTTTGAACTCACTGATGCAACAGACCAAATCTCAATCAGATTATAATATTCATGCAATTTCCAAGTGCGTAGGTCCAGCATGAGTATTTGATAGATTGTGTACACCTTTTGAATATCTTAAGATATTTTAGAGTGACTATGTATTTCGGAAATAGTACGATTTACAAATAATAATGCACACATGAAGCGACAGACTTTTGGACTGATTTAAGTTATCTGAAATAAAGACTTTTAAAGCCTTTATTTATTGATGGAAGTGATGCTTTGTGATAGGGAATTAAATACAATGGTACAAAACATGTATTTCTATCATAAAAAATTGTAGTTATCATTGTAATATCTGAAGCAGATGATGCAGTATTTACCTTCTATGTACATACATGTGCATTCGTTCATGCACCCTTTGCTGAAAATGGACTTGTACAAGAATTGGAAATAACCAGCAGGCAAGGTCATCTTTTACACTGAAAACTAACGTTTGGTATGAAACATACAGACAATAATGGTTTTAGTGCCATCCTGGTCATATTCGGATTTGAAATTATAAATCAATGAATGAACCAACTAAGTTCTGTGCATTTTTATCTCATTTATGCTTTTCATTTTTTAAATTTGTACTGGATACAAACAAACGGGGGGTACATTGAGACTATAGCTGGGTAGAGGTAATTTTGCCAGTTTGGACCCTGTAAAAGTTGAGCATTTACAAAGATTGTACCTGACTTAATGAAACATTTTATCCATTTTGTAACAATATTGTAAATCTATTATATTTTACATGTAGGTGTCTTCTTTCTGTTATTACTACTGTCTACTACTATCCCCTCTTTTTCATTTCCATATACTGCTACTATATGAGTCATATAGAAGACTGTTTAGTGAATGGCTTTTATTGTGATTGCAATAACTTCGTATTTCAGGGTTCAATACCTTCGATTATTTATGATTTCCTCATCACTTTTGGGGTGGTTGTACATGATGGTAAACAAAAAATTAAATAAGAGTCCTGTATTGTGGCCATCAGCACCTAGAACTGTCCAGTATTTCAACACCAAGCTTCAAAACCTTCAGTACAATTTTGTGACTTGATAGGCTCCTGCATTTAACGTAAATGAAGAAAACTGAAAAGGAAAATTTCTTTACCCTCTTAATAAGCAGGAATAATTAATAATCAATAATCAATAATTTGATTGTAGTTGCATTTACATCAGTCTTCAATTATATGTACAAAACTTTTACATTTTTTGCTGAAAAGATGGATACTCTACAGTTTTTATAAACATTTACGCTAAACCCACATGATCAAGATTTTAAGTTTAATACCTGATAAACCTGTGGGGGAGCCAATGAACGACATACTTCTTCCTCTCCTTCCTCTTTTTCAGTATCGGAGCTCACATCTTGGTCAGCAAATTTATCCATCATGTCAAAAAGAGTTCTCTTCCCCGTACTCTGTGTGTAGAACCAGCTCATCACACTCAAGACTCTGTCAACATCTCGGAGTGAGACAAAGCTGCATTCATCCTGTACATAGGAAAAGTTGCACCATATATTTCACTGTTGTAAAATGTACCAAAACATGTGTTTTTTGAGGTGGTGTTGAATTCTATTTTTCAGCATATGATGGTCTATACAAGACAATACAAGACAACCTAAAAATATTTGGTGGAAGAAGAAAAACCCAGAAGGCCCATGGAAGAATGAGTGAATCATGAGAAGCTACTGGCAAGCTTTCTCAAACACCATGCTGAATGAGCCGAGACTTTAACTCATGTGGACAGAGTGAAATGTTTGAGTACCTTAGGTCACTTGACATGGCCACCCAGAACCCTCACTTAAATATGTGACATCAAATGTGAAACATATATCAAGTGCAACATATGTGAAACCTATGTTTCACCAAAAAAAATATGTATTCTACTTTTAAAATGTGTTACACTTAAAAGCTCTGGCTAATTTTGTGACTTGCATATGTGAATCAAACCATATGCTGCACATATGTCCTGTTAAACAGCAAATTTTAAAGTAAATTATGTTCCTCCAAGAACACTTACCTGATCACATTAACATTTGGAAAAGTCTGTTATCTCTCGAATCAAGCAATCATACAAAAATTAATCCTTCCCATCAATATTCAATAAAGATGAAGGGAAAAGTAAATCTTCCCAACCCATGCCTTTAAGTCCCCTTACCCTATAAGGTGCTTATGATAATGATTATGCCAAAGGTGTAATGGTTGGCATGCATGCTTGTTCACTCTATAAAGTTATGCTATGGCTGATCAAAGGATCAGTTTGTTTCACTCTCTAGGAAACAATTAAATCAGAACCCCGCAGCAGATCTCAATCTTACAGATGCTTGTATTCAAACATTAAATTTACTTTAGTATAGCTTCACTGAGATCACAAGCAAAATCAATGACCATGACTTAATTTGACAAATCTTTATTTTGATCTTTTGTGTTTAAAAAAAGAAACAATGTGCATGGGGCACAACAAATGGTGGGAACCACAAACAATTTGTCTGACCTTTTCCCCACTGGTTTTGAAATATTGTGTGACTAGCAATCGTTGTTGAGAGAAATCTGCAATCACTTGGCCTGGCAGCATCTCTGCATACAGGAAGCAGAAGCATCGCTCTGGTGGCCTAGTGGTTAGAGCATTTGCCTCAGATGTGAGAGGTCACGGGTTTGAGCCCCAGCCGACCCATATCAAAGACTTATAAAAATGGTACTAACAGCTACCTTGCTAGGCACTCTGCATTTAGGGGTTGGTGTAAGGACTGGTCAACCTCATGTCAGGATAATGTAACTGGGTGAGACATGATGCTACATGTCTGTGGCATGATGCCCCAGTGCTAGACATCACTATAAACTGCCACACTGCAGACAGGTATCATAGCGATATGACTGAAAAATTGTTAAAGCTATGTTAAAAATCCAAATCTCACACACACATACACACTCACACAGAGGAAACAGCAAACATTGTTTCACTAACTTGAAGGTGGCATTCAAAATATCTTGTCAACCTTATAAAACTGAGAATTGGTCAAATTGACCACTAAAATGTTTTAATCCAATGACAGCAGCTCAATGCTAAATGTCAGCAAATGTGTATGATACCGGCATAGATAGAACAATGCAGATAGTTGGTTTTCCACAAAGAAAACCTTGGAATTTTAGCAGTCAAATGGTCAGGACTTTTCTTGAACTTTGATGACAGTGGAAGAAGACAGAAAGATCCTTGTTCTTTGTTTTCCAAATCCACTGAAACCATGACCTTATGTTCCTTGCTTGCAGTTGATAAGGCTGGACACTTGGATATTTGCTGGACACTTGGATATTTGCTGAACTCTTTAGATTTTCTACAAATTAAGCCAATTTAAAGCTGTTGTTCTGTACACTTCACTGTATCATCATTATATTGTACATTGTCAATTTTAACCCCACACTTCACTGTATCATCATTATATTGTACATTGTCATTTTTAACCCCATACTCACTGTGTGGGTCATCCTCATCATGAATAATATGTCAATATCAGAATATAACATCCCTGTGTACTGTTTGATATCTCTCCAAAGGATAAACTATACAGATTTGAGATGGGTTTGCATCAGCTACCAGGCAAGTGTCAGTTTGGTATGAAATGCCAGTTTAGTGGATGGTTCGGCTATTAAACAGATGGACAGCCAAGCTATGGGCTGGGTATTAAGCATGGCTCTTTGTTTGATGACCAGCCCTGTTTTGGGCTGAACATGCAGTTCTGTAATTGCCTGGTAAGGCCATGAGGCAAAATGGATGTAACAGTTAACCATATCCCAGCATAGCTCTGCATAATAGTGTGCAACCTGGCAGTTTATGGCTTGGCTTGATGAAGTGATGGATTCCCTATCACTGATTGTTGAATACAGCCAGCCAGCCAGCCAGCCAGCCAGCCAGCTGGATTGGCTAGGCAGCAGATGAAATGGCATTGTGCAGACCAGACTGGTGGCACTATGGGTCATCGATGTCCAGAAAAGACCGTATGTGCCAAGACTTACAGACCCTTGGGCCAAGCTCCAGAATGCAAGGGAACTTACACCGACTGGGCAGCCTAAAAAATGGAGAGCAATCTATTCATAAGCTCTCATCCATCACTCCGGAAGTAAGAAGTAACTGATGGAACAATTTCACATGAGGCCAGCAACTGTGATATTGCCTCTTAAAATCGTTGCCACAATATGACTGAAAATGCCTGTAGAGAAAAAATCGGTGGAAGGTCCTTAATGTTTTTTCTTACATTTGGAGATGTTCTGATGCGACAGTCTCTGGGGGAATTCTACACATAACTTTGGTGGGGGGAGGGACCTTCACAGTGTCCCATACTATGCCTGCTAGTGAATATGTGTTTGGTTGAAGATCTACTACACTACAGTCCTCTTCTCTGGACTTAATGTATCACACTTTTGGTTTTTTAGTCCTTCCCATAGTACCACGAACTAGATGCTTTCCAGCCATATTTTGCACATATTGCAGATATTTCTTTACAAACATTTCAAACATGCAACATATGCAGCTAGTAAGTCTTCATTTGCTTTAAACTTCCTGCATTTTGTAAATTTCATTGAAATGTCAGGAAAGAACAAATTAAGTAATTTCTGTGCACAAATAAACAGTAAATACTAAATAAGAGAGGACATATCTGTAGTGTGCATAAAAAACAACACTATATACTAAAAATACCATATTAAATGTAGTGGTCAGAAAATAAACAAAGTCCATTACTATAATAAATTCACATAAATTAAAAACGTCATAAGAAATAATGACAACAATATATAATATATACCTCGACAATCAATACTATACAAGAATATAGATGGATGGTGTCAAATCTAGAAAATTGACCTATAGTCCAAGAGATATATATTGGATACATGTATCTCATATCAGTGAAAGCAAAGGGGAGGTAAGGGCAAGGGTTGGTAAGAGTCTCTTCCTTTATCTATATCGAATATAGCTGGGAATGACAAATGTTTTGGTATTTTAATAACTGTTGCATTATAGAGATAGCAGAGCATCTTATTAACATTAATGAGTGGGGAGTATTCAATATGAGTGGGGAGTATTCAATATGAGTGGGGAGTATTCAAAGAAGAAATATGACATTGTTATGACTAACAAATATGTTCAACATGTGCAGTACTAAAAATATTTAACACCAATTCAATAAGAGCTCAAAATATTTAGACATATTCTGAAATGTGTTAAACATATTAATTTAATATGTTTAATGTGGCTACTTTAACATTTTAGAGTTTGCTATCCTCTATACTGTTATTATAATTATTATATATATATATATATATATATATATATATATATATATATATATATATATATATATATATATATATATGTACATATGATCATTTTATATGTTGCACAATTATTTATTTAACCTACAATCTCAAGAAATAGTAGTAAGTACTCAATGTAATAAACTGTTTGTGTACACAGTTATTTTCTGTATCACCTTTAAGATGTTTTTTTCCCTCCATTTTACTGATGTTACGTGTGTGTGTGTGATTTGGATTCTTAATGTAGCTTTAACAATTTTTCAGTCATATCGCTAAGATGTCTGCAGTGTGACAGTTTATAGTGATGTCTAGCACTGGGGCATCATGCCGCAGACATGTAGCATGATGTCCCACCCAGTCACATTATCCTGACACCAGGCCAACCAGTCCTAACATTAACCTCTTAATGCTGAGCACCAAGTGAGGCAGCCGTTAAGACCATTTTTGTAAGTCTTTGGTATGACTCGACCGGGGATCGAACCCACGACCTCCCACATCCGAGGCAGATGCTCTAACCACTAGGCCACCGGAGCAGTATACGGGTTTTGTAAAGGCATACACTGGTTCATCTTCATGATTATCATACTAGCTTAATCAAATTCTCAAAAAAAGAAAACTGGAGAAGTGGGGAAGATGCTCACCTTTTGATTCCTCATAAAATCTTGAGAGGCTGTTAAAACTCTACTTATCACAGGAACTGAACCAGGAATATTGGGCAGCTGCCCCCGAGAAATCTGAAAATATAAAAAATTAGCATTTTCAAAAGCAGGAAATAATGTCTTGACCACACTAGCTACAATAATATCATTAGCAGAGATTTTAAAGTAGGATTATTAGCAAATATTTTTTTTGGAAGCTGCAAGAATATATCTCTGTAACACTGGAAAGGAAAGTAACAATTCATTACTTGCCGATACAAGTAATAAAACATCTGACTAACTCACATATCTAAGGACCATCTGTCTGATGTAGAGGTCTTCAATTTGTGTGTTCAACTGACCAAAGTCCCATACTAGTGGAAGAAGACTCTGGGGTAAAGGCTGAACTCTGTACACAAGGCGCCTCATTGGAACTCGACCTGAAAAGGCACATAGTGAATGCAGACAAAATTAGTTCTGAACTTCACCATTACAGATCAAAAAGATCATAAATTTCCTAAAAATACAATTGTTGTGATGTGCTCTGATAGGCAATGATGCTCAAGCCACTGACAAACAAAGCATGCTTAATAAATAATTTCTACAAATAAGATTACCTTAGTACCCCATAAAGGTTTTTCCAGTGCACATGCTACAAAATAATAAAAAATTCAAACTGATTTATAAAGTTCATAATTTGTATTACATAATAATCTGTAAAAGACACTGACTTCTTTTACAGTGACTCAAGGTTAATATAATTTCCAAGGTGTGTACCTTGCATCATAGTGCAGAAAACAAGCTATTGTATGTTCCCAAACCAAAATGCTTGTTGTTAGCTTCCTGCAATCTTGCCAGCAGGTTACATAATCAAAACATGCTTGTGAATGAATCTTTATTAGGCTCAAACATGGCATAATTTCTGACAATGTTCTTACCAGCATGTGTATGCAAGCTTGTGCAATCTGCAGTTTATGAAGCCAATGGCTTGAATAAATCTATATTATAAATTTCCATACAATATCTGTGGTTTAATAATGAGTATCTTTTCACCAAAAAATGTAAGAAAAAATCACTCTTTATAAAAATTTCATTCTTCTGAATCTTTTCTTTGCCTTCTTATCATCAGACATGTTACACCTGTCTCTTCTGTTACTACTTAATGTTATTGTTGTTTTTCATGATCTTGTGAACAGTGTCAGTTAGTATCCTTATTATTATTATTATTATTATGTACTTATTATTATTATTATGTGTGTGATTTAGATTTTTAATGTAGCTTTAACAATTCTGCAGTCATATTGCTACAATGACTGTGGAAGTTTATAGCAATGTCTAGCACTAGGGCATCATGCTGCAGACATGTAACATGGTCTCCCATCCAGTCACATTATCCTGACACCAGGCTGACCAGTCCTTACACTAACCTCTTACTCCTGAGGGCCTAGCAAGGCAACTGTTAGTATCATTTTGATAGTCTTTGGTATGACTTGGCCTGGCTTCGAAGCCACAACCTCTAGCATCCAAGTCGGACTATCTAACCACTAGGCCACCAGAACTATTATTATTATTATTATTATTTACTTGTTGTACAGCACTGATACAAAACTCCTCTAAAGATTATGTGCTTTCAACTGGACTTTAGATATTATTTTTTTCTTCAGCAGGTTATTTCCATACATAAAACAGTTTTTCATTGCAAATTTTGCAATCATGTTGTTGTTGTTGTGGGGGTTTAATGCCATTTTTCAGCACAAGATAGGCTATGTATGGCAGCCAGTACTAATGGTGGAGGAAGAACCTGGGAAAACCCTGGGAAGAACCACCGAACCACAAGAAGCTGCTCAAGCTTTCTCACATACCCACATTAGCCAAATCCTAGACTCTAACCCATGCAGACAGAGGTGAGATGGCAGTGATCCATAACGGAGAGTGCTTTAGACTACTCGTCCACCACGGGCCCCAAATTTTGTAATCAAAAGCTAATAATAATTGTAAAGTATGATCAACAGAACCACAGCTATAGAAATCTGAGCAAGTCTAATTGCTTGCCTTTAATGACATTCTTTATCATTTTTGTTTTGGGGAGTAAGCATTTAACTTTCAATACTATAATATTTATACATTTTTAATTTAAATTCCTGCAGAGAAACATCCTGTTAATAATAAATAACTATACTAATTAAACATTAACTTTGAATTCATGACCAAATGTCTAATTATAGCAAGGACCTTCTATAATAAAACACACAATCAGAGTTAGAAAACATCCTGTCACTGTCTAAAAGCAACTAGCTGTTATGAATGGCACAACAGGAATAAAGATATTTGTAATTTAAGGTTAATATTAAAATGGTCTGGAGCCTAATATTTATAATTCATAACTTGGAACTTTCCTCAGCACAAAACTTGATCTATGGCTCAATGTCTGGAGAATTCAATCAGCTGTAATTCAACTTTGAACAAAGTCAGAATTGCAGAAATCTTAGGATTCCTTTTGCTGAATGCTTTATTCTAATATTGTTGATGTGCTGCAGGAACTGCACCAAAGTTTTAATATTTTAATTCCAGTGCAAACTTTGTTTTTTAAATGTTCAAGAATATAGGCCTGAGTTTATCATAGTTCCAGCAGATGCCATGACCCACTTACAGCTAGGTCAACTCAAGTGACATACAGAATACTGGTACAAAGTGCCCAACATATATATATTTTTAAATTTGCATTTATCACCAGACTTCACTTTAACTCAAGATAAAGCCTAATTAATGTTCTCTGACTGATATAATGGATTATTTATGCAGAGCTTGTCTGTACAGTTACCCAATCTGTCTGTAGTTTTATCAGCATCCACATGGTATCCAAGACCAGCCTGTTCCAATCGTCTGATCAGCGTGTCAGAATGTCTGTAATAAAAGAGTGAACACAAATAAAAAATGTCCTCCCTTTTTATACCTGTTTTACGTATGTTTTTTAAAGCAATTAAGTTATGTTCTTCCTTATGTTTACTAATTCGCATGATAACATGTGTCTATAACATTCCTTCAAAGTTAAAAAATATATTCCATCATCATTATGTCACAGATCTCAGACCTACATGTACTGGAGGGGCCCAGAGTGGCCGAGTGGTCTAAAGCACTCACAGTTGCAGATCACTGCCATCTCACCTCTGTCTGTGTGGGTTCAAGTCTCTGAGGCTTGGCCAATGTGGGTATGTGAGAAAGCTTGCTGTCTCAAATGGATGCTTTTCAGTAAATTTGTAATATTTTCACAGCTTAATTTTTCAATGCAGATTAATATTTTTATATTTTATATATGTTTATGTGTTCACAGATGCCTGTGCGTATGTTCCAGGCCTAATACTTTGATTTTTAAAATCATTTAGTTATTTAGTGTCAAGCCAGATTCTTCACATCATGTTGTACATACCGTATATATTGTAGATAACAGATAGAAGTCCTCAAGGTAGATTAGTTCTGTAACTAATTGAGTTACGTTCTCTAAATAAAGTCGATATTATTATTATCATTATTATTATTATCAACACCCATATCTCTTGCCTTGGATGTCATATGATTACAACATCTGTATTTTTTTTTCATGCACACTTAATATCACCTTGGTTAATAAAGTCCTGTTTAATTCATATCCATTATTAATTTGAAACCTTCTGAAATGTCTGAAAAACAACTGAATTTTCAGTAAAATACTTTATAATGATCAAAACTTTAATGAAATCTCACAAAAGTTTTAGCCAAATTTTATTTGAAACCTCACAAATATTTCAGTGAAATTTTAGTGAGATCTCACCACAATTTCAATGAAAGTTTTGGTCAAAATATTTGTGAAATCTCACCAAACTTTTCAGTGAAATGAAAAAGATTTAAGTGATGCCATCATGGATTAGGTTATGTATGCAAGAAAGAAAATGAGGACAAGAAAAACTTAAATCTTTGATAATGTTTGTCAAAATAATCCATTTAAAAATTATGGTGAATATTTATTACTGATTCCCAATAATGTCTAAGAATCATTAGGCAGTTTAACATAAATCTGAGGCAGATTTGTTATGGTTTAGGCAGAAAGCGCTTAAAAAACCTGTCTGAAATCTGCCTTAAGTACACCTGGAAAATTCTGTATGGGATGGACTATTACCAAATTCCATATGAACTATTTACAAATTCCATATGGACTATTCCCAAATTCCATATGGACTATTACCAAATTCCATATGGATTATTCACAAATTCCATATGGATTATTGCCAAATTCCATATGGAATTTTAATTTTATTCCATATGGACAACCTACAGATCTCATGGACTAATTTGTAAATTTCATGGGATTTTCCAAATGGAGTACGTATGGAATCCATAACATTTCCATATGGATACACTGAAATCCATAAGAGTGGTTCAGCTATAGAATAAAGATGTCCATATGGATATTTCTGTAAAAGTACGTATGGATTCCATATCCAATCCATGTGGAAAGGTTTGTACGGGTTGGTAAGGATGGTACCTGGTTCAATGCCAGTAGCATGTAAAATTTGTCATTTCATTCCCAGTAAGTGTAAACATGGTTATAGTGTTGAGTGTGGATCTCAAGCTTCTACATTATGACCCAGGGGTGATGCTTTTGATTGAGTTGAGATGGTGTTTGCTTTTGTTTACAGTGTTTTACTGCACTGCAACAGAAGTTGCTTATTTAGTGCCAAGGTAAGGTGATTGGAATAAAGTGGCATGCAGAAGGACATACCATGGTAGCTGACCCAGGCTGATCTAACAGAGGCATTTAAACCTACATCCTTTCATTTACAAGTCTCGCATGCTAACCATCAAGCAAGTGCAGCTCTTGCCTCCATTAGTTAGTTATACAAGATCAGAAGGGCACACCAGGTCTATTCTCCATCCTTGAGCCCACAAAGGATGTATAGGGATGGGCCCTGGGGTCAACATTAGTTAGATATTTGTTTTTTATACCCAATAAATGTATATATATAACTAAAGGGTGGGCATCTCAGGAGCTTTTGTGTTACATATAACCTAGGGGATAATAATGGACCCCTGGATCAATGCAAGTTTCATGATTAAAATCATGGACCCCTGGATCAATGCAAGTTTCATGATTAAAATCATGGACCCCTGGATCAATGCAAGTTTCATGATTAAAATCATCTGCCAATTTTACCAGAGACTTATAAAATTCGTACTTGCAGCTGCCTCACTTGATGCTCAGCATTAAGAGGTCAGTGTTAGGACTGGTCGACCTGGTGTCAGGATAATATGACTGGGTGGGACATGATGCCACATGTCTGAGGCATTATGCCCCAGTGCTAGACATCACTATGAACTGTCACACTGCAGACATCATAGTGATACGACTCAAATTATTAAAGCTACACTAAAAATCCAAATCTTTATCTCACATGTATCTAACATCAACCAGGATCATCCGCTTTCCTCAAACACATTCCATTTTCCTATTACACAAAAATGTGTGGGTAATTGAGGCATAAATTTAAATGACACATTCTGAACACCATAAATAAGCATTACTCTCAAAAAGAACACATTGGAACATGACAAGAAAATATTATGTGCATGATTCTTTCATGTCAATAATATCTGCAAAGTTAAAACGCAGACAACAGGAAGAGGAGAAGTAGTTGCACTAATAAGAATTCAGGAAATCGGGAATGGATGAACAAACCTAACGCTGTATGTCCGTACCATATTGATAGCAGTATATGGGGACAGGAGGGAAAAACTAATGCTATAGGAATTTCCATATTCATAGCAGTGTAATAAAATAAGATGATGTCTTGACTTAGCCACAGATTAGCTATAGGATGTCAGAAACAGCGAGAATGAGAAAATACCAAGGCTTTTATTCTGTATGTCCAATTTAAATGTAGCCAATCTGTTAGCTGCACTATTAGTTTATCATAATGCAAGAAAATAAAAACTTTTTGTTCCTGAAACATTGCACTGTTAAGAAACTCATAATTAGCTTGGAGATTATAAAACTCACTGCAAATTACCATATTTACCATATCTACTGGGACATGATAAAATAAATAATTTTTTTCTGTTCCAGAAATTATGGTAAAACTTTTTATCATTTAGGTCATATGTCCCAAGAATTAAGAAACAAAATAAATTTGTGTTGAATTTGTGCCTGCCCCACCACCACTGTACATTGCAATAAAATAGAAAAACAAAACGCTTATTTGATAATAAAATGAAAGAAACTAACCTTGCATTGTTATCATTCATTCCTCTTTTTTTCATCATGAGCATTACAGAAAAAAAATATTGTTATGTATATTTTTATTTCATTACATGTTTTTGTAACGTAACATTGTATTTTGGACTTGACCTTGTCCAAAATTGAGTTCATTTCTGCTTGACCTGAATTTACTTCTTTAAAATTTTATTCTGTAAACAACTATTATATAGCTAAAATATTCTCTATGTCAATGGGCTTAATATCAGAATCATTATTAATAGAAGTAAGTTTAATGGGTCTAGGACAAGATTATTGGAATTTACCTGGTCTACCTGACAAAATGCAGTTCTATATTTTAATTTTATTAATAGGTTTCTAATAACAACTAACATTTTTATTTTGTAAACATCAGTATCATTCTAGAAAGTTATTTTCCATTAGGTAATATATATTTTTTAGAAAATGCTAATTGTGACCTGAGGTCTGGCAGAGGACTATATAATCTTGTCACTGAAGGGAAAATTCATTGGTGCTTTAAGTTCAAGCAGACTCAAGTTGTATTATATGTTGTGCCCAGTATTTCATTTTGGGATGGAATCTAATTCTTCAAATTATTGAATTCAAGTGATTATTTTCTCTAGAAATACAAAAGTGTTCTTACAAAGTTCTTGGACTGAGATATTCATTGGAAACATAGTGAATTCAAACCTGGAATTATATTACTATGATTCAACAAAAGCCTGTTAACACATTAGCATTCAACAAGCTATAACAGAGACATCAACACCTTCAGCTTCAGAGTTAATTTGGACTTCTAATTATTTTATTCTGGACTTTCAATTATTAGGACTTGTGTCTGTAATTCTTGGATTATTTTGGGATTTAATTCACAATACTTTTTCTCATTTTTAGTTTGTATTCTAGGGAAATAAATTATTTGTTGAATTTTACAAAGCTTGTTACTTTTCACTCTTATCTGTTGCTTAATTTAAGAGCATAGACTCATAACGATATCCAAGAACTCCATATATTTAGATTAGGCACACTGTAGCATGTATCACTTATGTCAAATAACACACGACACAATGTTCATTGAGGTAAACATAGAGAAACAACTTATGTTTGGTTGTACTCAAAGGTTTGAATATGTTATCCATGAGAAAACTGGATCCAACAAAACTGCAAATGAGAGGGAAATAATCAACCAATTGCACGAAGTCATCTGCCATTCACACATGACATGGTGTCAGGTGTAAAATAACCACAACTGTATTATATCCAGGTCAACTGTATGTCAGTATCTCACAAATAAAAATCATTATTTGAAAATATATTCACTTAAATGAAAATGACAATATTTTCAATAGCATGGGTTACAAAAAAGTATTATTAAAGTAAGTTATTGCTGTGTATACTATTTACCTGCAAACATCAATGCCCATTTGTATTAATTATGACTACATATGCCAAGCAAATATAAGCCTGGGTGGTGAATAAACACAACTGGCACCAAGCAATAAACTCATTGTTAGAACTTACCGACAGGATGTCAAAGATAAAGGTTATTTTTATTACAAAGTATGCGAACCTCAGAAGCTGACTTTGGATACTTTTAAGCCAATTTTTTAAAATAAAGAATATCAATACAAAGGTTATTTTATTACAAAGCATGATGACCTTGGAAACTGACTTTAGATTCTTTTAATTGTGCCAATATTTTTTGTTGTTGTTGTTGTTGTTGTACGGTTTAACACCATTTTTCAGCACATGATAGGCTATACATGGCGGCCAGTATTAATGGTGGAGGAAGAACCCGGGAAAACACCAGAAAGAACCACCGAACCTCGAGAAGCAACTGGCAAGCTTTCTCACATACCCACATTGGCTGAATCTGAGATCGAACCTACGCAGATAGAGGTGAGATGGCAGTGATCCGTAATGGACAGCGCTTTAGACCACTCGGCCACCAATATTTTTTGTAAAATAATATATAAAGTCAGACAACACAGGGAAGTTAACTTTAGTTACTTTTCACTGATTCAAGGGAATTTTTAAAATAAACTGAAACAATGGAACAATTTTTAAAGTGACACAGTATAGTGCTTTGTGCATGGACATTGGTGACCCAGCATCTCCCAGAATCTTTGGAGAACAAGAAATAATTTGATGAATTTGTGAAGGCCAGAAGAAAAGATGATTTCACCAACAATATGATCATTAACATGGATGAAATTCCAGTGTACATTTATCTCATTCCTGGATGGACTGTAGATAAGATGGGGGTTAAAAGTGTGAGAATTAGCATGACTGGTGCAGAATTTTAAAAAATATGACTTTAGTCCTTGCAGTTCCCACTTCAAAAGATGTGTTGCATCCAACAATAATTTTTCACAGCATGAAAAAGCCATACAAATATTCATACAATGAAAGAATGGATTGTAGGTGTGCAGGAGAAGAGTTGGGTTGATGAAATGATTCTGCAGTGGATTACAGAGTTTTATCTCAAGTACACAGTTTTATCTTTTTTAAAATAAAATTTCAGTTGGAGTGAATTTTCCAACATGTAATTTTCAAATGATTTAAAAGGTTTCCCAAAACTTATGACTAAAAAAAAAAGATGTGACCCAGAACATACAGTGCACAAAAAATTACTTTAAAAATTAATTGATGGTGTCTCAAGAAACACAGTGTTCCAACATATGCAGTATATGGTAACCTTGAAAAGTACTTTCTCATTTGTTAATGTAAAATCTCAAGATTAAAATCTTGCATGCAAGTTTTATGATCTCCAGGCCTGATAAAGATCACAATCTTTTTTAACACCACATCTTACTTTCTGTAGGGATTACAAGCAGCAACCATCTTCAGATTTGGACAGTTTGAAAGTGGCCTTCCTTCCATGGACTTGTCACAGAGAATTTCTTTGATAAGTCCAATTGACTCCGTTGTGTTGGCTTCATCAAAGAACAGCACAGTGTACATATGAGGACCATAATTCCTAGCATTTTCCTGAGCAAGTTCCTCAGCATCCTGAACCTTTTTAATGATGTCTGCATTTGTGATGCCTCCATGGACCTAAAAAGAGAGATACAGTTAAACCATCTAAAAATTCAGAAACAAAAAATTCTTGTGAAAAATTATTTTATTTGTTCTGCATAAATCTGAACATCATTTTTTTCAGTGGAATTTTTTCAAAACTGGAACTAATGTTCAAGGCACAAGATTTTTATTTTATTTGCGAACAATCCATCATACTGAAAGTATGAAATTGTATGGGACAGACATCATGCATCAAATTGAGCTAATCCACGAAAGTTGAATTTATGTATGCATTAGTTTCATGGCACCACAGCACTCTAAAGACTATGGTTCTCATAAACACTTCCTTCATAGCATGTGTTCCTGTGTATGCTGTTGATAAACATGTGCAAAAATCAATAAGTGTGCTATACACCTAAATGCAAATAGCCCTGTCTGGAATATTTAGCGCCATCTAGAATATGTTAAGTTTAACCTAAATCTTAGCTATTTTGTCCTTTCAGTAAATATTTGTTATCTATAGATTGGATTATTTTTCACCAAAGAATTTGTATATGCTTTAAAATCCAAAGAATTTATTCACTGAAGTTGTGTGATCCAAAATAATCCCTGAATATACCAGACATGTGTGTCACTAAATCATTAAAATCTACCAACATCAATATTAGAGCCTATATGTGACTTCTTGAAGCCCTGATAATGATAATTCTAATCATCCAAACTCTATAAAGTACTGAATGAAGACAAAGGCCTCCATTTTTGTAAGGGAGAATCTAACCCAGTTATTTTTGTTTTAAAATAAGAGATTAAAATTTTATCTTAAATAGCAACCATGTGGTTTGATTTCTTAGACATTTTCCTGAAAGGTACTAGTTTCCAACTGGAGGTATTCTCCAACCTGTTCAAAATGGCAAATATTTACTGTAGGCATAAAAATTTGCTTCTATGAAGATGGTGTACAGGTTTCCAAATGTGCTTGTATTCAAATTCGATTGAATCATCAAAACACGCCTCTATTCAAATGCAGCAGAAGTAAAAGCAATGACGTGAGGTAATGGAGTAAAAGAAATGTTCTGAAAAAGTAAAGATCAAGGACTGCACAAAATAATTAGAAAAATAAACACTTCCAAACAAATCAAAGCATGGAATACAACAAAATAATACAATTTTTAAAAAAAATGGTATTTAAAATGAAGTAGAAAGCTAGAACCTACTAAATGTTAAAAACATACTAGGAAAGATAAAAGTCAATCAGAACTGAGTGTAACACTCAATCCATGATGTAAAAGTTTGAAGGGACTGAAAAAGTTGATGGATATTTGTGTTCTAGCTATATCATTTATTTTTCAAACATTCTATTATCATCAGATTAGTGATATTTGTTTCCTCAGACAAAATTATTTCAAATGTAAAAGCTACTGTAAAGTATATAATCTTCATTTTCAATACATTCAAATCTGTCTTGAGAGACCACCCCTTTCTACCAGTAAGAAAGCAGTCACACAGAAGGTGGTCTCTCATTACAAGCCTGTACAAGAATATCAGTTTTCAGGGTTGAAATTCAACTGGATTTACGAAGGAAAAATATCCACAATGGCTGTGCATATATTTTATTCTTTATTTATGGCAATAAATATTTATAACTATTATAAAACATTCATGTTTATATTTGTATAGATGTTAATATATCCATGATCAGTTGTAAAAATGACTGAATGGGTTCTAATCAGACTTTGTCAGTTGTAATAATGACTGAATGGGTTCTAATTAGACTGTCAGTTGTAATAATGACTGAATGGGTTCTGATCAGACTTTGTCAGTTGACTAGAATGAGCTTCTTTAAATAAAGTCAGTAGTAATAGTAGCCAGATTCAGCTCCTTTCTTAAAAATAATGTGGGTTCAGAACAACATGTATTCTACCTGCACACCCTCCCTCTGCAATCATGCTTACAATGGAATAAATAAATGCCAGCAGCATTTATAGCTGGTCTTGTGATACAGTTGTTTGTAGCAAAATTTGAGACACAGTCTGCCAGATATCATGACTGATGGTCACTCACAACAGTGCACTTTTATAATAAAATTGATTCGGGCATAATGATTTTTATCATAAATGACAGATTGTTGCTTATAGTAGAGGTGATTGAATCAGGTTTTACTGCACCATGAATGTAGACAACAGTGCTGTACCTGGTTATGAATGAGTCATGGAGAGCACGGTTTGAGAAGGGCATAAGGCAATAGTGACTTATCAGTACTGCATAATTATCTTTAATAACAGTAATAACTTATCCATTTCTATTGCATAGCTGAAATGGTCAGAAATGTGGGTAAGCTGATGTGTTATACTGATAAAAAAAAACAGAAAAAAAGGAATATAATCACCATTAGAGGGAGAGTGTTTCTCCAGGACAAATGCTGTTTCTCAGATGCAAGTCCACAAGACACAATGCATGTGCTCTGTTGTGGTAATAAGCATTGGTAGGATGAGAACAAGCATGGGATCACCAAAGTACTGCCTTCATTATGTCTTCCAGGAAAGAATGATTTTGACAAGCAGATGAGGCTGGCAACTGCTCAGTCCTCATGGGCTTCATTCATAATTGCCATTAAATCAGAGACAGCCATTGTCAACAGATAAGGCATGGATATTACTACATGTTCTTGACACCAAAGCAAGTATAAATAGTCTTAAATGTGAGGACCTGAAGAGATGTCTTACTTGTTGGTTTATAGGGGTTCATGGTTAAAGACCATACAGTGCGACCCCACCATAACACAAATTCGGATATAATGCATTTGTGGTGTGGATCTCAAAATTTTGTATATTCATTCACACAAGAAAAAATATTTTTTGGTCCAAGTACGTGAAATAGTGTATTGAAAATTTATTATCATTTTGGGGAAGAGATCACATATGAATTTGAAAATAAAAAATAACTGTATAGGTAGACAAAAGCCCTCAGTCCCAACTTGAACTTATTCTTTGTTTTCTTATAATTTATGTTGACAAGCTGCATGTTCCAACTCATACTTTGGTCCACAATCATTTGATGTTACCACCAGGATTTAATGCTGCCCTAGCATTAACAAATGGGTACATGGTTGGTCCTTGGAAGTTAGTGTTCATGGTGACTTCAATAGTACAAGCCAGCTACAATCTTTTATAAGAATAATGCACCCTTCATCAAAAGAAGTCAACAATAAACTTCTATTAAAGCAATGAAATCTGATTAATTTGTTGTCTTTTCCAAAGTTATCAATGATTGGAATAAATATATTTTATCATGCAAGTTTCCGTTTCTGGAGGACAATCTTTATTATTAATTACATGCATTACTTTATTCAATTTGTGAGTGTTTACAAACATACAAGTTTTACCTGTGTTTAATTAATACAAGAGTTTGTGATAGGTTTTCATTTCCCTGTGAGTAGCCTCTTTCCCTTGGTAGCCTCATTAAGAAGCTTTTATTTATTGTCTCAGTGACTGAGGCAGCCCAAACTCTAGGCCAATTTAAGTACATGTAGCATATAAACACTGTGACAACTAAATAGCCACCTACTACTGGTGACAATACATACTGCAGTTAAATGTTGAGTGACGTGTTGGTTGACAATGGATTATATAGTATGTAAAATGAAACAACCATTTTCTTTATGGTGTGTTTATACACTGTATATATTTTCTAACGGGATGTGACTGATACAGAAATTTTCAAACATGTGACCTATACTCAAATTCATGGATTTGTCATGTGAATGTAAGTCTGCACTTCATATATTATGGACTGTTTAAGACAAAGATACCGTAATGTAAGTTGTCAATATACAAGTGTATTTCAAACTGGTTTTGTCTTTTGTCTTCATTTAATCAAAATTTACATTGTTTGTTTTCACAAAGTGTAAATCCAACACAATGATGACAACTGGAATATTCATGGAATTTGCCGCCAGTCCCAGTATCCAGAGGAGATCACTCTAACAACCACCTAGGTGGGCAGATAACTTTTAGCTTTCTTAGCTAAAAGTTTTAACCTGGTAGAGTTGAATTTGCAAGGTAGTAATATTTCTCCTAAGGTATTATGATCAGGTAATGTATTTGAAGAAGAAGCTTGACCACATAAAGTCATCATGTCGCACTCAATTAGACCTCATAATGTCCAACACAACACAATTAGAACACTTTACATACCTTCATAAGTATCATATTCTTCTGATTAGTTCCAGATGTGGTCTGTAATGCACACAAACCTGAGCATATATAGTACATCACAACATACTTCATTAAAATGCTTTACTTTCTTTCATAAATGTTTTATCAGACTTTCCAACCCTAACAAGCCTTCTCAGTAAGGCAGTCAATTTTTTTCTCCCATAAGTGGGACACGTATTCAGCAAAGTGTAACAAAGTATCAAGTACAAAGTATCAAGTACTGCTATTGTCAAACTGGAAAACATGCATTTAAAGTTTAGAGGCTTGATTCAAAACAATGATGGTACACATAATGTTCAACTCAAAAGTTTATAAAGTTTTCTGCTATCTTAATTAACTCCAGTACAGTTTCACAAACTGCAGTTCCAAACTCTATGGAGCTCATTGGCTTCTTGATATCTCTCAACCTGATGACATTCTTAAAAGACAAATTAAATTTAACATGGGCTGTGGTGATGGCAATAATTTTTCTCAACATGTCATACTCAAATTATTATATCATGTCCACCAAACATAATTGTTGCCCATACGGCTTTCTTCTTAAAGAATCTGATTATTCTGTTTCATTCTTCTGCACTATTAAAACTCATTCACAGCTTTATTGTCCTTTTGTCTTGACATTTTGCTTGAAGGATGACATTTAAAAAAAAGCAACAGCTTCATCCTGCAGTTCTTTTGCATCACAAAATGTGCAGTCTAAAGCATCTGAGGTACTCTGGTAAAGTTAGTCTGGTTCCCTGATTAATTCTGCTTAATCTAATACTTGGATCCAAATCAAACTTGGACAAGCAGTATCCAGAATCTGCTGCAAACAATTGTATTTCTATAATCTGTGCTTTAATTCCTGAAGTTCGTATTTTATGTCGCACTCAATTAGACCTCATAATGTCCAACACAACACAATCAGAACACTTTACATACCTTCATAAGTATCATATTCTTCTGATTAGTTCCAGATGTGGTCTGTAACGCACACAAACCTGAGCATATATAGTACACCACAACATACTTCATTAAAATGCTTTACTTTCTTTCATAAATGTTTTATCAGACTTTCCAACCCTAACAAGCCTTCTCAGTAAGGCAGTCAATTTTTTTCTCCCATAAGTGGGACACGTTTTCAGCAAAGTGTAACAAAGTATCAAGTACAAAGTATCAAGTACTGCTATTGTCAAACTGGAAAACATGCATTTAAAGTTTAGAGGCTTGATTCAAAACAATGATGGTACACATAATGTTCAACTCAAAAGTTTATAAAGTTTTCTGCTATCTTAATTAACTCCAGTACAGTTTCACAAACTGCAGTTCCAAACTCTATGGAGCTCATTGGCTTCTTGATATCTCTCAACCTGATGACATTCTTAAAAGACAAATTAAATTTAACATGGGCTGTGGTGATGGCAATAATTTTTCTCAACATGTCATACTCAAATTATTATATCATGTCCACCAAACATAATTGTTGCCCATACGGCTTTCTTCTTAAAGAATCTGATTATTCTGTTTCATTCTTCTGCACTATTAAAACTCATTCACAGCTTTATTGTCCTTTTGTCTTGACATTTTGCTTGAAGGATGACATTTAAAAAAAAAGCAACAGCTTCATCCTGCAGTTCTTTTGCATCACAAAATGTGCAGTCTAAAGCATCTGAGGTACTCTGGTAAAGTTAGTCTGGTTCCCTGATTAATTCTGCTTAATCTAATACTTGGATCCAAATCAAACTTGGACAAGCAGTATCCAGAATCTGCTGCAAACAATTGTATTTCTGTAATCTGTGCTTTAATTCCTGAAGTTCGTATTTTAAGGGTCATTTCCATAAAACTAATGGCAAAATAGAAAGGGTTGGGAGGACTGTAATATTCTTAGCATCAGTTCCAGGTGGAGTCGTGCACTATGAAGAAACTTGACCAAACTATGTCCATCATGTCACATTTACTTTCATAATAATCATATTCTTCACATCAATTCCAAATGGGATCTGTAGTACACACAGATATTTGATCAGTCTGTCTCTCCCATGACACATTTCACACTTAATTAGAAAGCTTACTTACCTTCATTAGTATCATATTTTTCACATCAGTTCCAGGAAGAGTCTGTAGTACACACAGATACAAGACAACATAATGTCTATAATGACACATTTCATTGAAATGTTTTACTCACCTTCATGAGAATCATATTGTTCACATCAGTTCCAGATGGAGTCTGGAGTGCACAAAGAAACTTGACCAGCCTGGTTTTACCACACCCTGTCTCTCCCATGATAATCACTGGAATGTCACACCTGAAATGTTGAATACAAGCAAAATTATAATTATGACAGAAAATATGAATGGATAATTTGCTTTCAAATGTTACTGGGGACAGAAAGCTACTTTCCAAATTATTATGTGATGTGATGGTCTGCAACTGCAGCTCTTGATTGATACTTGATCCATACAATAAATTTTTCCAATTGCCACTGATACACCAACCAATAACATACACTGAAATGGCAAAAGATCCAAGTCAGACAGGGGCCATAGCTGCATAACATAAGGCAAAAAAAAAAACATTTAAAATAAAACTTGACATAGGTGCTATCTATATAAAGAATCGTATCAAATTTGTTTCAATCTACTGGCCCTTCAAATGTTACTGAGTGGAAAACTAAAGGCAAAGTCTGAAGTCAAATCCAGGGACTGTGATTATGTAAACTTCTGTCTGAAGAATGTGAAAATCAAACTAGATCCAGATATTCTTCATGTAAAGTCTCATACTAAATTTTATTTCAGTCCATAAAGTCAATCAACAGTTCTTGAGCATAAACTGAAAGGCAAACAGGGGCCTTAACTCTATTAAATTTTGCTAGAAAATGATCAAAATTGAACTCGAATTAGGCCGTAAACTCAAGCTAAATTTTATATCAATCCATAAAGTCCTTCAAATTTGACATGGTTCAACTTTCAGGGGCACAAACTTTAGTGGTTTCAGTTTTCTTAGATTTCACTGTTCTTAAAGCATGAAAAATAAGTTACCACATTTTATGTAATTTTTCGTACATGAAAAAATATTTATTAATTTCAGTGTACAAAAAATTATATGTAAATAAATAATTATCATTTTGTGGTACTGTGTATGAAAAATAAAGAGATCATACCTGAACAAGCTCTAAGAACACACGCTACTCGACAACCTAACGGTACAAATGTACAAAGTAAATGTATATTTTCTGTCTCATATGCATTACTTGTTATTCAAACTCGCCAAAAAATATAACAATAGAGGAGTATATGGTAGAATAGATTTGCAATAAAATGTTAATTATATCCAAGTCAAAACAGTAAAAGCATTTAAAAGATAGTATATGTATATATACAAATTGATTTAACGGAGTCAGTGACCCTCAAATGTTCAATAGAAAATGACAAGGTTTTTATATTTTTTGTTTGTATAACTAGAATAAAATAATAAGACTAGTTGACCAATGGTCTGTGGTCTTCACTTTAGCATGTACTGAGATATATTTTTTGTTGGACAAGAAAACATCAAAGGGCTTCTGAACTCATTTTAAAATGCATGTTGTGTTTTGTTATGGTGACGGACTTAATAAGGATAACTAATTAACGATAATATTTAAAGGTCTGTTCTGTGAAGGCCTTTGTCCATTTGTTAACAAACGCCAGTAGATATTGCACTGACATAAAGAGAGCTTATGCATCAATTATTGTATTTACTAACCAATAATTAATTAATAATTTTTGTAAAAACAAAATAGCAATACAGTATTTTTTATATTTTTTGCGAAAGTAAATCTTGTTAGTAGAAATTTAATGTCAAATAATTTAATAAATGTTTTGAGAAACAAAAAGTGATATGTACAAAAAATTATGATACAGTTAAATAAATATTATTTTGATAACTGGAAAGTGTAAGAAAAATTAAAGGGTATGAAAAAATACATAAAATCCGGTACTGACTGTGATTCTTTGTGGTTTTCATCTTTTGCATCAGCTTTTTCCTCATGTTCATTGTATAGGGTAGGTTACAAATTAGATGGATGTGTTGTAAACCTTACAGAAAAACTTTATAACATGATCAGATGGTGACTAAGTTTAAATCTATAGAGTTAACCAAAGATGATGTTCCTGAAGCAAAATTACCTTACAGCCTAATCAAAAGTCATCTGTTATACAACTGAAAGGTTGGTTACAATGTCATTTCCCTACAAGTAGAAATCAAAGTAAATTTATATTCTGTATTTCAATAATTTAGGCTACCATCCTATAATGCTTGTAAAGTCCACTATGTACTGAGCAAAATGCAATCCATACTGGTATAGAATAACTGTCTGACATAAAGGACAGGTTTCTGTCTTGCTAATAAATTGTACATAAACTGTTATTGAATTCTTCTCAAGATTGACATGCAGACTAATGATTATTTTAATCTTTTTTTTTCCTCTCTATTTTCTTGGTAATTTTATAAAAATGCACTGTCATGAACTAATATAAAATTATTTCTAGAATAAAAGTTACAAAATCTCTTTGAACCAATGTCACTTTTGTATGATTCCAACCTCAATATTATGTTTAAGGCTAGAACATTTAATTATCAAAAAGTGTGGAAGAATATAAAAGGTAATCCTCTATATAGATAGTTCTCAATATTCTTTAATGATTTGTATTCATTATAATACATAGATTTTGTTGGGTTAATTTTTCATGCAAATTTTGATACATACAATCTTTTTAGTCTCAAAAAGTTGATGCACTGAAAGTTTTAAATCCTACATATTTTTTTGGCTCAATTAAAATTCAAATAACTTTCAGGAATTTCTCCATCATGGTTATATCAATTTAATTATAATTATGTGACTTAGATTTTTCTGATGAGTTTATTCTTCTGAATAATTATTACTGAGCTTGCCATTAATTCAGATTATTAATGGCAAGCTCAGTAATAATTATTTAGAAGAAAACAAATTTAGTTTTCTATTTCACCAGTCAGTCTTATAATAAAAAGGAATGCACAATGAAAGGGACAAACAAACTGAGGTAGGTACAAATAAGTTGGCAAGTAAAAGAACAGACTTAAGAACAAAATAAATTAAAAAAATAAACAAATGAACAATAAATGTAAGAAAAGATGGAAAAAATAGTAGAATTGAAAAATATAAGAAATTAACAACACATTAATGAAAATAAACAAGAGGATGAAAAGGACCATAACATTTTGCAAAAGGAAACCAGGAAAGGAAATGCAAGATGCAAATTATGGGAATGAACAGAGGTTACTACAGAATTGGTATTTTACTTATTGTTTTTATTAGACCAAACAATAAAACAAATATCTTCTTAGCCAATAAATGACTTATCTCCCCAAATTAGAGGACCTAAAGACTATAAAACACGTCATTTGTTTCATCTACTGTATCTGGTTAAATTTGTCTTACATTGTTATTTTATACACATTGATCTAAGTAGAGCAACACAGTTGACAGAGCACAAGACATGGTTCAGCGTAAGCATCACCATGTGTACACTACATTTTTGTTCTCTTTGTCTGAAAGCAATATGAGAATGCACAACAGGGCTTGTGAGTAAATGGCATCACATCATATTTATAGCAACAAGCTGAAGTCGTAACCTGCCCTATTCAAAACAATGTCTTCCAAGTGATATGTCACCACACTATCACAACAATACCTATTCCACTAGTTGTTGAACAGCTCAATCAAAGGATTATTAAACTTTATTTGAAGGATAGTGAAGATCACTTAAGTGTTACATTTGGTTACTATCAATCATTCCAAAGTTTTAACTTCAAGTGTGCAAAGCACCAGATAGAAAATGACATGTCCAAATTTACAGGGTGTCTAAATGGTGGTTAGAACAAATAAGTCAATTTCATGCTAACACATCAAGTACCAAACAAGGTATCGACAAATCAGTTTCAAATTCAAATTTCAGTACTGTCAAATATGATAAAACAAAATGAACTACTGTGTATTTTATGTTCTGTAAATTTCAAAATGAAATATTATCATTTTCACAGACCTAGTTTTATTTGTCTGCAACTGGTTCATAACCAGGTACATTCATTTTGCAGGATATACAATGATGAGGAAGAAGTGCCTTAAAAACCTGAAATACTTTTCTTCAAAGTATAATACTACTCATAAAATGTTCTGTTACTAACCATACATTTTCAAAGGTTTATTAGTACAATTTAACGAGGGTTTTTTTGACAGCATTATTGATAGATCAAAATGATGCACTGTGTAATGTACTCTAGGAAAAAGCCTACAAAATGATGCACTGTGTAATGTACTCTACGAAAAAAGCCTACAAAATGATGCACTGTATAATGTACTCTAGGAAAAAACCTATAAAATGATGCACTGTGTAATGTACTGTAGGAAAAAAGCCTACAAAATGATGCACTATGTAATGTACTCTAGGAAAAAAGCCTACAAAATGATCTTCTTAAGTAGAAACATGAAAATAGCTCACTTGGTAGATTTGTTATTTCACTTTTTTTTTTGGAATTGGCAAGAAAATTATTACGTTTGGGAGTACCTGTATTAAAGGAAATTTTTAAAATGTTCAAATGGAAGGCACCAATGTTGGAGTGATGCCTAAATTAAAATACAATGTGGTAAATACCTACTGAGACATCCCCATATCAATAATTCTGAAACAACAAATAACATCAAAACATGTCAAAATCGGTTTGATATTACCTGATTAACAGAGATTATGAAAGCCTTTAAATAGGGCTTGAACTTCAAACCCTACCTGAATGTTAAAAAAACCTGTAAACTTGGAACTGAAGTTCAAACTCTACCTGAACCTCATGTAGATAGCCAGAATCTTCTTCACATTATCTGTTGTTAGTTCATAGGTCTCATCTGGATCATAGGGGGATTCATTTCCCATCACCTTACAAAGTCTTATGATCTTGTCTAATCTGTAATAAAGTTTATAAAATTGTAGACTATGACTAACATAGTTATCAAAGAAAATATTTCATATGTGTGAAATTTTATCAACATGCAAGTTTCACAGTAATAAGGAGATTAAAAATGAGACAGAATATCGAGTGGTGAGAGGGCAAATTAGAGACAGATTTTGAGAATGAAAACAAGAGGCCCAATCAAGCCAGAATCCTCTCACATCTCTGAAAATAGTAGCAATAACAAGATTTTTAAAAAGCCACTAGCTGGCAGCCATATTGGATTGAAGACTGACCACCATTTTCATTTAGGATGAACTAGACATCATTAGAAATCTTTTGATGAAAACTTGTACAGAAGTCAGCTTATGATAAATTGGGAGGTTTGCAAAATTTGAATGGAAGTTTTGACTTCAAAGCCGGGAGGATTTTCAATAAGAATGGCAAAGTTTTGTTGCAGCACATGTCTGATTTTCTTATCCTAATTAGGATCCAAAGCTTGGGTCACTATATAGGTAGTTTTTATACATTTTCATGCATTTGTATGAGAACTTTTGTGAAATTTCCAAGTCAGGAAACATTATTTTGACTACTACCTTAAATGGGAGATCATGTTCAGCTATAACGAAGCAAACTGTCTTTGCACATGTATCTGTATTCAGATTTGATGCAGATTCTGCAAATGTGATTTCAATGATGGCATATTCATTGCTGCATTTAATATGCTTTAATATTCTGCATGATGCTAATTTAGTGCTTTAGTAATATAATCTCTTTAATCCTGTTGGTGGTACTTCTCAGTACAAATAGTATAATCAATGTTGACAAACTTCAAAGACTGAAGCCATTAACCCTGCAGACAAAATCAAAGAGATGATAATTGCTTTGTTCTGCTTGAAATTAGCCCCTAAATCATCTGGCCCTGCTTAAACCAGTTCATAGGCATGTGACTGGACATAGACAGTATAACCACAAATATAATAAACCAGAAGCAAGGTGTGAAAAATTGGAGAAAATAAAATTTTCAATAATAATTTTGCATACATGGAAGATTTCAGTGAGTAATGGGAGGAATGAGGGACAGTGCTTATTTTGAGAGGAATACCCTCCCATCTAGGAGGTTCACATGTATGAAAACCTGATGTAAAAAGGACCATACTTTCTGGACTAGTAATAACAAAACTTTCAAGATGGTTCAGCTGCAATCCTGTATATCATATCAGCAACATTTCCATTTAGGACCAAATAAACATGATAGGAGGACTTTTGGTGAAAAGCTCTATGTCAATATGACCATCCAGCTAGCAATAACAAAATCTGCTAAATTTCCACCATGGTGGCCATATTAGAGGTAGATCAGATAAGAAGTCTTCTAGTGAAAACCCAATGTCGATATTATATTCCACTGAGAAGTTTCAATAATACTATTTTCAATATAGCAGCCATGGTGGTCAGTCTGGTTTCAGATCATTGCCATTTTCATTTAGGTTCAACCATATATCACAAAAATTCTTTTATTGAAACTCCAGTGTCAATTAGGGCTGTGGGTGGATGAGTGGTCTAAGGCACTTGTGTTTGCTGATGACTGACCTGTTTGCATGGGGTTCAGTCTTGAACTCGTCAAATATTGGCATGTGAGAATGCTTGTAAATGGTTTCCCATGAATTGGTGGTTCTTCTTGGGGTTTTCCTGGGTTCTTGATCCACCAGATATATATATTGATCTGCCATATATATACATTCATGTGCTGATAAATGGTGTTAAATCTACAAAACCACCATCAGTAATGTAATTTGACTATTCATATAGGCATTGTAGTGAGAACAAAATTTTCAGCATGGCCACAGTGGTGACCATATCACATGTCAGATTAGATTATTTTCATTTGGGACTTTCTGTCCAGGAGGAATATCAATAACAAGATTTAAAAAAATGGCAACAGGATATTCAAATGGCATCATTTTTATCCTGATGCAACTTTACTTCATTGTTGTGAAAACCCCATGTAAATATGACTTCAATTCAAAGATTTTCAAGATGGTTGCCATAGTGGCCATATTGGACTTCAGATCAGCATCCTTTCTATTTAGGACCTACTAGAAGCATATTAAGAAATCTTTTAGTGAAAACCCCATACTGATATGATTATCCTTTCAGGAGGAGTAGCAATAATAAAATTTCAAGCTGGTTAATATGCTGCCAATATTGGATGTACAAGCAGCATCAGTTTCATCTAGGACCAACAAAGTTTCATAGCAATCATCTAAGTAGTTTAGAGCAATAGTCTTCATTAGTATGTGCTAACAGATGGACAGATACTGGATGATAGAAAACACCTAACAGGCTATTCCATAAGTTCCTCTGGTTTATAACTAGTAGACCTAAAAACTAAACATAAAATTATCCCTGTTAAAAGAGCACAATATGTCAAATGACGTATTTTTGTTGTTGCACAAAACAATTTACAACATTTAAAGTAACATATACCTTAGGTCTACATAGATCTGACAATGAATTTGGGATCATTTAAAAAATGTATTTATGTCAACAACATATTGATGCATGTGGATAAAATAGCCATCCAAAGAACAGCAGATCTAGCTTATTGATTGTACAAATGTAAAATTAACATAACTTTTCTATTTCACATCCAGTGACCTTGACCTTTGAAATATCAAACACATACTCAGTAAGAATCTGCCCTTCTCTAAATGTAATGCAATCATAAAGTTGATAAAAGTTTCATGCAGGAAAGTTGTGAAAAGTAGACTAATGTAAAAACCTAAATGAAAATGTTTAGCTCCTATGATCTTGACTTCAGACCTCTAGGCTTGAAAGTGTAGACTGCATATAAAGTTTGATCAAAACTGGATCCCAAAAATTTGATTTATCCAGCAAAAACCAAAATATTCACAATGCCTGTTCCAGTGATGAAAATTACTTTGTCATACTAAAAGAAAAATCACATTTTCATCTCCAGTAACCTTGATCTTGGATCTTTTCTGAGCAAATTATTGGTTACATCCACATCTGTACTGTTAACTGCCTAAGGTTCCCTGATGACAAAACAATTACTCACTCAGTTTAAAAAACCATGAATACTTATATCTACCTAGATCATCAACCTGTTGTATTTAAAACTATATGAATGTGTCAAACCTATACCCTGCACTCTTGCATTATGTAACTTAGATTCCAGTATCCCCAAACATACTGTTGGCTCAGAAGACCAAGCCTGGAAATCACAAAACACTTGAGACTGAGTCTAATACTGAGCTAACCAAAAGTGACATTTCCAAAGTAAAATGACTTCTGACTGGTTGACATCAAATCTTAAGGTAAAATATATGTTATTGGATTTATGTTCCCCAGGCCTGATTATGCACCATTCCAATCTTCAAGGTGTGAAGTAGTAACTGATGATAAACTTCTTGCCTTGACAAGATGAAAATTTCGTTTTCCAACTAATCAGTTGAAGCTATATTTTATAGCTCCCTTTTTATAAAGCTATTTACATAAAAGTACACAGTATTTCAAGTATGACTACCTTAGATTGAGGCATGTTAAAGTAGGGCTGTGTTATATTGGACATGTTGTGCACAAAATAACATATATAACATTCTGAATCCAGATTATAACTGGTTCTCATTGGACAAGAAATGAAACTGAGTAAACTAAATTTAGTAGCAATGCTAAGAGCTAAATGTAGGCAACTGAAAAGTAACCATAACCATATGCATGTACCAGAAACAGCTTTCATATAATATATCACTACTTTATCAATTTACAGCTGGGTAAACTTGAGAAACTGATGTGGAAAACTAACATGGCTCCAGAAAACAACCAGTTAGCTAAACATTTCCTCACAGATTTAAGCTGCTTATAATCTCCAAGCATAACTATATCTGTATTTTTCTGTAGCTTCCAAAGTTCTGCCATGCAAGAAATCACTTACTGGTCCATAATCTGACAATATTTTCACCACAGACCCTCTGAGTTTTAACTCAAACCTCTGATTAGCTTTGAACATAAAAATAAGTGTTACACAAGGTAACTTGCTACATCAATGACGTGATATATCTCCCATGCAGTTGAGTTGCAAAACTTGTAACATTGCTGATAATACCAACACCACCATTGCCATAATAGAAATGACACCTATGTCTTATCATGTTAATGATGGTGAAACAAAACAAAAATGTATTCTGAAACAATAAATGCTACACCTGTTTAGAAAACAAAATTTAAATTTGGGGAGAGAAAACAGACTGGTAATAAATTCTGGATTAAATAACTACAAATCTAAATAGCAAATTCTAAAATAAGCTGAGTGTCACAAATCTAGAGCTATCTCTTTTGATGAGACATTGCGGTCATAAAACTGTATAAGCATAAAAACTGCAATCCAACTCGTATGTTTAAACAATGTCATCTTTGGGACTATATCATTTGGTCCATCTCTACATACAGGCCAAATCGGAACAATGCTGAAGGACTAAAAGATTATTATTTTATTTTTAAGTTTTGAGAATGTGCATATTCTTGTACTCAAACAGCTTCATGACAACATGGTCAGAGATTTTCCAACTAAAGTTTACCATAATTCTGAGTTTGTATCCTTTAATTTTTTTATAAGACCTCTAAGCATCAAAGTACTTATCTTAGTGAGCTTCTTACTTGGAATGCACAGTGCTTGAAACCCTGACCATCCAAGGTTTAATCTGCAGTGTCAGCATATAAACGGACCAGTTGTTTTCCACTGGAGACAGGTGTTGTTGTCTAGTTACTACAGTTTGCTCCATTTCCAATACATAAGACAATGAAGTATTCTCTTACAGTAATGTTACAATTTGATATACAAAGAACATTTCAGAAATTTGTACTAAACCCCATGCATGCTGATTTACTGAAAGAAAATTTTTCATACTGCATTAAAATATATGAAATTTTATGGAGTTATCACATAAACTAAAAATAAGTCAAGTTAAAATTTTGATTAAATTCAAAGCTGTAGTTTCTAAGATATTTTGGGTCGAAGTTGCTGAATATTGTCTATATTTAGGTCAAGGTTGTGAGAATCTTTTGCACACACTGACCTACAATATGAAGCTTTGAAAAATTCTCAAAAACTCCACTTTCCCAGCCAGGCAAGAACTAAATATTTTTGCTCACCTGAATAAACACTTTGTCAACTAAACAGAAATAGAAAAGATGATAATGTTTCCCATAATTCAATGGTGTGTCATTATCTTCTGAAACTTAATCTTTGACCTTCTAATACTAGTTGTAACAAAATCAAATTGACATCGGTCTGCTTTACCTTCGATAGTATTGAAGATAGAGAGCAAAGTGCTTGTATGAGCTTAATTTGTAAATTAACAAAATGGGAAACAAACTTGCAGTAGAAAATATGGGTACATTCTCAACAGAACATCATTTTCATTAAAGAGAAATACTGGACACCCCTAAATCAGCACTTACCTAATCAGGCAAGTCACTGAAAAATTCACTTCACCACAAACATATTCTCTCATCATTTCTAGTTAAAATATTTAATTTTCAATCCCTAAATTTGAAACATGATTCAAGCTAATAACACCAACGCCATGCTGACAGCCCTCATTCATAATTAGATAAGTAGGTTTTAAATGATAAAAATTTGTGAAAATAAACCCTTCCAGATAAATGTAAACATGAAGTGCACATTAAACTATTTTTTATAAAGGTGTTAAAATGCTGTAAAATGTACATGAAATAAATTATAAAGATAACACAAATAAAAACCTTAAAACATAGTCATTTTTTTAATATAAAATGCATTCCCTCAAAAGGACCAATAATTTCTCTATAGGTACATCATCATACAGTCTACTGAAATGAAACAAAATACTATTATTTCCCTGTGTATAGACTTTCTCCAACTGCAGACAACATGCACCCAGATCTACTGTCACATTTATGGCATTATAAGCAAAAAGAAATGCACAGACCTTAATCTGTCAGCCCAATATCCCAAGCAGATCTGGGCTGATGCTGTTTGAAGGCAGACACATGTTATACACAGGCAGGTAAATAAATTAATTCAAAAGATAACAAAACCTGGACAAGGAATCAAAGTTTTCCTGGATGGGAGCACGATTTCTAACCAGACCCTTGTAGAGATTCCTAGCCATGATGGCTTTCTCAAGAACACCCCCAGTCTGAAGATCCACAAGGTTGCCAGTGAATTTGTCAATGTTAAAGCCAACAAAGGTCAAGGTCTGGCCATCAGGATTGAAGAAAAGGTAAGGATGAGGGCTGGAAAAGGGAGCATATATCATAATTAGTCACTAGAGATACTAATCTCCTTTCACATACTAATAAAAAGCAAAGTTAAGCAGCAGAAAAATTTATATCCTGTTCCAACATAAAAGATTGCAATTTCATTTAATGCAAGCTATTTCCTTTTTCATCAACTAAAACCTTCATTTACATCATCATAGTTTCTATTATAACATAAAACCCAAATTTCCTGAAAAAAAGAATGGATTACAACAGTTTGCACTCATCATATTAACACATTTGAGAAAGCATGGGTGCACATGTAATGCTGGCCTGTGCACCTCAAAAACTAATCCAAGACTGCAAGTGCACCCAAAGTTTGAAAACTGATGCAAAATAAGCACTCAAGTCAGAGTCCCAGCTAAGCAGTATAGCACCACCCTTCACTCTAAATGCCTTGCTCCTACTTCTAACCCAATTTGTGCTATGTACGATTAAAACCCTGGTTTCTATTTTGGTACGATATCCCTTCAGGATCTGTATAATGACTGTGTTACTTATGGTGCATCGTCAGTATCTGACTTTAGGCATATGGCAATATGGCACTCTAAATTGAAACTTCCCTAAAAAAATTACCAAAGAATGGCTAAATTTATCAAGGCTGAAATAACCTAAATGTGCTATATTAAGTTTGATGTATCATTTGAAAATATGTAACATGTTGTTTGGGGTAAAGATTTAGTATTTGAAAGTCAGTGGTGTTACAAGTGATGTAGTTTATTTCCCTAGAATACAAGTGAACATGAAAAACAAAGAACTTGCAGTATTGCAAATTAAATCCCAAAATAATCAGAGAATTACAGACACAAGTCCTAATAATTTAAAGTGCTGGACAAACTATAGTAGAAATTCAATTTAAGTCCAACACTGAAAGTGTTGACATGTCTGTGATAGCTTGTATAATGCTGATGTGCCAACAGTCTTTTGTTGGATCACAATAATACAATCTGAGAATATATCCTTTTGGTTTTTTTTTACTATAACTCTATGTCTCTATTTCCAAAAATGTTATCAGAGCACTTCTGTATTTCCAGAGAAAATAGTCACTGAATTAAATAATTTGAAGAAACAAATTCCAGTCAAAAAGAAATTCTGGTCACAACAATAATACGAACTGATTGTGCTAGATCTTAAAAAGATGAATGAAAATCCTTCCAGTAACAAGATTATATAGTCTTCTGCCTGAACTCAGGTAACAATTAGCATTTTCTAAAAACAACAAAAACAATAAGTACCAGCAATACTGATCGTTAAACAACAAAAAACATTACCTAATGGAAAATAACCTTCCAATACATTTCAGTGCTTACAAAATAAAATCTTAGTTATAATTAGAAATTTGTTGCTAAAATTATAAAATAGAACCTGGACTGTGTCAGGTACACCAGGTAAATTGTAGGGAAATTACAATAACCTAGACCCAGAAAAAAATAAACAAATATAATTCTATTAATAATGAACCTGATATTAAACACTTACACAAAGATAATACTTTAGCTACGTATTAGTTGTTTACAGAATAAAAGTTCTTAAAAAAATCATAAATCAATAATTCACGTCAAATAGAAAATAAACTTTTGCACAAGGTTAAGTCCAACAGACAATGTTACGTTATAAAAGCATATAATGAAATTAAAAAATAAAAAAACAAACAAACCATGCAAATTAAATATACATAACATTAGTAGTATGCAAGATAGAGGCATTCCAACTGTTTTCATACAAATAATGTAGCAGGAGAGTTGACTATTCCATCATAATTAAATCTTGATCAGATATTTGTAAAAGTTTTTGCTATCACTAATTCATAACACTAGTTCAGAAATGATTATACCCTCTTCTATTCAGTGACAGCCAATATTTTACAATTATATTTTGTAAAATTAGTTAATTACAGCTATAAAATATATTTTTCAGTTAAAACATTTTATAGCTGGGTTTGCATTGTGTCCCTTACAGTGATGGAAAATTAAGTGCCCTTTTCTAAAAATTTCATGAGCTCCATTTCCATTTTTTACAATGGTCATCCTACTCTTTTCTGATTCTAACTGAACATTGTCAGCAAATGAAAAATTGTGAAATCATGCATTCTGTTGCCTCAAATCAATGAACTGCATTTCCTGAACCTCTTTCCACCAAACATAAAAACCATTGCCCTAAAGAATATATTCATTACAAAAAATATCAATATGGTGATCCTTTAGGTAATGTGCATACAATGAGACTGTTCACAGTCTGGGTCGTCTTATATACATCATTTTCATTAAGGACAAAATACATATGACAACAAGAGTACAATCATTCAAAAAGAACAAAATAATGCTCCCTAGGCTCTTCTTGGTCACTAAGCCATTAATATCTTCACAGAGGCATGATTAACATCTTGATGATGCCAAATCTCAGCTTGTATGTATAATCTTTAGGACGTATAATCTTCAGAAACAGGCAGCACACATTATTTTAAATGCATTTACCTATCATCCTTCAAAAGCATTGTTTACAGAACTAAGATGGTTCACAATATAAGAAATGGTAGATTTTCACAACACAGTTCTTGTATATAAATGTCTACATGGAACTGCACCAGAGTATCTTTAGGACTTATTCAGGCCTTTTTCAACAGAATACCAGTTGAGATCAATATGACATGGAAACTTTCTAGCACCAAAACCAAGAACAGAGCAATTTAAAAAGAGCTTCAAATACTTTGGTACAGTTCCGTGGAACAAACTTCCACTACATGTAAAATCTGCTGAAAATATTACAGTATTTAAGAGGAGATATCATGAGCATGTATCTGTTTCTAATAAATTATAATGGCATTTAGTATTTCAGTTCTAAACAATTTAAAATAAATAGTAATTACTGCTATCTTTTACATAACGCACATTGTTATACTACCCTTAAGAGGGCCTCAAAGGAGAATTATCCTTGACTAATGAGCCACCCTCTATAAATAAAGTATTGTTATTATTATTATTATTATTATTAAGATAAGCCTCATAGCATAAGATCTTTTTGTTTCTACTACATTAAATTTATTTTCAAAAATGCAATTAGTTCTGAACTAGGAGGCAATACCCAATTTATTAATATCCTATCCAGAACTCTGGACCTCTATGTAGATAACCAAAATTTGTTTGCAGAAACCATGCCTTCTTTGAGTCACAGTAACCTTAACCATTGACCTTTTGACCCAGTATCCTTACTCTAAGTGCAAGCCTTCCATAAAGTTTGGTCCAAAACTGTGATGAAACACTTTAGGCAGTAACCTTGACCTTTGAGATTTGACCCAGAAATCAATAGGGTTCTTCCACATCCCATGTGCAAGCCACATCAATGTTTGGTAACTGCATATGGTGGACAACTCAAGTTATTGTGTGGTACCAAAATTGGCATCAGATAGAGGGACTGACAACATCATATCATAATAAGCTTCAACTTATGGCCGATATATAAAAAGTCTTTAGTGGAAACTCCATGTCAATTCAAATAACCATAATTTCAAGACTTTTAAGATAGCTAATATGGTGATTATATTGACAGACGTATCCATTTTCATTTAGTTCCGACAAAATATCGCATGAGGTTGTTTAGTGAAAATTTCATGTTAATATATCCATCTGTTCAAATGAAGTAGCAACAAGATTTTCAAGATGAACACCACAGCATCCATGTAAATGAAAATCAAAATGGCAGTATTTTCATTAAGGCATGATAAGACATGATAAGTAGTCATTTGTTCGAAACAACCATCTCAATATCAACATTTGTTTAGGAGGAGTAGCCATAACAAGATTTGCAAGATAGCCAATGTGGCGCAGTCATATTGAATGTCCAAGGGGCAAAATTTTCATTTAGGACCATCTCAACCATGGAATCAATATGTATCCTAAGCTTAATGGCAATCCTCTCTGTAGCTTAGCAGTAATGATAACAAACTTGTGCTAATGAACAGATGGATGGAGGGAGGATCGATGAACAAAAGATCATCACATAAGCTGTTCTGGTCTTTGCAATTAAAACAAATTCAAAACATAAAAAGAAACCTCAATGCAACTTGTCTAGCAGGCATATTAAGTGCAGATGAACTACTAGGGGTGAAACAATACACCAGTTTTGTGCATTGAAATGTTTCACGATACACATCCTAAGATATATATCATACACAAATGAACTTGAACAAGGTACATAATTGACTGGTTCTGCCTACTGAAGCCCAAACAGTTAGGAATCAGTCTTTCTATGAGAGATGAACCAAAGAAACTCTCAAAAGCAGATAAAACAGTGCTTTATTCAGCCAGGTTAGCACCCATGATAGATTCCACTTTGGGACAGTGCTAGTATCTAGGGCAAACAAAATGAAAATCTGACAGAGGTCTCTGTTTTGTCCTTTATCCTAATGTGATGTGCCTGAGATGGTGGAATGGTAATGTTTAATTATGATTAGATCTGTTTCTTGTCAAAGAGCCAAAGTAGGAAGTTAGGTACTTGAGGTACTGATGCCTTAAGTGGAGACATGTGTTCACACACACAACATTTTGAGGAAATTCTCCACTTCCCATTGTAGGCTTTAGAAGTGGAAGGCCTTTCTGCTCAAGTGAATCTCTCTATCATTTGTTGTGAGAAATGTTTGTTTTTAAGGGTTTGTCCAATGTGATCCAGATCTGTATTTGAGTGAATTACTTGCCATTGTGGTTGCTGCAACAAATGAGGAAATATCTCTATTTTCTTTGGGATTTTCACTGCTTAGATTTATCAACTCATTTATCCATGAATTTTAAGGAAGCAATGATCAGGTTGAGGCAAGACTCCAATACTTATGTATCACCTTCAGAATCAGAGGTGTTGGAGGGTAAGTATATACATGCAAGTCATTCCATGAAAAGAGCATATTCTTCCCAGGCCTTTGGCTCTGGAACTGCTGGTAGTGAGACAATGGTAGCAAGTTTTGCATTTCACATTGTGACAAATAGATCCACCAGTGTTTGATCCCACTGGGTACATTTGCAACTGAAAACTGAGCAATATGGTGGCCATTATGTTTGTTTGGAGAAACTCTTCCAGTGATCAATATCTTTCAAAATTCCTAAATATGGTCCATGAGGTCTCTCAATAGAAGAGTGCATGCTACTGTGCATGAGCGGAAGTAGTAACAGAGGTGTGCATGGGATCTCGTGCCAAGATCTAAACCATGGGTGACCACTATAACCACCACATGTGGCCAAACAACATGTTACTCCCAAGGCTGGATTTTTAAGGTAGTGGTAGTAATCCTAATGTATTTTATTGGGTAATGCATCTGAAGAAGAAGATAAGTGTATCATACCATTGAAACTGCAAGCTATTCAACCATCTTACAGTAGTATATAATTTGCAACCATACATTAACATTGAAAAACCTTAACACCATTATGTCCATAGTCTCATTATGCTATAATTCAAAGTAGTTGATTTGTTGCCAAAGACTGAAGGATCATTTCAAAACACACGAAAACTGTCATTTCTTACCACAGAAATCAAATGTTGTTAGCCTTCGAATAAAAATGATACCAATAACACTCAAATCCAAGGATAGGTTAAATGTTGATTAAATAACATTAATGCATCCATATACTGCCTTAAAACCTAACTACAAACCCAGAAAGATAGACACATAGATTATGATAACACTGTATGCCCCTACCACAATAGTTGTGAGGAATAATATCTCAACTGTCTGACCTTCTTTCCCAAGTTCTTCGGATCTGAAATGGAGCCAGATCTTCATTCACTTGCTCCCTTTCTTCACCCTCATCATCTAAGGAGGCAGCATTGCTTGTTGGGGACTCCTCACTCATGACCAGGGATCGTGTGGAAAAGTCCTTTAAAACAGAGAACAAACTATCAGATGTTCCTTAAAAAATTCTGACATCCTGCAAATAATGATTGAAATCTTTTCCAGGCAAGAGTCAGACGAGGTACAACTTTTTTTATTCTTAGCCAATTAATCTATCAAGTTGCTCATTATAAACAAGACATTCAACTTTCAGTTTTATTTTCAGAAATCATACCTTACAAGATTTTTATGTGAATCCATACTTTAACAGAACAAAAGTACTGCAAATGGGATATGATATGCACATCTCATGACCATTTGCCTGCTAATGATGACATCTATGTTGAGGACTTGGCTATGTTATGATAAGGTGTGGACCTGGGTAAAATTTCATTGAAATAACTGTATGGGCTATAAAATGACAGCCTGGATAAATCAACAGGTCAATGAGTTAAATCATCTCTTGTTGTAACCTTGACCTTCAGGGTAGGGCAAACAACTGTGAAAAATGAGACAATGTCATGTCAAAACACAAAACGTGGTTAAGTTTTATTAAAATATCTTCAGTGGTTCAGAAGTTATGCTCTTGACAAGAATGCAAGTCACATTTCACCTTGCTTTTTACTTCAGTGAGGCAGGGTGTGTGGCTATAATATTCAACACACTGTCTACACATGATATAAAGCATGGCAAAATTTCATTAATATATGTTCAATGGTTCAAATGCTATACTCCAGGCAAACATATAAAACAGAATTACATTTTCCCTTGTGTTGACCTAACCTTGAGGCAGTGAGTATGCTTAATGTAAGCAACACACCATCTGGTCATTACATACAATTAGGCTAAGATTCAAGAAAATCTCTCCAACTTTTACAGTTATCAGTATCTGTTAATGGATGGATGGACAGAAAGTCGCATGGACAATGCCACAAAATAATACACCTGATTTAACATGGCCATGCAAAAAATATTTTATTCAGTGTCAGAAAACAAGCAAAAAGAAAACTCCATGTCCAAATAGCTACAAAATGAGCACCAGGACGATAAAGGGCTACCCTTGACAAAAAAAGGCAAAGTAATCATGCATCATGTATACAGTAATGAATAAAACAAAGACATCTGTCAGGTCTCATCTAATTTATCGCAATCATTGACATAACGCTTGCATATTAGAAAAGCACAATTTCACGTATGAAGCAAATATCTGCCATATTTTAATCTCCTATAAAAATCTACACAAATACTATGAGATTGTCCTCAGCAATTGTTATAAAATATTAAAAAAATAAAAACAGAATAAAAGACGAATCAATACATTTTTCCTAAAAGATAGGAGAGTAGAATGTCAGTGTTCATATTACATGTACTAACAAAACTAATAAACTCATCTCCCAGTACCATAACTTATAAAAGCAGGGTCTATTCAAGGACTAAAAATGTTACAAGGAAATTACCAACTCAATTTGAAAAAAGGGGGAAAGTTATTTAATATAGAAATTTAAGGTAGAAATAAAGGAAATGCTTAAAAATATACTGCCACATTTGCTAATTGAACACATGGTTGATTTCTAAAATTTGCTTGGCAGAGCCTTAAATGACAAAATGAAAAACATTTGTTGGAAAACCTAAATTTGGAAAAGATGATCATTTAGAGACCATAACTCCTCTAACTGATGACATGGAATTCTGAAAATCCAACACATTCAAGGTCTTATAATTATACAAATGCATAACAACTCCTCTAACTGGTGATGTGGAATTCTGGAAATCCAAACACATTCAAGGTCTTATAATTATACAGATGCATAACAACTCCTCTAACTGATGACATGGAATTCTGGAAATCCAACACATTCAAGGTCTTATAATTATACAGATGCATAATAACTTCCATTGAAATGCAACCTACATTTCATAGTAAATGCCATAGAAAGAAAAGTCAGATTGACTGGCAATCAAGAACCATAACTCTTCCAAATGATAAGATGAAATACATGAAATTGTGCTCATTCAAGGTCTTTCAATACAAAGATGCATGCCTTATTTGGCTGAAACCCAATAAATTTTTATGACTATCTTGCAGAAACTAAAGCCAAGAACAACTGCAATCAGTGTGTCTTAACCCTTCTAAACGGGACTAAATTCAGATACAGTACCTATAAATTCTGTAGTATAATATTCATACCAAATTAAATCAGAATGTATTAAATAGTTCTTACACTATGCTGGTGAAAAGCAATTTGCAATTTGGTACCAGCCTTCCAAATCTGGGTACATAGACATTATTTAATACTGACTCTTTGGCTGATTCAGGTGAGGTACATAGGTCCAAATCCGGGTTAATGGTGTGCATGTGTGGACCAATATATTTAACACCATGATAATCCAAAACAGGAAACAGCAGACAATGCCAAAAGTGCCCTGATAAAAAATGGGGAAAACTCAAAAGACTGTAATCAGAAGATTGGTTGATCCCACCTACTAAAATTGGACTTATCATGTGAAAACTAAAATCACAAAGTTAGCATCAATGACCTTGACCTCAAACATCTGGGCCAAGAATCAATAGAAAGGTGCCTTTGCTCAAGTGTAGAGAATTTTGATGAAAAATGGATCCAGAAAATTTGACATAATAGCAGAAACAAAAAAGAAAATTCACATTTTCAACTCCAGATCCCTGACCATGATCGTATCAGTAGTCTTGGTATCTACCCATGGGTAAGGCAGGTGAGGTTTAAAAAAACATGCAGCAACAAACTAAAATCTATATTGTGAAAAATCACATAAACTACAGATAAGCATTACTGACACTATTTCCCAACCACCCCAGGTCTCTTGTGGGAGTGGGTGGATGAGTTGGGGTGAATAAAAAGTCATGCAGATCTGTAGGTCATGATCATATATTTGATAAAGTTCAAACGTTGTAAGAGTTGCTGCACACACCTGGTGTTGTAGACAAATGTACACTCCGAGACAGAGGCACAACTAACAAAATATTCTTTAATCTAAATTTATGGTACATATAAACAATGCTCATTTTGGTCTCAGAATGCCCTTTGTTCAATATTGGCCTAATATCCAAATGAGACACCAGTGAACAAAGTAATTTTGGTTAGTCACTAAGTATAATTTCTGTCACACTTTGTCAAAGTCTGTTGACTGGATTAAGAGAAAAAGTTGTTTAAAGATATTTAAAAGTAAAAGCATGCCATACTTGTAAAAATGCAGATTGGTATACCTTGGATAAATTTGAAAGGCCTTCATACATACATTAAATGCTTCTGTCAAATCTGCTAGTTTTGAAAAGAAATTAAATGTTTTATAATTGTTCTATTTGTTCACAAAGGAAGCAGACTGGCAGATATTGCACAAATTAGAAAGACCTTTATGTACGAATTTGTATGATTTTTTTAATATATCCCTGTTGAGTGATTTTTGAAAAGTTGTTAAAGGTCTTTCCAAATTTTAGTAATGAGTTATTTTTTTTGGTGGATGAGCATCTTTGGTACAAATCTGGAAGACTTCATGCTAGGATTTCATGTAAAAATGCATTCTATCAAATTGGCTTAAATTCTGTTGACCATTTTTTTGATTAGTAGAAGAGGAGAATGAATGTTGACTGATAACTGATGGATAACAATCACCACACAATCAACAGATGGCCATAGCATAAGTTCTAAAAGCCTTCAGCTAGGTAAACTAAGAAGGAGCATTAAAAAAGAGAATTACAAGATAATATTGGGCTTGTCTTACCCTTGACATTTGAATGAGAAACCTCAGTACAAAATCTCGAAATCCAGGAAGATCTTCTGCCACAGCATGACTGCAAAATACAGATTTCTCCAAGTCTCTAAGTTGAGTGTTCAAGAACCAAACAAAGTGATGAAGCTCTGCCCAGGATGGGTCACGAACACCACAGTTACTGGAAAAAGAAAGAAATTTGTACACATAAGAGGTGTCCAAAAGATCAATTATATCCTACACAGAATAAAGGCAATTTAGCATCTGTATTAGTAATAAAGAACTTAAGAAATTCAGAGTTTTATAAGAGGAGTTTTGCTTTATCTGGAGTCAAACTATGGAATTCCATACCACTTTATATAAAGTCAGCTGACACATGGCAAGCTTTTAAAAAGCTAATTAGTCAACATCTACAGAAACAATCATTTGTATGATTTTGTTTAATTCAGTACTACTACTTTTTACAGCATTGTAATCACCTATAATATTTTACACATGTTCACTACTACTATTTGTATGAATCCTGTATGTACTCATCCTTGAAGCCTTGTACATATTTTATTGTAGCAGTAGATCATTTGTCGAGTTTTTAATAGCATTTGTTGTCTATAGACACCTTATCTTGTAACAATTGTGCATTTTATATATATATATATATATATATATACACACACACACACACATATATATATGCATTTGTTGTCTATAGACACCTTATCTTGTAACAACTGTGCATTTTATAAATATATATATATATATATATATATATATATATATATATACACACACACATATATATATACATTTGTACAAATGTCATTGTAGAAGGCTTCATGGAAGTCAGTTGATAAAATGATCTTATTCTTTAAACAAAGTCATCATCATTGTTATTATTATTATCATTATTATTATTATTATATAATATGTATGGTACCAGTTTAAATGAAGACAATATACATGAAGAAACAACAAAAACGGGAACATCACAATAACCTTGACCTTTCGAATTTTGACCTTGAAACTGATAGGGTTCTTTTTACCTCAAGTACAAAGCCATCCATAAAGTATGGCCATTGTAGATAATGGAAAAATTGAGCTATCGTGTGGAAACTATTTTCCTTATTTTAACCACAGTGAACTTGAACTTTGTGCCCTAACTTAATAGACTTCTTCATTATCCTAAGCGCAACCAATCCACCAACTTCAATAACAGTATATCATGGAGAACTAAAGTTACTGTGCAGAAACAACGTTGGTAAAAGATGGACAACATCATAACATAGCATGTTCTGCCTTATGGCAGGCATATAAAAGTGAAGAAATTATTTTCAACCTAAAAAATATTAGTATAGTTTTGTCTATTTCACAATATGCCTTGTTCACTGACATAAACCACACTGTATACTGAACTTCAAACAAACTGAAAGATGTTTGTAAAGAGTGGTCTTTAAACAGACAAAAACATGTAATCAATGTAATCATTTTATGCAGAACCATTTTCCTTTATGCACTGGATTTATAAGCCTATATTCCTCTGATGCATACAGACCAAGAAGATGAAATCAATCAACACATGTAATATTAACTGTGTCAGTCCTAGGAAGAAATATATTCACTCCAGTGTATTATTTATTTTAACATCGTATGGAGATTAGTGGGCAAAGTGACTGACTAAATCACTTTAAATACAGCCTCCCTCACCTCCCTTAAGAAGACAAATCCCTTTGCAATAAAACAAATATCATCCATCACAAGAGTGGAATATCTAATCAGATGGATACAATTTGGAAAATGCTCTATTCTAGTGAAGAATAGGAGAGACTAAATGCGATATGACTCCAATTATAAAGCTACATTAAAAATCCAAGAAACATAAACACACCAACACAAAAATGAGACAATACAAGGGACTAAATGCTGACAAATATTATGACAAGAAATAGAGTGCAGCCTCCTACAATCAACAACCTCTATTATCAAGCAATTTTGCCGTTCCTCAACAATGACCTCCCCTATCCGGTCAAAAAGGTATCCATCCCATCAGTGACTGATTAAAAGAGGTTACACTCCTATTGCAGGCTTAATCAATACACTGACATGTTTCAGTCAAACCAACTCATCATGATTAAAAACATGGCATTACTTCAAGAGAACCAATAAACACTTCTTTGGAGATCCTTGTGGTTCTGAAGGGTCTACTATGGTTCTTTGCAGTCTCTGGTCTAAATGGCTGAGATATTTGCAAGGCAATTGAAATGTTGGACTTCTGAATTCTTTCTCATCAAAAAGCTGATCTGTAGGCCTGAAATCTAAATATAACAACAATCACTGAATTTTACATTAAAATTTATAGTAATGTATTATGATATTATCATACTTAAGTAGCTGTCACCTTTACAAATCTTATTATTCTCCTGTATAAAGCATTTACCATTCCTTTTCCCTATGCAGAAATACTTATGAATATTTACCATTCTAATTAATCCTTTCACACTGAAAGCTACAAAACCTCTCCCCTTTCAAGTCTGTGAATCTTATTAAAACACTTTCCCAGTCCATAATTCAGTCTAATTAAAACCCGATACTTGACACACAAAAGCAGTTAAAGGTTCTCACTCCCTAGGATCACTTCCCTCAGGCAGACAGTTTTGTTATAACTAACCCTTAAAGTGCTAGTCACGCTGTCGGTCGATGTCTCGTAGTGCTTGTTGCGACTTAAGTAATTTTCCAGGTAAGCAACAATATATGCATCCTATTACTTGAACTAGCCATTCTGTTGTACTTTACTATGCATTTAGTGAAGAAGTTTTACAAATACTCACTTCTGAGCATGTGGTTCCTGGAAAAAATTAAAATGGCTGATGCTGAATACGATGGTGATTTCTTGCAACAAATACTGGCTTCTGATAGTGATAATGATTTGGAAGGATTTGAGGATGAAATTATTTGTGCTGGTGAAGTGTTGATGGAAATAGCCATGAGTAATTTGAGCCAGGAATTGACGTGGAACTGGAGTCTGATGTACATGCTGGCTGGACGAGAAAAGACGGCATGCCTGTCAACCCAACCCCAATTCACTGGTAATTCAAAATTAAATGTCGCGATGGCAAATACTGAACCTATGGACTATTTAAGACTTTTTTTTATGACGAGTTATTGCACATGATAGTAGATCAAACAAATCATTATGCAGATCAGAGAGTTCATGGGGCAGACTTGAAGGAGAACAGTCACATGAAGAAATGACAGCCTGTCACACCTGAGCAGCTAAAGCTCTTTTTCGCATTGATTATAGCAATGGGTTTGGTACATAAATCTGATCTCTATTCCTAATGGGTTACTGATTATGTGATATCAACTCCATACTTCAGCAAAAAAATGAGTATGGGATAGATTTCTAGCTAATCTAATCAATTTACACCTAGCAGACAACAATCAAGATGACCCTTTACACAAGATCTGCCCAATGACTGAAAAAATAAAGCATTTTGCTGAGGTATATTGATGATATTAGAACAAATAACAAGTGAAAATTTTTCATGAACATTTATTACTGACTCTGGGGGTTTAAACTTACCTCTGACATTCATGGAGTGGATGTTTACAAAACTGTTACCTCTTTTTTACTGGTGGTTTTCACAATTTAGATATAACATTGTGATTGACATTACATGTACATGGTTGAAGAATATATAATATTTCTTGGATATATTTGAACTTTTCCATTAAAAAACAAAAATACAGATGAAATATAATTGTAACTTGTCATTTTACCTGTATTTGCACCTGAACGTGCAAATATGTTAAACTTGTACATGTGCCTTGATGCTAATCTTAAGGTTCATACATCCACCATCATTTTTCATATATTGTTTGTATCTATTGTGTATATTTATTGAAATACATGCAATTAAAAAACTGTGCAGTTTTCTTTTTTTTTCTCAAACAATTCAGAACTGAGGGACCATGTACTACAAAACAATATAGCACTTCAAGGGTTAACAACTCTAAATGTTTCAACCAGTGCAATAGGGAAAACATAACTGCCCCTATTATTGTAGCATCACACTCCCCAGGTATCCAATTTCATCACACTAATAAGGACTTAGTACAGTGACTAATCTTTAAGAAGCTCTAAGTGCTTTACAATAGTACTGGTAGATAACACATAAAAACATATACAATTACAAGATTACAAAAACAAACACCATGAAATTACAAAACAAAAACATGCTGAAAATAATTAAGGAAGTAAACATTTTTTTGTCTTTAACATGTCTTTTCTTGTAGTTGAAATAAGTTAGTTTTGAGAACACTCTTGAAACTAATAAAGTCAATTAGGAGTATAAAAGAAAACTCAATTTATATATGACCTGTCATAAACTGGCCATGCAGTCTTTTGCAGAAAACTGATGTCATATCATCAACCTGTGCAAACTGTATTACTTTTTAAATACTCAGTCAGCTCATTTCACAGACAATTAATGCCAATGTACTTTCTCCAATACAGCACATAAAAATACAAATCAGCCTAAAACTTCTTTAGTGATTTTGGATTGCTTGGACTCTCTGCTATGAAAATATAATTATTTCATACAAGTTAACAAGTTTAATACTCCAACATTTCACAAGTGATAATTTATAAAAAAATATTACGTCTAACTACTTTGTAGCAGATTCCAGCTGTGGTTTAAATTTTTCTGTTTTTATTTCACATTGCTGTTTTTTAAATATTAGCGACTTTAATTGACCTTTAGTGAAATAAAAAAATAAAAATTCTTCAAAAGCTAAATGATTGCTCATACAAGAAAACTAAAATTTCCAGAATCATAGCTCAGCATATAGAATTTGAGAATCAATTTTAGATATATATATAAAGTTTGTTACCACCTCAAGATTTACTGACTGATAAAGCAATAAACACTTTGTTGCAACTCATAGGTTCTAATTTTATTGGGGTTTTTTTCTGGCACAGCAACACAATTAGATTGTTTAGTACCCAGGCAACTGGAATAAATTGCCTTGCCCAGGAACGCACAACAGTAGCCATCCCAGCCTGGTCTGATAGTAAGATTTAAATCAGTATCCTCTGAGTCATGAATATGGCATGCTAACCATTAGCTGCCTCTAATGATATGCAGAGGAGCAATTGAGACTTATCTTATGGCCTCCTGCCCATGGGGGGAGGGGTTATGACTAAAGAAAATTATCATTAAAAAGCATACAAATATTCTCCCTACAAATAGTTACCCTGAGGTGTTCCCCTGTTTGTAAGAATGGACAGTGTCTCCATCGGGGATCTGCACATCACATATGGCAGGAAGTCAAAAATCTTGTGAACATGACTGGAAATTACTCCCTACAAGTAACAACAGTATTATTACATTACTGAATGACAAATTTGAGCATGATTACATTTGGCATCACAAAACAGTATAAATTACAAGAGGCACTATTCCCTGTACATTAAAGGATTCTCAATAAAAATGAATTTGTATTGTAATTTACAGCAAAGACATTTGTTTCCGAAAGACACTGTGTGAGCTAAATGTGTCTTCAGAAAGTTAATACATTTCAGTAACCTCTATTGTAGCAAAATATTCATCTCATCTTCCCACAACATTGTTAATCTAATGTCACTCATTTCAGATAAATGACGATGAATATACTTATTTTCCACAAGAAAGTTACAAAACAGTAAAACCTATTATGAAAATCTACCTCATCTGCCAACAAAATAAGATATTGCATGAAAGATCCTATTTCCACAGAGGTCATGACATTTTTCAAGAATTCCAGGGATTGCTATGTCTCAACAGCTCTGCAGTAGTGTGTGTGTGTGATTTGGATTTGTAATATAACTTTAACAATTTTCCAGTCATCTTGCTATGAAGTCTATAGTGTGGCAGTTGATAGTGATGTCTAGCACTGTAGACATCAGACATGCCAACCCTGACGAGTCTGTCTCAGTAAGGCAGTAGATTTTTTTCTGTAAGATTGACAAGTTTTCAGTAAGGTGTAACAAAATATCGATAACTGGTATTGTAAAGCTGGAAAACATAATTAAAAGTTTGAGGCATTGACAATAAACATTATGTTCAACTGAAAAGTTTGCAAAGTACGCACAGACTTTATTTACCACTAGTACAGTTGCACAAACTCTAGTTCCAAACCCTACGCAGCTCAATGGCTTGTTGTTAACTCTCAGCTTGACATAATTCTTAAAAATTCTTTTCCATTTCACATGACGACAGCAATCATATCTAGTTCCACGAGACATACTCAAACTGGCATGTGATGTCCAATAAACGTAATTGTGTCCTTTACAGCTTTTATTCACAAGAATCTGAATTCTCCTTTTTATTTTTCTGTGTTGATTATTAACACTTTCTAGAAGCTTATTTTCTCTTTCATCTTAAACATGAATCTCTTTCTGTAAGCCCTTTTTAAAAATTCTATAATCAACTGTTTTGATCATGTAGATGCTTAGCATGAACAGAAAGGTGCAGTTTAAAGCCTCTGGGGTGCTGCTGTAAAGTTAGTCTGGTTCCCTGATTAATTTTACTAATTCTGAGATGAAACCTGGATCCAAATAAAACATGGATTAACCAAATATCCAAAACTTTTGGCAACGATTATTTTTTTAATAGTTTTTGGTAGAATGCCATAAGTTCATATCTGAATGGTAATTTTCGTAAGACTTATGGCAAAATCATAAGAATTGGCAGGTCTGAGGTATGTGGCATCATGTCCCACCCAGTCACATTATCCGGACACCAGGCCGACCAGTCCTAAAACTAACCTCTTAATGCTGAGTACCAACCGAGGCAGCTGTTAGTACCATTTCTGTAAGTCTTTGCAATGGCTTGGCTGGGGTTTGAACCTGCAACCTTCTAAATCTGAGGCAGATGCTCTAACCACTTAGGCCCCAAAGCAGTTCCTCTGCAGTTTATTAAATCTAAATATCTCAGCTAATCATTGGAGGCTGAAAAGTAGGTCAAAATATTCTAGAATTTTGAACACAAATCCTAAGGTTTCAAGTTCTGAATAAACTTTTGCTATCTTCCAAAATAAACCCAATCCTGGAAGTGTTGATGTGACTGACTATGGTGGCCAAGTCATGTTGATGTACCAACAGTCTTTTGTTGAATCACAATAATACAATCCAAGAATATATCCTTATTTTAAATTTCACTATAAATCCAAAAATATATTTCCAAGAATGTCTTTTCTGAGCACTTTGTATTTCAAGAGAAGAATAACTTAAATTAATTTATTTGAAATGAAACACTGGACACAACAATAATACTGTAAGTTATTTTTACATTTTTCAATTTTTGTATTCTAGAGAAATAAATTATTTGCTGAATTTTACAAAACTTGTTGGTTTTCACTCTTTTCAATTACTTATTTTTAGCCCATAGAGTGGTAGCACAGCGTGCACTCCCTTTATCACTCAATTATTTTATCAATATCATTACCAGGACATAACCAGTTTGATGTTTTTATTATTTCATTTTTAAATAATACAGGACAGTCAATGTTCAATATGAGTCAGATTGAGAAGGGGGCAGGGGCAGCAGAGCAATGCATTTTCCCCTTAAAACCCCATTAAAATAGCATAAAACAACCAGAACATTTCCTGAGTAGATTTCCTTACAGTTTGACAATTAAAATCATGCCGTGAAAATGCTTAAAATGCAGGCGCTTCCAGTGACTTTGCCCCCCTAGGCTCTACCAGGGCATCCATCCCACAGATTCCTTGCCTACCCATCAAACAATATTTCTACATTGGCCATTTACAATAATCATCAAGTGGCTCATGATTTTGGTTTGAAAGAAATTCTAACTGTATTTATACATTTATTTCCCAATCTTCTTAGATTCATATTCATTTTATTTAGATTTACATTAAATAACTAAGAACTAAATGTTGATCCATTATAAATATACAGATATAGTAATTTCCCTTCATAGACTGTATTTTATATTGTCAAAAACTTTTACTTTTAAAAACAAAAGCTTGGTTAAATGGGGTTGAATTTAAAAATGACAGAGTAAGATTTGTCTTTGTCTAGGGACTGACCATTTAACGGGGGGGGGGGCACAATATTTATATTAAAAAAATTCAGCTCTCAAATACTTTCAAGAAGTATTCTTGCTTTGATTTAAAGAAGAAAAAAAATATCATATCCATTAGTGAAAGCAATAGTCTTAGGTAAAAGTGAATATTATGCATGGATCCCAAAAATTCACAGCCCCCAATACACACATGAAAATCAAATGGTCAGTTCCTTAACCATGTGAATATAGAACCCAGCCATAATTTTTTTAAAAAATGCACTAATTGCATAATGTCCAATTAAAATATGCAACAAAGAAATCAGAAAACTTTCAAGTCTGAACAGAAATGCTTTTCTTGCACATTATTTGGGAATTAATCTGTTGAACATCTGGACATTTTTTAAAATGAGCAGCTTATTCAGAGATAAAAATTATTTGTATCAGATTTGAGGCTAGCTGTACCCTATATACTCATTTATAAATCGACCTATTCTTACAATAAAATTTTACTGATACTGAGTAGGGGTCATATTATAAGAGATAAATAAAAAAAATTAAAATCTGACCTTTCTCTTAACTTGTAAAGGCAAACTTGCATTGTTTTCTCAATTCACAATGTTTTGATAGAGCAGTTAATTATATAAATCCAGTCTTAATCCTTATCATGTAAAAGTATCACTGCTTTGTTTTTCCCAGTGGACAATCCTTTTGAGTGTGCCATGAATTTGATACTTGTTCAATGCTATGTCAAGTCCCTTTGATCATACCATACAACTTATTCAGTTGTGGCATTCCTTCAATGAGATTTCAAAGACCATATGATGAAAGTGTCTCTTACAGACTCCAAGCTCAACTTCTAGATAAATAATAGTCCAGCTTCATGAATAGTAAGTGTTCTGTCGTTACAGACTGTACTTGATCTATTCAATATTATATATCATGCATTGCTAAACTTAGGTACTTTCACCAATATTGGGAAAAGAAAATGTAATGCATAGAATGGAGCATTTAAGTTTAAAGGTTACAGACTATGCAGAAGAAAACAATACTGCTGCAGAATGTGAATTTAGTGTGTCAGAGAAACTGGTGTCTGACTGGCACAAGAAAAAATAATTTCTAGTTGAAAGTACCAGACGGCTAAAGAAAATTTGAATATTGGAAAGCTATAATGCAAATTAGGAGTTTGGTTTGAATGAGTGGGTTCTAGAGCAGTGTGTTTCGGGGTGCATTGGATGCAGTTTGTGAAACAAGAGTTGCAGCAACATCGAACAAACCAAGCTGTGATCCCTCACAGAACCATGTCGGTACTGTAAAAATGGATGTTTGCCTAAACATGCCGTTCAGGGCAAATATCATAAATATATCACCCCATGCAGGTGGATTTGACTTGCAAAATACACCTCAACTTATATAATTTCGCTTTTTGCAGGTCCTAAAAGGGGGAGGGGGCAACTTATAATTGAATCATCTTATAAGTGAGTATATACAGCAATTTAATTAGAGCTAACTGAACTATGGTTAATAATGTTGTCCAGTATTGACATTAGCCTTATGTTTACATGTGAACATACTGACACACGTACATAAGCACAAAAAAACATTGTACAAGGCATTCAAATTGCAGCAATTGAACACAGGCAAATATTTCTAGCTAAGACCATTCATATAGCTTCATACACACACACATGCATATGTATGCGTGCCCACACACTCATGCATGCACACATGCACACACACGCAAGTAAAAAATATGCACTGCTCAAATTAATGAGAAAGTGACATGATTAATATGAAATAAGCTAGATAATGACTAGTAGCAATCTCAAAAATGCATGCTTTTGATTAAATGAAGACAAACTAGTCTGAAATACATTTATATATTGAAAACTTACCATTGTGTAGTACAATGAACACACTTCAAGAAATAAATAGCAATGAAATAAGTTTTGACATGTGAAATCTGTGTATATATTTAATCTGGTTTCAGTGCAATCATCATAAATGTGATAAGCCCTCTTGTTTTCAACCATAAAAAACATCAATTTACCATCACTGCAATGTTTGCAGGTGTTTTTATGACAGCATGACTAACTGTCAACTGTGTTTTGATCTCCAGTTTGTAGAAGCATTTGTTGCATTGTTATATTCAATCAAAAGCAGAACTACTTTGTATTAGAATGGTAATTATGCTTTTGTATCAAATCAAATAAAGGGAATAAAAAAACAAAGTTTAAAGGTGTGCAAATCCTACCTGTATAAGAGCTAATGGTCACAGTTGTGTGTCAGTTCAACTCAAGTCAACTGACCACTCAAACAGTAATAAATATCATTTTTTAAGTAGCAATTAACAACTACATTAAATTATTCTAGTCATTCAGAAATGTGAACAAAGACAGCAAGACAACCAGGTGACAGGAGTACCTGGTGAATTCAAAGGTTTTCTTTGATGGATAAAGTTCATATGGAGAAGTGAATTCCAAAGTTTGTAGTAAACTTATATTTCCTGAATTGGCATAAACAGATTTGCTTAATGATGAGCAGAAGTTTCGCAGTTATTTTCAATAACATCATGGCACCATTATTTCACTAATAAAACAATTTTAAAAAATCTGGGTTCAATGTTGGCAGTTTATTTTATCTTCATGAAACAAGTGTCTCAGATTTTTACAGAAATGGAAACTTGTTTGTTGTACACAAAAGTTCAAGTACACAATGAGGCACATATGAATGTGATGTGCTGAAACCTCTTGGAGTTGTGTTTTTCACAATCTTTGAGAGGCTGGTAATCTTGAAAATAAAAGTAACTTATATTGAAATGCAAACAATTTCAGTAAGAAAAGCTGTTTGTTGACAATTATTTCCAATGAAATTATAAAATGAGAATTTGGCCAGTAAACAATGCAGCTATCATCCCTCTCACCACTCCATGCTTCTCAATGTGTAGCCACTGCAACCCCTTCATTTCTCAGAGGTCCCTTGGTAACTAGTACCTGGACTTATAGTGCGGTCTAAGTTTTAGACCCCAATGTGTAGGAGTTATCAAGATAACTTCATCTTGAAAATAGGTGATCTCATAAAAACATTTTCTCTCATGTCAGGTTTTACCTGCCAGCTAGTAAAATGATGATTTTTATTAGGAAATTAAAAATTCTCTTCATAAAAAAAGAAAACCACAAAGAATATTATCAGAATGAAAATAAGATGGGTAATATATGGATCAAAGCATCTCACCATAACTGTCATAGTCTCTACTAGGTAGAGATCACTAGCTGAGCGTCTCCACACATGGCCAAAGCTGTCTGTTAAACATCCCAAAATCAAGAGATTGAAGAGGAAGAAGTCAACTCCTTCTTGGACCTACAACATAAAATATACAAGTGTACTGTAGTGACTTAAGATAAAATGGCAACATAATATTTACTGACCTGACTGTGTATGAATGTTTTATTAAACAGACTGTCTGGTGTCAAAATTTTTAATTTTGTGGGTTTAACACCATTTTTTCAGCACAAGATAGGCTATAAATGGTGGCCAGTACATCTGGTGGAGGAAGAAAATCCACTGACCATATGAAGCTACTGGCATGCTTTCACGCTCACCCACATTAGCTCAGACAAGACTCAAACCCACATGGACAAAGGTGAGATGTGATTGATCTATAATGGCAAGTGCCTTAGACCACTTGGCCATCCAGGGCCCCCTGTAGTATCTGAAACAGTAATGTATGAATAATTTGCATTAGTACGAACATGTTTAGAGTTTTCAAGATTCATCCACTGGCATTAACATGATACTTAACAAATCTAATTCAAATCATAAATAAATTTAGTGCATTCTATGATAACTGAAACTACAGGAATATGAGCAATTTCCTCATGTAAATATACCTCACTCCCTCTTTCATCCCACCCCTACCTCAATGATGGAGATTAGTCTATTGTCACAGAAATGTAAAAAGTGCAGAACTCTTCAATAAATACAATGATATGTCAAAAACATATCTTCTGATGATGACCATAATATGTGAAAAGTTTCACAGCAATCAACTGAAGACTGCAAGAATGGCTGCCCTTCACAGAATTCTGTTATACAAAGCATCCAGCTCTAACTCTAAAAGGACAATAACTCTTTCAAAAATCGGGTGAACATGACGATCTATCAATATGTGAATCATTAGATTGACCATAATAAGCATGAAGTTTCATCCATAAAATAATCGCAAGACAAATTGCATTCACAAGATTCCGTCTTATTTTCATTCAGCTGTAGGACAAAAACTGCAATTAATTAAAAAAATATTGCAACAAAGTGATAGCATGTAAAAACAATGTCATGGCATTCAATCAAAGATTGATATAATGTACAATTTTCACAAGAAGAGGTGTCCTTAGACTGGCTGCATTCACCAGATTCTGGCAAGTACTACATCAGACTCGAAGCCAAAAGCAGCAATACAAAATTCAAAGAAGCACAGTCATAACAATTCTCAGGTTTCATGGTGACTGAATGAAATCTGTCAGACTAGTTGTATTCACAATATTCTATTAAAAACTACATCCTACTAGTCAATAATGGTGATAACTCCAGCAAAAATTGCTGGAGCTAAGTGTCTTGTTGATGACTGTAATATGTGCCAAGTTTAATAGCAATCCATTTAAAGACTACATCCAGCTGCAAGTCATAAAAGGCATTCACTCTAATAAAAAACAACAGACATTAACTCCAATAAAAAACAAGGGGCATTAACTCTAATAAAAACATGGGGCATTAACTCTAATAAAAACAAGCAGCGAAGTGATTTCTGAACATGCACATCTTTAAATGATGATCAAAACATTTTCTAAGTTTTATGGCAATCCCTTGAAAACTGAGACTCACTGCATTTACAAGATTTTGTCACAGAGCTGCAATGGGAAATAACTCTTATCACATTGCAATTGATTCATGATGACCATGATGCTTACCAAGCTTCATGTCAATCCATCAAAAACTGTAGAAGTAGTTGCATTTCCAAGATTGTGTGACAGTTGATTTTTAAACTGAGGTGAGTATGAACTATGACATAAATAGGTAACACTGAGGCAAAATGAAAAGGATGGTTTGGCAAGTTAGCAGCATTTATTAGAACTCCATTGTTATAATTATTTCCCAATGAAAATAACACTGCTGATTGTAAAACCCAAAATCAATGCAAATATAAATAGGTTTCTTAGTAATAACAGTTCACAGAATGACCTTGATAAGGTATGTTTGTTCTCACTATCAAAATATTGTCAAAACCATAGCTAGAGCTCAAGAAGGTTCTTCTTGAGCAGAATCCAGCATTACCAGTAACAAAGAGTTTTAATAGGCTGATAATCATATTAGATGATGGTGTTAAAAATGTTAAACAGAGTATGGCTTTTATTGAGGAAAATACAAAAGTCACTCAGGCAAAATATTTAGGTCACAGATACCAACTTTTGGTTTGGCTGAATTGTTCTTCCTGAGATGTATAAACAAACCAGTTTTCATGGTGTAAGCAAAACATGGTAAAAAGTTACAGAGTGTAATGAAAGGGTAGCTGAAAACACAAAAGTCATTAAAGCATGATAACTGGGTCACAATGATCAATTTTGCCAAATTTAAGTTAACCTCTATATTATGCATCCAAATAATGTTTTTCAAGAATATAGATAATATGGGCTCAGATACTGAAGGTGTAATAAACAGATAGCTGAAAATAAGCAGTCATTTAGGTGTAAAATCAAGGTTACAGTGACCAAGGTATGGTATAATCGAGTAACCTTCCTTGAGATTCATCTACATGCTACATTTTGTTAGTGCATGTGATACAGGATTCAAAAATATTCAGTGTGTAATGAATAAATAGCTAATAAGACTGTAGTTGATAAAGTTTACACATTCAGTACCAGTGACAATGCTTTCATATGTTATGGTTCCTCACACTGATATGCATTATCAATGCAATTTTCATCAGTACAGGTTTAATAGTCTAATATACTGAGGGCATAATGAAAAGATAGCTAAATACACATGTCTCTCGAGGATGAAAATCAAGTTCCATGGGGTGTGTTTAGTTAGTACCCTTGAGATGCATCCACATACCAAGTTTTAAGGGTTTAGGTGAAATTTTTGAGGGTTTAGGTGATACAGGATATGAAATATAGTAGGTGTAATCAATGGGCAGCTGAAAATATAAAAATTACTTAAGTGTGAAAATGGGATCACAATGACCTAATCTGATAAGATTGGGCTTCTTTTGTCAAAATGTACACACCAATTTTTGTGAATGCAGGCAAACAGGGCCTAAAATAGCAAACATGTAAAAAGTACAGATGAAAATACAAAAGTTACTCATGTAGGAAAATTGGGTCACACAGAACTAATTTTGTTTTGGTTGCATTTCTTTTTGTGGAGATGTATTCACATTAAAAAAATTTGTATGAGTACAAGTGAAGTATGGTCCAAATAATTCAAGGTGTAACAAAGAAACGAGAAAATACAAATGACACTCAAGCATGAAAAAACTGTGACAGTGACATACTTTAGGTATGGCTGAATTAATCTACTGGAAATGCATACACATACCATTTTTTAGACTGTAGGTGAAGTAGGGCCCAATTGAAGGAAGGAAGGAAGGAAGGAAGGAAGGAAGGAAGCAAGGAAGGAAGGAAGGAAGGAAGGATGGAAGGAACATACAAAGAAACACAAAAGCAAATGGTAAAAATGCTATCAAACTTCAATGATGTGGGAATAATAATGAAAATCTGTTACAATTTGTAATAGGTTGAACAATTAGGTTTCCACTAACAAACTACTTGCCAAAATTTGCCATATAAAAATTCTGAAATAGATTACTCAGAAGACAACACAAATGCCAAATTTAATTGACACAAATCACCAGCAGAAATTCTGTGACAGATTGTATATATTTTTACAATTACAAGCAACAACACAGAAATAAAAGAGGCAACAAATCATTTTACAATATCGAAAACTGAAAATGACCAACAATGCCTATACCCAGTTCAGACTAATTTTAATGGTTTTTTTAAAACGAAACTGTAGAAATTAGAGAGGCAAACATTTGGCAGCAATTACTTAACTGATGAAGATAATCAACTAAATTTAAAAGTTTTGTGACAAGATAATCGGTGCAATATGGGTGAATGTCAAAACTGTGTTCTAGTTGAAAAACAAAAAGAGTTGTACACATACTTTACACAAAGTAACAGAGTAAATTATATATATATATATATATATATATATATATATATATATATATATATATATAACAATAACCTTGACCTTCAAGGTACCCATTTAGAATGGAGTCTTCTGTTTGCTAATGAGAAAGGAAGCATACATACTAATTGTCAATTTTATTCAAATCTATCCACATGAGATTATAAAGCATATGGAAATTTTATTGTTAGTACCAGTGACTTCAAACTCCAAGCTATCGACACTCCAATACTTCGTTTTCTGACAAACAAAAAGAAAACCAAATTATTAAAATCAATGCACATAAGAACTTAAGCTGTTCTGCATAAGAACTTAAGTTGTTCTGTGAAATGCAAAATGGACACCTGTATTGGGCTTGCACCTTAGGTGCCTTCTTACTCACAAGAACAACCCCATCACATACTACCAAACCATTTCTATTAGTACAGTGTACAGCTACTGAGTGATATGGATCATATATAACATTTCCTAGAATTTATCTTGTACCTCATGAGATATATCCAAATGGAATATCCGTGGTGAACTGTATCGTCGTGGCTGCATGTGCTTCAGAAGAATTTGGGTGACCTTGGAGACATTGATCTCTCTATCCTGGAGTGGCACGGTCACATGGCATTTTCTGCCATGAGTTTGATTCTGTGAAGATAAATCTTCAACTCTTCTCTTCACATATAAGGACTTCCCCATGCCTGCCTTTGCAGACTTTACTATTCGTACACAGGATCTGTAACAAAAAAAAGGATGCATACATGAAAATAAAGTTTTTAATTAATTTGTGTTTATTTCTTCAAGAATACTTACCCAATCAAATTAAATTTAGGAAATAAACTTTGGTTAGAGTGTGCGCCTCAGATGCAGGAGGTCATGGGTTTAATCCCCTGCCAAGTCATACCAAAGACTTATAAAAGATGGTACTAACAGCTGCCTCGCTTGGCACTCAGCAATAAGAGGTTAGTGTTAGGACTTATCGGCCTGGGATCAGGATAATGTATCTGGGTCGGACATCATGCTACATGTCTGCAGCATGGTGCCCCAGTGCTAAACATAACAATAACCTGCCATGCTGCAGACACTGTAGCAATTTGACTGAAAAATTGTTACAGCAACATTAAAAACCCAAATCACGTTCACACTTGCTATCACCCAAATTCAGAAAAATGATGAAAACTTTGTCCCTCCATCTACTAATCATATAGCCAAAGGAAAGTATTATAAATTACCTCCCTTTAATCTCCTGATAACATTCACACTCGCATTGGATCCAAATGTTTATTGTAAAATCTTTGTTGACATAAAAAATACATAGTGTGTGGCTCTTGTTAAAATAATTCTCACAAGTCTCAGCATCAAAACTTTCACTGTTTTACATGTTTTCATTAACTGTCAATAACATAGGGATAAAATTTAATACATACATGTAGAGGACTTCTAGGAACACTAGGCACAATAAAGAACCATGCAAGTAGTATATCACATCATGTCTCTTTAAATGATTATTTTATTTTCCGTGTAAGTGCCTCGGGATCCCATGAGATAGAATTGATTACATGACAAGTCAGTGAATGGCCCAGGATAAGTGGGTCAGTACTTTGTCTATTTCCGAGTTTTAAATTTCCATGATTCAGTATTTTACAGCAGAACTTTAACACTACTTTGCACTTAGCATGGGGCAGAAACTTCCTCTACTGTTTTAAAGACTTTTTTCATTCATAAATATACTGCACTTTATTATTTCATCGGTTCTGAGTGTTGTATGCACAATGGCAGAATTGGGACAAAGAAATCCTGTCAATAAGTGTCAAGGACTGTTGCAAGAAATATTACAAAACAGAGCCAAGCAATGTTTAGCTGATAAGACCAAAGACTTCTCTGTCATGGTTGCAACAGAATGCAACGATTCCCAAGGGGACATGGACTGCTGTAAGAAATATTGCAAAACAGACCCAAACACTATTTAGCTGATGAAGCTGACGAACCAAACTGTGTTAGCTGATGAAACCAAAAGTGAGCCAAACTGCGTTTAGCTGAAAAGAAAAAACTGAGCCAAGCAGTGTTTAGCTGATAAGACCAAAGACTTCTCTCATGGTCGCAACAGAATGCAATGATTCCCAATGGGAAACAACCATTCAAAGTGATGGCCCTGTAGTGGCATCACAATCAAGGATAAAACCCAAATTGATGAAAAAATGGGCTACACCATTACCTACAATTGGTTTGTCAGTGACGGAATTCTCACAAGGGTCAGTGATAGAAAAAGTGACATATACACAACAATGGCATCACTCAAATGGAAAGCTAACTGAATGACAAGTGGCACATAAATCAAGTGATGTGGGACCATCATCTTGAATTACTGACAAATTAGTCAGTTATGGTAACAAGTCAAAAGCTTAAGTTGACAAACTTAGCAGAAAACCAATGGCTGCTATGCTGGGATTCAATGGACTGGCACAAAAACATGCATGGAGGAAAGTGATCTTTGTCCTACAGGAGGACAGTGAAGAAGATTTTGATAACTTCAAGAACGGCCTTCAAAACTTGGTAACATCACAACCAAATTTACCTTCAGAAACTGAAGGAAATTACATTCTGAAAGAGTTCTCCCAGTTTTATGAAGTAAACAAACATTGTGGGCAGCCCATCCAGGGCCCAAATATCTCACTATAATTTAAGGACTTAAAAAACAGTTAAGATCCCAAAACTGCCAAAATTTAGTTGTGCCTAAAGTAAATCCCAAGATTTGGGCAAAAATGAACAAACACATGAACCAAATGGATGCAAAGCTAAAAATATTTCAAGGAACTGTTGCTAAACCTTGTGCTCCCCTTCTCAGGCTCATGGATTATTTACTGCACAATAAGTTAGATGGCACACCTACAAAGGTAAAGAAACTGCTTGCAGATGCTGGTGATGTGCTGCAGATGCTTTCTTCTAGATTTTGTGCCAAGATACAGAAAAGGAAAGAACTCATCAGGCCTGATCTTCATCACAGTTACCAACGTCTTTATGTACCTCAAAATAAACTGCTGAGTAAGGAACCTACAAGGCTGGTATTTAAATACGTTTCCATGGTTTTGATATTTTCATCCTTCTTCTTATAACAGTGTTAGAAGAACAATACTAAATTGTCATACATGACTAGCACATATACATAAACTTTTACAAACTTGTAATATGCATTCAAGTTTGTATCATTACTCACATAGATCATGTAAAGGTCAGATATGGCAGTTGTAGTTCAACTTAATCCACTTGGGTAGCCATCTTGGATAATCTAAAATCTTTTGCTTTCAACAGATTTCCAAAATTCTCTTGAATGATAATGTGCACATTAAATTCCACTTAAACTAAGTTAATATTGCCATAAATCACAGTATTAATAATGGCAGTAGGTATCAGGTTATTTAACTCCAGTTAATTTCACCAAATTTCTTGAATGTTGAATGGAGCTAAATTAGATTTAGCCCTACAAACATTGGCAGCCAGCTTGTAAAAATAAATTGCATAAGAAGTATTTAGTAAAAACCCATGGTGATATGACCATTCATTTTGGAGGAGCAATAACAAGGCCTTCAAGATGGCAACTTGTTGGCCTAATAATGTCTGAGTGGCACCACTTTCATTTAGAATCAATTAAAAAACCAAAAAAGTCTTCTGATGAAAAACCCATGCTGATATGATTTTATATTCAGGAGAAGTACTGCACAATAAATGCAAAATTTTCAAAATGGCTGTTATTGTGGCCATATTGAATGTATGATCAGCACCATTTTCATTTAGAGCTAACTAAACAGAATAAGAAGTTTTGTGGTGACAAGACTATGTCAATATGACTTTGTGTTCACAAGGAGTAATGGTAGGAAGATCTGTAAAATAACTGCAGTGGCAGTCATATTGGATGTCAGATTGGAACAATTTTCATTTAAAAGCAACTAGACAGCATAAGGAGTTTTTAGTAAATTACTGATTTGGCAGCAATAACAAGATTTTCATGATGGCAACTTTGGTGGCCCTATTGGACATCTGACTGGCTCCAATTTTATTTAAAACCAACCAGACATAAGAAGTCTTCTGATGATATGACTTTTTATTCCAAAGTTTTATACAGTAACAATATTTTCAAAGTAGTTGTCATGGTGACCATATCTGATATCAGATCAGCATTATTTTCACAACTAGACAGCATAATAATTTTTGGGTTGTTGTGAAATGCCATATTGATCTTACCATCCACATTCTCAGGATGGTCACTGTGGCAGCCATACTGAATATTTGTGGAACACCGGTCTCGTTTAGGACCAACTAAACACGATAAGAAGTCTTATGTTGTTAACCCTCTGTCAATAAACTTTTCACCCATCAGAAGCGGAGATAGGATTTTCAAGATGACTGCTGTAGTGGCCATATTGGAAACCACATTTGGATTTAATTAGGTCCAACTAGACATCATGAGAAGTCTTAGTGACAACCCCATGTCGATACAACCATCCAACTAGGAGGAGAATTAATAATAAGACTTTTAAAATGGCTAAATGTCTAAACAGCACCTCTTTCATTAGGATGTGTGTATAAAATTTCATGACATAGTTTAAGAAGGAATAGCGTTAATAAACCTGTACTAATGGACACAGAATGGATAACATAGAATATATGACATAGAATGGATGACATAAAATGGATGAAGCAAAATGGTTAAGCTCTTCTTGTCTATGACCAGCAGAGCTAAATACCTGTCATTGTATACACTGAGAGAAGCTGTAATAGGTAGCTACCTGTCTTAAGCAACCATGTGGCTTATCATTATGGTCTCCAATTTATGAACTTAATTTTTTCACACCTGCAAGATTAAGGCAGACATTCAGAACCATTCTCCTATGTTAAACAGGCATTAAGTGACAACTGAAAAACCTTTATTTTGCCAAAAGCTTTTATGACAAACTTCTGTTGAAAAAATTATTCTTGAGTTAGCTTGTGCAGAAATCTATATATAACCATATAGTAGGTCAACTTAAATGGTCTTATTGACAAGTGGTCTTTGTTTATATGTATTGAAATGCATATAAACTCAAACAACTAAACATGTCCTGTTATGCAGATGGTCACTGTAGCAGATATGAATGTATTTTATTATATAGAACCTTCTGTTACTAATACCTGTCAGGATCAACTACTGCCGCTGGCTTAAATTTAGTCATCACAGGGATATCCACTTGCAGCTTTTTCTGCACGTAGGAGGCAATATTTTGACTCATTTGGGGTAAGAATCGTCTCCTGTACTTGTCCAGAGCTGTGACCATGCGTGATCGATACTCATTTTCTGAGCTACAAATCACAATCAGACAGTAGCCTAAATAAAATAAAAATTATTTTAATTAATATACCAGTATGAGTGAATGACTCATAATTCTGTGCAAAGCTGTGAAGGTTCAAAATTAGGAGGTAAAAAATTAGTCTGAAGGAACTAAAAATAAATTTCAACCGGCAAGTAAAGATAGAAATCTTCCCTCTCAGACTTCTGTTTCTAATATTAAATGCTCATTACAAGTTAGCCTGCCCCATTGGTGGCAAAGTCAAGGATAAAAAGGAAATATGAACTGCACAGAACTGAAATGGTTAATAATTCCATTAAAAGTTTTACATGGTGTGAATTACAATCAAGCTGTCTAGGAGACTGAAGCTAAAATCATGCATAACGTACTTCTGATTCCATCATTCTACTTTCTTACTTTACTGTTATTCATACTCAAATTCAGACTGTACAAGGATCATATGAAGTTAACCACAATATTACTATTTTAACATGTAATTTTTAAACAAATCTAAATTAAGTAAGCTGAATGTATATGCAGATAAATTTTAATTTGAAGTTAAATTCACATCAACTAGATTTAACTTTGGAATGCCTCCATTAATCATCATATGATGGCAATGACAGATGGATGGAAAGAATCTTCAAGAAAATCAGGGAGACAGATGAACAAAACAAACATAGGTTATCTCGCTTCAAAAATAGCAGTGAGAAAATATATAAAAAACTTGCTTAAAATATATTCAACAATAATATGTAATCTGGTGTTACCTTTGTTCTTAATTTGCTGCATATAATTCTGCAAGCATCTCTCGCCTCTGTCACTGACTTCAAAATCCAGCAGGTCAGCATTCACAAGGCAGTGGATTCTGCAACTCCTGTCACCAAGACTCCTACGCCAAAATACATCCAACTGCCAAGCAGGGACAATATAAAATAAACTTCATTTTCTTTTTAAAGCTTTAATTACATAAAGTTACATTATTACACATCTAACAGCCATAAATCATATTTTGCCATTAAAAGAGTTTGTAGCTGAATAGTATATTTAAAACAAACTTTTTGTAAATTATTGACCAAGTTGATGGTAGAACCTATCTCCTAAAAACCCTTTTTGCCAGAAATCCTGGTTCCTCAAGACAGGTAACAACACTGTTTAAACAATACTCTTGACCATAATGGTTTTACTGTATTATCAATAAAGTTTAAGGAAATGTAGTTTTCCTCATGACAAAGTAGTACAAAAGACTATTTTTCCGCATCTAAGATTATTGATACATTTTTAAGAGTAATAAGAGCACCTGTATTCCACTTAAATATAAAAAAAACAAAAAATGCCACTTTGCAACAAAATTACAACAAATGGGATCAGTAAACAGTTCTGTCTCAAAGTGCGCAAGCAAAAAGAGTAATCACCCTATTATTAGACTTTTTAAAAAACTAGTTTACATAACAAGTTTTGATCCTACACTTGAAAGACTTTATCTTTTTCAACTTTATCTTTTTTATGTAATTTTTGCAGAATGTTAAAATGTATAACTTATCTCTTTTATCTTATAAGCTTTCATCTTGTAAGACTACATGATTACATTATCTTCCTAAAAATATGTTTGAAATTTTCCATCTTTATATTTTAATAACTTTACTTTTAATGAGCACTATGTAACGATGATTTTGCTTATGTGATGTTAACAATCTTTATATATCTATGCATATTGTCAAATATTAATGGTGTTGAATATCAACCTTATCCTAAATATATTTTATGTAATTACTGCATTCATACAATTTAACCTATATCCATAAATTCTTCAGTTTAAAAAAAATGTTTTCTCTCATGACAAAAGTCCGAGTTAACAATGGCCAAGGAAATATGTAAAGCATTGATGGAAAATAAGACCTAGCCTAATGTATTACTACACTTAATCACAGTGCCATATTTGCTAACAATACCTCATGTCTTATTGTAAAGCTGATACGTCAAAATGAGAAGCCAAATTTAAGATCCAAAGCTTCAAATAATATGAGGTACAGTGGCTCAGTGGTTCACATTCAGGAATCACAACCCAAAGGATGCAGGCTTGGATCTTACCATCAGATCAGCATAGGTTAGCTACTATTGTGTGTCCCTGGGCAAGGCACTCTGCTAATGACTTGGCATTAATACCCTACTTGTGTTGCTGTGCTGCAAACACCAAATCAACAACAATATTGTAGAGGCAGAAAAAAATGCTTATAAATGACATAACCCGCATTGAATCACCATATGTAGATTTTACATTAAGACAGATCTCACCTGGTCAAGTGTAGTATGGGAATCACACATCAGAACTTCATCTGCCTGGGGAAGAGGTTGAGTCGAGTCCATCATGTACACAGAAAGCAAAGTCCGGAGGATGTCAGCTAGAATCAGAAATTTCATTACCCTTGTAACCTCATAAAGCAACGTGGTTCTAGGTGGAGCACATATGACAAGTTGATTTTTAACTCTGCACATAACAGACCTTACATACATTCTCATCTCCAAGAAAATATATAAATTAAACTATTTTCTATTTTTGTCTTTTGGTATGTCATGCTTAATACACAACTGATTCCATAAACCACATACATCAGGATTTTTATGACAAAACTGGTTCCACAAGCTGTGGCTTCACAAGCTTTAACCAGTAATATCTTGCCACTACCTGTACTACACATCTTCTAGCAATAACAAAGAGGTAACCATTGTTGAAACACAATGTCAACAATCTTTATTTGGCACATGTTTCTATGATAAACTTTCAAACATTCTGTGATAAAAATAACACCAACAAAAAAGAAGAAAAAAACAAATGAATCATACTGTCACCCTAAATGATGTCAGTTGTTCATGTATGTACATCAGAAATCTGAAGCTCTCATGGCTTACAAGTGTAACTAGTGTACATATCGTTCACTATGACATCCTATATCGACCAATTTTGCTGAATCAAACAATTTAAATTATCATGTGCTTATCTAATATTAAGATCTGTGTGTAAAACAAGGAACTACCTTACCTTTGGGACAGACTATGAGATTTGGGGATCCCTTAATAAGCCCTGGAGGGAATGGCCTCAGTATCTTCAAAGTGTCTGAAAATTTTTGAAAAACAAGATATTCACGTTCTTATCATCAATGCCTTTTCATTATCAAAACAGTAAAAAAGTTAACATTGAGTTTAGCCTAAATAACGAGTACAATTCATATAAATATAACCCCATCTATCATGCATCCCACTCCTACTTCCATGATGAAGATAATTCTATACTAAAAAAACAGCATAACTCCTCTAAAATAGCAATAGTTGAATAACTGATCAACATGCATATCTACTGAGAATGGCTACAAACTGTGCTGAATTTCAAAGCAACCAACTGAAAACTGAGAGTACAAGTAATTGCATTCACAAAATTATATTGCATCTAACTGTAAGTCATTTAATTAGTCAGTCCAGAAAGTTCGACAATGTGTAAATAAATTAAAAACTGGTGTAATATCCTGAAAATCTAATCAGGTCATAAGTTCATGACCATGATAAAGTGTGTAAAACTGAATGGCTCCAAGTCCAATATTTGTTTGCTATTACACTAAAGGTGTTTCACAAAAGACATGGATGGATGGGAGCAAAATACACCCACTTCCCCTATTAATAGTGGAGGGATAAAACTTACTGGAGTATGATGATTTGTTGAGCTGTACATCTTCAGAAGATGACAATAATATGCATTCAGTTTTACAATGATGCATTAACAAGAGACTCATGTGGGTCAGATATTACTAACTTGGCTTAAACATAACTTCACAGTTGACAATTTCAATGAGCAGGATTAAGTAGTATCCTATATAAACTAACTCCCAAATTTCCTGTAATTTTATTTTAACCTATTTAACTATATCCTGACAAAAGTTCTTCCGGAATATAATTATATAATATATAGTCTCATGTTCATCATCCCAGTTATCCAGATGTTGATGTTAATAAACCCAACAGATCCAAAATATGGTTTTAAGAGTGCTGCACTTTCTCTAATTTCTTCTGAAATTCTGTTCCAAAGCGGTGGCCTTGGATATTGAAAACATTTCATAAAGAGTACTTTATTTTGTTTTTGAATGGAAAGGGGCTTAGCTGAAATTATACTTTAAATTGGGAGTGTTGCCTAGTTTTCTAGCATGAAATAGTTCCTTGAGATATGATGGAGCTATATTCTTTGAACTGGTGTGTTAAGTTTAGCCTTTTTCAGAAATATTTGTTCACATACTTGTTTACATTTTGATATCCTTCACTACATTTGGAATGTTTTCAGCATTATTTAGGATGAGTCTGCAAGTTCTTCTTTGCAAGTGAGAGGATCTGAAAATGTTCTTGTCAGGAGTGTTTCCCCAAATTTTCTGATTTTGCACTCGTTTGTTGTGTAATAATCATTATCACTTTAATATTGTTTGTATTCACTTTCTTGATAATATCCTTACACCAGGAATCTACTTCAAGTACAGTTAAGAAGCACATCTTGGTCTGATTTTAGTTGTTTAAAATCTGATAGTATAATTGATGAAATACAGTTAAATATTTTTTGTGCAAATTGCCTATAAAAATTAGAAAGAGGTGTGGGCAAAGATGATCCCTGTTGTGCTCCACATTTAGCTGGTTCTCCTTCACAAAAAGTTGCCATTTTTTTGGACAGTGTTTTATTGTTGCTATATGGGATGTAAAGCAGTTAATTGTCACATTGATAAATGCTGACTTATTGATAAGAATATCATGATGATCAAAAGCTTTTCTAACATCAACCATCATGGACCAAACTAATTATCTTTGATCAAAATTAGTAATCCATCTATCATTGAGAGCAGGTGTGGTTTTCTCTGAATAGGGCTAGTTGGTTTTGGTGAATTCTGTGCAACAGTAATACCCCCACCCGTTCAACCTCTATCATGTCTGATTGGTGTGCTATTACATCAATAAAGAATAAGTCATTTGCATGATTACAGAACATGTACATCAAATGATAATGATAAACTCAGTTGGTATAGAAGACATAGTACTAATTATCTGGAAGAACTGTGAACCAGTCTAGAAATGGGTTAACATAAATAGTATATACAGGTTTAGTGGTCCATAACTGGTTGATAATGAAAAGTTAAATGGTAGTAAAAATATCTTTTAAGAGCTTATCCTATCTGTAATTAAGCAAATATATAGACAAATTCTACTGATGCAATTTTAGTATTTTTAGACTTGACTTAGGAGCATTCAGTAATGAAAGTAGCACCTGATTTATTAGGTGCAGAATAGACAATACGTTTCATAAACAAGTAGATCAAAACAATGCCACAGCTCATATGGTATTAACCAATGGAAGCTTGCACAAATGATACTGATTAACCAGTGGAAGCTTGCACAAAGGATACTTGTGACAGATAAATATAGGTCTTATCATGAGCACCCTGAAATTTTAAGGTACTAAACTTTGAATATGATGGTGTTCCCATATGATTACTATGGGAGTTGAATTAGTACCTACATCCTGTTATTATTTGTACCTTGTTTATGTATATGCTAAATGTGTAAACCTCTCTTTTAGCTCCTGAATCTAAAGTATCCTGTAGATAAACATTACTAGAGGGTCACACAAGGAGGCTACTTATGCTCTAGAATTTTTTACTGAAGCATGCGTGTAATCACTGTAATACAACATTCACATACACTTAATCAACTTCCACATTCAAAACATCCATCACAGTTGTCATATTTAATTAAGATCCCAAAGAAAACAATATTGGTATCACCCAGGAAAGTTCCCAAGACTCGTCCTGAAACGGAGAAGCCTGCATTATTACTGCATCTGCTGCAAGGGTGAAACATTTCAGTGTTTTGCCTCATGTACTTATTCCAAACAGTCTTGCTCAGAATCAAGATCACCTCAATAACAGTCACGAAACCTGAGGAACTTATTTTTAAATTTTCCAAGATCTTGAAGATAAAAGCCACTATTCCAATTTAATCAAAAATCAGATCAAATTATGGCATCCTCATTGGTAGTAATCTCTACCAATCAGATCAAATTATGGCATCCTCAGTGGTAATAATCTCTACCAATCAGATCAAATTATGGCATCCTCAGTGGCAATAATCTCTACCAATCAGATCAAATTATGGCATCCTCAGTGGTAATAATCTCTACCAATCAGATCAAATTATGGCATCCTCAGTGGTAATAATCTCTACCAATCAGATCAAATTATGGCATCCTCAGTGGTAATAATCTCTACCAATCAGATCAAATTATGGCATCCCAACCAATCAGAATTATTAACATCTGCATCTTATTTATTACTGAACTCAATAGATAAAATCTTCAGACAAATGAACAGTTCTGGTGAAATAAATACCACCTGCTTTTCTGAAATTTTGCATCATTTTCACAGTAGAATTTTTCAATGCAGGATGATATTTTATATTTTATATATGTTTATGTGTTCATAGATGCGTGTGCATATGTTCCAGGATTGATACTTTGATTTTTAAAATCACTTAATTATTTAATGTCAAGCCAAATTCTTCACATCATGTTGTATATACTGTATATATTGTACATAACAGATAGAAGGCCTCAAGGTAGATTAGTTCTGTAACTGAGTTACCTTCTCTAAATGAAGTCTTTATTATTATCATTATTATTATTATTATTATTATTATCTTGATGATATAAGCCAGTACATGTATTAAATGTCATATCAATATTAGATCTGAAATATGGATTCAGAGATATAACAAGTTCAGCCAATCAGATACAAGATCACCTCATTAGTACGCACAGATCTTGCTCATTATCAAATACTTCCAAGATTTTATTTAATGATATCCACATTTATGACAAGATTCATCTGCTTAGGAACCCCTGGCAACAACCAGGTTAGAAATGATAAACTGATAAATGAAATGACTAGGTTTTGTGCATTTTTGATACCCATGATGCTTTTTGTTTTTAAAATCATCAGGAGGGTACAACAAATGGGATAGTGTTTGAATACTATAGTTACAGTCACAAGATATGTGATGAACAGAGAGGTTGATGGATGGATGAACATAACGATTCCTATATACACCCTAAAGAGGCATGGATATAAACATTAACGGAACTAGGATGTGGACAGACAGACAGACACATGCAAACAAAAACTAAAGTGATCTATGATGATGTAGGTTAGACACAAGGAAGAGGCTTATGTTTAAGTAGGCAAGACAAAAGGAAGACCTTTTATGTTAAAGTGGGCATGACAAATTGAAGAGTTTTACATTTATGTAGGCAGGACATTTTCCTATTCTTTACAGGCTCATTTAAACTAAATTGACTAATTCAAGAATAAAAATAAAATAAAAATGAAATAAGATTCATATAAGTTTATGACTCTGAAAGTGGAAAATAAAATAAAATAGGAGAAAAATGTTGAACATAATGTGAACTTTAAAGTAATGGCAGTATTATAGCTTCATACGTGCCTAATAATCTCTACTCAATGTGCTATACAAGACAAAAATTACAACAATGCCAGTATTATAGCTTCATACGTGCCTAATAATCTCTACTCAATGTGCTATACAAGACAAAAATTACAACAATGCCAGTATTATAGCTTCATACGTGCCTAATAATCTCTACTCAATGTGCTATACAAGACAAAAATTACAACAATGCCAGTATTATAGCTTCATACGTGCCTAAATAATCCCTACTCAATGTGCTATGCAAGACAAAAATTACAACAATGCCAGTATTATAGCTTCATACGTGCCTAATAATCTCTACTCAATGTGCTATACAAGACAAAAATTATAACAATGCCAGTATTATAGCTTCATACGTGGCTAATAATCTCTACTCAATGTGCTATGCAAGACAAAAATTACAACAATGCCAGTATTATAGCTTCATACGTGCCTAAATAATCCCTACTCAATGTGCTATGCAAGACAAAAATTACAACAATGCCAGTATTATAGCTTCATACGTGGCTAATAATCTCTACTCAATGTGCTATGCAAGACAAAAATTACAACAATGCCAGTATTATAGCTTCATACGTGGCTAATAATCTCTACTCAATGTGCTATGCAAGACAAAAATTACAACAATGCCAGTATTATAGCTTCATACGTGGCTAATAATCTCTACTCAATGTGCTATGCAAGACAAAAATTAAGACACCCATCTCTAGCATTAAATACAAAGATTTTCTGCTGCAGATGCAGGAGACAGGTCAAAACATAAGGTTAAGCTAGTTCATTTCTAACACATAAAGTGGAAACTTGTAATGGGAAATTCTAAAGTTCCTAATCCAACATTTGATATCCACAGCGGCCGATAGAATGGCAATAAATCAAGAAGCATTTACACCAAGAAAAACATCTAATTTACAAATAAATTTTAAAAGCAATGAAATTTTTTGATTCATTTCAAATGCATTAAAAAATATTTATCACAAACATAATTTCATGAACACAAATATTCATATAATGATGTCACTGCATGATTCACACAAACATTTATACTGAACATTTACATAAATCTGAATTGCTAATTGGTGTTATAATACATTTCTTTAGCACATGCAATAATGGGACTCAAAGAAAATTACAATATGAAGCCCTACCCATGGTGTTTTCAAGCGCTGCAAACAAATAGGAAGTTTATATATTTCTCAGAGATTTTGAAAATTCAATATACAAAAGTAATACTGAAAAAATGCAGTGTACCTTTCTCTGCCAACCATTTTAGTATAAGTCCCAAATGCTCCACACAGAGATAGTCTTTCATACCAAAGGAAAGAGAACTGAGAAAATCCTTCCAAATGCGCTCAAGGGCATTGAGTAGAGGTTCTACATTCTCATTCCTGTTGAAAGAAAATGAAACAAGAATTCTATTCAAAGCTATTTCCCACATCTTGTCTAGGTAAACAAAAAAATCTAACATAGCAGTTTTGTATTGTGACTTATGTGAAGTTTAGTCAATTAAAATAGATACATTTATGAGATGTCTGACTGTTACTTTAGCAACATTTTCAGACAATAAGGATCAGACAAAAAAGAAAAAGGGGAACCACAGAGCTCCCTCACTATAACATTGTTCAAAGAAATGACAAAGGTGCAATAATAAGAATAACAATAAATAAATACCTTTTACTGTGATATAAGCAAGGCAACATTATACCAAGGTAGGTTCACCATAGTAACTGTTTCATCCCCTGATTAATGACCGTACCAATGCCATATCAGGAACAGCACAAAATTGAAAAACTTTATCTTAAGGGACCATTGTAATGTTAAAATTCAACACAATTCCTGGATCATGAATGTACCAGAACACTAATTACTATACAGCCTGAGAACCAGTCTACTGGTAGGGGAATAAAAAAACTGAGTACTAAATATTACACCCATTGGATCATAAATGCATACCTGTCACCTCTCACACCAGGAGAAAAACTCCCAATCTGGGGGGGCTGTTCCATGCCTACCTCCCGATCTCATAATATCTCCCAATTTTTTGCATAGAACTCCCAATTATTACATTAGGTCTGTCAATTTTCACTTCTCAAAAAAAACAACATATAAATAGATACAGCTTATGCAATCCACAGAAGCCATGTTGCATTTTATCACATGTGAATATTGTTGACAGGAAACAATTAATATCACCCAACAAGGGTTGTTGTTTTTCTTCAGTAAATAGAAGGTTTAGATTAACTATTATTCATGTAAATTTCAGAATTTTTTTAAAACCCCTACAATACTAGAGTAAGAAAAATAACAAAACAAATAACAATAAAACTGTCACACTTAGTTTCAATCTCATAAAAGATCACTGTGAATGCCATGTAATTTTCTCTACAAGCAAAAAAACATCTCCATTCCCACCAAATAAATTACACCAATAAACACCTGGCATGCCTGTACTGTATATATATAAACTTTAATTAACATGATTAAGTTAAAAGAAAGAATGAAAAAAAAATACCACACAGTATATTTATCTGCCACAACGAAATTAATTCAGAATAAATATTTTATAGAGTAAACAGTGTTACATGCCTTACAAGTTGAACCTAAGGAAATAAAGTGAGACACAAAACGTGGAAAAACCAGTTGCCACATATACAGTAACTTGTGACTGCAGATTTGAAGTGTTAAATAAAGTCATAAGCATCATAAGTTACAACAAAATAGGGCATCATTTATTTGCCAATCAATTGCTGATGCCTGTATGCACATACTACAGAACATGGTTTCTTTGTAGCATGTCAAATGGGCAGTCCTTTTCACAAGACAAATGCAATGATAAGGATTAACTGTTAATTAGTCACACTGGTTTTATTGCTTGTGTACTTAAGTATAACCTTTAGCTGTTGTGTACTTTAGTGATAGCTGACCAGAATATGAAAATGGGGCATGTCCTGGGGGATAATAAGGCATATCACAGGGAGAAATGGCATGTCCCATGAGCGCTCACACATTGGGGCAAGGGGGTAGGGATACTAGTCCCCTCCCCGATTTTCACCTTTAAACATGTTTAGGCTCTAACATCCAAACAATTTAATGGCTGACCATGCAATGTTCTCCCCATCTCAAAGTTTCTCCAGGCACCCCTGCTGCATCCTTTGAAATTGATGCATACTGGACTTGGAAGATTGGTCAACATTTATGGAAACCAGTGCTTAAAAAATGCAGTGTAAAAACCTCCCCATTTTAGGTCCAAATCTCCTTATTTTTTATTTCATCTCCCTACTTGTGTTTTGAAAAGGTGACAGGTATGTAAATGGATTTAATTTTCCATTATACATTTCATAAACTTCAATATTATGTACTATAGAGCAGCAGGGAAGTTGTACAGACCCCCTGGCACAGATAAATTTAAGCCTCCCAAACAAACTTTTTCCGTAGAAGCCTCAGATTTCAAAAATAAAGCCTCCTACGCAAAATAATCCGCAAAATTTCAACCCAAAGTGCATTTTCAGGCATAAAAAAAAGGCAGCTTTTTTGGGGGGGGTATTGTAAAATTTGTTTGTGATTGCAAATTCCGACTGCAATTTTATGAGTAAATTTGATCAAGACCAACTCGATACCTACTACGTGGATCATGAAGATTAATCGTGACAAAACCGTGCGGAGTTGCCTGAGCGTGACTGAAGAAATTTTTAAACTTATTTATATCCATGTCGCCATTGCACCAAGTTTGATGAATATTCCTCAGCGTGTGAGTATCAACGCCATTGAAAACTGATAAAATATTACAATTATCTCTAATCACCTTCGGAATTTGCGTATATCGCTGCGTCACGTAAATCACATCGGTGTTCTTATGTCGGCCACGCGAGAATATCCTAGCTGGGTTAGTTTGCTTATCCAGCATCACATCATCGAAAACAACAAGATTATTAGCATCACCGTCTAAACTTTCCACCGATGGAGTTTCATTGATATCCGTTATAAATTCTATTGTGCCATCCTCAGTATTATCGCTAAATTCCTTTAGTACTTGATAACATCGCTGATCGTCAACGGATGGCGCAACCAAATATAATTTATCCCATTTTAGCCATCTCATTATCAAATTTAGCAACAGTTGAGTTTTTCCAGATCCCGACGGTCCAATAATTATCATTCTTATCGAATTCGGTAATGCTGAAGTGTGTTTTACTTGCTCGCGTTTTTTCGTGGCTGAAAAATCAATTACATTCATGTTATTAGAATAACATGGATTCATATTGTGTTAAGTGTCGCACTCGAACTGCTACGATAAATCCAATCGAAGTCGTTACACGCAACAACAGGAATGCTATCAAAGGTGAATGTGCGGTTTGTGGAACAAGTAAATTTAGATTCGTAAAAAAAAAGATAGAAGAACCGGAGGAGATATTGCCGCCTCCTTAACAAATCTGCCTGGAACTCCTTGGGCGAAATATCCCGGAGAGAAACATTTACCAGGATATAATTACTGCGGACCTGGTACAAGGTTAGATATAAGACTTAACGATAATAATCAACCAAATCCTGGCGAGGATCCAGTAAATGCTATCGATAACGCATGCTACTATCACGATCTTGCATATCGCAGCGGAGATTTACAACAAAGACATCTCGCTGATATTAAATTAATTCACGCAATAGATGCTATTCCTGATAAAAATTTCAAAGAGAAATTGGCAACTTGGTTGATAAAAGGAGCAATGAAAGGTAAATTAGTACTAGGTGCTGGTAATTTATAATGGAGCAAATATATTATTCTCCGCGAGGATTTTGGCGAGGAAAATCAGCAATAGCCAAACTTGCTAAGGCAGCAAAAGTAAAGCAATCTGTCGCTGAATCGTGGCTATCGAGGCAAGCAGTCTGGCAAATTTATCTTCCTCCGCCTAAGAAAATATCATATGCGAGTTTCTCTGTCAGCGTCCCTAATGAAGTCCATCAGGCTGATCTTATGTTTCTTCCTTACGATACCGTCGACGGAGTCACATATAAATACGTGTTGACGGTTGTTGATATCGCTAGCAGATACAAGGAAGCGGAACCGTTATCGAATAAAACAGCAACAGAGATTGCTAAGGCGTTTAGCGAAATTTATTCACGATCTCCATTAACATGGCCGAAGCTTCTCCAGGTTGATCCAGGTCGAGAATTTCTTGGCGCGGTTACTTCACTGATGAAAAAGAATAATGTTAAAATCCGTCGCGGTATTGTAGGTGTTCATCACAATCAAGCTATCGTTGAGAGATTCAATAAAACTCTTGCAGAACGATTATTCGGATATCAGTACGCGAGAGAATTTATTCAAGATAAACGATCTCACGATTGGGTAACAAGATTACCTCACGTGATTAATGCGCTAAATAACGAAGTAACACGAACAATATCAATGAAACCCGCAATTGCAATTACAAAGACAAAAATACCACTAAAGCGAGATTCTACTATTCCACCTGTGCTAGGTAGCGTTATTGTAAGGTATTTGTATAAGGAAGGAGAAGCCGAGGGTGGCAGAAAAAGAGCAACTGATCCAAACTGGAGTGTTACGACACATAAAATATCAGCTGTAACAAGATCATCAGGAAGGCCAGCGATTTATTTTCTAGATTCACTAGCGCCACAACGCGGATTTACCAAAGAAGAATTACAAATAATACCAAAGGATACTCAATTACCACCATCGTCGTTAATGTGAAATTTAATTCTACCTAACTGAGATAATTTTCTTACTCGAGACACGGCCAGATAAACTAAATTTGACCAGGAAATTCTATCATCGACAATCCAGACTTGACCATCTACTGTTAATCCTTGTGATGAATGTATCGTTGCTGCGTATCCGAGTTTCCATGGTGATTTTTCGGCATTTATCGCATCATTGACAAGATTAATATCAACGAAAATAATATCATTTAAAACCATTATTTTTTCTTCTCCACATGGCAAAGTAACATTAATATTTTGTTTCCTAGTATCAGCTGGCCTATAGCACAACGGAACCTGCAATGTTGGAAATTTCTCACAATGAAGTTTGAATAGTATTTCCTGAATAGTATCGCGAATAATTTTTCTGCTAGCAACAATCAAATGATCTGGACGCCACAAAGTTAGAAAATTATCCATCGGAGTCTCATCAATTATTTTTCTCATCACATCACATTGAAACTTATTAGGTTGCAACCGAATCATTTTTTTAAACTCGGTCAGTAAAATATCATTAGATCTATAATCAGCATCAATCTCTTCATAATAATCCACAAAATTTCTAAGCCATCTATGAGGAGATTCGCCATCAATAGGATCAGGTTGGCCGTGATCGCCGCACATTATTACTGCGGTGTTTTTCTCTTCCAACCAACTTAGGAATGATTTTAGTATAACTAAATTTACTGTGCAAATTTCATCAAATATTATAATCTTATTAACGTACTTGTTTCCCATTCGAGCCGGATCCCACAATCCACCACTATATTTGAAATAACTGTGATACGTACAAGAATTAACGCCACGCTGTTTTATTTCTCGCGCTAATCTATGAGTTGGAGTCAACACGATCATATCAGAATTTGAAAATAAATTTATTGCTCGTGTTGTTTTACCACTACCACCAGGACCATTTAGGTAAACGAATTTGTTTCGTGAAATTGGATCGAACACTGATACTGCTGTTGATACTTCATCGCATTTATCTTTATGAAATTTATCGCAATCTTCCACATCCGCGTCCTCACAATAATCTAGAATATCCTCGTTTTTTATTCTCCAGGTTCCCCAAGAACCATCGGTGATTAAATTTTCTAATCTGCACTGATATTTCTTATCGATATAAAATGAATCCGTTGCAACCCTTACCGCGATATCAGAAAATTTATTTATCATTGACAGCAAATTAATACTCACATAAGCGAGCATTGATGATCTTAAATGAGTATACTGTGCTGATTCTCCATCAAGATAAGTGATCACGGTACCCAACTTTTCTCCATCAATAATAATATTTTCTCTGTTGCAAAATATTCCACGAGACACTGTATCGGCAATAATAAAATCCATCTCGGCATCATTGATAAATAACCTAGCGTGGCGATGTTTATGATCAACTGATCCTCCTTGAGTAAATTTACCAATTATTTTTCTTCCAATATCTTTCGCGTTTTCACAATCTGTCGGCAACCACACCTCGGTCTGCTTTCTATACGATATAATCGCTTCACTTACCGTCAATGATATTAACATCGACGAATCCAGCATATATCTCAACAATACCGTAGGGACCCATCTTCGCTGAGATAAATGCCGACCAAACCAAATATAGCAAATCTTATGTAAATTCTCAGCAAGTTCGAATGAAGTAACATGAGCGAATCCGGTCATAACAAAATCGGGTAATGGTCCGTTGATTGCAACTCTCGTCATCTCGTTGGTAGGATGGCCGAATTTAGCAAAGTAATCTGTACAATCACCATACCCAAGAAAACTTCCAGGATAGCAAGCGCTCATATCAACAGAAATCATATCTTCGAAATAATATTTGGTATTCCACAATCCTCCATGGCCATATTCGATACAACTAAGTTGAATATCATTAAGGAACTCATTCCTTGTAGGTTTCCACGAATTTCTCTCTCTAGCAGCGTGAGCCGCAACAGACGGAACAGTAAAGCAGTTTGTTAATAATCGATCTGGATCTGACGAATATTTCTCCGCGATATTTTTCATCGATTCGTGTAATATTTCATCTCGGTAAATATCTCCGCGTGGCAATATAAATTGATCATATCTTTCTTCGCTAGAAAATAACCAAACCGATATTGGATCGGACTTGGTTAATAATTTGATATACCTGAACATTGCATCAGAATTGTCTTTGGATTCTTCCACGGGATAAAATTTAACAACACGATCTCGTGGAAATATCATCACTGACTGAGTCCACGCATGTGAATTATGATCAACAATTTCGATTGGTGTTCCTCGAGAATTATACGGTGACGAATATAATATTTCACCCGATAACGTTTTAACCGTAATAGGAAATTTAAGTTTCTTGCTCAGCGCAGCAACATCATCAATCGATGCACCATCAGTAACCGTCCTTGCCCATAAATTAATTTTATCCAGTCTTAATTGAGTCAGACCAGATCCACGACGAGCGTTTTTCATATGCTCGATAACGCGTTCAGCCACGCAATTTATCATCGGAGATTCTTTCATCGCAGGTAAATTTTTCGCATCAGGATTATTATTCAGCCGATAAATTCCATACACTACAGCACTAGAAGGATACGCCCTAGCATAATAAGGACCATCAATCCCCAGTAACAATCCCGGATTCGAATTTTTATCAAGAACAACATTTTTCTTACCGCCGCGTACTGGATCTCTTTTATCGCGAATAATCCAAGTATCATCGGGCATTTGTGCAATAAATTTTATTCCGAAAATAAATCGTTCTTCTTTGTGTTCAGATTTTATGTGCTCGATTATCTTTTTTGCTCGCTCCAGATTCATCGTAGCATCAACAAAATTAGTTTTCCACGTCGACCAAACATGAATCGCTCCATCATCGAAAAATTCTTTCTTTGCACGATCTACTTCAGGAATGATATATTCTGCCTCATCAAGATCAAATAAATCCATTATTATATTTTAGACAAATGTTTAAATTATAATATGCAATGCAAATGGATAATAGTCGGATCAACAAAGTCATGTGACAAATCCTGCAGAGGTGAATATTGCGGCGCTCATATATACGAAGTTCGACGAGGTAACAAAGGACCACAACGATGCTTAGTTTGCCAAGTTGGCATTCGAGAAAAGACTCGATTGTGTTTTTCTTGTGGTGGAAAGAAATATCGTGAGTTACGAAGATATTATGAAAAGAAATCTTTATCAGTAATTTCTTGTGAAGAAGATTATATTAATCGTTTCAAAGCAAATTATGATTTAGACTTATAAAATATTATATATGGAAATGAAATCAACGATTCCCATGAGTGAATATAAATCACATCCCATCATTGATGGTTACGAAGCATCCAAGGATGGAAATGTCAGACACATCAGAACAAAGAATCTTGTTGGTTTTGTTGATATGAATGGATATCTCAGATTTACAATCAATAAAAATAATATACGAAGAAGCACACATTACTTCGTTCATCGATTTACATTCGAATGTTTTCATGGACTCATCAATGATAATTTGGTTATAGATCATATCGATGGAAATAAACTCAACAACAAACTTTCCAATCTTCGAGCTGTGACTCAAAGTGAAAATTGTTCCTCAGGTAATTCTGGAAGGCATCCGAAATATGCCAAATCAGTTGAGTCGATAAATCTAGAAACAAATGAAAAAATTATATTTGAGTCGATAAATACTGCTGCAAAGTATTATGAAATTAATGTAATATCGGTGTGGCGAGCAGCGGAGGGAATAATTCACAGAACATTTTCCTACAATCTCGGCGAGTGGATCAGATTCTCTTATGTACCAATAATATTCAATGATGACGAAGATCATGATGATGACGACGACGAAGAATAATTAAATACTACAAAATTAATATAATGGACGAAGAAATAATAAACGACATCATTGCAGCGATTGATGATCTGAAGAAAAAGATAAATCTTCCATCGGAGTTAGACACAAATAAAATTCGATCTGAATTTGAAATGATTGTTCAAGGAAAACTTGAATATAAATATACGCTGCCGTCGGAATATAAATTAATAAAGAAAATCCAAATCGCGATATATCAATCACTTGCGACAGTCAGCGATGATCGCATCGAGGATTTTGTTAAATTATCGATGCTAGTAGAAAATGCTAGATTGATTTTATCAGACGCTTATGAATCACGAAAAATTACAAGTTCGCGTGTCAGGCAACTGAAAAAACTTGTCGATGAAAGTAAAATTAGGGAATCATCTATATCCTGAATAATTTCTGCAAAACAAAAAAAAAAGATTAATTTTGAACATTCCCCTGGTTTTTATTTATTTTTTTCGCCTATTTTTCCCACGGATACAGATTTGAAAATCTCACTCACGATTTCACCAAAAGATTGATACTCACAGTTTCCCCGCGTATATCAAGTAAATTTCCTTTCTGATCCGTTAGTTTGAAATTTATTCTTGACAAAAATCGATTATGACATCGCAGGTAAAACGGATTCATTGGTTCCTTGATTATCAAATAACCAGGAGATGCGCTAGGTGAAAATGAATACAATATAAAACCCTGATGGGCTTGATTTGACTCTGACGCATCAACATTGTAACTACCCTCGACAACATCCGCGTGAAGATAAATCGCGATAACTTCCGTTATATTGACGATACCCGGCGAGATATGCCGCCCTTGCCCGGCAGGATCATTATTGTGTTTAAGAATCAATTCCGATTGTATTTTTTTAGTCCATGTGGCATGTAATTTCGGAAATAAATCATCAATGGTATCAGTGACGGATTTTCTCATCGCATCAAAATCAGAATTGGGGAATTTGAAATTTGGTAGCGTTTCCTCGCTTAAGTCGAATACTCTCATGAATTTTTGTTTTTCTCCTGAGTTCTTGATCAACTCGAATTTGCTAATAGGAAGAACATACTCGGCAATTGATATATCGTCGACTATCGCCCGAATAAACATATCATGATAATATTCAATATCATTCGCAAGTTGATTTAAAATTTTCACGTGCTTTATAATTTCGCTACATGAACCAGATTTATTTAGGATGCATTCATGAAATGATCCGCGCAATAAATTTAATTGTAATTCGTGTTCTTGAATAAACTCGTCGAGGGTTCTTCTTACCAAGATACCGTCTATGGGGGCTATTATCCTGTTAATGTGGGTAGCGTCGAAGATTTTCACATCTGGGGGGATTTTAGGAAGAGGCAGCCATGAGAGAATTCTTTCATTAATAAAAGTGAAAGCGAATATTACTAGGTTAATTTTGTGGTTATTCATAAGATTGATGGCGCTGTGGATCAGAGGCTTGTGTTTGATATCTCCATACCATCCTTCGTCGGTTGTAAAATCTTCCTTTTTTGGTTCCGGTAGTTCTGGAAGGGTTTCATCATACCAACCTGGAATAATAACATCCGATTTCTTTGGTTCTACCAGAGGTGCGACCTCGGGCCAACCTAATATATTCCTGATCGATGATTGGTAAATATCTACCACGTACGGTGATTTCACTTCTATCATTGACGATAGTGTTGGATCATGTGAAGATATCTTTATTCCCGGAGTAGCATCGCCGGTTAAATTTGATATTCTAGTGGTAAATTCATTATTCAGTTGATCAATTTCGTAACTACCGGTTGGTATACCAACGACGATCCAATCGGGAGTTCCATCGGGTTTATTTTTATTTGCAAAAACAAGTGAATTATTTGACATCAAATTACCGAATGATTTCGATCTAACATTAGGCCAGCTGTTGTAGACGCGCAATTGTGTTAATGCAATTTCATTAACGCTAATTGGTGTTGAAAAATTAATACTAAACTCGGGTTTCGTTGAACTTAACGATATTAACGTTGTTGTTGGTGGTGTTGTGTTTGTCACGATCTTGGCTAACTCGGACATTATTAATATTCATTTGTTCAATCTCCGAGTAAATACTAATCATTGAAGAAAATTCTAGATCGGATATAATACCGTCGTTGAGACTTTCGGAAAGTAACAATGATAACTTCGAGTACGCATCATTGATCTTAGCAAGTTTATTTTTGTACGATGATAATTTCTCACTTGTGCACGAGGATATCTTTTTTGCGATAATATTAAGAACACCCGCGATTGCTGTTGTTGACGAGATTATTATTGTTGTTACGATTGGCGCTATCATTGTTACCGCGGATAGAATTATTCCTGCACCAGCGACCACAGCTGATACTGCGTACACTGCAACATCAATGATAACTAATTTGCGCTGGTATTTATTTATTTTTGTTTGATAATCGTCAAGGAGTTTTCGTAACGAATCCTGCCATGATCGCGCCTGATTGTAACGGTAATCCGATGCTGTCATTTATTAGTATCCTACGATAACAATTGCATAATCATTATTTATCCAAATACTTCCAATCCCGACAAAAATTCGAAAATTACAAAATAATCCACCGGTCCTGTGGTAGTTCTATCTGGTGGTTCCAGATTGCATACTGTATCCTCATCTTTTTTTAGTGAAATAATAAAAGATGAGGGATAAAATTCGTGGATTTTATGCCACGATCGGATTCTAAATTTCGTATCAGAGATAATATGTATTCGATATATACCGGTAATTGGCACGGTGAGACTAAAATCGGTTGTGGCATTTTTAATATTCCAAATATAGGATTTTGTCCTTAACACGAATGGCACACTGCAGGTAAGATTTTTTGTTTCTACTTCCTCTGGTATCGAAATTCGCGATAATCTTCCAAATTTCATTGATGATAATTTTGTGCTGATTTCGTTGATGTTTGTTGTTAAAGTAAGAAATTTCTCATTGATAGCTTTTATTTCTCCGTGATACACTGATGGATCGAGTTTCTTATGTGTTAGTTCAAACATTTTATTGATATTGTCGTTAACTTCCTTAATGGTTTTTTTTGTTTCTTCATGTGATTTTATATCGACTTTATGTTGCAATAACATATGAATTACTTCGAGATTATCTTTTATTATTCTAATCGCTTCGGAATTTGCATCATTTCCTTGAGATGCGTTTATTTTCTCGATATCTTCGTTGATTTTTTTTATTTTCTCGCTAAGATCGTCATGTGATGCTTGATCGGCTTTCTTATCTGATACGGAGGAAGTATCAGTTGATGTTTTTATATTCTCGTCAAATTTTTTGCTAAATTTATCTAAAATATCGTCAAGTTTTTTAAGGTCGTTATTTAGCCTATTAAGTCTTTTTGTCATTCTATCTTGAAGATCGTCGTGTATTGCTTTATCAACCTTCAGGGGTAACTTCGCTATAATATCGGCGATATCAGCAACAGATTTTAATACCATCTCCGATTGGCGAGTAAATTGACTAATGTGATCGCGGTATTCGTCTCGCTTGATTATATCAGTTATTTTGACATTACTAGTTTGTAATCGCCCTTCGGTATTTTGAAAAACAGCAACTTCGCCAGGATCAACTTCTGACAGTGATAAAAGATTGTTAATATCACTCTTGGTTGCAAACTTTGATGTATCGATGTCGCCTACTACTTCCTTTTTTTCTTTCCTAAAAAGAGATCTACCGTAAATGTCAACCATGATATTTATCTACGGTATATTCAAATAAAATTTTGCGATAAGGACGAGATGACTTTGAAATTGCATCAAGGACGTTAATTGTTTCCCGGCCGCATATTGGTGGATCATCTAATGTTTGTGTTGGAAGTGTTGAATACCAAACCGGAAGTTTTAGTTTTGACACATATTTGATAAATTCATTTGGCGGTGCCGTATGAGTCGAAGTAAATGATTTCGCGAGGATTAATCGCGTAAGCAACCCAGTGAGTGCCAGGGCCGGAATTTTTATCAAGATTTATTATTCCTGTCTCGGTGAGATTTGGTTTATCTGGTAGTTGATCTCGCATAAATACGCCCCTGAAAAATTTTATTTTCTTTTTTTTTGCTTCACTTATTAAATCTAAATTTGAGGCTGGTAGGCTCGACTTAGACCGGATCCGTACGGGGGTCGTCTTAGGTAAAGGCCTGATCCTTGTTGCGGCTGCATCAATTTTGCGAGAAGAGGGAGAAGAGGGAATATCCCTCCCTTTTTTTTGCGATATCTTCCTCCGACGATCTTTTTTCCTAATGCGGTACTTATCCCACCGAGTGCACCTAATCCTATTGTTTTTGCAATCATGGGGGCCGCTGCAGCTATTAATCCTGGAATAGCGGCGAATAAAGGAAAAATACCACCCACTTTGATCATATCTCTGATTGCTCCTATTGAGAGATTTAGGCGAATACCAGTATTTGCTGATCTGGCTCTGGTGAAATGTCCGTGTTGATTTTTAGTTAACGATAGTTTGTTAGGTCCACCGTGAAGTTGATTACTTTTTAAGGTTAAACTTAAACCTCGTCGCGCTGTTGTTGCTGCATGAAGTTTTTTCACCTGACCGGGAGTCAGAGTTACGCTGACGTGATCGTATGGCATATTAATAATCACTTAATCTAAATTTGGAATTTATTACATATTCTCTACGGGAGCGTCGATAACTCTCATTCTACCGCTGATGCCTTCCAGGAACATTGTTCTATCACTGAGAATTACTGCGAATACCTTATATAAATTATTTCCTGTTCGAATTCTAGCTTTGAAATGAATATCGACGACGGATTGCTTTATCAAATCGAGATGTTCCAAGGAAAAGTAATAAATAGGATAAAGTTTATTAAAATCTAGTTGTGATATTTGCAATCCAGTATCGATATTTTGATCGCGACCCATGAAACTTAACAATCGATGATATGCGCGAGCTGTCGAATAATTTTCAAAATTGATGGATATTTCCTCGGATGGCTCCTGTTGGCCATTTACTCTCAGTGACACGTTTGTTGCGCTGATATTATCGAATATCATGTGGCTATATAATTGATGATATCTTCGTGTATGCAAAAAAGCGACAAAAATATGACGTGGCGCAGAGGTACCTTGCTGCGATGCAATGCGCCAAGTAAAATCACCATCAATATCAGTAGTTGTGGAATCTGTTGTTGTTGTTAGCCATGACATGATAGATTTACCACCTTGATTCATAAATGATAATAATTTTTCTTCCACGATTAATGATGGAGTTATCGCTGGCATCCACAAGGTAAATTTTAGTAATTTTACCCTACCTCCATGATTCGTGTGATCATTTGCACCTACCACGTTCGTTTGGTAATTGATATCACCTTCTCGCCAAATAGCATCATTACTATCTGCTTTTCTAATAAATGTTACGGTATGCTTTGCTCCGTAAATAACTTTTCTAAAATGCCTGCAAAATCCAAATATATGAGATAACGGAATAGCACAAGAGAATTTTCTACGTAGATCCCACAACATGGATTTTCTCGTGGCAAATCCAAGATTATAATCAGGATTAGTGCCGAGGGGAAGATCTTGGATAGTATTAATAAGGACTGGGGGGGGCTGCGCGATCTCTAGGTTGTCCGATATCAAGCGGTCTATTATCGGGACGATCAGAATTATCTTTGGCAAACATCATACCCGGACCAGCTGATCTGGTAAAATCATCCGAGTATCTCGCTAGACCTATTATCGTTGTTGCTAAATCAACATCATTGGTAATTGACTCAATCTCTTTTCCATCAATCATGTAAGTGGCGCTCTTGAATAATGCCATAATACCGTTATTAACAAATCCGACTCTAAAATCTGCTCCATAGAGAGTAACGCCGTCATCTCTAGTAATTTCACCGGTAACTTCGATATATGCCTCAGATGGAAGAAAATATCTTGTTGTATCGTGAACTTGAATTTCCAGGCGATTATCAGTATTTGGTGTAACTGTGTCGTACGAGAAATACTGGAAATCTCGCACTGATGTATCCCTACCTACTGGTTCATCCATGTCAAATACTTCATTTGACACTTGTGAGAACATTTATTATTAATAATATCGTCTAAAACGAAGACCATCGCCTGAAACAAAACTTGTATTTGCTAGATTTGTGTTAGCAACATTCTGAGCTAGATTTGTCTTAGCAACTTCCTGCACTAGATTTGTTATAGCAGCTTCCTGTGCTAGATCATTTATTTTTTTATTTGCCGCATCATTTATGGCCTTACTGACTTCGGGTGGCATTTCGCTGGTAATGGGTAATTTGACGGGTTGCTTTTTACGTACTAAACTTAATATTTTATCTTTGATAGCGTTGAAGCCTTTACTGGCCAAATTACCGATACCAGAAACAGCAGTCTCACCTATCTTTCCTATTGCTTTTAATCCTAGTTGTTTTACCATTGGTCCAATTTTAGGTATTACTCGCGTGACAAGACTTCCAATGATATCGCCAAATCCATTACCGTGAATATATTTGTATACTGGCAATCGAGAGTTTACTATGCGGACCTGATTAGGTCTGCGTTGATGTTTATGAACAATCATATTATTTCAATTGTGTTGATTTAATCGATGAGTTCATCGACAAACTCTTTATAAATGTGAGAATCGATGATACCACCACGGAATAATCGCTGACAAATATCTGATGCTTCGTTGACTATCTCACGGGAGTTATTTCCGGCTCGCTTTCCTCCGATTAATACTTCGAGGCGAGATACATCGTTGACAACACTATCGGGACAAACTGAATATCCACTTCCTTTCTTTTCTGGATCCTTAAATACTTCTCCTGACGAACTAGACGACGACGTCAGTGGTAAATATATTTCTGGTGGAGGTGAAGGTGAACCGCCCCTAAGTGTTGCACCCTCCCCGGGGTCGATTCCCCATCTTGTTGGTTTTTCAGTGGGACCCCTGTAGTTTGACGCTGTTGGTTCCACAGGTGGGGGTCGCCAAGAGGGGAATGCAGAAGGTTCCCTTGGATATAATGTAGGAGAGAGAAGAGGGTGATGAGGATCAAAGGAAAATGATTCAGAACTATCACTTTTAGGTGGTGAACCTTTATCTTTAGGTGACGAACTTTTACTTTTAGGTGATGAACTTTTACTTTTGGGTGGCGAACCCTCAAATTTGGGTAGCGAACCCTCAAATTTGGGTGTTGAAATTTCTACATCTCCCCTTACCTGATATCTAATAACATCCGACAAAAATTTTGAAAAATCATCATCTTTATAATTTACTGGTTTTCCTAAACTACCAAAATAAACTATCGCATACCAAACAAGATCGTTGATTTTATCAACATTAATATCTTTTTTCAAATAAATTTTTTTAGTTTTCAAATCAGCTTTTGAAGCAATTACAACTCTCGCAACATCATCTTCACGAATTGCATGTATGTTATCTTCATCCAAATAATTATCAGCAGGTAAACTAGGATCAGGAATAAACCAACCAGATTCATCGTATATGTATTTAGGTACAATTATTGGTTCATCACTCTGATCTTTTTTCTTTTTCGATTTTCTCTCTTTTTTCTGTGGTGGAGTTCTCTCTTTTGGTCTAGCTCCTAATTCCTCTGGTTGAAATATTGGCTCCTGTGGTTGAATATCTTCCTGTGGTGTTTCTTTTCTCCCTCGTTTTTTAGGTTTTGGTTCCTCTTGTTGAATATCTTCCTGTGGTTGAATATCTTCCTGTGGTGCTGCTTTTCTTCCTCGTTTTTTAGTTTTTTCCTTCTTCTCCTGTTGTTTTCTTTCTTTCTCTAGATTTTTTTCTTCCTTCTCCTGTTGTTTTCTTTCTTCCGCCACTTGCTTATTAAATCTTTGTGTATCTCTTGCCGCTTCTAAAAATCTTCTGTAACGTGGATCCGTTACTACACTCACATGTGTTTTTCCCGTATAAACTTTATATACCATGCTGTACCAATTATCACGAGTCCCATATCTTTTTTTTCCTATTGGAGTCAAATATTCATTTCGATCGCTAAAATAATTTTCCGCAAAATCACCAATTTGTTCTATAGTATACAATGCCGAGAGAGGTCGCGATATCATCTCCCATCCCTCCTCGGTAAAATTTTCTCTTAAATTCTCAATATTAAACTTTCCTTTTATCATTAAAGGTTTTCCTTTTCCAGGTTTTTTTCCTCCAGGTTGTCCTCCAGGTTGTCCTCCATCAGTAATTGCAAGTTGTTGCGCCGCTGCTGCTATTGCTAATCGCTCGGGTAATGTTCGTGATTGATCCTCAATACCTTTCAACATAGGAAAGATTCCACGTTTTCTAGCATCTGGATCTTTTTCGTCGCCATATACAACCTGTTCAATTGTTCCGGTCACTGGCTTCAACCATTTTGCCGAAGTTTCGGAAATTCCATGTTGCATATCTTCGTAACCACGAACATTTTTCTTAAATAATTGTTTTGTCGGAATAAACTTCTTTAATGCCGCTAATTGCTCTCGCGCTAATCTAGCAGATTGAGGTTCTCCAACTGTGCTAACTTTTCGACTCATCTTATTTTCAACTATATTGTTTTATTGTGAAATAAAATTAGTATCCGCAACCCACCATAATTCATTATGGCACAAACAAATTTTACAATACCCCCCCAAAAAAATGCTGTTTTTTTTTATGCCTGAAAATGCACTTTGGGTTGAAATTTTGCGGATTATTTTGCGTAGGAGGCTTTATTTTTGAAATCTGAGGCTTCTACGGAAAAAGTTTGTTTGGGAGGCTTAAATTTATCTGTGCCAGGGGGTCTGTACAACTTCCCTGCTGCTACTATAGTGCATTTCCTACTGACAAAATAGCATATGGATTCTTGGTGTCAAGTTATGTTATTAGGTGCAGACCAGTGACGGAGTGCTCTGTACAGCAGCACAAGGCACAAGATAATTCTGTGAAACAATTGTATTCAAGACTGAAATAATTATCTAACTCTAATGAATGGGAACCATGTGTGGTTTGTAAGCCAATCCACTGAATAAATGAATTTTATTTTTGTTTTTTAATATATTAACATTAAGATCTATAGAAAATGAATTAGTGGTCTGATCCTTGAAATGCAGGTCACTAGGACCTACTTTTGTTAGCAATCAAGATCATTCCATAAGATTAATATACCTATAAAATATCACATTACAAGCAGCTAGATCAGAAACATAATTATTGAAGCAGAAAAACGAAATCATTTTATTTAATACTGAGTGATAATCCTGAGAATGAATGCACCAATCAAAATATTATAACAATTATGAAAAGTGATTCTATATTTTATCTATGTTACACGAGATAAAAAATATGTGGCCTGATTATTCTAATAAAGTATATAAATATTCAAGCCCCCTGGCCCTGATTTTCTAATAAAGAATATAAATATTCAAGCCCCCTGGCCCTGATTATTCTAATAAAGTATATAAATATTCAAACCCCCTGGCCCTGATTATTCTAATAAAGTATATAAATATTCAAACCCCCTGGCCCTGATTATTCTAATAAAGTATATAAATATTCAAACCTCCTGTCCCTGATTTTCTAATAAAGAATATAAATATTCAAGCCCCCGGCCCTGATTTTCTAATAAAGTATAATCAAGATAATCAAGACTAGGCAAATGGTTAATATGGAACTGAGCCTGGATGGTCAAAGAAAAGGTAAAAACATAATTTTGGTAGAATACACAAGATAGAGTCAACCCATTCTGATTCAACTCGACTGATCATTCTTACCAAAACCAAACATTTTTTGTAGTGATGTTTCATTATACAATGAATTATACATTTAATTTGATAGAAATGTTTGCAATTATCCAACATCAAAGTTATTTTAAAAACACACAATTCAGTCACACTTAACCCCATGCTCACCCACCCACAAAACACACAATATATAAACTTCTCAATCAACCTTTACCCCATCTGTTAGATTGTCCAACTGAAATAATTATAAAAGATATGATAATCTTTTTCAAGTTTCTATGTCTTAATATTAATTAGCTGAGGGATTCAAAAATCATTCGTCAGCGCGGAACATGCCCAATGAAATTACATGTCATGTTTTGAACAAAACAGTTTGACAATTTATCAAGAAGGAATGCAATAAACTGAAAATATGGACACTGTAAGATGGCTGGCATGTGTAATCTGATGGATACAAGGTCATACAATAAGCTCACATGGTTTATTACTTAGTCTAATGAAGTCATGAAACATGAAATCAATACAATTCTCATGACATTAATCTTCTGCATACAACTGTCTGTACTTGCTTAGGTGGCGCTCACCAGATAATATGTACTTTTGAGAGAGTGACGTATGTAAGGTGAAGTAGTTCGCATTTAAAACATGCACAGTGGAGAGAATGTTTGCATACCTCTATGCTACGTTAATGTAATGTGGATGATATTTCTTTTGGATATTGTACTTTTGGAAATTTTACATGATTTAAGCACACTGCTAACTAAAATGACTGCTCCCTTGTGTTAAAAAATCAGTCTGAATTAGTCTAAAGTACACTATACATAGCAGCTATTAAAATAGGGAAAATGAATTTTGCCAGACTAGACAATACCAGTTTCTGAAAGTTTAATGAATGAATTACCAAATATGTAAAATGTCAAAAAAGTTATTGGCTCTTTTTTATACAATTTACCTCTGAAGTTCAGGAAGTGAAAATGACCAAGTAGAGCTAGCACTTTTTTGAAAGGTGCACATTTGAAGTAAGGCCAAGCTGTATACTCTATAACCCATAGTACACCCATCAATCATACACCAAAATAAAGGGAATTAAAGGTTCTTTGCATTATACCTAAGATATACAAGGTCTTTTTTAAATAGCCAGTATAGCCAGTGAGGAAAGCTGGGGAAATTCTTTTTCTTTAAAATCCTAACCCTATGCAAAATGCGAAACTGTATAGCGCCACCTTATAAATCAAGTCAAACTGCAAATAAAAAAGAACCTGATCTGCTATAGCATAATGAGCATGCAGATCAGGGTCTATTTTGTTTGTTCTACTAATTACTCCTAATAAACTGCACAGACCCAGATCTGCCAGCACATTATGTGAGGGCAGATCTGAGTCTATACAGTTTGCAGTTGGGCTTGACTTATAGGTGAGTATATACGGTATATAAAATTTTCCAATGTTCCAGCTACTTCCAATTTGTTAATGATGGAAGCAGTGACAGTTGTTACAGAAGTATCAGACCTGGTCGATCCGCCATTCCAGGATATTTTGGTAACTTCATCTCGACCCACTAACTGAACATCTCGAATGCTTTCCTCCGTCACACTGCCTTCACGGTCACAGCACCATACAAGCCCTACCAAAAATGAAAATTTTTTTGAAGTCAATCTTGAATTCCAACTTAATTATACTGTGAATATATTGAAAATTTTGTCAAGATAAAAATCTTCCATAGAGGTATTACACTGATGCCATCTTCAGTGAGTAATTTGGAAGCAAAGTGCACCAGCTGACAGTAAAGCAGACAATGTGAATTTTTACTGTGTAAATGGGGATGTGGTTTAACAACTGATACACATGGAGGTTTTGGGTTAAGTGGTGTGTGTGCATCATAGTGTATGTTATGATGTGAAAAACTACCGACCAAATGGGGATATGCTCAAATATGCTAATTTCAAAGCTGTTATCACTAAGTATGTCATGGCATTCCATTTTGGCCACTATTACAAAATGGGGATGTCCCTGTTTCAATGTATCCCAGCCTATTGTTGTGTATTCACATTAATGTCCCCAGTTTGCACCTTTTATGAATGCATGCACACACACATATTCACACACACACACACACAGATGTGCAGATTTTCACATTATACATTACTGTAGTGACAGTTATGGATATATGGACAGATGATTCAAAAGTGCAGATGGTTGTATTGGTTTCTTACAACAACTATCAAAAGACATGGTCCAATCTTTCAATTTTTGCATCTAATGCTTAATAATTTTTCAGAATTATTTTGTAAATAAAAATAAAGGTGAGAGATGAGTTATGAAAAAAAATACCATTAAACATTATGCATGCTCCACACGTGTTTTGTGCCAATTACCAATTTTCTCCTTGGTTTCATGTAAATGTGTATTGTCCTATAAATGTCTGGACAAAAATAGAATTTTTCATAAACTCTGTGTGATTGCTCTCACACATTTACAATCCTATTCAAGTATATTCTGACTTTGTATAATTTACTTGGATTTTCAGTGATCTATTTCTGTAATACCACTGATCAGTGCATCTAACATTCTTTGCAACAATGCCTAGCATGTTCTCATGGTCACTGAGTGACATTTTTCACAGTAAAAATAACCTGTGAGACTGGTAGCCAGCTGAAGCAGCTTTACTTGAAAGAGCCATAGGGACAATGCCAATTACAATTCTGACTTTATGACCCAGTCAAACAAATTGTGAGTATTTGCAGTACAAGGCACAGACAGCAATTCAAAACAAATTGTGCTGCAGGTCTACCTCCAAAAATTAAATGGAAACCCAGTGTAACATTTTGAAAATACTTGATAATTTGCTTCCTTATGAACTTACTTATAACAGGACTCCAACTGCAAACTGCACAGACCAAGATCTGCTGGCACATTATGCACCAGCAGATCTGGGTCTGTGCAGTTTGTTAGGAGTAATCAGTAGAACAAAAAACAAAGACCATGATCTGCAGATGTATTATGCTATGGCAGACCAGAATCTTTGTCATTTGCAGTTTGATTTGACTTATAAGAGAGTACAGATGGTACTTTAATGTATCTTTCATATTTTCAGTTTTGTAGCAGTAGCAGAATAAGTAACAGTATTGAAACTGTAGTAATGGTTATACAGTTACAGTACCACTACTACTATTGCTATCACTACTACTATTGCTATCACTACTACTATTGCTACCACTACTACTATTGCTATCACTACTACTATAATAAAATGAATTCATATCTTCAATAATCTGGTCGGGCTGTAGACATTTCTGAGCTTCCTTGCAATGGCAGCAAGTTCAGAGTGGCCACCATTTATCATGTCATCAAAAGTTGTCTTCTCCCTTCCTCACCTATCTCCATCTCTTCAACCAACTTAATTATACCTTCTTTATCCTCGTACACTTCCAACTGGACTTCCTGCATATCCATTAAAGCTCTCCTCATAGCATCCTCAATATCTTCATGTGTACAACCCACCTTCACAGCTGACAGAAGAGGGTAGATTTTAGCATCTGGACCTCGAACCATATCAATCTTCACCAGTTCTTGTTGCAAAATTACAAGCTGGTCAGTTGTGAAAAAGTTCAGTTCAAAGTACTTGTTTCTTTTTTCATTAATATAATCCAACCACTTGTCAAGGCACTTTTCCATAAATCTGGTTATCTTGGGAATAAAGTCTGTAATATCTTTCATATAAGATAAACGACCTTCAAGAGATACAGCAGGTTCTCTGAACTGGATACAGGCACAGACAGGCTGCACTGGGTCACAGCAACAGAAAAATCTTGCTTGCCAATTTTTGTACAGCACACATCCAGCAGATATCAGCTTGATGTATACACTGGCCAGTCTAGTAATACTGTCAAAAACCTGCAAAATTCAACAAAGACCATGCAAACTAGCTGGTAAACAGTCAAATCAAAATTATAAATGTTGGCACTCTTGGGCTGCCATCATGACAAATAAAGCCAGTAAAAGCAATCATGGCCACTCTTTTAATAATAAATTATCCTAAAGGTCCACTGCTGGGAATCCATTTCATCTAGAAATTTCATAATACTTAACAGTGTCAAAACAAATGTTTTTAAAATCAAATTTGAAAGCTGGTAATAAACTCTGCAAAGTGTACTGTGATTTAACCCAACTGGGCATTATCTGCAAAGTGTGCTGTGATTTAACCCGATTGGGCATTATCTGCAAAGTGTACTGTGATTTAACCCGACTGGGCATTATCTGCAAAGTGTACTGTGATTTAACCCGACTGGGCATTATCTGCAAAGTGTACTGTGATTTAACCCAGCTGGGCATTATCTGCAAAGTGTACTGTGATTTAACCTGACTGGGCATTATCTGCAAAGTGTACTGTGATTTAACCTGACTGGGCATTATCTGCAAAGTGTACTGTGATTTAACCCAGCTGGGCATTATCTGCAAAGTGTACTGTGATTTAACCTGACTGGGCATTATCTGCAAAGTGTACTGTGATTTAACCCGACTGGGCATTATCTGCAAAGTGTACTGTGATTTAACCCGACTGGGCATTATCTGCAAAGTGTACTGTGATTTAACCCGACTGGGCATTATCTGCAAAGTGTACTGTGATTTAACCCGACTGGGCATTATCTGCAAAGTGTACTGTGATTTAACCCGACTGGGCATTATCTGCAAAAGCATGAGGTCTAGTCTCAAAATATTTTGAAAAGAGATCTTTCGGGAATTAATTTTTCAGAGTTAATTTTCTTTATAAAATAACTAAGTCACTATAATTTTGATATATTTCATTGCTGGATTCAGGACTGTGTATTTTGACTTTTCACTTCATAGTTTAGTATTCTGCAATTTCTATATAAACTGAAATGCCCAAAATCTAAACTTAACTCAACTGGGTGTTATCTCGAGTGCTGTTTATAAAAACTGACTAGACCTTATTCTTTAAATCAAGAATTAAAACCTCAACATATGACAAAAAAGTCTTTAAGTAATGTAGCTACCTAATCAATTTAGAGAAAAATAAAATTTTAATTCATTTACATCATTAATTTTACCCCGTAAAGACTGTAAAGGTAATATATGTAAATGATACCCACACCCCATCTCTTCTGCCATGATGGCAAAAACATGTTACTGGTTTTTTTATCTGTCCTTGTCTTATGTACCATCAGTTGCCCTATTGTGAGCTCCTTAGAAAAGGCATCGTCTGCATCTCTGCATGCATTTAGTCCTTAATTGGTGCTTCTGATTTAATTTAATTTTTTACTTTGACCTATAATTTTTAGTTAAAAAAGAAATATATTTTCTTTTTTCACATACTTTAAATTATCCTACTTTGTGGTTTTTAATTTACCTAAATACTAAATTCACTTTTAATTAGTGCCTTCTAAGATGCTTTGGTTGCATATGTTTTAAGTTATATGCCAACTGCACGTCTTGAAAGTCATGTTTGAATTAATGTCTTTATTGTTTTTGTTTAATCAGAGCTTCTGTTGCTTTAAATCATACCTATTTTAAATAAATCATGTTGTAACTTACGTAATGGGATGACCTGTTATTGAAGACGGAATATACAAATGCTTCTCCTGGCATGAGTTGACATTACTGAAACATTGTTTCTACCCAATGATACAGGTACCACACACTGTATTACTACCAAACTGTTTGAATGCTAAACTATTCACTCAGCATAAATGCCCAGTTGCAACATTATGATGAGCAAAATCATAATCAAATTTAAAAAATAAAGCTTGATAAGGTGTAACTCCAAAAACAGTCATTACATTTTCTCCACAGAATGGAAACAATAGGTGTCAGACAAATTGACAATTAAGTTGTACCTACCACAACTATTCATATATGGCACATTTCCAAATGCAAACTACTCAACTCGGTCTGCTGAATAAAAATCTACCCCCAGTTTACAGTTAATGCTGTCTGTTGGAAATTAGTTAAACCCTGCACAGCTGAAATATATTACAAGATGCCTGATCTGCTGAAGTATTATGGGATGCCAATCAACAGCATAGACACAGACTGATGCTGATTAGCCAAAGTATTATGGGATATTTGATACAGGTCTTTGCTGTGTGCAGGAAATCAATGAACAACATTATGAACAGACACTAATCTCCTGCAGCAATTAGGACATCAGGGCACCATCTCACAAAACAATGTATGCCCAAGATTTTCTAAAGTTTTAGGTATGACATTTGGACATGATTATGGGTGTTTCACTAACAAGAATTGCATGTGTTTTGTCCTTACTTTCCCTTACAATTTATGTAACGTTATGGCAATTAGTACCAGGCAGCCATAAGTAGCAAGTTTTTTGTAAGTATGTTTATGGAAAGTGAGAGACACAGAGAGAGGGTAATTTTGAGATGCTCCCTGACATCCCAATATGTACCATTAAGTGGGTCTTTCTCTAACAAAGCTATTTAAAAACACAGTTATAAACATTCTCTGTTAAAAAAAATAAAGATATGGAAACATTAATATGTGTATTATAAATTTTACTTTGTTAATTATCCTGAAAAATAAAAGCAAGCGAGACATTAAATCATCAATTTTAAAGAAATTCTGTACAAAAAGCTGTAAAAACAATTACCTTTGCATAATATGGTATGTTAGGGTCAGGAAGTGCTGATATTCAGAGAGGTATTCCATACAATGTGATGTAGTAAAGGGATTTGTTTTAGTACTGAGATAAATTAAGATGTGGAAAAGTCTAAACCAGTACACTAAGTTCTTTTCCATAGCTCCTATTTATTAGTCATAACATTCTTTTGTCTGCATGCTGACCTGTAATGATGTCATTCTGCATGATAATAGTCCTTTCAAGTTGTTATTTCAGGTTTAATGCCATTTTTATGCATGATAAGCTATACATAGTGGTCAGAATAACTGGTGGAAGAAGAGCTGGGGGAAACTCCGGCAAGAACTACCAACCCCACAGGAAGCTTAAATGGTAAGCTTTCTCACATCCCCAAACTGGCAGGCTTTCAGACTTGAACCCAAGCAGATAGAGGTGAGATGGCAGTGATTGGTCAAAGCCAGCACTTTAGACCACTTGGCCACCTGTGACCCCATTGCCTTTAATAAATCCAAGGAGGAAAAAAATAAAAAATTCCTTAACGTAAATGATGATGTTGATCATCAACATCTTCATTATCACCATAATCAGACTGTCATATCCTTAAGAAACTAGAATTATAAAATGTTTTAATAATGGTTAATAAGAATTATTTAATGCAGATTCTGTGGTCCTTAGATAAAATAAATACATGTCAACTAAAACAAGAACTAATATTCATAACAGGGGCAACTTTATTAGTGAAGAATATTTATAACGATATTTCAAGAAAAAGCTTGGTTTTATCCACAACATTTGTACAGTATATAGTTCCACTTGGATATTACACTAAATTTCATTTCTATACAACGATTCTATAGACAGACTAATAGACTATTCCTACTGGATTATTATATGTGAGATTAATAAACTATTCCCATTTTTTATGTTTCTATTTCCAATGAAATTGCATATTTGTGCAATGATTCCTCAGAGTTTCAAATTTTGTGATTAAAAAACATGGCTGCATCTGCATAAGCCTGAGAAAACTAGTATTGGAGCTAATAATAAACTGCATATGTATATATCACAAGAAGAAAAAGAGGATGCATCTTGTATGACATCAATAATATTCCATCAAATGAAAGAATGTACATACTTTGGGCTGTTTAAATGCTGTTCAAAACATCAAACTGAAATGATTATATCTTCAATGGAATGTATATGCCTTGAGATTGATGATGAGAATAAATACTACATTCATTTATTATTTCAATATTGCTTTGGTTTAATTCAGATTTAAAAAAATGCAAAAAAAACCAAAAGGATCTGATAAGAAGATAAAAATTTCTCCCTGTTTATATGGATATCAATCTAACAAATAGAGACACCTAACAGTTTATCAAATTTTATTTCTTTGCATTAATGTCTCATTAAATAAATAAAAAGATTTTAAAACTACTTGTTCTTATACGGTTATAGCTGGTTTTATCCTATCTGTAGCTCAGTAAATTTTCAGTTCAGCATCATTAAATGTAGTTAAAAGTAACTAATTCATTTCACATGAAGGAGTATTTAAAACTAATTAGGTGCTTTTAGCTACATTTAATGACACTGACCTGAAAATGTACTCAGTTACAGATAGGATCAAATTTGCAATGCTGTGTTGAATGAAAAGTTACAGATAGGATCAAATTTGCAATGCTGTGTTGAATGAAAAGTTACAGATAAGATCAAATTTGCAATGCTGTGTTGAAGGAAATTTAAAACATATTAATTAGATATGGTCAATAACTTAATCATATATTGAATGAATTTATGAAGTATGTATCTGAGTGTGCCACAGAGAGAGAGAGAGAGAGAGAGAGGGGCAGGCAGACAGACAGAGGGAGAGAGAGCGAGAGAACACTGAGATGAATCCCTGATTTAATGAAATGGATATACATCATGTCCCACAGTATACCATGTAATTTGTTCTAATACAAGGTTTTGCAAGCCTACAAACAAGCAGGGGGGTGTTAAAGCACAAATGAATTTTCTTTTCTTTAGATTTTGGTCTTACAATGCAAAGAACTGAAGCAAAATTGAAATTAAAGCCCAATTCAAATTATATCCTTCATATTTCAATGAATATAAAATAGTTTGGAAGGTTGTAGCTGACACAAAGAATGGCATCAAATTTCAGATTGGCTTTATAATGGTAGACTGTTGGGTTGTCTATGGAAATACCAGTCTGAGGACTTTCAAGTACACTCATGTATTTTTTAATGAAATAAAAGTTGGTAAATACAGTGAAGTGATTAGATAACCATTTTGATAACTAAAGAAGTATGGTTTAGCCATTTCCATTAGAAGTAAGTTAAATTATGTTTATTCATCATCTGCTAGCTCGACAATCTCTCTCACACTCACACACTCACCAACACCACACACCCACACACAAACACACATGTATAGTTGCTGTTTTCCTTTTAGGGTGGAAAAATATTAAGGCAGTGGCATATCTTAAAGTATGAAAATCTGAATTTGTATTAAAGTATTGTAAGAAAAACAATAGTTAAAAGTTGTATATTGTTTAAAGACATATAGGTCTTTAAAGGGTCTAGTTTTACGGTTTATTTTGGACGGGGAGGGAGTGCTGCATCACTGATAGTGGCAACTCTGACAGTACCTGAACATGCAAAATCATAAATCTCTCTCTCTCTCTCAAACACACACACACACACACACACACACACACATACTAACCATCTTCTTAAATAAAAAATAATACCTTATTTCATTTAATTTGACCATATGGTAAGGGCATGTTTTTCCCAATATTTTTGGGCTCATTGAACTGTTTTTTTCGTTTTCGTCATCTTCGTCGCCATCTTTTGTAAATATCATGCCCTATTATATTTTACTGATATATTACCTGCCTCCCATACAAAAGAGTAGCTTACGCAAACGTTTTTCTTAGAGGTACAAAATGTTCCTATGGATATCTTCATGATATGTACTTCTTTTCTTACATTTAAAACTGATACAGATTATATGCATAAACTTATGTTGCATCATGAAACAGGGCCCTTATACGGGTACATGCTGCTTTCCTGTAATCAATAAATTGCACAGACACAGACGCTTATCTGCTTAAGTATTATGGGATGCCTAAATTGGGTCTAAAATGTTCACTGTTGTGTGCATATTAAATATTATTAAACTACTAAAATTATGGCATTTTGATGCAGTTTTATTTTTTCACAAATGAATACAAAGATGGGACCTCATGCAGGCAACATGTATCTGAAAGAAGTTAATTGATTTTGGAAAAAATATGGAATGTAACCTGATAATGAAACCTGTTTTTAGTCCCCTAAGGAACACTAGAAAAATATATGCCCTGTTCTATTTTTAGACAGTTACCATGGTAAACCTGTCAACATTTTCCTTCCTCTGCTCTACCTTCCCAGCCACCAGCATTAGCCTGCTTTGAAGATCCAGTATCTGCTCAAATGTGTATTCCTTCTTTTTACCTTCCCACGTGAATGCAAGCTGTATTGTTTTATGAAAATCCTGAAAGAAAAATTTTAATGTTTGTATAAAATATTTTCACTGTAAACATGACTTAATGCTCACTGCAGTATTTATTAATTTTGCATGTAACTTAAAAAAAAGCTAACAAATTTAATTTGTGTTTTGAATAAATTTACTGAATAAATAGATCACAGCCACATGTAAATGATGGAAGCAAAAAATCCAGTTTTAAATAGTGAAAACAGCTTTTTGTTCATCAAATATCACTCAAATTTATACTACCAAACATATAATGAATTGTATATTTAAGCACAAATAGACAGATAAGCCCATGCTAGCAAGATGCAAGGTCCAAATTTGAATTAACAATTTTAAGGTAAAGTCAAGTTTAGTTGTTTTCATCAGATTTGTCTCTCATGCAGAAGCTTTGTTTGAGATAAAGAATGATTTAAAAAAAGAAACATGAACAAGGCACTATACAATATGAATGGATCCACTAATGTACATTATATATGAATGGATCAATCCGTATCAACATACTTACCAGACAGGGTTCAGTCTCTTTCATGCCATTAAGTTTTCCAACAAAATAGACTCCACTAGTATTAATGGCTGAAGCCTGTTCCAACGAGGCCACTTCCACTGACCCATGAGCCTGCTTGACTGATTGTAACCACTCCAAATGATTGCTAATAGACTCCTAATTAGAGACAAAACAAGAGAGATTTTGATTTCGGAGATGATCTTTCACACACATAAACCAATCACATGCAGGAAAAGTTATACATTTGCTATCTTACAATGTGGAGGATGAGAAAGGAAGAACAGAAACAGATGAAATAGATTTGAGTGATACTTCATTCTCTAATTGGTTACATGTACAAGAAACAGTAAAAATGTTAATGTTCTTTGTCAAAACTTCTCAGTAGTGTGCAAATAGGTGAATGCTGGTGTTTTGGATATTAAAAAAGTATATTTGTATTCTTGTAAAGTATACATACATTGGAAGACATGGAAGAATTGGAAATGAGTGTACCTAACATGGGTACCCTTGCCAATATGATGCTAATGAATGACAAACTCAGAAAGGCTACAACTATACAATTCTGCCAGAGACTGGTGTAAGTCATCTTAACTAATGTAAAGCTTCACACAAAGTTCAAGTGTTTGATCCATGAAATCCTTCAAAAGTTATCAAATGGATATTCAAGATCCAAGACATAATAATAAGCCACAAATCTGTAAAAAAAAAAAAATTACCATAAAATTTTAACAATTGGTCTTGTCTAAGACTTTCTCAACACAAACCTTAACACTAAATTTTATTTCATTGCTGAATACCTTCAAATGTTCCTGAGCAGAAATAAAATTCACAACATGACATGAAAGAAGGGGATTGATGGGTATGGTTAATGCCAGATGCCTTCTCAACAAAGGATAGCCTGGCACCTATTTTTTAGACTGATATGTATTCTATGTATACAATACACATATTTCTCACGCCAACTTACTAATTGATGCAGATTTCATTCATTACACAGAAAAGGTCCATTACAAAGAGTTGTGCTCAATATAATTTCCAGAGCCTTAAACAGAGGAATTTGTTTTAGGAAACAATGTTAGATGAATGGTTTGGGGGCATAACTTTAGAAGACATGGAATTCTGAAACCCAACTCATTCAAGGTTTCATTAACATAAGATACGTCAAATTCGTTTCAATTTACTGAACAATTCTAATGGCAAAGAAATTTTGTGACATGAGGGCCAAATGAACCTGAGATATCTCATCTGCCAAACACCGGCATATTAACTAAATACAACAATAGCTAGCCAAGAAATCTGGGTCAGTATGTTACTTTCTTTTGAAATTTCTTGATTGCATATGTTATGAAAACAACTTTTTCAACGTCTTTCTATTCTTTGTTGCTTCATCTGTATTTGATGACATATCAACATCATTTACCCAATACTGAAAAGGCCTTTATATCAGGAAGCTTTATGTATAAATTGGTCTACTTCGGTTGAAAAATGTTTGAGATAAAGCTATTTAAACATTTTTCTGTTTTTAGTAGCAGTTGTTATATTTGATGGCAAATAAGCATCATTTAAAGACCTATCAGTGAGGATGCTTTCTGTAAAATATTCATTATAATACACAGTCAACAGCAACACTAACTATGAAGGAAAGGTCAATTATGAAGGTGAGAATGTCTGTAGGCTTGCACAAGAATATAACAGTTAATTATTAATCAATCAAAATGTATATTAGTTACCTACAATATAAAAATCCAGTGAAACAACTTGATCATCTTGTTTGATCAAATAATGGAGATCGGTTTTTGAGTTGTTTCAAGATTTTTATATTTTAGTAATGGTGGAGTTTCATGGTAATTTGCACAGATTTGAAAGATCTTCTACCTGTATGCTTTCTGTCCAATTTGGTCAAAAGTAATGAGAAGGTTTTGTATTTCTAGCAGTGGTAACAATATTTAATGGCAGAACAGTATCATCTCTAAATCTGAATGCCTTACATGCCAAAAACCTCTCCACCAAAATTGCTCCAATGGCATTTTAGCAAAAGCTAACAAAGAGATAAGGTTGACAGATGAATGACAAACTATGTACAACGTACAATGGATACATGACCACACTGTAAGCTTGCTTGCCTTTTTAATCAGATAAGCTAACAAATGTCCCTAGAAGGGACTGACACTCGGGCTGAAAAGAATCCAGGAATCCAAAATAAATCCATTTCTTCTTTATAACTGCTAAGTATTTAATCAGATAAGTTAACAAATGTCCCTAGAAGGGACTGACACTCAGGCTGAAAAGAATATGGGAATCCAAAATAAAACCATTTTTCTTTATAACTGCTGAGTACTGAAAACATCTCTGATCTCTTGCGCAAGTCCAATATACCAAATCTGGTAACAAAAATATTTTCATTTGGAGTGAATTAGTCATGATAAGAAGTCTTTTGGTTGTTGTTGTTGTTGTGGGGTTTAACGCCATTTTTCAGCACAATAGGCTATACATGGCGGCCAGTATTAATGGTGGAGGAAGAACCCGGAAAACCCCGGAAAGAACCACCGACCCACGAGAAGCTACTGGCAAGCTTTCTCACATGCCCACATTGGCTGAATCTTAGACCTGAACTGCTGCAGACAGAGGTGAGATGGCAGTGATCCGTAACGAAGAGCGCTTTGGACCACTCGGCCACTCGGGGCCCCCGAAGTCTTTTGGAATAATGATAAAGATTACATATTCCCATGCTTGTTACTACCTCATTTTAAGTTGTATTTGTTATGTTAACTGATTTTTTAGAACATCTTCTACCCTTGCAAGAATTCACAATGTTGAACTCTGAAAAGCTTTATCAGAAATAAGGGAATCACACTCATACGAGTTATGAAAGTTACTGAACCAAATTAGAATGCAATATTCATTCCTTTGATTCATTGTTCATTTGTTTCCATTGGCAAATTATTTAAATACACAATTTCTGAGTACCATCTGCAATAGAGAAAAGTCTAGATTGAGGCCTACAGTAGATTAGAACACTTTATAAAGACATATTTATTTAAGAAAGGGTTTACATTGTACACTTATAAATTTAGTAAAACATGTATGTAAAAATGTTTTAAAAAAAGGATAAACATTTTTGTTTACATATTTACTGTTACAATCTCACTAGGTGACCAGTCATCTATATATAGTAATCTGCCTACTGCTTAGCAGGGGCCCCGAATGGCCGAGTGGTCTAAAGCGCTCTCCATTAGGGATCACTGCCATCTAACTTCTCTCAGCATGGGTTCAAGTCTAGGACTCGGCCAATGTGGGTATGTGAGAAAGCTTGCCGGTAGCTTCTCGTGGGTTGGTGGTTTATCCCGGGTTCTTCCTCCACCATTAATACTGGCTGCCATGCATAGCCTATCTTGTGCTGAAAATGGCATTAAACTCCACAACAACAACTGCTTAACAATGCAGTTACAATGATGTCAAGGTAAAATGGTCATCCATGAATTGCCAGTAAATATTAGTACAGTGGTTCAAGGATAGCTTTGGGCTTCGACCTTTTTCTAATGTAAAATAAATAAGTTTCTTTTCCTTTTTCCCTTTCAGTGATTCATGCATTATTCCTGCTGCACTATTTCTGTCTTTCTTACTTATGTTAAAGATATTTTATGAATAATTGAAAGTGCTATCTATCTAAATCTTTGAATTCTGTCCTTAAAAGTCATTTAAGCCACAGTGTAATCAACAATTACATAACTCACCTTTACTTATACTAGTCTCCTGTATACCTTGTAAACATTATCATGCAGAGAATAAATTCAGACTCAAGTAATACTGACCACTTTTCTAACTAATGATTTGTTCAGAAGTCTTGTATCATTACAATAAACGTTTTCATCATATGAAAATTAAAAATTTAAACTTTTAATTGGCACCATATAGCCAGTATTGTTGCTACATATTGTGTGTGAGACAGCTTAACTACCCACCCACCTACCTACTTACTATGACAGGACATAAAAGACATAATATAATAATAGGAACATTTTCTCTACAATATAAATGTACAGGCATTAAGTAATAAAAAAGCAAATTAATGTTGTTTTGTATTAAAAATATTTAAAAATCATTTTTTTTTTTACATCTGCTTTAGAAACTATTATCATTGCCCAATGGTAGAAGCCATATTTTACTTGGTGAAAGTCACATGCTTCAAGCAACCTTGGAGTAACAACCACTAGTGCAAAGTTCCTGCATTAAAATTACCTTAATTAACTACTATAGGTGAAGCCTCATAGAAAAACATGCAATCCACATACCTAATCCCTATACTCATTCACATATACAATACAAACTTCACCTGTTGAGGGTAATCTACCTAGTATAAGGTATACTTACAAACATAATTTGCCAGTGAATAAACATATTTATTCCATCATGTAACTGCAATGGTCAGAAAGGACTTTCTGTCTAGGCTAGGATCTATATAGGTCTAGCATGAATGAATCAGTGCTATCCTAAACAGTTTTTTTAACCCATGTTAGTAAAGCATAAAAAGTAGGTTACAGTGAACTGCATTGGTTTTAAGGATATAGTGTTAACAGAGATGCATCCAATTAATGACCTTTATGACCATAAAATAAGCAGCACTCATGAAATGAACTTTTAAAACATAAAAAATGTAGAACTTATCAAGATCAGATCCAGTCACCACATTTCATCATTCTATGTAGAATAGTGTGCATACAGCATACCAACAATTCATGTAAGGTTGTGGTACTAATAGTAATGCATGTAATCACTGGTTTGATGATTCTGGAATGAACAGAACTTGAGACTGAACACAGGGCAGTGAAATATGAAGTATGGGATTCAGTGACCTACTTTTGTGCTGAGGATTTACAACTCATCAAGATGCATCCCCTCTACTTTCATGAAACTAATATCACAAATATATAAACAGCATGCAAAAATATACACAGCTGTCTTAAGCTAATGGTAGAAAATTACCCAAGCCAGTAAAATGTGCAATGTAGGTCACAATGATCTTCTATTGTGGTATGGATGTAGTACTAACAGAAATAAATAAAATCAAATAGCTTTATCTATCATAACAGAGCTTGAGAAAACAATGTAATCTACAAAATTTAATCAAAGTCAGCAAAGCATGAAATATAGGTGACAGTGATCTATATATGTAGTATTCCACATCAAGATACTACACCTTACCAAGGGCCAAGATTCCAGGTATAACAGTATTTATAAAGGAAGCAAAAAAACTAAACTAAACATAATAACCCTGACTGTATAACTAATGAAGGGATTCCAGGTGGCTGCGTGGTCTAAAGTGTTCACCTTAACCAATCACTGCCATCTCACCTGTCTGCATGAGTTCAAATTTCTAGTTTAGGACATGTGGGTATGTTAGAAAGCAGTTGCTTCCCATGGGGTGGTGGTTCTTGCCAGTTTTCTCCTGGATTCTTCCTCCACTAGCAATACTGGCTGCCATGTACTGACTATCATGTGTGAAAAATAGCATTAAACCCACAACAAGAATAACAAAATAATGGACAAGTTTGCACCAAAGTAGCCACCTCCACTCTGCTATGAAGCCTACTCCAAACTGCTGCCAGAGACCTAGGAAGAAAGAACAGCTGGAATTCTATGATGATATATAAGCTTCAATCTGTGCAGACACCAATTCCAACACCAACAACAGGAACAGTGCAACAGCTAACGTGTTTCATAGAAGTGATCTAAATTTGCACTTTGTGTTAAAATACCGCATTTTCAACAGGATGCTTACATGATTTGTTACAACTCTAGGTCATAAAATATCTAACAGAAAAAAAGTGAAACCAACAAGCAAATCTACCATATAACACAATAATTTAAGAGACACTTACAATATTATGAATTAAATTCCAAATGATCTTAAATGTTGCACCACAAGTCCAAAATTATAGAATATTCTGAATGAATTCCAATAGTCTTGAATGTCTTGATAAAACCCAATGATACAATGCAAATTGTCTTTGAACGAGTTCACAAAACAGTAATGTATTAATCCAAAAGTAATGAGCACTTGAGTAATTCCAATGAATATTTTAAATAAATAATTCCTCTCAAATTGCAACTGATTTGATAAACAACTGTAAGCTCTCATCACAAATGAATTCAAACAGACTGATCTAAAACAGGAATTTGTTTATCAAGGAAATCCAACAGGTAAAATCCAGTTTGCTTGTAAATAAAACCTGCTTTGAATTCAAATGCTATGTAAACTTTCTGTACCATTTACAATCATGGACAAAAGTTAAGCACACAATGTAGATTATGGTAAGTGTACATAACAGATTAAATTTGCCCATAAGACATTACTTAGATTATTTCATCATATCATTCCTCTTTTACATCATTTCACTGTTTCCTGAAGCTGTTTTATATGCATATTTAATTTATGTTCATAGATGTGTGTGTTTGTGTGTGTGTGTATGTGTAAGTGTATGCATGTGGGAGAGAGATGGGAGGGGGGAGGAAAGGAGAGAAAAGAGGTAAATGAATGGCCTATCTTGAATATCTTTACCATCTTTCAGTTCCTGGATACTGAATGCCATGTACAATATATTATTTCTTTTCAAGCTTATTAGTTCTGAGCCTGTGTTGGTTTTTTCTGCAGGCAAATTGAAAATTCTTTAGAAATGGGTGACATGGTTGACCCTGCCATGGCAGTGGAGGCAAAATACAATGCAATAAACTTACAAGTTTTTTGGGCAATTCTGGATCATCCTTTAATGCATCCCACACCATTCTGCATTTTTCAAGTAAGGTCTTGTACCCAGAACCCTCATCAAGGTCAAAAATGAGGGGAGCATATCCAGTAGCTGCTTGGAGACAGTTGACCTTTGCAATTTCCATGTCCCCCTCCCCTGCTGAGATGCTGGCCAACTGTACAAATACCTTCAGTTCCTTCAGACCTCCTGTAAAAATGAGCATAGGTGTTTTAACAAATTTTTCCATTCACAATGACAAACAAGCAGACAGATGGAAAGACAGTTTAATAAAGATTAAAAAGACAAGAGAATCTATACAATTTTAATGTCATCCTCATCCATATCATGCCATTCACAAACATCCTCAATAGTTTCATACCCTGAATAAAAAGCCACCAATCTGAATGAGTTTAACAAGATCTTTTAGAAAAGAAGTTCCATCTTAAATGAACTACAATAGATCACTGAACCAGTGCAATTACATAATTTAGAGAAATGTATGCATAAGGAAATCACTGACCCTGGAAATTACAGACCTATTTCTATACTACTGGTTATATATAAAAAAAATTCAAAAACATTTAGCAAAGCAAGTTTATAACTACTCTTATATCTTTTCCCTTTCCCATAAACAACATTCATGTCAAACAGCTCACACAAATTAACTAATCATAACTAATCAATGGATTGAAGAAATGAACAATGGCAACCTAACTGAAATCATACTTCTAGATTTTAAAAAAGCCTTTGATCTAGTTTCCATGATATGTGAACTACATTCATGCAGATTTCATGACTACACAAACAAATTAGTTTAATTTATATTTATGTGACAGGAAGCAACAAATCTGTATGGGAAATGTTCACTCTATCCCCTGTTATAAGGCACTGTGTTCCACAAGGCTCTGTACTGGGAACCCTTCTCTTTATTTTATTTATCAATGGTTTTTCATTCTGTACTAAACATACAAATACAAATATTGACATGTTTCCAGATGATGCAACAATTTCTTCATCAAACAGCAGTGTCTATACCCTGGAATGCAAACTATGTTCAGACCTAAAATCAACTGAGGAGTCGTCAAAATAAAATAAGATGGTAAAAAGCAAATCAAAAACAAAAACACATTCTTATGGCAACATCTAAAAAACCTGCATAGTTAAAGGAGAAAGATATATCACTGTACATTGATAATAAGGCAGTTGAAAATGTAAAATATCAGAAGCTATTAGGAGTAATTTTTGACAGAAGTCTGAAGTGGGAAAAACAAGTAACTATGAGTAGGTCACTCACATCTAAAATTTCATTGATTAGAAGAATAAAAAAGTAACTGTCAAATGATTCCAGAATTCTTAAATATGATTCTTATATACTTCCAATATCAGGAAATTGTACTAGTTCCCAACTTGATGGAATTCACATGCTTTAAAAAGGAGCAGCTCAGTTGATTCTTGATGTCCACACTGATGCATCATCACCATCATCATCATCCAAGTTGTTCACAAAATTGAAATGGTTAAGAATAGACAAGAGATTTTTTGAAACCTGTTCTGGTTTTTATTTGTATCAAAGATGTTGTTCCTGAGTACATGATTAAGTTATTCCACAAAAATGTCTTCTCCCTATAATATAACATAAGATTTTTTTAAAAATTAGAATTACCAAAACCTGCATTGAACAATTCAAAGGAAGTCTTAAGTATTCTGGGGGTAAAATATGGAAATCACTTCCTGCTCACATACAATCTGCTGATTCAGTTCAATTTTTTGAAAAAATATACATGTAGTATTTCATACCTATGTATTAACAAACAACAAGAAAAATATAAGTACAAGATTGTGTTCTAGGATCTATCACATGTCATTCTTCAAATATAATACTTGTTTTGGCATCTTTTATATTAGCACATTTATGAAAGTATGTATTATAAAATGTCTTACATATATACAAAGCACTCAGTGTATAAACATCTCCATACTTTTGTACCTAACAATATTTCATGACAAAGTATAATATTGATGTTAACTTTGCTAAATTCCACATTTTTGAAGAATAACCTAAGGGTATATCTAAGCGTAAGTGATCACTAACTAATATCTATAACTGAATATCATTTCAAAACATAGCTATTGGAGAGGTGAAACAAAAATGTATATATGCAGTTAAATCCTTCTAGTCATAATGTATTTTAGTATGTATGGGAAGATGTGTTTGTTTGTAAATAGTTATTTTCATGTCACCCTCTTTAAATACTGATATTATTATTACTATTATTATTATTATTATTTTTATTTTTATTATTGAAACCCCAAATGGTCTAAAGCACTCACCATTACTGATTTCTGCCATCTCATGTCTCACCATTACTGATTTCTGCCATCTCATGTTCACATAGCTTCATTGGTCTCAAGCCCAGCTAATGTAGCTATGTGAGAAAGCTTGCCAGTAGCTTCCCATGGCTTGGTGGTTCTTACCTGGATTTCCCAGGTCCATCCTAGAGGTGAGGAATTGCGTTAACTCCCACCCCCAACAATAATTATTATTATTATTATTATTATTACTATTGTTATTACTGTTATTATTATTATTATTATTAAACAATGCTTCCATACTTGTCAACTTTTCAAAAGCCAAGTAGGGAGACTGAATATAAAAAATCAGGAGATTGGGACCTAACATTGGGAGGTTTTTCACGGTAATTTTTAAGCCTCATTTTTACTAGTTATTTACTAATATTCGAGGTCCAATATGTGTCAGATTCTCAAAGGACACACCATTTCTCCCCGTGATGTGTCTTATTTTACCCCACTTGTGGTTCGTGCATTCGCCTCAGATGCAGGAGGTCATGGGTTTGAACCTTGGCCATGTCATACCAATGACTTATAAAAATGGTACTAACAGGTGCCTCACTAAGGCACTCAGCATTAAGAAGTAAGTGTCAGGTCTCTGGACTTGCCTTTTTTGCATATTCTGGTCAGCTGTGGCCAAACTGCACAATAGCTAAAGGTTAGTCTTAAGTAAACAAGCAAGAAAACCAGAGTGACTAACAGTTAATCCATACCACTGCACTTATCTTGTGAAAAGGGAAAGTAAGCTGCATGCCATGTTTCTTCATTACTTCTTCTAATTTAATGATGGAAATTAAAGTCTGTATATACGGTATAGTAATGCCAGGTGTTCACTCATGTAAGTTTCTTTGGTGGAACTGGAGATGCTATAGCATCATAGATAGCAATCAAGAGATTAAAACTAATATCTGACAATTTTTTTGTGTGGTTTATTTTCTGATTTTAGTAGATTAAAACAATTCATAAATCAACATGAATAATGTTTAAACATTCTGTTTACTGAAGAAAAAATAATTTGTAGTGTGATAATTATTTCATGACAACAATATTCATGTGTGATAAAATAGAACAATTTGGCTTCAGTGGATTGTATATGATACTGATGTAGGATTTTGTAGAAGAAAGAAAATCAACAGACATAACGTAATAGTCAGGAATTCTCTGCAAAAATCGGAAAATGTTAGGAAATTGGGAGGTAGATGTGGAGCAACCCCAAAAATCAGGAGTTTTTACTCCCGGCGGGAGAGTTGACATGTATGTGCTTTTAACATCTTCCGTAAATGTTTATACAAATCTATCCATTCTGTAATAATGGTATCCACAACTGAGCATTAAAACTGGGTTAAGTTCTCAAAATAAAATCTATTCTTCTTCTTTACCTTTCATGTGTAATCTTAACCACTCTAGAAGTTTCTTGCTGTTGATAAGAGCACTAAGACAAGTGGATCTTTCTACGGTCATTTCCTTCAGGAGCTCACATGTCTGCATTAGACTTTTGTCAAAATCTTTCATTTTTGTTTCTCCATGTTTATCCTAAGAGATAAAAAGATAATTGAATAAAGATAAATCAGCCATCCATTAACTAAAACATAACTACAGTTGTATATAGACTGTATGATGTAATGAATATAATTTTACATTTTATTTTAAATATCCAGTATAGATTAATATCATGATTCATAACATTCTGACTGCCACTAAAATGATTTGATGCTGTATGTAATAAGCTTATTTTGCCCCCAATTGGCATTTTGCTGATTCAATTGTTTACAGCTAATAAACTCACCCCTTACACTTGTCTGTTGCTATGTGATATTGGTGTTCTACAATACTCCCAGATTGATTTTCTGTTTCTGAAGACTTTGCTTTTGAGCAAAAGTTTAGAACGTGGAACCAAAAGGTTGACAGAACATATATAAGGGTGAATTCCATTGAAAACATAAAAAATGTATGCTGCATTTTTCAAATAATTCTACAATCAATTAAATATCCCTATGCCTTTTTAAAAAATATGCACTTCGAATATTTTTATACTTTTAATTTGTTCTTACCTCTTTTATGCAATTTACTTATAAAACCCAGATTTGAAATTCGGTACTTGTTCGAATGGTGAACATGTATAAGTGGATATTATTTTTTGGCCCCAGGGGTCTCAAGCAGGGGATCAAAGAATTCCTTCTACTAACATTTCTATTACTTTTCTCAAAAAACTTAAAAGTCTTTGAACGAATTCACAATAATCCCAATATAGTGTTTAGTCAAAGTGAATCAGCACTTTGTAAATGATTCCTCTGAACACAACTAACAATGGTTCCAGAGACTGAACTTAAAGTAGGAATGAACAATTACTCACTTGGTCTTCTTTCATATACAGACTGTCACCTGACCTATGACACAACAAAATGCTCTGGACTTAGGTCATTTTGAATTGAAATTTCCATCAATTTTCTAAAATAATGTCAGGTCTGTTTACTTAAATTTTAGCAAACAAACTGACATAAATCTGGTAGAGCATAGAATTTCCAATGGAAAAACCAATGTCCTGAACTCAAATATCAGTAAACAACCTATTTATAACTTAAAAACATGACAAAAGAAGGTACGCACTGAGATTCAATCATGGACAAAGGTCAAGCACACAAATAAATTCAATGTGCATTTTAGATTTCACAAAAACATTTGACTCTGTTGACCATCAAATTCTCCTTGAGAAACTCCAAATTTACAAATGTGGGAAGAAAGTAAAAATATGCTTTACATCTTATCCCCCATGGAGGTACCAAACATTTACAATAAATAAAATGCTCAAAAGAGATCAACTTGTACAATTATGTTGTTGCTGAGGGTTCAGTACTAGGTCTCCTGATGCTTCGAACGTTTATCAGTGATTTTCATCTTTCCTTATAAAACAGTGTTACAACAACAGCTCTCTATGTTGATGATGTCCCTCATCTGCACGGTTCTCCTTAGCTCAACTACAAACTAACTTGCAAGGTACCCTGATTTGGGAACCTGGTAAAGGCATAATCGAATGAATTAAACACTAAAACTATTCTGATTACAACAGTCCACCAGAAGATAAAGATTATCTGCAGCAATGATAGATCTTTCTTACAAAAATACATCATGGCATTTTGTCACATTCACGATAAACTGTGGATGCTGAAAACAATCTAATACATAATGACCATATTAGACACATAATGAAAGGGTTTACAGTTGCTAACCAAGATTAAACACTTCACCCCTGTTTTTCTTAAAGTAAATGCCATGTACAGTACCTTGATTAATGTAACATGGTAATGAGAAAGTGTTGTCAAACTATATTGCCTATCTATATCATTCAGATCCCACAAATGGACAATAAGAGTCCATGCATGCACAGATGAACTAGAATTACTCAGTGAAATTGATCAGAAAATGCATGTTCATAATTTCAAAGCAGGAGAGGTGACCTCAGTATTTCCTTTGACAAAACCAAAATGAAATCCAACCTTTATACAGTCTTCAACAAGAAACAATGACATGACAAAATTCCCAACACAGGAGTCCTTCCAGAGATGCTGCTAGGGTTTTGTCTGATGGAGGGGATCTCCACTCCAACACCTCTTCGCTAAAACATGAGGGTAGTTCAATAAAATGGAGATGGAGGATGGAATTGCCATTATTTATGATTTACCCAACACTTAAACATCTGTCTTTCTTTCTTACTGCTCTGCTCTGTATAGGATCTACTGAAAATGAAATCCTCAAATGATGCCTCCTTGAGTTGTATAAGCACCTTGGTGTTGTGTTGTAACAACCAAGATTTCATATTCTGTTTTTTTTCTTTCTTTTCTTTCATGGTTCACCTAATCTTGCATCTGGCACCATTTTAGAATTATCATCCTCCATTCTATCAGAAATTCCACTTCACTCTTTACTTTCTTCACTCTGCTGTTCACTTTGCACATTTGTTCCAGCATTATTTACTTCAAAATATTTGTATATAAATAATGGCCTCAAGGGAGATTCATTTTTAAACTAACTGGGTTTAACTTTTATTATTATTATGTAAATGTATTGCACTTATTGTTTACTTAATTGATATGAAATCATGACCAAATGATTAAAGGAATCCACAGGTTTTGTCATTTTGTGTACATTGTGTTTATGGTAGAAAGTTATGTGATGTAAGATAACAGTCAAACAATATATTCCAGATCATTGTCCTAAACTGGAATTCCTGATCATACACAAGTGGGCAACCCTCAAAAACCTCACTCACAAGCTTGCAATTTGTAAGTGGAAAAATGTAATTTGCAAGGTCAGAAAATAACAAGTAGGCTATCATATAAAATGATGATTTTCTATCATTTTTATATAAAAAAGTTATTTACTGGCAATTAATTTGAGTAATGTGTTCAGTTTTGACTTGAGTCGAGAGTAAGGAGTAACAATGACTCAAAATGAACAATAATACGAAATAATGAGAACTTGTGGACTTCAATTATGCACATATAGGGATAATTTCACACAAATACTTATCCCAGCTAGAAAAATGCACAAATAAACTAGTTTTTCTCTAATCACTAATCACTAATGCCCTGTAAAGGGAAAAAAACCGGATAAAATGCAAAGCCATACATGATGTCTACAGATGTTACAAATGCAAGTAACTCTCAAAGATATCTTAATTAAACTGAACAAAAACTCAATCAGGGATGAAATCCAAATGTCTATGAAGAACATACACAACAAACATGGAAAATTTCCGACACTAATCCGCAGAAAATCTTCTTGGACATCTACAACGCATACACTATAGCCAAGCAAGTCAGAAAAGAATGAAGGATTATGCATGTACAACAAAAATTCAGGTGTCCCCGGGGCAATGGGTCACCCTAATGGGAAGATGAAATCTTGTCAATCAGACAGAGTATTTTTCCATTTTGAAAAGTACCAGTTAAACAATAGCCACAGGTATTAATGATATCAAAACAATAGGATTAATTACAGGTATGGTATTAATGATATCAAAACGATGGGATTAATTACAGGCATGGTATTACTGATATCAAAACGATGGGATTAATTACATTTGCAAGATTCTGTAATACACTGCATACAGCTACAAGAGTAAAAGTGTAATAACTATAATAAAAATTACAGAAGAACTGTAATTTGTTGATCTGCACATCTTCAAATGACAATCGAAACATAGAAAGCTTGAATGACACTCTTTTAAAAATTGTGATATTCTGTCATACGCTATATTAGGTTCCTACTGAAAAAGGGAAATAACCATAGCTAAAAAATACAGTTATTTATAAACATGCACATAATGATCATAACATTTCCCAAGTTTCATGGCAATCAGTTTTAATTTGTGAGAATAGTTGGGTTCACAAGATTCTGTCAATCACTGCATTCACCTGTAAGTTATAAAGCACACACAAAATTCTGGATTTATCACTGAATCTTCAGCTGATAGCCATAATATTTACAAAGTTTCATGGCAATCAATAATAAAATGTGGGACCAGTTGAACTAATGAGATTGGGTCCATTTCATTAAACTAAAACACAGAAAAGGCAATAAGGATGGATGGTTCTGAATGCAAAATTTGGGTAGCAAAATGTACATCTATTCATTTCCGTAAACTGAAATTACTGGGATAAATTGCTTACTTATGGACGATGCATCAAAATACAACAAAATACAGTCAAATGAATATATGACTATTTAAACTCAGCTTTCAAATTAGATTTTTAAAGTCAATCACAGGACTCATACATCAACATAATGTGTACAAATGCTGAAAAAGACAGGAAAAGCTCTTGATGGGTTCCGAATATTGTGTATTACAAGATGTAGCTGAATAGATAAAATTCAAGGTATATGTACATCTGTCTCACCTTAGATGCAATCCAACTGACATCTTCAAAATCTCCCTTTAGTTCTAAAGCTGTTGCAAACTTCAGTATAATTTTAGCACCCTGAATATAATGTCTCAGTTGTCTGTATTGTTTCAACTGCTCTATTCTTCTTGCTCTTGTTTTTATACCAACGTTTAGCAACAACATTTCCTCATCAATTGGTCCACAGTTACCATTTTCAGACAATTTCCCAAGCCTTTTTTCAAACTTTTTGAATGTGATATGCCCAGAATCTATTTCATCACATATGATAAACCATTCTTCGTTCACTGGTTGCCAAACGTGGGCAATCAACCCTTCAAGGTTAATCACTTTAGTCTTCTTACAAGTTTCTTCCCACAGCTGGAGGAAAACTCTGCTTTCATTTCGTAATTCTAATGCATCAAGTATCATCAATACTTCTGTTGGCACCAAAAAAGACTTTATTTGCGGCTTGTATGCCTGTGTGTCTTCTAATGAATCCACATGAGCAAATTCACAAATGTCAACAACACGTAACCGGGAGGCTGACAGATGTTGTAACATTTGCTGCACACCTGAAGTGTCCACTGTAATTAAAGAGAATATTATTATACTTTATAGCATAATTTTATTGAGGATAAGATCTGATTCTACACCACAACATCCAAGTTTCCATCTCTCAGTGAATACTTTTGTTTTTCCAACAAGTGTTCATTGGAATGTAGTCTCACCTGCATCCTATACATCCCACTTGTATCTCACATGTGAAAACATTAACTTAATACAGAATCTTATTTGAAAAAGTAACAACACTAAGTGTTACCAAAGTCTTACCAGGTGAGGCTATAACGGTTTTATATTTATCCATTGATTCTACCACTCTACTACTCTCATACCATCAACTGTGCTATTTAGAAATAAATGTCATCAGAGGGTCATGACAAAATGAATTAAATGATGATGTCAAGTACAACATTTTAATATTACTGTATTTTCTGAATGTTTTCAGATGGCAAAACATTTTTTCATTTTGCTCTCTGCAAGCATATGAAATAACTTAACTTGGTGTACATAAACAGGGTACAAAAAAACACAAATGCTTAAAACAATGGAAAAAACTTAACACCAAGGATGTAATGGTGGAATATGCCTTTAAAAATAACTAATGTGCCCAATGGTTTGTTTGATTTTCCATGCAGTAAAATCCCAATTTGTGTGTGACACCTAAAACTAAAATAAAAATATCTTTTTTAGCAGGAAGCCATGGTAGCTCAGTTCATACAGCATTGGACTCCAAAGGTCATGGATTTAACACTCACCCAGGAAAATCTGTGCCAGCTACTTCAGTGTATCCTTGGGGAAAGGCATTTAGTTTACATTTCCACAATATGATATGGCCAGTAATATGTTAAAAGTACCATTAAGCCCAACAACATTCAGATTTACCCTCCAAGGACGTACACAGTCCGATAGAAATGCTCATATTTGAAAGTCTTAATTCCTTTAATCCAAAATGACATTGAAAGTCTTAATTCCTTTAATCCAAAATGACATTGAAAGTCTTAATTCCTTTAATCCAAAATGACATTGGTCTGTTCCAGAATTCATTTCAATAAGACTATTATGCATCAAGCAATCCCAGTCCTGTTTTACAAAACACATTTCCCAATCCTGTTTTACAAAACACATTTCCCAATCCTGTTTTACAAAACATATTTCCCAATCATGTTTTACAAAACATATTTCACCACTCTGGTGTTAGTGAATCTGCCTTGAATGTGTGAGGCCACAGATTCTAACCCCAGCCGAGTCATACCAAAGACTTATAAAAATGGTACTAGCATCTGCCTTCCTTGGCGGTCAGCATTAAGAGGTCAGTGTTAGGACTGATCATCCTGGTGTCAGCATAATGTGACTGGGTGGGACATCATACTACATGTCTGCAGCATGATGCCCCAGTGCTAGACATCACTATAAGCTACAACACTGCAAACATCATAGCAATATAACTGAAAAATTGTTAAAGCTATGTTAAAAAATACAAATCACACACACATACACATAAAACCTATTTCATCATTTAGAAAATGAACAAGTAATTCTCTGAAATTTTTTATAATCACTACTCAAACGTTTGTCTTAAAACATTTATAACTCATCTGATTTTGCTATAATGAAATATAATTTATAAAATTTTACCTGAAGGAATGTGCTGGCAAAGATTCAAAAGGATCTTTATCTGCTCAGTCTGATGTTTGTAACAATCAACTTCTTTCTGCCGAATTGCAATTGCTTTTGCAACATCAAATTTCAAGTGTGACTCCTCTTCAACACTTTTCAAGTGTTTGGTAAATTCAACAAACATCTCTTTTGCAGATGAAATGAGTTCCAAGTCTTGTAGAGTAATAGTGCCATCCTGTAAGGCATGCATCAGGGTACACAACAAAGTGGTGCATTGCATGAGATGAGTGGCACAGTCATCCGTCAAGAATCTACAGATTATTTTGTCACCCGCTGAAAAATGTAACATTTGTATAACGTAAGAGGTCCATGTGTGCCTGAGCAAATGGTTATCTGAGTTGAACGATCTCCAGCAAACATAAGCCACATATAAACTTTTTTAACTAAAAAGGATTCTTGCATTAAACCAAACAATTACCCCATCTCCGTAGTATGATATTTAATGTCATTCTCTGACATTGGTGCTTGAGAAAAGGAAATGAAAACTCCAGAAATGCAATGAAATAATAATCTGGGTTCTTTAAACAATTTACATAGTCACTATTCAAAATTTTGTACAAAAGACTATGTATTCACCAATACATAATATAATGGAAATGATTTGTGATAATACTCAAAACAATTCTTTTTATGCTGATAACACTGCAAAGGGATATGATGATAGACAACACTGCAAAGGGACATGATGATAGATAACACTGCAAAGGGACATGATGATAGATAACACTGCAAAGGGACATGATGATAGACAACACTGCAAAGGGACATGATATATAACACTGCAAAGGGACATGATGATACATAACACTACAAAGGGACATGATGATAGACAACACTGCAAAGGGACATGGTGACAGATAACACTGCAAAGGGACATGATGATAGATAACACTGCAAAGGGACATGATGATAGATAACACTACAAAGGAACATGATGATAGATAACACTGCAAAGGGACATGATGATAGATAACACTGCAAAAGGAAATGATATATAAACTGCAAAGGGACATGATGATAGACAACACTGCAAAGGGACATGATAGATAACACTACAAAAAGGACATGATAGATAACACTGCAAAGGGACATGATATATAACACTGCAAATGGACATGATATATAACACTGCAAAGGGACATGATGATAGATAACACTGCAAAGGGACATGATGATAGATAACACTGCAAAGGGACATGATGATAGATAACACTGCAAAGGGAAATGATATATAACACTGCAAAGGGACATGATGACAAATAACACTGCAAAGGGACATGATGACAGACAACACTGCAAAGGGACATGATGATATATAACACTGCAAAGGGACATGATGATAGTTACAGTGAAACCTGTCTACAAAGGACATACAAGATACCACTTACAAATTTGTCCTTTATGGGCATTTCAGTTCATACTGAAGTTTCAAAAAAAAGAATGGACTCAAACATGTTATCTTTTAGACTTCACTCAAGGTATATAAAATTTGGTCTATTTCAACTCAATAATTTTTTTTACATATTTTGCACATGATGCAAGTGTAATAAAACTTTTCTTACACATTCCAAAAGTAATAAAAAAAACAATCTAAAAATGTCTCTACAAGAGTACCATGAACATTATAAAATACACCCATCCAATCAACATTAGACATTTAGGTAGGCAATAGTTGAGCATGGCCTTGGTCAAAGTATGCTCTTTTTAACTGAACTTATTGTGGTGCAGAAACTGGTATTCTTATTAAACTTACTATGACCTTGACCTTTAATCTTAAGATTAAAATATCTACAGGCCTATTCCTTTCCTAAAATGCATGCTCTCACAAACTTTGGTCAAGGTATATCATCTAAAGCTAAAGTTATTATGCCAACAAAAAAAAATTCTTCTTAAAGTTAGTGACCTTGACTTTTGATCCCAAAATTATTAGGTTTCTCTTTTACACCAAGTTAAGTTATCCACAAACTTTGGTAAATGTACATGACTGAGAATAACAATTTTTTTTACAGAAACCATTTACAAAGTTTAGACCAGGTCAGTGATCTAGAACTAAAGTTGTTGTACAATACTCAATTTTCTTCTTTTTGTCTGTGAGCTTATTCTCTGACCCCCAAATCCAAAGGGTTTTTCCTCACATCAAATCCAGGCCATCTACAAGTTTGATTCATGTACATGATTTATGGCCATGATATACAACTAATATTATCATGCAGATACAGTGTTTCTTCTGTCACAGTGAAAATTTGACCCATAACCTTTTAACTCCCATGATTGTGATGAAGAATTTATGTCAATGGCCAGAAACCATCTCTCTTCTTAATGTCACATTGAACTTTACCTTTTGGTCCAGAAATCAAAAGGCTTCTTCAGCAGAGCAAGTGCTGGCAATTTACGAAGTTTGATAAGCACAGATGGTGGAAAAAGTGAATTGTTGTGCAGAAACAAATTAGGAAACATATAAACCTGCATCACAACATAATACACTCACCTTAGGTTGCACAGATCTTGCTCATGATAAAAAAATTGTATATTTTAATGACATAAACCTATTTAACAAGTATGATGAATATAGTCATTATTGTCTTGGCAACTTCACCAACCAGATGCAAAATCACCTCATTATTATGTTTGAATCTTGCTCGTAATTGTTCAAGTCAAAGATCTTGATGATTCAAGCCTATTTACCAAGTTTGTGACAAGTAATACATTCTTTAGAATGATAACATGCTCAGCCAGATGCATGCATGTCAAGCCTATTTACCAAGTTTGTGACAAGTAATACAATCTTTAGAATGATAACATGCTCAGCCAAATACATGCATGTCAAGCCTATTTACCAAGTTTGTGACAAGAAATACATTCTTTAGAATGATAACATGCTCAGCCAAATGCATGCATGTCAAGCCTGTTTACCAAGTTTGTGACAAGAAATACATTCTTTAGAATGATAACATGCTCAGCCAGATGCATGCATGTCAAGCCTATTTACCAAGTTTGTGACAAGTAATACAATCTTTAGAATGATAACATGCTCAGCCAAATACATGCATGTCAAGCCTATTTACCAAGTTTGTGACAAGAAATACATTCTTTAGAATGATAACATGCTCAGCCAAATGCATGCATGTCAAGCCTATTTACCAAGCTTGTGACAAGAAATACATTCTTTAGAATGATAACATGCTCAGCCAAATGCATGCATGTCAAGCCTATTTACCAAGTTTGTGACAAGAAATACATTCTTTAGAATGATAACATGCGCAGCCAGATGCATGCATGTCAAGCCTATTTACCAAGTTTGTGACAAGAAATACATTCTTTAGAATGATAACATGCTCAGCCAGATGCATGCATGATCACCTCATTAACTCATAACCCCTGCCACCTCTATAACTCGTCACACTAGAGTACCTCATCTCCCATGTGCCACAATAACATGGCACAGTTTACCTAGCTTTGTTTCCCAAGTGCTGAGTCTGAGTAGCAGTATTAGTCTAGGCCTGTATCCCGCACAACGAGTTAAATCGGCACAAACCACTGGTTGATTTCAAGCCATTTTCTAATTATGCAGTCATTGTAACCAATAAAATTTTAGCTTACATAGATAAACATTGTTGAACAAAGGGACAATTTATTCTTTTACTTGGATAGCGGCAAAAATAGTGGAAATATTTTAGATTAGAAAATTATTAAAATCACGAGAATCAGCCACTGGGCGTAGACTTTTACTTGACAGACTGGCAGAGTATTCACACAAGGTTAACTTTGCAAGAGAGAAGACAAGTAGAATTTCTGTGTACATAAAATGGAATGAATTTCATGTGTTGATAGTGTTAATTATTCAGTGTGAATTCATAATGGATTTTATGGATTATTCATGGCAAGAGAAACAAATTGGTAAGAAAACCATTTATTTCATCTTTATGGATGAGTTTTATTTCTGCATGTAGCATGAAATTTATAACATTATGTAAGTAATTTTATTGAGAACTGCTGTGCCAAAGTTTAGCTTAATTAAAACGAACATAAATAAGAAAATAACATTTATTGCAAGTAGTTTCCTTCTGTAAAAAGATGCAAGCCAAGTACTCTCAGCAAGTCTCAGGGATACAGGCACTGGTAAGGCCAACACTGCTCTGGGCGATCTCAGCACGTATGCTGCTGGGGAATGCCTAGCTGTTTGGCTCAAGGGTTAATGAGTTAATAGGCACTGATAACATGAGCTATTAAGTTTGTGGCAGATACTGATCATATCAGCCCAGCATCCAGAATGGCAACAAGCTCAGCCAATGTGATGCAAAATCACCTTAAAAATATGCATTCCGAGTCTGATCAAAATTGGATCTGAATTCCGGCTTAAAGTGAGAAATAGATGTAATCAGTTGGTAGCTGATCTATGTTAATTGTTAATCCAACATTGAGCTAATTTCATGATCTCAGAGCTATTGCCAAATGGCCATTAGCTACTTCAGAGTCACTCAGCTGGAATCCAATTATAAGGCAATCAAACTCTCAATCAAGCTGCTGGGCCTGAAGCCCCCAGTTCTCTCACACTTCTGGTACACTAATTTCAATTACAACACTTATAATTAAAAGTCAATTACTACTGGACTTTGGCAACTGAAAGTTAACAATAATGTTTTTCAGATATTCATAAATTATTTTGCCATTTGGGAAAAAAATATTCACTGATTCATAGTAGTTTTCAATAGTGTCATCACACAATTTCAATGCTGTCCATATAATATGTTTATCATTGCAAGCAGAAATGTTTGATTTAGCCCATTATTTATATGGGAATTAAGCATTTCATATTTATGGTGGGTTTTTTTAGCATAAAGCCACCCTATCCTCAATACTGATTTTAAAGAAATAGGTTTGCTAAGTAGCCAGTAGAGTATTCTCCTAAAATCCAAGAGGTCAGTTCAAAATGGGTTGAAAGAAGCATTGTTCTCAGTCTTTAGAAATAATAAATATTGTTGTTGCTGTCCTCATTTCATGATCTGTGCAGTTTTCTGTTGTAAAAATGATTAACGAGAACTATATGATATGGAAAATGCAAACACTAACATGAGCAAATAAACACAAATTCTCTATAATGCTTGTTTCTGACAAAAATGTTATCTTTACCAAATAAATAAATCAAACATTATTTCTATCAGTCACATAGCCAATGATGTGTTACCTATACTAGTAACATTCACTTCAAAAAATAAATTTTGAAAGCTGAATTATGCTACCTCTAGTCAATGGCTTTTGCATTTATGATCAAAACTAACTGGGTTTTTATAGTTTTTACTGCATTACTATATCGAGACAATAAGATTAACTGCCCAGTGGTCTGGATAAATAAACTCAAATCGCTTCCGAACTCATTTTCAAATGCATGCGTTTCTTTGTTACACTGACTGATGTAATAAAGAGTACTCATCAACAATGTTGTCCAGCTGTTAATGTATAGTGGTATATATTGTAATGACAACAACAGAACAAAAACATCAATCATTATATTTTCTCGCCGACACAAAAGACAAAAGAAAGGCAATGTGATGAATGTGAATATATTCTCGGTTAACAAAACAGTTGCCCTTTCCAAGTAAGCTGAGCAAAGGGCTTTCTACACTTATAATTGGTGAATATTTCTTCAGTTTTTTTTCTTCTTCTTTTTTTTCATTATTAGACACCTCAGTTACATATTTATGTGAAGATAACAGATAATTCCGGTTTGTGTTTCATTGAGGAAACAAGTATTGATATTTCTCATATACAAATATACTCGGCAAAGAATAAACTAGTCATTTTGCATATTAAGTGATACATCAGTATTTTTCTTATGCCGTCTGAAACATGATGCAAATAAAAAACATAAAAATATGTAGTGAAATACAATAATAAAAGAAATCAATGACCTACATGCATGATTATAAACTATTCAATGCCTCAGTTAAGAATGTGCCCAAAGTTAATCACTATTGATAACTTGCTTAGCAAAACAATACCCTGGTCATTTGATGTAAATCAAACTGATGTATATTTTTGAAGCATTTGAAATGGGAACCTGTCTTCAATTTTAACAAAATGAAATAAAAATAATAGACAAATAAAAATGCAACAAAACAATGATTTTTATCTTTCATTCTTAGCTGTCAAATTTAAAGGGCAGTACATTTTTATCACTTTGGCAAAAGTAAATCTTCATAATACACTGTTTAATGTACAAAAAATTAAAGGATGACAAAAAAAGTATGACGTTTTGTGTACAAAAAAATATGATAGATTTAATTATTTTATGGCTTAATGGTGTACGAAAAATTAAAGGGTACGAAAAATAACATGAAATACTGTATGCTGTTTACTAGGATCTACTGTAGTGAAAATTTAATACAGACAGGAAAAGGACAACATCTGTATCATAATTGGACCTGAAAGTGGGAATTTTTAAAAGTATGAGATATGATAGGCAATCCATTACATGTAATATGACTTAACCTACCACATGGCATCCAGTTATGTCCAAATATTGCACAGCTTTGTTGGCTAAAAATAACATCTGAAGTGAATATATGATGGTAATTGTCAAGAGCCATAACTCTCTCCAAAATGGAGTTTACATGACAAAACCCACAAATGACACATCTAGGGCTATGAGACAATGTAAACACAAAACTGCATCAGAATATGCTAAATGTTTCCTAAGATAGATCCTGGTTGCATAGATCTGCAGAGGTGGAAAAAAGGCAATCACTCCATTAAAACTGGAACAGGAAAGACAAAACCTTTTAAAGTCACATCTATATGTAACTTGCAATCCACCTATCAAATGGCATCCAGTTAATTATGTACAAGGGTAACAGAGCTATGCTGGTGACAGCAACATCAAATGTCAAGATTTACTCTAATAGTCAAGGGCTATAACTCTATCAAAAATAGCACTGATGAGACAAAACCCACAACAGGTACAACTAGGTTTATAAGACAATGTTCACAGCAAATTCCATCAGAACATGATCAATATGTCTATGAGCTATGCTGGTTACAAGAATCTGAAGTAATGATTTAAATTTTAATGGAATAAGGGCAATAACTCCATCAAAATAGGACCTGTAAAGATGAAACCTTTAAAAGGTACATTTCCATGTAATATGCAATCCAACCACCAAAAGGCATTCTAATTATGTGAAAGTGTTTCAGAGCTATGCTGATTATAAGATGTGTGAATGGACTGGCAGAAGGATAGATGGTGATTACTATAAGGTCACATTCACTAGAATCAAATCAGGTCTTGGAACCCATTCACAGTATCTCAATATTAAATTTGGTCTGGTTTGGTCTCTGGTTTAATTTCTGGGACAATGTTTTTAAAATACAAATGCAACAGACAAACCAATGGACAGATGGACAGAATAAAAACAATACATCTCCCCTCCATGAAAATGAACAGAAACATACTGTCAAACCATTTTAAGACATTGTTCATGGGTGCTGGCAGAAACATTTTATGGTGATTTGACATAATTTGCATTTTATAACTTTAGGCTCTATGCTGAATTCATTCTAAGTAAGCTGAAAGGTTTTTACAAAGTGGTTTAAATGTTTTATATTATAAATAACAGTTGCTGTATTTGATAGCTCATTTATATCACTGGTTGAAACTTCCAGGACAAAGCTGCCCAAATGCTTGCTGTCAAATTGTATTTGGTAATAAATGAGAAGTGTCATGCATATTTAATTTACATAGGGTGGTAGGTTTTGTTTTTATTCATTATATACTATGTTTAAATACATTATGTGGTTGACCTTGTCTAAAATCATTGTTTATTTGTTTACTGCCTATGTGACCAGAATCATTGATATTTTTTATGAACAACATGGATATAAAAATCTGAGTACAGAACAGGAAATTCCCCATTAAATTAAGGATCTACCTGCTGTTTGTCACTTTCTTTATTATAACATTAGTACATATCTTGTCTTGTTTACAGTCTTTGATTCTAACTTCAGAATCTTCTAGAATAGAAGTTTCCATTAGGTATTAGTTTTCTGTAGAAAATGCAAATTGGAACATAGGTCAAGTAGAGGAGCATACAATCTTGTTTTCTTGATGAATTACCTGTTCTGGCCATAACATGTTACAGCAGAATGATTCTTAATTGTTGTGTTCAGATTTGATTTGGGTGAAATCATAATTCAAATTCTTCTTTTCTATAACTACAAAGTGCTCTATAATATTCTTGGAAAGAGAAAATAACTTGGAATTACAGTGAATGCAAACAAGGAAATCTCGGATTATATTACTGTGATTCATTAAAAGAATTTTAGCACATCATCACACTTCAGGCCACTACAGGCACATCAACACCTTCATCATTGGAACTTACTTGAACTACCATTAAAATTTATTTAGAAGTTTACTCATTAGAATTTGTCAGAAATTCTAAAATTTGTATAGGATTGACTTCACAATACCATAAGTCTTTTCAAATTTACACTTTGTATTCTTGAGAAAAAAATTATTTGTTGAATTTTACAAAACCTGTTGGTTTTTGCTCTTTTCTGTTACTCTTTTTATGACTAAAGAGCCATAATAGAAGTCACTTAAATTTCTGTTCTATTTTTGTTAATTCAGCAAATATTTTGACATCAGCTGAACACATTTTAAAAGCCTTGATGCAGGTTGCTGTCAACTAAGTCCAAATTCTGTTTAGCAGTTTCTGAGGAAAATGTAAAGGGTTTTCATACTTCCAGAATAGCAGGCATATTAAATTTAAGAACATAATTATTTGTAAAGATTTTCAAGCCCTTGATGCCAAGATGCTTTTTGCCTAACTTGGAAGAATCATGTTGAGTAGATTAAGAAAGGAAGTCAATACAAAGGTTTTCTCACATTCAGCAACTGGAGGCACATTTAATGACAGAAAAACATCTCTAATACTAATTTTAGTATCCTGATACCAGTTAAACATTAGTTTTAGAGAAATAATTTGATGGTTTTAAGGTCTAGTCATGGTTGCCATATATGATAGTGGATTCATTATTCGTACAAAGTTAGAAAGGCCTCAGCAGTACAATGTTTTGTATGTGTGTTTGTGTGTGTGTGTGTGTATATATATATATATATATATACACACACACACACATATATACACATTTATATATAAAACAGATTGTAATTCAGTATCCTTGGCAAATCTATCATTTTATAAAAGAGTTAAATAAGACAAATGCTTTTCTTCATCTGACAATGGTTCTGTTGTTGGTTATGAACTGAAATTTACTATTAAGTTGCTACAATCATTTAGCTGTTTACTTTCTAACATTAAGAATTTAAGTCACAGTATTTAGACTAATACTAACTGGTCAGTGCCAAAAAGTGGGAAAATGGTGGCCAGGTCAGCAAGAATTCAAGCATCTTTTGGTCTTCATGGACATGCCCTGCCACATTCTTTTTCCAGTAGCCTTCAAACAGACGTGACAGGAGGTCTCCGAAACGATTCCTCTGCTTCCTATCAAAGTCTTTGTAAGTGACCTTGTAACCACTATCAATTGCCTGAAGAAAAGAAAACATGAGACTTAACTAGATGTGCATCCATAAAACCTCAGTCAAAAAAGTCAAAGTTCATAAAGTCATAAAATCTGCCAATTATGGGAAAAATCATTTAAACAGCACACAAACATTTTCAGGTCAGCTACATAAATATTCATAACAAATAACAGTGTGACAAATCAAATAATCAAAGACTAATCAGAGAAGTCCAGGGACCAATCATTAAATTTGAATTATAATTATAATTTTCAATCATAGAACAAAATGAAATCATTACAATGGCATGAAGAAATAAAATTATGTCATCTACAGTACAGCTCACATGATTATTTTTTAAACTACTTGCTTCATGATGGGAGACTCAACCCCCTCCACTTTCAATCCCCAATGGAGTTATTGATATATCTATAAATCATCAACATGCCTCAGAAGGATAGCTTGAAGATGCTGGTCAACATTACTGATTGACATTTGAACAGCAAATGAATGAAGACCACCCATGGAAAGACTGAGACATCAAGAGTGATTAACAATCAGATATCATTTCAAGAATCATTGATCTTTATTTCAATCATGTATTTGGACATTAAAAATAATACTAAAGTCTTGCATATTCAGTATCTTTAGAAAAGGTTGATCTGATTTGTTGCAATAAGTTTATGCTTTATTTAAAACAATCTGATTAAACTCATGCAACAATTTAAAGGCAGTCCCACCTTGTTGAGCTTATCCAGAACATTTGAACATTTTAGAGTAATCATTTATGGGCAATTAAAAAACAAACAAAAATGAATTTACACTGAAAGGTGAACAATGTGCTTAGTTCTTAAGCTCTAATAGCCTGGTCACAAGGCTGAATATCACAAGGTCACAAGGTAACAAGGCTTAATAGCCTGGTCACAAGGCTGAATATCACAAGGTCACAAGGTAACAAGGCTTAATAGCCTGGTCACAAGGCTGAATATCACAAGGTCACAAGGTAACAAGGCTTAATAGCCTGGTCACAAGGCTGAATATCACAAGGTCACAAGGTAACAAGGCTTAATAGCCTGGTCACAAGGCTGAATATCACAAGGTCACAAGGTAACAAGGCTTAATAGCCTGGTCACAAGGCTGAATATCACAAGGTCACAAGGTAACAAGGCCTAATAGCCTGGTCACAAGGCTGAATATCACAAGGTAACAAGGCCTAATAGCCTGGTCATAAGGCTGAATATCACAAGGTCACAAGGCTTAATAGCCTGGTCACAAGGCTGAATATCACAAGGTAACAAGGCCTAATAGCCTGGTCACAAGGCTGAATATATCTGTATACAACTATGAAATAGTTCAATTCTGACTGCATGTGTACTGTAAGGAATTGTGAAGAATCTATTATTTCTTATCCAACTTTCTATGACCATGACCTCTGACCTTGGACCCCCAAATCTCAAAACATTTCTTTTATTATCACAAGTCTAAGTCATCCAGTAACTTTTTTTTTATCTGAGTGAGGATCATTATCTTGAGTCAAGGACATTGTATTTTGTTATAGCTAGACTAAGTGACGATGGTTATATGTTTTATTGTGATTTTGGTGAGGGACTTTCTAAGATCCTTCAACAACAATGTACTTTTGACCCTCATCAGGGGTCTCTTTTTACATCTTAGTTTAAAATATAAATCTCGTTTATTTGAAAATTAGTCATTTGCACTTTAAGATCTTAGCAGAATCAGTTGTATTATTGTTGTTTCCAGAAATTCATTTGAGCTGAAATCTATTTCTACAAATTATTTAATTCAAGTCATTCTCCTCTGGAAATACAAAATGCTCTGCAAAAGTAACATTCTTGGAAATAGAGATTTCTAGTCAAATTTCAACTAAGGATTTAATTCTTGGATTGTATTATTGTGATCCAACAAAATACTGTTGGCACATCAGCATTATATGGGCACCAGAGGCACACCACAACCTTCAGCATTAGATTTAATTTGTATTTTAACTAAAGTTTATTCAGAACTTTAGTTATTAGGACTTGCATCTGTAATTCTAGGATTATTTGGGATTTAATGTGCAATACTGTAAGTTCCCTTTTTTTTTTAATTTTCACTTTGTATTCTAGGGAAATAAATTATTCATTGATTGTACTAAATGTGTTGGCTTTGCTTCTTTCTGTTATATATTTAAGACCATAGAGTTGTCACAGTTCAAAAGGATAAATTCATAATGAGCAGATGAAAAGGTTACAGAACTGATGATGATAATTCAAGCAAGCTGAAAAAGAACACAAGATACATATGCATTCAACTATTCTGCAGAATTCTACAAATCACCTATTTTGCAAAGACATATTCCAAATATCTACCAAAAGTTGATGGTTTTTAAAAGTAGATAACTGGGGCCTTCTTTGCCTGTGATGCACAGTACTTTCCAAAATGATCACCCATCAAGTTTCAAGAGAGAACACATGATTTTCATAGAAACTAAGTGATGTGATGTATGTTGTGATTTGGATTTTTAAAGTAGCTTTAACAATTTTTCAGTCATATCGCTACGATGTCTGCAATGTGGCAGTTTACAGTGATGTCTAGCACTGGGGCATCATGCCGCAGACATGTAGCATGATGTCCCACCCAGTCACATTATCCTGACACCGGGCCGACCAGTCCTAACACTAACCTCTTAATGCTGAGTGCCAAGCGAGGCAGCTGCTAGTACCAAGTACTAAGTACTAAGTGAAATGTAAAACCTAACCTAATCAATGATGAACCAAAAGCAGGTCTTGAGATAAGGAATACATTGCACAATGTATAAAGCATTCAAGTATCATGACAGTGTATACAACATTGTCAGAGAAAATTAGCTATGTGCACAAATTAAACTGATGCATGTGCCAACAATTTCCACACAATTAGAAAAGCACTATATGTACCTATAATTTACCTATGCTTCACATCATGACAATAATATACTAAATAATCAGAAATAGTTATGCTGGATTTAATTTTGTTGTTTTAATACATAATGATTTTAATCACAAAAATAGAGTCCTCCGCAATTACTAGTTTCTTTTATCCCCACAAAATCATCCATTTGCTCCAAAAAGCTAAACTATTATTGAAATAAATAGATGATTTTACAGTATCCCAAAAAACAGATCAACCTTAAAAAAACAAGCTGATTATAGACCAGCATATACCTACCACGAAGGCCAGGTCACTTAAACATGTCTGCAATGTCTGGTTCAAGACATCAACCTCTGTGCAATAAAACTCTACAAGACTGACAGTGTAAGAAGGAGACGAACGAATCTGAAAAATACATTTAAAAATGTGCTTAAAGTTTATTTTCCTTATTATTTAAAGACCAGCTCAACAAGGAAACTTTCTTGAAGAGATTTTAAACATTTAATTATTTTAACAATAAATCCTTATAGATGGCTATGAGGGCCTCAAGGTAGATTCGTTCTTCAGCTATTTGTATTACCATCTTTACATAAAGTCATTATTATTATTATTATTACTGCTGCAAAATCTAAAATGAGTCAATGAAAGATACCCCCTATGATGCAACTGTAAGACAAATAAGCAACAGGAGCCTTAACTCCAATACATTTTGGTGGAAAAAATTAATCCTGATCCAGGTCTTTTTCATTTAAATCCAGTAATTCTTTCAAAATTTATTGAGAGAAAACAAAAATCTGATGCAAATGAAGGGGAAAGGTTATGAAACTGGGCCATAAACAAGTTAAATTTTGATGAAAAAATGGTCAAAATTAATCTTAACCTTAGTTTCCTTGATGTTGAGCCACATACCAAATTTGGTTTGAATCCACAGTCTTTCAAATGTTCCTGGACAGAGAAAGAAATTAAAATGCTATTGATAGATAAGGCCCTAATTCAAACAGGGGCCACTGAAGAGTGGTGAAAATCAACCTTACTCTTAGTCTTTATTTTAAAATTTAAGTCTCACAGCCAATTAAGTTCCAATCCATGAAGTCCTTCTAAAGTTATACTGTGCAGAAACCAAATTCACAACTGATGGGATATAGTTGATGGGACAGGGTAGACAGACATACGGCATGGCATAAAAATCTAATTTGGCCCCTCTCAAGACCCAGTGAGTCAAGAAGTTTCCCTACAGAGCTTCATAAACACATTTCATTGTATATCCAACATAGACAGAATGAATTTTGGCAAACATTTTGTAATTTCAATTTGTTAAAAAAAAAATTCTTTCACATTCGATAAAAATCTAAGTATCATCATAGTACTTTTATCCACTAGGTAAAAAAAGAAACGTGACAGGCCCTGTGGCCCTGAGATAGCTTACTTGGATAATGTCTGCTGAATAACCAAATGCAAGAGCAGCTGACCATGAAATCTTAATCAGCAGGATGGTATTTCTTGTTACCAATCAATTTCTATACAGAATTTTATGTTGCAACAAATAAACAAAAAGCTTTTTATTCTTCTTACTGTTTTTTTAGAAAAACATAATTTCTCACATTTCTCAGTTTTTTTAATTCAAAGTCATTGACAACTACTAAATATTCAATTAGTAATTTGAGGACACTTACTGTTAGGGTAAAGTATTTTGTTTAAAAAAAGCAAAAGACAATGCTAGTATACATGTACTTGAAATGAAGGTAAGGCAATTTTAATGTAGTCACCCATATCTGAAATTTAGAATATTTTGCAGTATTCTCAAATGAACTCTTCTGAGTAATCCAACCACCCTGGCATATAGTATTAAAAATCTGCCTTCCCTGGGTTCCATGTATGTTTAAATGGAACGGCCATTAACACTTTTATAAAAAACTGTTCTAAAGTATTTAAATGAGATGGTCCATTAAAGAGAATCAATCAATACACAAAAACAGATGACATTATATTATATAACGCTTTATCAACATACATACACCAGAACAGAACAGAAAGTGTTATCCCATGAGTCTACAGGTATATATATATATATATATATACATATATAATTGAAGAGGGGCTCAAGGAAGATTTGTCATTTGACCAAATCAGTTTGTTCTTTAAATTTAAATAATGTTATTATTATTATTATTATTATTATTATTATATCCACAGGCTCCACATGCTAAAAAATACAATTACAGTTCTTTGTGATTTCATGATTACAAGCCATTACAGCAAAAAAAACTTGAGTCTAGACATTTGACCTGAAAATCAATGTCAGAGTGCTGACAATCAAATTATTCCATGGAATGCAACTAAATACAAAGTCCAAGTCAAAATTCATTAGTATCTGTACAATTCACCATTTTCATACTAGATCAATAAAGTATCAAAATGTGAGCAACATCCTTTGATTTGACTCCAAGGTCAATTAGCCTGGTTTTCAAATCTCCTTCACAAATGTACGGACAATTTGGTGCTCAACTCTGCACCATTTTTTAAGCCAGAACCGTACTGCAAGAAGCATTTTTCATGAAAACCAATGTAAATGCAATCATTCAGGCTATAAGAGTACAAATATGCAAGATTTTCAAGATGGTCACCATAGTGTTACGTTAGAAGTCACAAGAACACCATTTTCATTTAGAATCAACTTCGCAAACTGCTATAATAGTGTTTTATTGGAAACCTGATATCAATAAAATAAGTTCAGAAGAAGTTGCATATAAAATTTTTAGAATAACCAGCTGCAGACAGAAATCTTGGAGGCTAGATCAGCATTGTATAACTACATGCTGTATTTTTTCTTTCTTTTAAAGGTACGTATTGTCTGTTGCACAGTAAAACATGTTTAAAATTTTGACAAGTCACATTGACCTTGGCATGATTTTTATATATCACCCATGAGATAGAGTGAAAAGTGTTTTCACTGAGAACTCTTTGTTGACAGAGTGAGACAGAGTGAGAAGTATTGAGAACTCTTTGTTGACAGAGTGAGACAGAGTGAGAAGTACTGAGAACTCTTTGTTGACAGAGTGAGACAGAGTGAGAAGTATTGAGAACTCTTTGTTGACAGAGTGAGACAGAGTGAGAAGTACTGAGAACTCTTTGTTGACAGAGTGAGACAGAGTGAGAAGTATTGAGAACTCTTTGTTGACACAAACATCTCTGCAAGAGAAGTGGTGATAAGATTTTCAGGATGACCGCTAATGAGTAGCACCATTTTTAGTTAGGACTAAGATGCCTTCTCATTTAGAACTAGCTAGACATCACAAGAAGTCTTCAAGTGAAAATCCCATGTTGATATATGATAATCCATTTAAGAGTATAGATAACAAGATTTTCAAGCTGTTAGATACCATCCTGGCACCATTTATTTAGGCCCAACTAAAAATATAAGAAGGTTTTAAGTGAAAATCCTATGTCAAAATATCATCATCTATTCACGATTGCTACTATTGGATGCCCAAGTGGTACCATTATTGTTTAGATCAACTTATAAAGACCTTGGGATGAATCTATGTGTAATGTTTTGTGGCAATCCTCCAAGTACTAGCAAGAGTCACAATAGAAATCTTGTACTAACAGAAGGATGACAAACAGCTGACAATAAACTGGCTGTCCCAAAAATGTCTGGTCTATGACCAGTAGAGCTATAATAAAAGGGGAGGAATTTTCTAAAATAGGGGGACTTTAACCAACAAATAAAGGTGCACCTAGCTCAGCTGATGTGTTAGCATAATGATAAATTACACTGAATCCTGCAATTGTACATTCTAGCATTGTATTGAAATATAAATAATTAAAACTCTAACACTGAGGGTAATCTCGTGTGTGAATGGATAAATGAACACATTCACACACACAAACAAAGGCACCAAAATGATCACTACATGTTGCCAACATGGTCGCAGTGCTCAATAATACTGATTCATAACCTTGACAAAGAAGAAAATATTGCTATGTCTAGCACTTTTCAATGAAAGAAGGAAATGAAACAAAAAATACAATCATATCTTCATAATAATGCTGACAATATGATAATTAAACCCACCTTTTGTTCCATAACAAGCTTGAAATCCTGTACTATTCCATCATTCCACATATGGGCTACTTTGGGTGATCTCTGGCTATATGGGAATAACATGCTGTTCCAAGGCTGTAAGATGAAAATACAGACTAAGAAACAAGTCATTTCAATTTTTCAAATATTTATCGTTCCAGTGAATGTTGCCCCCTGGATATTCCTAGTGGTTATCATCGGTTTTGCCACTTTTCAAGTTTGGCTCCAAGAGGTTTATGCCCTAATTGGTTTGAGCTCTTTAAAAGTCATCCTTGGAAATGAAAGGTGTGCCATTCCAATGTGAAAATATTTCTGGCAAAACATTTTTGTTACTTAATGAGACAGATTTATTCTAAATATGCTATTTATTGGCAATCAATGTGGAATGTTTTCTACCATAACAAGATTAGGTTATATTGTGTCTGAAAGACTGAACTAGTTACAATCTTAAAAAAGAAGTTAAATTGTTTATTTATTTATTTATAATCAATTAATTAAAACAATACCAATGTTCTGGTGTGATTAGACACAGTGTTCATGTTCAAGTATATTTTTCCATATTATCATCTCCAACCCTCATATGATATCATAATATTTTACATTATAGCAACATGTTTGTTTATGCATTTGTTTATGTATTTGTTTCTCTCAGGATTCAAGCTTTCTTATTTAAATTTATTGACAGTGATCAGATATATCATAAATGATCTTTTTATATTATGCCATGTATGTCCTCATATTTGTCATGCTATATCAACAGTAAGTGAATGAATATTTTTGAGAAAGGCTAGGCTTATGCACAAAGTTTAAAACAATATGGCCCTATTATATTTCAGTGAACTGTTTCATGCTAGAAAACAAGGCAACACTCCCAATTTAAGATCAATTTCAGCTAATCACATTTCCATCCCAAAACCAAATAAAAATCTCTAAGAGAAAGTTTCAATATTCAGGATCACTAATATGGAACAGAATCCCAAAGTAAATTAGAGAAAATAAAAAAATAACTGCATTTAATTATAATCTAATTCAATGGATGAAAAGTGGAACCTGTTTAATATTTGACAAATAAATTTCAACTTAAAGTATAAATTCACTAACCTTGTCTCGCTACTTTTGTACTGTATATTATACACAATGTACATGCACTTAGTTGGAGAAGGTGATTTAAATTTTCTGTTTGTTATGTCTATATATAAATATAGTTTATTATCAATGCTATGTGTGTGTGTGTGTGTGTGTGTGTGAGCATGTGTGTGTGAGTGAGCATGTGTGTGTGTGTGTGTGTGTGTGTGTGTGTGTGTGTGTGTGTGTGTGTGTGTGAGCATGTGTGTGTGTGTGTGTGTGTGTGTGTGTGCTTTGAATGTAAATATGCATATAATGGATGGCCACATGGAGGATTAGTTCCATGCAACTACATTGTGACCCAGCTTTAACTTGATGGCTGGGGTCCTTTGATCCTGGCCATGTTATAGACCAAACCATAGCGTAATTAACCAAGTCAGTCAGGTGAAGAAATTGATGCATTTACCTAAAATATGGCTGTGGTGGGTGGGTGGAAAGGTGGTACTCTACTGTTTCATATTTTGCATAGGGTTAGAATTTTAAATAAAAAGAATTTCCCAGGATTTCCTCACTGGTTATACTGGCAATTTAAAAAGGACCTTGTATATCTTAGGTATAATTCAAAGAACCTTTAATTTCCCTTATTTTGATGTATGATTAATGGGTGTAATATGGGTTATAGAGTATACAGCTTAGCCTTACTCCAGATGTACACCTTTCAAAAAGTGCTAGCTCCACTTAGTCATTTTCAGTTTCTGAACTCCTGAGGCAAATTGTCAAAAAAAGAGCCAATAACATTTTTAACATTTTATGTATTTGGTAATTCATTCATTGCACTTTCAAAAGCTGGTATTGTCTAGTCTGAAAAAATTCATTTTCCCTATTTTGATAGCTGCAAATGATAGTGTACTTTAGACAAATTCAGGCTGATTTTTTGAGCACAAGAAAGCAGTCATTTTAGTTAGCATTGTGCTTAGACCATGTACAATTTCTAAAAGTCTAATATCCAAACAAATGTCAGCCACATTACATCAAAGCAGCATAGAGGTATGCCGACATTCTCTTCAAAGTGCATGTTTTAAGTGCAAACAATTTCATCTTACATACCTCACTCTCTGAAAAGTACATAACCACTGGTGAGTGCTCCCAAAAGTGACAGCATAAATACATGCTTTTGGTTAAATGAAGACAAACCAGTCTGAAAAACACTTGTATACTGACAACCTACATTTGTGTCACACAATCCATAATCTTTTAAGTACTGTACATGCATATAATAAATCCAAGAATTCGACTATAGATTTCATGTAATAAACTTCATGTATTACTGTACTCACATCCATTAGAAAACACAAAGAACACATAAACAAAATTGATAGTCCTAGTTTGATCTATATCCAATTATCACTAAACAATTCACTACAATTGTCACCAGTAGCACGTGGTTATAACTGTTTACATGCTACATGTACATGTACTTAAACTAGCTTAGATTTTGGTCAGCTGGAGACAGCTATCATATTGCCAAGGCTACCCAAGGGATAAGGCTTTATTTAGAGAATTGAAAAGAGTGAACAAAGTAAAAAGTTTAATTAATATTATACATGTAATTCATATATGATCTCTTCCCAACATTGGTAATAAACTTTTTACATGTTACTTTTCATACGTTTAAGAAAGAAAAAGATTTAGTGTATGAGAGCCATGCCACAATTGTGTTATATCTGAAAGGGTGTTATAACAGTGTGCTGTAGTGGGATCACACTGTAATTGTGTCACCCTCTGTAAATTAAGTCATTATTGTTATTGTTATGTTCTCATTATCTTATTTGATTCTTTTCACAATTATTATTCCTTATGATTTACTGACACAAAATAAGGACAAAAACGTATTAATCAATACCAATTCCTAAAAAAAAAATTTGTTTTGAAAATGATAATAGAGTTTACTTTATAAAACAGTTTATAAAGTCAGGTTTTACATATTTTAATATTAAAATTCATTTTCAAAGTCTTTAATTATCACTTTTACATAGACATAACTTGAGGCTATTGTGCAAATAATGTGGCATGTAGAAGAGTTGATATCAGTGTTACACTTTGTCATAAAACGTTAGGTATAAAAGTTGAGCAATGTTCATACACTGAGTTATATATTTTATGCATACTTTTTACAATATGCTAATATAAAGATAAAAAAAGCAACTGATAAATCTAATGAGTAATCCCAGTACTCAATCTTGAAATTATATTTTTCTTGATGTATTTTGTCATATACAAGTTTGAAATATTGCATGCACATTTTTTTAAAGGATTTAACTAAATCAGCAGATCTAATGTGAGATGGAAGTGAGTTCCATATTTTAACCTCTGAATACCTGAATACTGTGACTTCTGAATTCTTCAATGCGAGATTTTTGTAATTCTAAATTGTTGTTTGAATTCATCTTATTATATAGAGATGATCTTGTGAAGAATGATTAAGTCAAATGTTTCCTTTGATACACTTAATAAACCAGAACTGCTTTCAGAAAATCTATTCTCTCATCAATTCTTATGTATTTTAATTCTGTGAACAAGACTGATGATGATGCATCAGTGGGGACATCAAGAATCAACTGAGCTTCTCATTTTTGAAGCTTGTGAATAAAGTCTAGCTGGGAACTACCTGGATAGTACAATTTCCCCATATTGTGGAGGCATTCAAAAGAGCTAACCCACCCAAGAACAGTTGCTTTCCCCTTTGACTTAAGCAAAATGATGATATAACAATATCTGTTCAAGACATTACAGAAATGTTCAATAATTTCTTCACAAACATCTTTAATAACTGTATTCAGAACCAGACTAACATCATAAATTGTGCCTGATTCTCTTCTATCATTTATAAATTCCTGATTATAAATATTAGTCACCTTGACATTTGACCTTTTGATCCCAAAATCAATAGGCTCTTCCTTACCTGAAATGTGAGTCAACTATTTTCTTCTTAGAGCTATAGTGATCACGACCATTGACCTTTTGACTCCCAAATCCATGACCTTTCCTTTGCTTTCCTTCTTTAGTACATGCAAGTGCAACCTACTCTCAAAGTTTGGTAACTGAAGATGGTGGACAACGTGTTATTGTGTGGAAAAACAAAATTATTACAAATGGACAGAATTCATAATACACTCTTTCTGATGGTGAATGTATAAAACTTAATATCCCTGCAGGTCCCAATTGTAGGTTAAGTTTTGGTTCAGAGTTTTTTCAAGGCTTGAGAGATGAGAATACTTTACAATGAGACTGAGAGACTCATTCAAGTAAGTGATGTTCAGATGTTAATATGAATTCATCTATTATTGCAGGCATACATTCTCATGGTTTTGTGCAAAAATAAAATTTTCATTTGTATTTAAATTTTATGGATTGAGAAAGGGTTCCTATTGTTCACTGAGTTCCTTGGGTTTTCAAATTTGTGGTTCATAGAATTCACATGTCATGAATACTGATACCACATGAAAATTGGCAAATTCAAAGTATCTAGTAAGTTTACTTATGTTGTATAGTCTGCCCCAAGATACATACTGATACCACATGAAAATTGGCAAATTCAAATTATCTAGTAAGTTTACTGTATGTTGTATAGTCTGCCTCAAGATGAATACTGATACCACATGAAAATTGGCAAATTCAAAGTATCTAGTAAGTTTACTGTATGTTGTATAGTCTGCCTCAAGTTCAATATGAACCAAACCCATACTCCTGCCTTTGAATGTATTTACCAGACACAGTTACAAGTGAGATGAGAATTATTTAATCCCTTTTTACCTCACAATCATGCACTTTATGATGTATATTAGGCTGATTCATCTATTTAGAAAAAGCATTTTTTTAACACTGCACTTGTCGCTGATAACTTTATTTTTCCAAATTAACAAAAGTCTGCACTTATGGAAAAAGGTCTGGTTTGAAATTTGGATTAAATAATCCTATACTAGACTGTAACTGTGTCAGGTAAATAATTCAAAGACAAGATGTGCGGTATGATTCATAATAGACTGGAGACACTAAAGTTGCTTCTTTTGTCTTTATGCATCAATCAAAAACAGCAGGTGTGGTATGATTTTTAATGGACTGGAAACTTATTAAAGTTGCTTCTTTTGTTTTTATGCATCAATCAAAAACAGCAGGTGTGGTATGATTTTTAACAGACTGGAAACTTATTATATTTGCTTCTTTTGTCTTTATGCATCAATCAAAAACAGCAGGTGTGGTATGATTTTTAACAGACTGGAAACTTATTATAGTTGCTTCTTTTGTCTTCATACATCAGTTGAAGACAGGAGGTATGGCATGATTCACAATAGACTGAAGACAGACTATAGATGGTTATTATATTTACTTGCATCATTTAGATGACCAACTTTTCAAAAACAAATCAAAGTATTGCAATGAATCTTACAAAAGATAATACCAACACCAACACAAAGTAGTACTTACAAAAATGGTTCTTTTAAGGTTAATGGAAACAGAAGGGCTGAACTTTTGATTAAGCCATTCACTTCTCACTCTCTTGTTCATCTGCATAAGCACATCAAGGTGAGCTGATGACTTTGAGGTTCCCCGATTTTCTTGGATGCTGTCATAAAGTGATAAGGCATGGAAGAACACCTGAACCACTGCTTCTACAATGCCACGTAGTTCAACCATCAGCAGATCTCTGAGTGTCACACTCATCATGTGAGCAGCAATCTTGTAAGTCAACTGAGCATGTTGACAAAAACATTCATCTGACCTATAATTCACAAGAATTATAATTATTTGGAAAATATTTTGATTTAATGGATTTTCAGGGGTTTTTCTTCCTTCAAATATTGAATGAAATTCTTGTTAGTACTTATATTTAGTACTTATATTTGTGGACATGCATATGATGAGAAGGTGGAAGCGGGTGGGCTCAGTCCTCTTCATAGACTTTAGCTGAATCACTGTTCATCTGGGCTTAAAATCTGCCGTTTAAAGTAACCAGAAAATCAACTGAAGTTATTACCCTATCCAATAAGGGCTGTTCCATTTAAACACACATGGTACCCAGGGAAGGCAGTTTTTAAAAAAATATATGCCAGGGTACTTTGATTTCAGAGAGTTTATATTAAAATGATAATAAAAGTCTAAATTGCATCTATGGGTGTGTACTCCACTTTAAAAGTGCCTTCCCTGGGTCCCATGTATGTTCTAATGGAACAGCACTAAAGTTAATCTACACTCAATATGCTTAGAAATATGCAACCATGACCAAGAGTGACAGATGCATTCTAACATAACAATGAATTCTGAAACATTCAACTGGCAGAACCTGTATATTTTGTATGATTATAACACCATCCAAGTCATTACCTTCCATTACTTCCTTTACTTTTGTATTTTTAATTTTCAATTTCTGCTTAGTTAATACATTAATGATATGCAAATTCTTTCTTCTCCAATCCAGTGAAACATTTACACCTGCATACTGCAGTGCTCAATAGAGAAATGTGGAGCTCAGTGGCTCCAAACAGGTCTAAAAGTGGTGTCATTTAGAAACAAAAGCTGGGGTCATAAATATCCTTACATGTTTCAATGGCTCCTAACAGGTCTAAAAATGGTGTCATTTAGAAACAAAAGCTGTTGTCATAAATATCCTTACATATTTCAATGGCTCCTAACAGGTCTAAAAATGGTGTCATTTAGAAACAAAAGCTGTTGTCATAAATATCCTTACATGTTTCAATGGCTCCTAACAGGTCTAAAAGTGGTGTCATTTAGAAACAAAAGCTGGGGTCATAAATATCCTTACATATTTCAATGGCTCCTAACAGGTCTAAAAATGGTGTCATTTAGAAACAAAAGCTGGGGTCATAAATATCCTTACATGTTTCAATGGCTCCAAACAGGTCTAAAAATGGTGTCATTTAGAAACAAAAGCTGTTGTCATAAATATCCTTACATGTTTCAATGGTTCCTAACAGGTCTAAAAGTGGTGTCATTTAGAAACAAAAGCTGGGGTCATAAATATCCTTACATATTTCAATGGCTCCTAACAGGTCTAAAAATGGTGTCATTTAGAAACAAAAGCTGGGGTCATAAATATCCTTACATGTTTCAATGGCTCCTAACAGGCCTAAAGGTGGTGTCATTTAGAAACAAAAGCTGGGGTCATTAATATCCTTACATGTTTCCTGCTTATTTAGGAAATTCATAGAATATCACCATCACATGAACTGTCATGCATTTATTTATTTCTGCAACAAAACATCACATCACTTTTCAAGCATTATATACTTTGAATAAGATGTAAACAAACAGTCAGAAGATAACACTGTTTTCAAAAAAAAATTCCACTGTTCAGGCTTTTTTTAGTGGACATGGAAATTGTAGTAAGCTATGCATTGTCTTAATCATCAACAACTGATGCAATTTATATCATACTGGGAAAGTGAATATTTTTGAAACAATAAATTGTGTTGTGATGTGATTTGGATTTTTAACGTCGCTTTAACAATTTTTCAGTCATATCGCTACAATGTCTGCAATGTGGCAGTTTATAGTGATGTCTAACACTGGGGCATCATGCCGTAGACATGTAGCATGATGTCCCACCCAGTCACATTATCCTGACACCGGGCCGACCAGTCCTAACACTAACCTCTTAATGCTGAGCGCCAAGCGAGGCAACTGTTAGTACCGTTTTTGTAAGTCTTTGGTATGACTCGGCCGGGGATCGAACCCACGACCTCCCGCATCCAAGGCGAATGCTCTAACCACTAGGCACTGGAGCGGTCAAAAACAATAAATTCAAGACCCATTAGTGCCTATAATCAGTATCAGCCTCCCCTCTTACAAATCTTCCAGACTTGGATTTGAATTCCCCATGTTTAGGTAACCTACCCGCTCTAGAATTTATTCTGGACATTTGAGTCAATATATTGTAATTACTTTATGCTAAAATGGAAATAAATGCAGCAATGATTTGCTCAAGATTTCATCTTGTCTTCTCTTTCTTTTTCATCAATCATCCACCACATGTTGTAGACTGGTGCCCAAGCTAATCAAGACCAATAAAACATTTCTGACAGAAGCTTGGAATGAGCATACTCTATTCAATGAGCATGGAAATTACCAGCTTCACTAGCCAAGGTTCCGATGTGATAACCCTATCTACACCTTGGCATATCGAGCAGAAATTTATGCGCTTTGGGTCTGTAAATTTCACTGGATGCAGCAGCAAGCTATAAACATCCAATCAAAATTAAGTTGTTCAAATTTGAACATGTTCCTACATGATCAAGACAAGAGGATCACACAAGCTGAAAGGACTGATAAATAAGCAATGTTCCAGTGCAGGAACATGTTTGTGCAAATACCTTTCACTCAATACACTAATGTCTACTCTCTGGTACATAGTCATTCTTTTGATGCTAAACTTACAAAGTTTCCTTTATAGGTCATTGCCCACACCATTTTTGGCCAATGTACAATGCACAAATCTATTGGTTAGTTGGCAAATTTACATACTAAGGGAGGCAACCATTTAAATCCAATAGCTATCACTAGGACAAAGTACCAATATATCTGTTCAACCCACCAAGGTGTAGATAGGTATATCATATCAGAACCTTGACTAGCAAAGATGGGAATGTATTCAACTTAGTTACTTTAAAATCTCCTGTAATAATCTTCTATCTTGATTTTCTGGGGTCTTTTTATGTACCCTTTGGGTGCCACACAGGAGACTTCCATGTTCCACAGATGAAAAAAAAGGTCAATCGCAGCCTAAAATGAACCCTGGTACTGAATAGCCTATCAAAATCATGCTTACATGATGGAATTTGTCTAACTGCTGCAATATTATTGTCTGCTTTTAAGGCAGAATATAATTTGATTAGCCAAAAGGCAGTTCAAATTTTTTACTTGACAAACAAAAACTTATTTTTGTTCCTCAGGTCAGACAATCCTATACACCTGGAGTTCCTGCATATGAGGTAATGTCTATATTCTTTGTATTTGTTACTGTAAGGCAATTTTACACGCACATTCAGCTGCAAGCATGGAGACCTGTAAGGTCATATTAAATTTTCTAATGTTCATCATATAAAACGCAAACACAGCCACTAATTTTAAAGGGGAAATTAATAATGCATATGTTCTGGTAATATTCAACTCAACAAGAATTTCTGTCAAACAAGTAAAATTTATGCTGATGTCTAATTACTACTAATAAAAACTTACCATCTTTCTGGCTTTTTAAAATTTTCCAGATATTTTCGTAATTCCACAAGGCATCTTATTAACTGCTATGAAATAAAAGAAATACATGACCAATGGGTAAATGTGTGAGCAACTGCTATGAAATAAAATAAATACCTGACTAATGGGTAAATGTGTGAGTAATTGCTATAAAATAAAAGAAATACCTGACTAATGGGTAAATGTGTAAGTAATTGCTATGAAATAAAAGAAATACATGACTAATTGGTAAATGTGTGAGTAATTGCTATGAAATGAAAGAAACACATGACTAATGGGTAAATGTGTGAGTAATTGCTATGAAATAAAAGAAATACATGACTAATTGGTAAATGTGTGAGTAATTGCTATGAAATGAAAGAAACACATGACTAATTGGTAAATGTGTACCATCAAGCTGTATCTTATCTATAATTTGTCCAAAAAACTTTAATTCCAAATTATTCAATATACAATACAATCAAATGTCATTAAAATGTTATTTTATAGTATGGAATAACCAATAATAAATGTTCCTGAATAACATTTTAGAAGTTTCATACTATATCCAACAAGACATCAGTAAAAACAGCTACAATATTACTGATGACTGTAAAACAGTCATCAAATCAATAATGTGACAACTGTTTGACAGCCAATTCATCAAAATGACATTCACATACAAATTATATCAACTGAATATTGGAGGTTATTTTAATCTGTTTCAAAAACACTGATCTTTTCACATTCCTTTTCAAATATATTACCAAAATCACGCATTCAAATGTGACATAATATATCAAGTCAAATTAATAATATTTACTTACTTTATGATTTTATGTACATGCCACAATAACCTAAGTATTATCAACCCTTATATCCAGAAGTTCTTGTCAAGAATACAAATGTTATTTCACTTTTCAAAATAAATTTTTTGAATATATGGTTTCAGGCAAGTTATTATTTTATAAGCCACAGAACCACCCTACATATGATGGTATGCTAAATACCATTTTTTAATGAATGAAGGCTGCTAACTGACTGAAAATAATTATTGGAAAATGTTTAAATAATTATTCAGAAGATATGGGTAAAGAGTACACATTTGTAGGCTTAAACTGAAAACATTTTTATTTTACCACTGTCACTGCACTGGTACTACTAGGTATAATGGGCACTTATATAGGAATATTTTATCAAAAACAAGCTATACAGCATATCATTTTCATCACTTTAAAAGTTTCTTTTTGCATACATCATTCACAGGCTGCAAGAGTGGTTTGCCAGTATAACTACAAAAGCATAGTAACACAGACAAACATTACCATTACAGTCTATGCAAATTTACCAGATGCATTCTGTGCACATTTTTGTTCATTGATGACTGTATAGGTTATGAAAATGGGTTTTTCAAGTTACCTCTATTTTTTTGTATCTTTGTCCATGATAGTCTTATTATAAGACCAATACTGAAAGGCCTTTATACCTGGCAATTTTTTGTCAAGGATGGTCAAATTCTGTTACTGGATATTTTAAAGATAAAGTTGTTTCAATATTTTTCTACTTCTATTAATGGTGACCATATTGGCCATAGTAGATCTGCATCATTGGCATTAATCTGAAAGGCCTCCAAGCAAGGACACTTTCTGCCAATTTTGGTCAAATTCTGTTAACAGGTTTTGTCTATTTTTAGTAACAGGAGCCATATTTGATGACAGAATTCCATCATTTGAAGGAACTTGAAAGCCCTTTATGCCTGGAAGCTTTCTGCGATATTTGATCAAACTCAGTTTTATTAGTTTAAAGAATATGTACCTAAAGGATTTTTTATTTTCAGCTATTTGGACCATATCTGATCATGAATTGGCACCATTTGTACAATTTTGAAAGTCATTCAAGTTAGTATGTTGTTCCATATATTTTTCAAATTCTAAACAGTGGTATTTGAAGAAACATCATCTAAAAGTTTTAAATATCTGATGTCAAATTTATATTATTATTTTTGGTAGCACTCCATTTCTGGTGGTAGATTGGCATCATTTACACAAAACTGAAAGACTTCTTTTAAGTTTAAATGCTTTCTGCAAAATTTGGTTATATTCTGGAGAGTGGTTTGTAAGAAATTATTGAAAGATTTTTCTATTTAAAGTAACAGAAGCCATTTTGATGGCAGATTATCATAAATTGTAAAAATCTGAAAACCTTCTTTGTGTGGATGCTTTCTGTCAAATTTGGTCTTATTCAGGAGAGAGTCTAATAAGGTTTTTCTGTTTTAGTAATGGTGACCATATTTTTTGATGGATCAGTATCATGTGTAAGAAAATGACAGCCCTTTATGCCAGAATGCTCTCTGCCAAGACTGTTGAAACTGATCTAGTAGGTTTTTTCTTTTAGAAGCTGAAATAGCATATGTTGATTGATGCATGACACATGATGGATGCTGATGCATGACACATGATGGATGCTGATTCATGACACATGATGGATGCAGGGACATACCATAGCCTCACACGTTCTTTTTCCCGTCTGAGGTAAAAATGAATCCATTATAAGACGAGTCTGCTTTATAAATAAATGAGTCTACATGTTCATGTTGATTGTTCCTGTTTAAACTTATTTTAATAGATAATTTAAAAGTACAATTCTGTGCTATTTAAAAAAAATGCTTAGAAATGGAATACCTCAATTTGAGTTATACAATCAAAAGACTCAAATTTACACAATTAAGAGAACCTTTCTTTCCTTTTTTAAATAAAAAAGTGCATGTAATCAAGTTATGTCTATGATTATTAATTTTTGAAAAATTAAAATCTTACTGTTACTGTCAAAATAAAGGTCTTATTAAATCTCATTCACATATAGTTGCTTACTCAATTGCTCAAAAAATATATTATAAGAATCTTAAGAAATAATTTAAATGTAACAAATTTATGAAAATATAGTTTAAATGTAACAAGTTCATAAAAAAATTCATGCTACTGTTAATTTAAAGACCAAAACATGGAATTCAATAAAATGATATACAAATATTTCTTATCATTGACAGTAGTATGAAATTGTGGTTCTGCATGAGCACTCCCTACATTCCCACGCTACTACATTCTGCCTCACCTGTTTACCTCAACCAGCTTACCAACTGGCTTGCCCATCCTGCATGCTGTCATCCTGACTTGCTCTTGAGCTGGTTTGCTGGACCAACCAAAACCCCATCCCCCAAGATGCTGGATCAAACAGTATGGAAAAATATCCCATTTAAATAAATGTGTGTAATTTGCTATGTTACAAGTGTGCTTGGCTTAAACAAGGCACCAAAAAGCTATGCAGGAAAAACTGCATGGATGAGTATTGTAAGTCACATGCAGCACAGTTTAGATGTACAGTCATCCATCACTGTAAGTACAATACCAGTTTAGATGTACAGTCATCCATCACTGTAAGTACAATACCAGAATACCAGAACATGGTCCAGTTGCAGGATGTCTGTTAGCTGTGGTGTTAACCAAATGGCATAAGAAGTGAAATGAACACATGGCAAGGAGAAATCTTAATGCAGTTATTTGTGAACTACAAGCAAACCAAAACTCTATTAGAAAGAGGGATAACCCAGTGTAGGTATGCTTATTGCAACATGCTTGCTATCACATGCTTCAGTGAGTTGCTGAAAGCAAAAAACTCTGAGTGAATACAGCAAATAGTGTCCAGCAGCAACCAGTTCCAACCCCAATACCAGTTCCAGTTCCTCCAGTACCAACTTTGCAGAATGCATGGTAGGACGATGTCATGCCCAATGAATACTTTGATATGCATCTTACAAAGGTTCAGCCAGCAGCAAAGGAATAATGGGAAAAGAAAAGTGCAGCCAAGTTTCAAAGAATATAGCTAGCCTTTTTAAAGCTAGAAAGACCAACTCAGTGGCAAGACAGAACTAAAAGACTCATGCCACTATGCCAAAAAGGAAGCCAAAAGCTAATGCTTCTGTATTTCTTGATGCTATCATACATAGGATACAAATGCTGTATTAATTAAACACCTACACACTATGGATTAATGTTGGGTATCATGCACATTTTTGTATCACAGTACTTTTTAACATACAGTTATATGTACCACAGTATACAACAATCATATTAGGTACCAAAATTTTCATTTTCTGATTTATAGCCCTGGGGATTTTTTCTTCAAATTTCCAACTCTCATATAGCTAGAAAAATCTTGCTCTGATTTACATTAAAATATCACCATATTATATCCATTAATTTTGTGTCCAAAGAATTAACTATGTTGAGAGAAAATAAATTAAACCTCTGCTGAAAAGAAAATTGTGGCAGCTACCTGGTATGCATTAGCAATTCAGTTAGCAAGATATAAAAGACCTCTAGCTGTACATCAATACCTGAGTCCAAAAACCTTTGCAGAGTGACATTGGCAGCTTTAAGCTGATTGACCCAATTGCAGTCATAACAAAATAATGGCAGGAGGCACACACATGAGTTACATTGTAAAAGCTGACACAGAGCATCAGAGCAGCTTCATCACAGCAACTATCCACTGACTCTCAATGATGAGCTCTGTGACTATCTGTTTTAATGAGCGAATTGTGGGGGCACATTCACTAAGAACATGAAGCTAGCCCAAAGCCTACCAAAAGAGCACTACGTGGTCCAGTACCAAAACCTCCAGTTCTACATTAGACAAAGACTGCACTGAAATTCACTGTATGATGAAGTTCAATCAAAGCACGTTGTTGGCACCATACATTGTGTGAAGTTAGAGTTCTGAAAAGCTTCTTCAATCTAATGAAAAACTCTGTCTTCATGAAGACCATGAAAAATCTAAGCAGATTCACGTGATCTTGAGCACCCTGAAGGCAAGAAGAACAAGCTGTGGCACCTGACTTCTGATCCCATGTTCCAGCTGCCAAAGATCTTTTGTGGTCAGCCTGATGCACAAATATCCCATCAAAATCGGACAGGCAGTCCTCTACTTTAGCAAGCACTTCTATTTGTTACAATCAGGTTGATGCTCACTGAGGTGACAAGGCCCACCTTTTATACAAGGGCACTTACAGTCTGCTGCTTAGCATCAAGACAGTTTATGTCTGTCAAGACATGGCTGAAGATGCTCTACAATAAGAGCAACTACCATAAACAGCATCCACTCTACTGCTCTTGCACAGAAAACCAAATGGTCATTGGCAAGTTGAAATAAATAAGATAAACCTCTGTCCACCATAAGGTGGATTCCTCCAGACAGTATCACAACACAGGCATATGGCCATTAGTGCACAAAATAAAGCAGCATGCCTGGGCAGAGAAGTACCTCAATCAGCTCAAGATCCGATAAAGATGCCATTAGCTGGCACAGTCTGTAGTTTCTTACCAAAAAAACCTCTATTGTGGAGAACTGATATAGATTGCAAGCCTAGGATGTCAAACCTACTGGCCAGAGTGAGCACTTTCAGTGACCATGCAGGATCAGTGGTGTGGCTCTGCTTGATTTCCAGCCTTCCTAGTGCAGTTAAATACCACACAAATATATCTTATTGCTCTACCAAACCAACCAATCATATCACAGATGCTGCAGCCATCAGCTGTGCATTGGTTGCTGACAATGATGATGTAGCATAAATGGTATCAATAGCCCTCTTTCCTGTGAGTCGTGTTACCTCACCATTTATAGCTACCACCACATCAGCAGTCACCAAACCTACTCAGCGATATGCATGCTTGTAGTCTTGCTCTGGGAAAACATCATCTCCTGGGCATAGAGGAGTAAATAAAAACTCTTGTCAAGAGGATAGATGAATTGCTCCATGATACCCAGCCTCACCCCATCATGACACTTTTCAGTGACTAAACACTATTTTAAGTAAATGTATAACTCACATGTCATCTCTCTCATTCTGTACATCTGCATATCTTCAGTAAAAGATCTGAAAGGTTTCATTCCATAAATTCCAAGCCTCAACACACAATTAAATCAGCCAACATCAGCATTAGCAAAGGCACAATGGTGTCAAAGCAATAGCATCTGGCACATTTTTGCATAAACACATTTTATTGCTAATTTACCCAAGTGAGACAGCATATTGTCAATAACAAAAATAATCTTAAACACATTAACCCATGAAGATTAAACAGCCCCTAGTTCTGAGCAAGCCTGATGAATAATGAGAGTTCTGTTCTTAAAATATTTCACAATTTGTAATAATTTTCAATAATAAATAAAATTTCCAGATGTCAAGTCTGCTTTTTTAAGGCAAAGAAAAGAAAAAATTCAACAGGAACATAAACTAAGGAATATTTTACCTAAAAGGTATTACAACTGGAACATAAACTAAGAAATACTTTACCCAAAAGGTATTACAACTGGAACATAAACTAAGCAATATTTTACCCAAAAGGTATTACAACTGGAACATAAACTAAGCAATATTTTACCCAAAAGGTATTACAACTGGAACATAAACTAAGCAATATTTTACCCAAAATGTATTACAACTGGAACATAAACTAAGGAATACTTTACCCAAAATGTATTACAACTGGAACATAAACTAAGCAATATTTTACCTAAAAGGTATTACAACTGGAACATAAACTAAGGAATATTTTACCCAAAAGGTATTACAACTGGAACATAAACTAAGCAATATTTTACCCAAAAGGTATTACAACTGGAACATAAACTAAGCAATATTTTACCCAAAATGTATTACAACTGGAACATAAACTAAGAAATACTTTACCCAAAATGTATTACAACTGGAACATAAACTAAGCAATATTTTACCTAAAAGGTATTACAACTGGAACATAAACTAAGGAATATTTTAACTAAAAGGTATTACAACTGGAACATAAACTAAGGACTATTTTACCCAAAAGGTATTACAACTGGAACATAAACTAAGGAATATTTTACCCAAAAGGTATTACAACTGGAACATAAACTAAGGAATAATTTACCCATCAGGTATTACAACTGGAACATAAACTAAGGAATACTTTACCCATCAGGTATTACAACTGGAACATAAACTAAGGAATATTTTACCCAAAAGGTATTACAACTGGAACATAAACTAAGGAATATTTTACCCAAAAGGTATTACAACTGGAACATAAACTAAGGAATATTTTACCCATCAGGTATTACAACTGGAACATAAACTAAGGAATACTTTACCCATAAGGTATTACAACTGGAACATAAACTAAGGAATATTTTACCCAAAAGGTATTACAAAGCAGTGACTGAAAAGACAACCGCTCTGAGTACTCTAATTATCTTATAGATTAACTTAAGATGCGTCAATGGGCAACAATGAAAACAGTCGACATGCTTCACACAGTTCCATAAAAACAAATCAGCCAACACAGGCAACACATGCATTTCACAAATTCTAATTGTTTCATTTACTTAACGACAGATTTCTCCTTCACAACCATATTCCTTGCAGTATCGTATCCTTCACATCACCTTAAGCTTGGATAATACCTCTGCTACCACAAAATGAAATCTTCTATAACATCAATGGAAGTTTTTCCTTGATTTAATCTTGCTTCTGAAGGAATCTGCCTAAAGTAATGGTCAAAACAGGAAATGTAATGCTAAGGCAAGCAGATTGTGTAGAACTGTCATAATAAAATTTATATCGCTACAATAACAAACAATAAAGCTGAAGTCACATAAAAAGTATCTGTACAGCAAGAAAAATAATTGTGTTTTCATGTCTGGATATTTACCTTAATGACAATTGATGGGCCATTTGGCACCGTTTGTATGAATGTGAAGGATGTTGCTTAGGAGTCTAAAAAATCTGGCGTGATATGGAGGAAGTTTTGGTCTGAAAGTTGTTCTATGATTGTAGCAACAACAAAAAATTAATAATAACAGCCATACTTAATAGGAGATGAGTATCATTTATAGGTTTTCAACTTGGTTGCTATGGAAGTTACACCACTGCTTGGGAAGTCACCCCAAATAAAATTCTGACATAGTATATTCTAAGACATATTCCAGGCTTGATTAAAGTTGACTGAGCCATACTTGAGTCTCACAGTTGACTCAAAGATGTTGAAAGCAGGTTTCTAACATCTGTTTTCTATGGAAACCACACCATTTAATGGAGGGGTTGGGTGGGGAGCTATCACCAAACAAATTTTCTTAAAGCATGTCCTAATAATTGTTTAATCACAACTGGCTCAATCATTCTGGAGAAGAAGTTTGAAAACAGATTTTAGACCTACTTTCTCAGAGCATCATTGATATTTTACAGAACCTTGTAACTTACCAAGACTAATTTATTACTTGCCAAAAATTTAATCTGGGTCAAAGTGCACAGGAAAAAGCAAAACTTTTGATACTTGACTGAATAAACAAGTCACATTTCTTGAAATATAATGTGAACTAGTATGCATTAAGATGATATACTTAGCAGGAGAAAAGTGGATTTAAATCAACATAGACTTCAAAGCAGAAATAAAACTGTATATGATTACAAATTTTTCTAAAAGTAACAAAATTTGTTCATTTGTAACTATTTTGGTAAAATAAAGGTTGTTTTGGTTGGTTTGTAATAAAACTTTAAACACACTGGCTTTATCAAATCAAGGAATTGGGAGCTTAAAGTGCCTTCCCAAGGAAACAGTCAGGCAGCTGACCTGGGTATGTATAGAACCTGTGATCTTTGGCTGCAAGTCCAACAATCTACCATGGATACCAAATGAATAAAAAATAAATAATAAGTAATGATTTTTGTATGACACAATACTTTTGACTGATAAAAATAAACATTAAAATGTAACAGAATATGATTAAATAATTACATTGTTGTGAGCCAATCTTGAGCTACTTGCAAAACAAGCTCTTTCGACAATGTGTATGTCAATACATAGATTTCCATAGTGTGTGTGGTTCACCAGAAGCTTAACCAGTACAGCATTAGAGTTGTAATTCTAGGGTCACTGGTTTGATACCTGACTAGGCCAGCTCAGGTTGACTGCCTCAGTATATCCTTGAAAAAGACTATGTTTTAATTATATAAATGGCCTTTTTTTAATCTGACATTTTCTTGAAAAGTTTCAGATTACAAATTAAAAGTCATACATCAAAATACATAAGGTCATAAAATATAAGGTTATTTATAGTTGCAGACAGATAATAATAAAACTGTTTTCACACTAATCTGATATATTCAGCATAGGATCTTGTAATTATTATGCTAGGGCAAAGTGGTATAGAATATAAGTTACTTTCCAGCATGAGCTGACATTTCTACAAACCATTTCCTCCATTCTTTTTATTAACAGCTGAAAATCTTGTACCCAGTTGGATAAACTCATTAGTTTTACTAACCTTGGGCAGATGGGCAACTGTTATTCTCTAGCATTTGTGGCTAAAGAAGCCATACTGCTGCTAGTGAAGCAAAACCATAACAATTCTGATAGAACATATTCTAAGAAACGCTTCTTTCAAATCTGACTAAAACTGGATCAGCCATTCTTGAAATGTCAAAAATGGGTCTATCAATCTACTCCCAAAAAGGTCAACTGTTGCCAGGTATTGAACCTCGATACATTTTTCCCAGAGCATTTCTATGTAACATTCATACAAAGTTGAATAAAAACTGGCTCAGTCATTCTGAAGAAGTCAAATCTGGGTTTTCTGCTGTATTTACTATGGAAGCCAAACCACACACTAATAAAGAAATACTTTTGGAAGAGCATGTCCTCAGGAACATTCCTACCAAAAATGACTGAAATTGGTCCAACAGTTTTTGAAAAGCTAAAGATAGCAATGCTGATGGACAGACAGCAGATGAGGCATGCCAGATGCACGGTTAATCCATAAGCTCACTTGGCCTCATGGTTAGGTATGCTCTTCACTATTTTTGAGGATAACTGCATACTCTGACTTGCTTCAAAATTGTGCTCACCAAATGTGTTAATAATCATATGATGAGTAAACCTGTCTCACTAACAAAAGAGGCAGGATAATTGAGGTATAACTAAAAAATAACAAGCAACTGATAATTGTCTGATGCTTTACCAAGAAACATACAGAAACGTAAAATATTCTTAACATAGAAAAATTTCCAGCCAAAGTTATATAAAGCTTTACACCAATGCCTGTGACCAGGTTGTGTTGGTATCAAAATGGCCATTATGGTGGCAATACAGAAGGTCATATCAGCACCAATGTCATTCAGGGTCAATTAGGCATCATAACAAGTTTTCTAGTAACACTCCATGTCAATATGACTTTTCATTCAGGAGGAGCAGCTATATTAAGGTTTTCAAGATGGCTGCCCTGGTGGCCATAATAATTATCAGGTAAAAACCATTTTCATTTAAGACCAACTAGACATCATAAGAAAATTTAGTGTGAACCCTATGTTCTTGTGACCATCCAGTCAGGTGGTGTAGCGATAACACTATTTTCAAGAGTGTTACTGTGGTGACCATAATGGATGTCTGGGTGGTGCCATTTTTATTCAGAATCAAATGAACCTTGGAATGAGTGTTTGTGTAAAACAAAGTTTAAGTAGTAATAGCAACATTAAAACATTTAAAGATTATGCATACATCAAAATGAACAAAAGGCCCTGGTTGGTCTCTTGTCACTCACATGAACTGCTGACATGTTAGATGATGGTGAAATAAGCTTATATAAAAAATCTGATCAAAATCTGATCAGAAATATGGCCACTGGAGTGTTCACAAGCGTTAAGTATTTTAGACGAATGTTGCTCATAATCAAACTCACCTGAGGTCCTAAAGATATAAGCTTATAAAACAAATTTGACTAAAATTTGATTTTAAAAAATAAAGCCTCTAGCATCAGCAAATGTTGCTGGATGGATTACAGACAAAAAATGATGTAAGATTTATGACAGGCAACTAAAACTATAAGTTAATTAAGCCTTTGGTAAAGACAGCAAAAACGTGGCACAGTTGAAACCATACAGCCATACAAAATATAATACAATTTAGAATGAAAATATAAAAATTAAGCCAAAAATACTTAGAGCAGGGATAGATAAATAAAAAATGACAAAATACTGATTTTGTATGCAGATGACTTAAATTTTCTGAGAAATCCCAACAGAATTTGAGAGCTTACAGAGATTATGTGACCTGTACAGAACCAAAGTTTAAACTAATGAATATCCCCTAGTAAATTGGTAGCCACATGGTGGAGATAATGGAAATAATATTAATGGTATCTCTGAAGAGTTTTTTTCCTATAAAGACTACTTTCCTAATCTATATAACTATAATTTTCTGGGAGGATGAGACTTGGTAAGTAGTGGAGATTAAGTTCCTAACATAGATATGATCTAATAATGTCTTTGATGAAAAACAGACTTATGTAATTGGCATCTCTCAATTTAAATGTTTTAGATAATTTTCATCTAGATATGCAAAATGGTGATTAATTAGAACCTAGTTAAGTAGTTATGATAAATTTATAAAGATTATCTTAAAAACAGGCAAATTTCAGCAGCTGATGTATCACTTGTATAATCTGTCCATTACAGTATTACCCATTCAGGCATATAGACCAGCCTAATGCAAAGGTAAGTAATCCAATGAGTAATCTTTATAGTCATCTTCAGGCCATCTAGTAATGTAAACCTTGATGTATTGATATGAGGCTGATTAGCAAAGTTTATCTGATTTCCACTTGAGTATTCTAATTTCGAATTTTTCAACAAAATATTCAATTTCTTTAGTGCAGCAGCAAATTCTACAGATGTCAGTATGATAAATGGAGCACCACAATATTAAATCTATCACTCCAACATGATAAGACTTGTTGTAGCCTATTCTTGAATTGCATGGTTTTACTGCAATCAGTCACACTTAAACATCAGAAATGCATGTGCTGCTTGGGTATGCAAGGACTCAACCTCCTGCTTGAGTATGCAAGGATTTTTCCTCCTGCTTGAGTATACAACGATTTTCCTCCTGCTTGAGTATGCAGGGATTCTTCCTCCTGCTTGAGTATGCAAGGATTTTTCCTTCGATGTAAAACAAACCTCCTCGTTTGTAGATAGGTTTTATATAATTTAAGGATGTAATGATTATCAGATAAGAATACTGTAAACAGTTAGCCAAGAGTAAACATTATTGGATCATCTAATTATAAAGACCCCTCAAACTTAGCTCCCACCATTCAAATTCTTTCTCTGTGTTCCATCATATATTTGAACACAGCAAACTGCATTTAATTCCTTTAATCCTAACTAGACTATTGCTCATTTATGACTTGTCATAATTCTGCAATAATTTTCAGCATTATCTATAAGTGATGCCAATAAATTGTTACCTTATTTTCATCACTTATAGAGGATGCTCCATATCTGGATGTTGGTTTTGTGTTCTTGATATAGTATATGCATGCAGCTACACAAATTTCTGGTGGCATGATATGGAGCTTTATCACAGCCTCAACCTCAGGAAGCCTCAGAGCAGCCATCAGAGTGCGTGGCAGAAAGTAGTCCAACTCAAATAACGGAAAGAGAAATCTGACCATGTCTTGAAGGGACCTGCAACAGAACAAATAACAAAATCTTAACCTGACTGATTGATAGATTAACTCATATCACAAAAGAAGTAAGCACATTGAGGTAACTTCAAGATTCACAATAACACAGAAATATGCAATGTCAAAACAAAATATGGCTTTCAACAGCATAACAGCTAATATCACAAATTAAGCAAGAAGATGCCTAACACATGGAAAAGCTCAACTGATAAAGTGAATATTTTGATAATTACAATCAAATAGTTGATATCACATATTTAAAATGTAAACCTAAAAATGAACCAAATAGTTGGCCATCATGATTGGTACAGTCATTTCCAAATTTATATCATTTAAAAATTTCAACCCTTGAACCAGATTTCAGCTGGCAGAAAATCTGCAAGGATTGTATCAATTTACATAATAATATGGAAAGCTAATGTTATATAGTGTACTTCCGGACTTTAATGCTGTTCATGTGAGTTATAAAGAAGGACCACCTTATCAGTGCGGTCACCTTATACTGAGGTATTTTATATTGTGTATTACTATTAAATAATGAAATGAAATCCATGGCCATGCCCTTCCCCCTAGATGCTCAGGAATGTAGACAAGGTCCAATCAGCCTTCTAGCATGTCATAAAGACAACTAATCATAGTAACCTTTTTGCCTTGAGACATGTCCTGCAAGGATGTTCCAGCAGAGGTTTTGATCCTCTTAAAGGAGTATGGTTTCACAGAAGGATTGTTGACTTTATCTTTCTTTTGTATTGTTTTGGAACACATAAACTTACTCAACACTGTATGATAATAATAACAATAATACAGACTTTATTTTCAGAGGGTGACTCAGTTAGTTACAATTGAGAAACTAATCTACCTTAAGGCCCTCTATTAGGTACATATAAGATACCAGCAAATAATATTTTCATGCACATACACACACATGCACACACAAATAGACTGGATTGTGCTGATGTGCCATTAAACCATATGCATGCATATTAATTACATACCACAACTATAGCAGTCTTGTACTAAAGTGCCTTAAATTACTGTAAAGTGAATACATTTATTTTTTTGTTGTTATGCCAATCATTTCTAATGGTTTTGCAGTTTTCTGGTATATGCCGATTACAAAAATAGTATTTATAGCAAAGACAGTGTATGTCAGGTGTTTAAATTCTTGGTCTGTAGCATCCTCTGCATCAAAGAAAACTGATACGTTATGAACAAATCTACTTCATCAAACATGCAGTCTCCATCTTTATTATCATACATAGTTACCCTTTTTAAATCTGGGGAAACTTGGACATTATAGTTCCAATTTTCCATGGCAGTTATTTAAAAAAGTTTCCAATACTCTGGAACTCTGCTCTGGAATAGCATTCCAGTTGAGATTAGAAATGCCCACTCTATTTCCTTCTTCCAAACCCAATATATCCAGTGGCTTCAGAGATGCAGCTTAAATAAATGAATTCCTTTGTATGAGGGCCTCAAGGTAGATTAGTTTTTAGCTAATTGTGTTACCCTCTTTAAATAAGGTCATTATTATTATTATGGCAGTCACAGTGCTCCCTTCACTGAGTTTTATGCCACTGTTTGGTCATGAACACTACTTAAATGTATTATTCCCACATACTTCATACCTATAACTTACTGTGAATATTTTGAGTATCAGCTTTTATTTCAATAAAAGCAATCCTCAGGATCAGACTTTTCTACTTTCAGCTATCAGTGTAAATATATATCTCGTATCTGAGCCGCATACCAGCATCAGACACTCCTGACAACCCCACAAACTCCCTCAACTATCTCCCTAGTTATTCATTGTAATCAGACTTCTGAGTTTTGGTTGTCAGTGTTCATATATACTTCATAACAGTCCCTTGTGCTCCACATACTGGTATCGGACATTCCTGACAACCCCATATATTCCAAAGTCTCTCTTCATGATGTATTCATTATTTAAACATTCAGAAATTGGCCAGTGTAGTGTTCTGTAGTGTTCTGGGATGTCATGTAACCCATGTTATGCCAAAGACTGTTTTACATGTACACTAAATATTAGAGACAAAGTGCAGTTACAAGTTTCTTTTTTCATGAATTTTGACAAAGAATTATTTTTTTCAGAAACGATCAGAAATATTTGCTGCTTTTGTCTTCAAATTCAATTTATTTCATTTTTTTTTTAAATTGTAAGACGTTTCTTTTGCTTTGAAGCATATTTCATGCCTCCTTCGTGGGCAGTGTTTACATCTTGTTTTACAGGTGACTCTATTTATATAAGTGGTTGACTATTTATAGAAGTGGGTATGTTTAGAAAAGTAGTTCTCTCAATTTATACAGAAATAAGTGCAGCTCCTCCTGATCATGTGGTAACATTCAGACCAGTGGAAATTTTAGTTACCTTTACCAACTAATGTTATTGCAATTATTCAGAACTGAACAAGACATAGTCTCTGGAGTGGTAAAAAGCTGAGCCATGCAAATGGAAGATCACCTCATTAATATGTGTGGACCTCACTCAATCTCAACATTATGTAAGATCTTGATCATTTAAGCCAACATTCCAAGTTTGTTCAAAATCAGATCAGAAATATGGTTTCCACAGTGGCAATAAGATCAGTCATTAGATGAAAGATCACCTTAATAACATGTGTTCATCCTGCTAATTATCAAACTTGCTTGAGATGATATAAACCCATCTTCCAAGTTTCATCAAAACTGGATCAGAAATAAATTTTTCAGAGTGGTAACAACAAGGTGTCACTGAAATATTTAACCAATCCTTTTACGTATCCTTCATTTGTCAACATTTTTAATAAATACTGTGCATTAGTTATAAGTTCATATGTTTTAAAACTATTTTACTAAAGTAATAACTAAAACAAGAGTCCCTCAAAGGGACTAATGCTCTAACGTCCAAAAACAATTGCCTCAAATCCAAAATATTTCTTCTTCTTGACCACAAGCACTGAAACCATCTCCGATATACTTCAATGACAAAAGAATTTTCAAATTGGACACTGTGGTGGATACATTTTATATCAGACCAGCACCATTTTCATGTAGAAACAACTAGATACCATCAGAAGACTTTAAAGAAGTAGAAATAAAATTAGTGATAACATAATTTTATGATGGCTATTAGTAACTGTGGCCATGTTGGAAGTTAGACTGGCACCATTTTCATTTAAGAACAAATAGACATCATAGGAAGTCTTTCAGGCACACTCTACATATATTGTGAACTTCTGAGAGAGTGGTAGGTGTAAGGTGAAGTTGTTTATTTCTGCAGCATGCAGAATGGAGAGACTGTTGGTATACCTCTATGTTACTTTCATGTACTGTGGCTGAAATTTCTTTAGATATTGTACTTGTGGACACTGTACATGATTTAAGCACACAGCTAACTAAAATGTCTGCTTCCTTGTGCTAAAAAAATCAGTCTGAATTAGTCTAAAGTACACTATCTTTAACAGTTATTAAAATAGGGAAAATGAATGTTTACCAGACTAGACAATACCAGCTTCTGAAAGTGCAATGAGTTACAAAATATATAAAATCTAAAAAATAAGTTATGAGCTCTTATATTACAAGTTACCTCTGAAGTTCAGGAAGTGAAAATGACCTAGCAAAGCTAGTAGTCCTTTAAAGGTGCACATCTGAAGTAAGGCCAAGGTGTATACTCTATAACCCATACCTATCAACTCTCATGCCTGGAAGAAAAAACTCCCAATTTATGGGATCCTTCCTTGCCTGCCTCCGATTTTCATAATATCTCCTGATGTTTGCTGAGAACTTCCAATTATTACATTATGTCTGTTGATTTTCATTTCTCCTAAAAATAATTCTAAGTAAATAGATATATCATATGCAATCCACAAAGGCCATGTTCTATTTTATCACCTGTAAATATTGTTGTGACAAAATAACTATTATACTAGAAAGAATTTTTTCTTCAATAAATAGAATGTCAAGTTTGAAAATTATTCAAATAAACTGCAACAAAAAAGACCACATCAATAAAATTGTGAGCAATTAGTTTCAATCCCAAGAATGATCACTGTGAATGTTGTAGCATCTCCATTCCCACAAAGGAAACTTACATGATTAATTTACATGGCATTACTGTATAATATATAAAAATGTTAATTACCATCATTAAATTAAAAGAAAGAATAAGAAAAACAAACCATGAAGAATATGCACCTTAAACTACTTCAAAATACCAGTAAATATGTTATTTAGTAAACAATGTTAAATGCCCTACGAGTTGACAATGAAGAAATAAGGTGGGATATAAAATGTGGATAAAATAGTGGCCACATGAGTATGCTTGAGATGGCATATTTAGGCACTGTTAGTTACAACAACAAAATTGGGCATCATTTATTTGCCAATCATTTGCTGGTGTTTACATAACACACAGTAAAACATGTTTTCTTTGAAGTATGCCAGAGGGCCAGTCCTTTTCACATGACAACTGCAATGATAAGAATTAACTGTTAATTAGTCATACTGGCTTTCTTGCTTGTATACTTAAGACTAATCTTAAGCTATTGTGCAGTTTTGTCACAGTTACCAGAATATGAAAATAGGGCATGTCCTGGGGGAAAATAAGGCACATCACTGAGAAGAATGGTGTGTCTCTTGAGAATTTCATACAGATTGGAACAGAAAGATCAGTCAATATTTAGTAAAAACAGGCTTAAAAAATGCAACCTTTGGTGAAAACTCTATGTCAAATATGGACATCCGTTCATAAGATATAGCGGAAACATTTTCAAGATGACCACCATGGTGGCCAAATTAGAAGTCAGATTAGCTTTATTTTCACTGAGAACTAATTAGACACCTTACAAAATTTTCCGGTGGAGACTCAGTGTCAATATGACTTTTAACTATGGAGTAGCAATAACAAGATTTTCAGTTTGACTCCTATGGTGGCCATATTGGATGTTGAGTAAGCACCATTTTCATTCAGGACAAACTAGGCATAATAAGAAATTTTTCAGTGAAACCATCATGCTGATATTTAGAGGGAAAATAACAAGATTATCACTGTGATGACCACACTGGATGTTCACTCAGCACCAATTTCATTTAGAATCAACTAAACTTTGGGATAGATGTGACATGTATAAAGTTTCATAGTAATTTTCCATCCAGTTTAGAAGTAGAGATAGCAAACCTGCATTAACAGATATGTAGACAACAGGCCAGTCAACAGGTCATTCCATAGCCTCTTCTGGTCTTTAACCAGCAGAGCTAAAATTCTGTATAGGTTATGTTGCATTTTCTGGTAGTTGCATTTATATATGAAATGACTAGGATTTTTACCTAAAATGTCCTTTTCAGAACCAGCAAAATCACGTGTTTGTTCTATCATCCTATGCAAAAGCCAACAGACTGAATGAACATAAACAACACATAATCTTCTGTTAGGTTCTTATGATGATTTCTGTTAACTCATTAACCCCTGGCAACGAGTGTACGGGGCAGGAGGTGGTAGCCTACTGCCGAGTTCTGTAGCGTCATGGTTATGCATGATAGTCACTAAAGTGGGTGGTATCATAGAAAGGTAGACAGATGTAGCGCTACAAGAATACCACAAAATCTGGAATATCTAGTTGCACTACAAAATACAGATAGAAAAAACCCATATTTTGGATCCCAATTTTTTCCACCCCGAATTCATCCGTGGTCGGAATCCGATTTTGTGTCCGAATTTTAGACCTATTGGTCTCAGATCCAAGGCAGACCAGTACAAACTGCAAACAGATGGATGAACCTTTGCAAAAAGCAGGATAAGATGGGCATCTGGAATAAAGAGTGGTCTCAATACAAAAATAATGGGTCCGTTAAGCACAAAAAAAACTAACTTTTACCCTTCTGCTCATGCGCGAGCCAAATAGCCAATGAAAAACGATGTTTCTAACACAACTAGGCACTAGGTTATTGAAAAATCACTTGGAAGCTGATGTATTAGGATGTATTCAGAAATAGCTTTCAAAATGTGTTTTCTACTTGAATTTCAGGCGAAAACGACAAAAACCTCAAGGGGTTAATGTGTTAAATGTGTTCACTTGTTAGCACATCTGAGGAATGGTGAGCAATTTTTCACAAAAAATACCCCTGCTTCTCCAACATGCTCATTGATGGAGATAATTCTAAGGTAAAGTAAGCACATAACTCTTCTGAAAATAGTTAAATGACTGTCTTCAACAATCCACTAAAAACTAAAAAGCTAAAAGAGTTTCATTCAGGACTATCTGTCACAATCTACATCCAGCTGTAAAGGGGCAAATAAGTCTTATGATAATCAAGGGAGCTTATTACCAAGCTTCCCACACTGCATAACAAACTGCCAAACGTTTACAAGATTCTGTCTTACACCACATTCACATGCAGGACCTAAAGGCCAATAACTCTAACAAAACAAAAGAAAGCTAAAGTGAAAATGCACATCCTACAATGATGACCATAACAAGGACCAAGTTTCACAGTGATACACAAAAACCAGTGTGATTAGCTGTGTTCACAAGATGCTGGCACACAGTACATAAGACTCTATGAGAAAAATGGCAATAACTCTAATAACACTCACATGATTACAGTGATTTGTTTATAATGCAATAGACCTAAAGCTATGATATGATGGGTAGGGATGGTGATTTTTCTCATGTTGTAAACTAAATATGTTGTCCATGTATGCTGAAAGAGTGAATTTGAAGATTATAATGTGATTGGAAATGTTGTTGTTGTTGTCCTTGGGTTTAACAACATTACTCAGCACAAGACAGGCTATACATGGCAGCTAGTATGACTGGTGGAGGAAGAACCAATGACACATGAGAAGCTACTGGCAGCATTCTCACATACCCACATTGGCTGAGTTTGAGACTCGAACCCAGATGGATAGAGGTGAGATGACAATGATTGGTAAAGGCAAGTACTTTAGACCACCAGGGCCCAAATTAGAAATGAATGTAATGATTGTTACTTAGCCTGAAATCTGCAATGGGTCAAATGTGATTGCCAGTCATGTGGTAGCAACTGCACTGTCATCAAGTTTGATCTTGCACATTGATAAATACTCACAGAATATATACTAGAACTTTATTTCAGGAAAATATTTCTGACACCTAAATTTGCATCCAAATAAGCTTCATAATAGCAATAAACTTGATAACTTCATCAGCTGACAAACAAAAACATGTCACCATGATAGCTGATGCAAGATCACAATAACAGTTCACCACACTAAATTTGTCAAATTTCTAATTGTTAAATTAAATTTCACTTGTTTGTTGTAAATGCTGGCCTTCCTTTACATAAGTATGACTATGTATTGAACTTTTAATACTGTATTCTTCCTTTTTATGCTAGTCAATTTTCATTGTTAGGAATTTTTTACTCTTCATCCATTTCTAGTAGCCATGGTTATGAATTATAAGGTTTTGACGTTTGAAGGACAAGTCATAATACAAAATATATATATGCTACTAAGTGTAAACAGACAAGTGATGCTAAAGTCAGAGTCATCTGTGCACAGCTGCAAGAGGAACATTTTATTCTTCACACATCCTGTATGTGCCATACTGACTTTAACCATTCTGGTGTATAACCATCCATCAACACAGTAACATGACTGCATCCAGCTAATGCATGAGTGCAGAACTCAATCCCAGACATAACGAGAAAATATTGACATCCATATAGATAAATGTAAATAGCATATTTATAATATTGACAATTTATGCTTCAGATGATTAATTCTAACAAAAGTTACAATTTTTTAATAATGTACTGGATATATATATATATATATATATATATATATATATATATATATATATATATATATATATATACTAAGCCTCTTGTTCAATAAAGCAACCCAATAAATAATTATAGGTCTTTAACATGATCTTGGGAAAGTTTGATCCAGTCTATAAGGCATGCAAATCTGAATACTAATAAATCATACACTGAATTATTGACAACCAATAGGAAAGCCTGCATGTAATCCAATTAGTTTTAAAGAAAGAAATTTAGAGTGTGTGTGTTTGTGTTTTTGTTTTTGTGTGTGTGTGTGCATCTGTGTCTGTGTGCATCTGTGATGCTTGACAATGTCAAGTAACCAACTATTTTTTGTTTGTAATAAATGCTTCATGTATTTCATTTTAAACTGGTTTGTCTGGAAGGCAATACACATCAGGTTTTCTTGCAATTCATTAAAATCTGTAGAACCAGTGGCATTAACAATCTTGTGTCCTACACTGCTTCAAGATAAATAAGGGCAACAACTTGTAAAAGAAATAGGAGAATGAAGTGATTTACTGATATGAACATATTCAATTCATGCCCATAATTCTGACTAACTTTCATGGCAGTCCATCAAAAACTGCAAGACCGTGCTAACAATCTTGTGTCAATCAATGCAGTCAGTCACAAGACAAAAGGGCAGTAACTCTATATAAAATTGCAGAGTAAACTGATCCGATGTGAACATCTTCAAGTGATGACCATAAAACTTACCAAGCTTCATGACAATCAAAAAGTAGGGGACTAATGTGCACTAACAAGAGTGTGTGCAGAATAAAAGGATGGATTGATAGACACATGGATTTCTATATAACCACACCTCTAAAGAGTCAGGAGTATAACAAAATGCATCGTCAAAAGGATTACGATGAAACAAACATCATACATCCACCTGTGTTTTATAGTTCTGTATGTAGACACTAGCAAGGTATGGCTGACACCTGGACATCATTAAGAAACCAGTTGTCTGTATTTGGATCACTGTGACCTTAATATTTATTTGTATCCCATTTCCTTCCAATAACAGCATTTGCTATCATAAAAGTTTGGTGCCATTATGTGGGGTGAAATTAAAGTTCCTTAAAAGAAAAAAAATTCCCCTTTAAGGAAATATGACAGTGACCTTGAACTTTGACCCAGTTATCCAAAACAAAAGTCATCTACAATGTTTGATTCAGAGGTACAACAGTGCAACAAAAGGTGGCAACTCAAAACCAGCAGGGCTTCATTTCAAAACATGTTTCACATCATAGGTCACATTTCATTATTTAAATGGAATACTGATTTTGAACAATTTTACAAGACAAACACAAAACAATGTGATTTACATATGTAGCCTGGCACTCTACTAGCATTAAGCCTTACATAAGCCAATCATCTGTATGGTTTTTGAATTTCTCCACTGGTTTTTTGATTGGTTGTATTCCCCACCAACTTGCATCATCAGCATCATGGTTGTCCTTATCAGATGGAACCTGGTATGGTCTCACATCCCCCGAGATAATATGAAGAAGGGGAATGCAGAACAGCCATGATGGATCTTTGTCCAACACTTGAACATTGTTGCAGAATTCTATCAGAGCCATTTTCAACTTCCTGTAAAATAATGTGTAAGCATAAGTACAAAATAGTTAACCTTCAAATTCTATTTATAATAGATAAGATGAAAAATAACCTTCAAATTCTATCTATAATAGATAAGATAAAAAATAATTTGCCTTTTGTCAGTTATGGATGCTGAATTCCAACATTATAGGCCACCAGTATAAGGTCATGAACTGAACATTCTAATGTTATTTTATGATTCAGGATGAAATGTTACTATAGGTATTTGTGAGTTTGTCCTATAATCAAATCTTTTCATAGGAACTGTTCATGAAGTCATGAATCGTTCATGAGAAACTTTGTTCATCATAGTTCATAAATATGTTCATGCACTTGTTCATGAATGATGATGACCCAATTTGTGAACGTTCATGAACTGTTCATGAACAGTTTGTAAAGTGTTCATCCATGAACAGTTCATGAATTCAATATTTCATGAACTTACCATTTTCAGTTCATGCATATTCATGAACAGTTCATGAACCTTTTAATGAACTTTCAAGAATGGTTCAGGAACCCAGTTCATAAACTGTTCATGATCATTTCACAGTGGTAAGCACAGCAAAAAGGAATTGTTCATGATCATTTCACAGTGGTAAGCACAGCAAAAGGAATTTTTCATGATCATTTCACAGAGGTAAGCACAGCAAAAAGGAATTGTTCATGATCATTTCATAGGGGTAAGCACAGCAAAAAGGAATTGTTCATGATCATTTCAGTGGTAAGCACAGCAAAAAGTCAACATGAATTGTTCATGATCATTTCACAGTGGTAAGCACAGCAAAAAGTTAACATCAAAGTTAATCTCAAGCTGGGTGTGCTTTCACTCCAGTTACATAGGACTCAAAGGTAGCTAATTGTGTCTTAAAATACAATCCAGATGTATAGGATCAGTAACAATAGATTTTTGTGTTTCTAAGATACAGTATCAGTATCAAGTCTTTGTTTTGTTACAAACCAAATATCAAACATAACCTGGCATGTTTTACATCTTTTTATCTTTTTTTAAAAATTCTTTCCTTCAACATCATCAATACCATCATCATCATCATGATCCACCAAAACCACTATCATCTGAATCTGATATTAACTCCATGGACTAGATAACTTATAGCAGTAACATATTCCTATCACAGCTAAAGATTCTGTTTCTATCTGGAAAAACTTTATCAATGCATGATGTTGTTGTACATTCATCTACACAAAAATGCATATTTCAACCTTTCTTCTAGTTTTTTTTTCCCCACAGATGGGTGGGGTAGGGGGATGGGGATGGGGAGAAAATGGCAACATTACAACAAAATGAATAAAATTACTCTTTGTCATTGGAACAGTAGCCATCCACAACTGCCAGGTCATGCAGAGTCCCTGTCTCATGGTGAGGTTGAAGCCATAATGATCTGGCCAGAACAGAGAAGTTGTGTGGAGACAGCTGAAATCTGAAGTGTCCAATCAAATTCAAGATCATAAGAGCAGTCTGCATCCGTCTCTCTGCTCCTCCTTGGGTCCCACTGTAACCAGTCATTGGTATCTCTGACTCTAGTAACTTCAATACTGGAGACAGCAGGACATCAAACATCTAAAAATATATAGAAGTAACAGAAGATTAAACATACCATCTGCAATAAGAAAGGTCAAGAGAAATGTTGGATGGGGCATTCAAGTTAACATGTCATGCCAAAATCAGAGCTATCTGGCAATAAGATAATATTTTGTCCATTAGTAAAGTCAGATCTAAAGTAATCAAAGAGCACAGGATAATTTGATGACATATACAGTTGAGATATCAACAAAATTCCACAGATCATGGCCTCCACATTTCATAAGACAGATACTGTCACATGATCTAAACAAACATTTTATTAATTAACAAAAGCAATGTGTCTAAAGGTGCACAGGACTATACAATGGAATGGTGTTTTCTTTCCAGATGAAATCTATCTGACAGAAATTGTGAGATGATAATTACTCCACACCAAAAAAAATGCTACACACCAAACTGCATCAGCACAATAAGCATACACCTTACTTCTTGATCAACTGCCATAATCAAGTACTTACTAAGTAACTTTTTGCAAATTAGCAATGAGACTCTTTCATTGCTTATCTAGTCATTAAAAGCACTGTACCAACTGGACTTTAGAAGAACTCTAGTGATTGTCAAGACAGCCTTGGGTCTGTTGGTTCATGTTTGAGAGCAAGGTGGTGTTCCACTAAGGTCTGCTTCTAGACCAGTGACTTGACCATCCAGGACACAAGAAAAACTGTAGTCACAGACCTACAGTTGTTAGACTTCATTGTGCAAACATCATAAAATAAAATTTTAAAACAACCTTTTACTTCTGTACCTCTGATTTTGAGGTATTTGTAATGTCAGACATATGTGCAGGCATACTGCTTACTCTGTTATTTTAAATATGCACCAATCATGGTAATGAGCAAACAGAACAAAATTTTAATTATTTGTATAATATTCTGAAAATGTACCTTTTTTCTAAATTCTTCATCTGATGACCAACAATGTGCATCAGTCATGTATGTTTTCTTTAGACCAGACAACAATATGTCCAACATCTCCAGTTTTTCTGCTGTCATGTTTCCAGTGAACTGTACTTCTTCTGGAACAAATATTTCCACTGACATTTCAGCATCTTTTGCCAGCCTCTTTTTATCACTTCCTTGGAATCTGTTCATGAACCGATCAATCATGCTTATATCTGGATTCATGATACCATCAAATCTGTGGAATTCTTCTGCAAGAAACAAGTCAGACAAGTATAAACAAGAATCTGATCTGACTTTTACTGCTTATATTCAAAACAAGGATAATTTGAACTTTTTTACAAATATAAATTGTCAAATATTCTGGGAAGTCTCAGTGAAAATTAAAATGCAAAAAAGCACAGACCCCAGGCTAATTTCATAAGGACTTAATATGCTTGAGCTTTTTCTAATTTACATGTCAAAATCACTTGAATCATGGTCAACTGGTACTTTTGGTAAAAGCTTCTCAAAGGCTGTGTGAAATATAGTAAAGCGGGAATAAAGGATTTCCAAATGTCCAGAATTGTAAATAACAGCAGAAATGTACTAAGGTAATTCATGTGTACGATCATCAGCACCCCAAAAAGAAAGAGTCCTTCAATGGAACAACTGACCAAAAAGAATTTCAGAAATTCACTTGAAATATGGTTCTTTTGATCTTTTAACTCCTGAAAACCATCTCATTATTCAGAAACTCAAAACCTGAAATATACTAAATTTCAAAAGAAACTTTTCTTTATGTTAAAATTAACATGTTCACAGATAAGTGCAGTGCAAAATCTTTGTCATGACCTTTGAACCTGAGCCTGATATAACTTGCCCATATACTGTCAAGAAAAATACCCACATGCTAAGTTTGATTTAATCCATAATTAATATTAAAAAATAAAAAAAATTTTGAACACACATCATTCAAGGTATTCTTCAGCTTCTGTCAAACCTACACTACCAGTCACCTATATATAGTGGCCACTTTTATATAGCTGTCACTTGTTCTCAAAGTCCATTTCCATTTCCCCCCATGAAAAAATGTCCTCTACAAAAGTCATGTATTAATTGATCACCTACTTTGTAGTCAACAGCAAGGTGTTTTTAACCAGTGATTTCTTACTGCTCTAAGCAGTAACTTGAGCATACCAGTTGTGTAAATGAGGCTTTTGTTTTCCCAGATAAACTGATGCATACACATGCCATATCTTGCTTATATTCACCATACTCGAGTTTTATCTGTTAGTGCCTAAGTTCTCCATTGTTATTTTCAGAATCTGAAAAAAGCCACAATACTGCCTAGAAAATTTGTTGTTGGGATAAGTACTCATGGTAAATCATCTTTCTTATAGCACTGCACTTTCATATTAAGCATGCATGATCATGGCCAAGTGAAGCAATAGCATGGGAAAATGGTCTGGCATTCCTTAAAGTTATGATAGTAAGTCAAACTTGGGACAAGCATACAAAGTCAAATGCCTGAGCTGAACATTGGTTCCAAATTTATTACACTATGCATAATCTAGCTTGAAATATTTATGTTGATTCCATAATGGGTCAAGCAAGAAAGGAGAGAAGTGTTCTCCCTTGTATTATTATACAGTACATATGTGACTGATCATTAAATTGTAACCAACGATATAAGCCCCTGTGTTCATTGTTAGAACTCCATCTAATTTCCTTATTTTCTATTTATAGTAACTGTACATGAAACAGTTCCAAGAAAACAGATGAGTTACTTCAATATGAAACAAACCTGTCACAGACTTATTCTATTTTGATACCTACAAACACAGAGGACCAGTCTCAACTGAAAATAAATGGCACCAGATACTAACACATTAACGCCTAGCGACGACTTAAGAGGGCAGTAGGTAATAGCCTACTGCCGAGTTCTGTAGCATCATGGTCATGCAAGTACACTAAAGTGGGTGGTATTATAGACAGGTAGACAGATGTAGCTCTACAAGAATACCACAAAATCTGGAATATCTAGTGGCACTACAAAATACAGATTTAAAAAATCTCGTTTTTTGGACCTGACTTTTTTCTACCCAAAATTCACCCATGGTCGAAATCCGATTTTGTAATTGGATTTTAGACTTTTTGGTCTCAGATCTAAGGCAAACTGGTATGAACTGCAAACAGACAGATGAGCCTTTGCAAAAACTAGGATAAGATGGGCATTTGGAATAAAGAGTGGTCTCCATACAAAAATAATGGCTCAGTTTAACTATAAAAAAAATAAAAAATAACAAAAATCCAACTTTTACCTTTCTGCTCATGTGCGAGTCAAATAGCCAATGAAAAATGATGTTTCTAACACAACTAGGCAGTTTGTTATTGAAAGATCACTGGGGATTTGGTGTTTTCGAGTATACTGAGAAATAGCTTTCAAAATGTGTTTCCTACTCGATTTTAAGGTGAAAATGACAAAAAGCTCCAGGGGTTAATGTGTTAAGACAAACAGACTTTATCGATGGGACTTTTGGATGTTATATGACTGAAAAATGTTAGAGGAGTGGGATTTTGTTAAACTTAAAAACAGTTGCATCTGGAAAAGGACAAATCAATAGCGCTTTACCAATTCTGAAATAAGAATTTGATAGTGATGTAATATAGCAGGCATTTGTGGACTTAATGACCATTCATGAAAGTTTGCCTACTTATACTGAGTTTTATGCATAAATAATTTATCAATTTTTTTTGTGTCTAGACTCTTGTACTAATTACTAATCCACATGGATTTAACCGATTTGTGACAAGAATTTTAACTGCAGATTCTGGTAAGTAGCAAACATAAATGTACGTTTTTCATACATTTTTCTGTAATCATGGCATGTAATAACCAGAATGCTCTTTTATGCTCAGATTATGCCCTTTTGCCACTTACATTAGTAATAATTACACTTATACCTCTCTTGGGGGTTGGCATGTACGAGCTCTACAACAAAGCAGTTCAGGTTCACATTTAATATAATTTCCATTTAACTGGGTAACCAGGTAACCAATCATTAGGATCAATCATGTCACAGAATGAATTGTTGTAGCTTCATAATGATTAATTTCAAGTATTAATAAACCCATCAACATTTTTAGGAAATGGAAGCAAACAAAGAAAAAGCAACCAGATCCTTCATAAAACTTTTCTATAACTGTGCCCCTGACCCCAAATTAAAAGGGGTGAGCCATTGTGAATTGTTTCTTTCAATTTTTCATCCAGGTTTATTAAGTACTTGCACAAATAATTTTGATAATGTTAGCTTTTGAAATAACAACAGAAAATTCCTAGGTCATTATGTCTAATAAATACATAAAGTAATTATTTTACATGTACTTTAACTGTCAAACCTAACCATGCAAGTCACGGGACAAAATATCTGTAATATACCTGAGGTGCTGACATGAGCCATTTCATTTTGAAATTGAATCAGGTTAGGAAACAATCTGCCCTGAACAGATTTCATGCATGGTGTCAGATTTGTGTGCCAGGGCATCTATTTTTTTTTTTAGAAACAACTGTGTAACAACTAGGATTTGAACAAGAAGTGAAAATCATGGGAATGATCATCTGAACAAGTTTGCTAAATAAAAGTACGATCTTTGTTAAAACTATGTTCAACTTACTTTTGTTCATCCATTTTTCTTGGAGATGAAAATGTCTGTAATGAGTCGATGACATCCAGCCTGATTTGTAGTAGTATTCTTCAATTGTCATCTTACTTTTATCTTTCTCTTCCTTAAGGACAGCATATCTGTAGTAAACTCCTTTTGCTATAGTTATTTCCCTGCTCAATTTTAGACAGATCTGCATTTCATCAAACTCCTTCACATGTCTGAGAATAAACATTAACTCATCATTCTTCAGTATCCATTGTAGTAGTAAATACCATAATCAGTATAATGACTTTTGTTAAAAATCTCTTTGTAGTTTAAGTTAGGATGAGACAATAAGAACATTTCCCTGGTGCTCTACTGGCTGAAAAGAATTTCTAGAAATTCAAGATAAGACTATTTCTTCTTTGAAATGATGACTGTTGAAATTATCTGATTTTACTCTATCAAAAATAAGAGTTTCAAATTAACCACTCTGGCAATCATGTTGAATTCAAGATCTGCACTATTTTCATTTAACTCTTTACCTCATAGAGTGTATGGCTTTTAGCCTCTCAATACACATGTAGCAAAGTTACCCAGTGCAGTGCACGATAAATAGAACACCTGTTACCTATTTGACTCCATACACATAGGCCTGCCTGTTAACTGTTATGCAGTGTAGTGTATGTTACATTTAACTGCAATTTTAACCACTTTACATTTTTGGTACATATCTATTATGTATGGAAAAACTAACAGTAAAGTCTGATTGTTATAGCCATTATTGTTATTTTTCACGGAAGAATTTTTATGTGCTTTTAAATCTTGAGAGAATTCATTCACCATCAAGTCAGTGAAGCCATCTACATCACTAAATCATCTGAATTTGATAATTTATAAAAACTAATTGCTGCCTACATCAATATCAGAACCTTTACCTAAGTTATTGAAACTTTCATAGTCGTGATTCTAATTTTGAAAAGCAAGTAAGTACTGAACGAAATCTGCGACTTCCATTCTGGAGAGTGGAGAATACAACCCAGTTACTTTAAATAGCAGATTTCAACCAGATCATAAACAGTAACCACATGATCTGACGTAAGGTCATTCACAGAAATGACTGTAGTATCTAAAAGGGGGTTTTCCCCCGAGGTGGCATTATGAAAACCTGCTCAAAATGGCTGATGTTTACAGCAGGCATCAAAATGTGCTTCCATGAGAATGGTGTAGAGGTGTCAAAGGGCGCTTGTATGCGAATCGAGTGGAGACATCCAAAGGCACTTCTATGTGAATGGAGTAGAGGCATCCAAAGGTGCTTGCATGAGGTAAATGGTTAAGATAAAATAGAAATCAACAGAAGTCTTCTGGTGAAACCCCATGTGAATTTCACCATCCATTCAGAAGGAGAAGCAATAACAAAATTTTCACAATGGCTACCATAGCAACCACATAGGATATCACATCAGCACCATTTTTATTTAGGAACACTAAATATAATAATAAATCCCTTGGTGAAATGCCCATATTGGTATGATCATCCATATAATAGTAATGTAAACAAGATTTTCAAAATGGCCACCATGGCAGCCCCAGTGGATATGAGACTGGCACCATAATCTTTCAGAACTAAACAGATATCATAAGAAGTGTTCTGGTGGAAACCCTGTGTCGATATGACTTTCCATTAAGAAGAAGTAGCAACAAAATAAAGATTTTCAAGATGGCTGCCATGGTGACCATATTGGATGTCAGATCAGCACCATTTTTTTTGAGGATCAACAAATCAAATGAAGTCTTTCAGTGAAAACCCATGCTGATATAACATTATCTTCAGAATAAGTAGTAATAACAAGATTGTAAAGATGGTCAGTGGGTTAGCCATACTGGATATACAAACAGAACCATTTTCATTTAGGACATCATAAGAAGTCTTTGAGTGAAGACCCTTTGTCACTATGAGTTTCCATTCAGAATGATTAGCAATAACAAGATTTTCAAAATGGCTGCCAAGGTGGCTATACTGGTCAGAAGATCAGCATCATAAATAGCCTTTCAGTAAGTAATAGTAATAAGATTTTCAAGATATGATGACTGTATTGGAATTAGATTGGCAACATTTTCATTTAGAGGTAAGAAAACGTCATAAGATGTCTTCTAGTGAAAACTCCATGTCAATATATCTTTCCATTCAAGAGTAGTAGCGTTAACAAGAGTTTCAAGATGGCCTCTGTGGTGGCCAGAATGTATGTCTAAGCTGCACCATTTTCAGTTAGGACCAACTAGACCATGGGATGAATGTTTATGTACAGTTTCATGGCAATCCTCTAAGTAGTTTAGGAGAAGCAGTGATAACAAACCTATGCTAAAAAACAGAAAGAAAATATGTGCTGGATGACAGACAACAGATCACAGACTATCCCATAACTTCTTCTGGTCTATGACCAGTAGAGCAAAACCTTTGTGACTTGTTATCTAAATCAGAATATAATAAATCTTCACAAGTTTTCTGAGAATATTGTGAATATTAATACAACAAACCCCTCACTATAATGAACCTAACAATTACAACTTACTTTATAGAACAAACACCCACACTGGACCACAGAGCATGCTTATACACAAGGTAAATACTTCATTATAATGAATGAATGAACTCCTTGTTATAACAATTTGTATCATCTCAACTCATTTGTTATTGTAAGGGACCAATGCACAAGTGTAAATATACAGTCAAGCCTGTCTACAGTAGCATCCATGGGAAAAGGCAGAAGTGAAGTTTGTAGACAGGTGACCTCTGAAGGCAGGTTCAAATTTGGTTCATGGCAAATGCATTGAATGGCATTAACACTATTATTATTAGTAGTAGTATCATTATTATTATTATTATTAGCAGCAGCAGTATTATGCAATCAAGATACATGTATTTAGCATAGCTATTTAGCACCAAAAAAAAATAACAATAATAAAATAAGTTCTACACAAGATTACTGTATCATCATTCATGTATACTTTCTTTGCACTTTTAGTCACATGATTTTTGTCTAACTCTGGAACACAATGGCATTTGGTGACCTATATCCACAATCTATACATTTTTCAGGGTTAAGAAAACACACTTTTATTAACATCTAACCCAAGAACTGGAGTCCTTCAGAGACCACCTGCTTTCGGATATGCTAACCAAATTTCATTTGTCTACCCTGAGTGCTTTTGTGCAGATAGGGGCAAAGACAATAGAAAGTGTGGTGTGACTTAAACTGCAGTTTCACTTTTGTAGTTCTGTTGTGAATGATTTCGTTATGCGTTCGATCTTAAACTGTTACACATAATAAGTATCACAGGGTATATGATATATGTATGAGAGAGAGACAGACAGACAGACACACACATATACACACACACACTGATGATTGACATAAAACATGATAAAATACAATAGGATATTAGCTGAATTACCTAACATGCACCATATGATTGTCATTTTCGTCAAAGTCTCCAAACTCTTGAAGTTTTATCTTGATACGTACTTTGTCCTTTTTGGGATCCAAATTAAAAGCAGGTGAAACCAGAACATGAAAATAAACAGTAATGTCATTTTTATCCCTGCAAGAAAAAAAAAGAAACAAATTATATTTTCCTTCCCTAAAAGCCAATGTACACTGTATCCTGTAAATCTACATATAGACTTGTATACATGGTACACAATAAAAAAGAGCAATAAAATAAAGAATTGGCATCAAAGAGAAAAAAGGTTTCACCAACTAAATTAAAATCAAATACATGTTACATCAAGGTGGGAGCACTTCTTTATTAACCAAAACTTTTGGGCACATTAAATTCCTTCTACTGGTAACAAAGAAAATCAAACAAAGGCACAAATTAAAATTATTTTTAGTATCAATCAAACTATCTTCACATTTTTTGAGTGTAGCATTGCTGTATACAGTCTGAAATTAATAAAATGTATCACAAATATTTCAAGCTGATTTAACTTTTCTCTGGCTTCTTCAAAATAAAGATTAATTATGGACAACCAGAAACTTATTAAAACATATTTTGGGAATGTATATGATACCTGAATTCAATTTTGAGGAATTTAAACCAGAAATATGCAGTGTTAGCCTTAATCTAATTAGCTTTAAATATCACTAAATTGTTCTTGGCAACAAAAGTAATCAGACAGTCCACACTGGATTAGAACTGATAAACAGTAGCAGTTGGTTCTTGTTACGCCATCACTAAGGTCAAAGTTCTATGAGAAAAATACTCTCTGGGCTGTCCCATCTCCCCAGCACAACTTTTCTGATGTCTTGTAATTAATAATTAGGATAGATCACCTACTGGAGTTATTTTTAAATAATATCAATACTTTATTCTTCTCTACATGATTGTGTATATCCCCAATCCACATCTTATCCCCATTTGCACATATCCAAACCTGGTCCTAGATCAAAGGACTAAGGAAAAAAGAATTTTAAAAAATATTCTACAACCAATGTACATTTTCAAACAAGCTACTGAATTACATCATACACAAGTCAAATAAATCAGCCCCCCAATATGCCAGCAAAATACAGGTTTAGGGAGTGATTTATTGTACAAACAAATGCACGTGGCATTCGTTAAACACGTGTCAGTAGATAGGCAGTATCACTACCAACACTTGTGACCCCACATTTTCAACACAAATGATGAAATGACAGATACACTTTCAAATTATGAAAGTTCTATAATACAAAACTCCTCCTTGGCAAGTTATGAGTTTCAATGTGACAACAGATAAAATAAAGGAGTCAAAATAGAAATATTTATATTATTTTAAAAAAATTATTTTCTACATTTAATCTTTACAGCCTCTGGTGAATAATTCTCGAAGGAAATGAAAATGTATATACAGTGTGATACCGCTTTAGCACGTTTCATTATAACACAAATTCGGATATAAGATGGTTTTGGCATAGCTCCTGAAATTTTATATGCACATACTTTTCTCATACATGAATTTTATTTTTCATAAGTATAAAAGTAGCATGTAAAAAGTGTATTATCATTTTTGGCTAAGAGAGGATTCTAATGTAAGATGATCATGGCATGGCTCCTGGAATTTAATATACATGTTTTTATCTTGTAGATGAAAAACAAAATTTCTTAAAGTACAAAAAAATAACATGTAAAAAGTTTATTCTGGGATCATACTGGGCTTTGCCATGTTGCAAATTGTGATTTTTTATTTTCCTTACTGGCAACAAAATATACCATCTGTTGATTCCCACCCCCACCCCCAGAGGCACCAGGAAAGGAAGCTGCAAACTTGATATAAAATGCACTGGAATATATATACTGTTAGATAAACAAATTTATTGTTCATATTGACTAACCACTTCAGCAGTGCATTGTTATATCATAATCTGGGCTGAGAACTGTATGCTGTAAGATCTCGGCATTTTTTTTCTTTTCTAATAGCGGAGATCAACTGGATGAGGCATTATCTTGTTTTGCATCTTTCAGATGAAATATTATCGAACTATTGGCGCTCGCTAGTAATTAATATATTTATTTTGACTGACCTCTTTATATGGATAGTAAGTAAATTCCTCTTCTTTTTACTGATGGAATTAAATCCTAACACATATTTTTTCTGTAGTAATCCCTGTCAGAAAAGAACACGTGTATTCATCGTCTGTTGGCCTCTTTTAAAAAATTTCTGATGAATGCGTTGAAGGCAACATCATTCAAACACCAGAAATGTCACCAAAAAACAAACAAACACAACACAAAGCAAAAAAAACAAGCCCAAGATCTACTTGTTCATCTGTCTATACTACCAGGACTAGCCACAATCAACCAACTTTTGAAAACAGGAAAGAAAACCTGCTACAATCAACCAAATGACAGTTCATTCCTTTTGTTTTTTAAATGAACCCAGAATAAATAGTTTTGATGAAACTTCAAAGAAAACCAATCAACTTTAAAATACAGGTCCTTCTGTATAAATAGTAAGCAAATGAAAAAATATCAGCCTCAGTCAATGTTCTAGAATTATTTCATGTTGTTGTTGTTGTTGTTGTTGTGGGGTTTAACGCCATTTTTCAGCACAAGATAGGCTATACATGGCGGCTAGTATTAATGGTGGAGGAAGAACCTGGGACAACCCCGGAAAGAACCACCGACCCACGAGAAGCTACTGGCAAGCTTTCTCACATACCCACATAGGCCGAACCTGAGACTCGAACCCAAACAGACAGAGCTGAGATGGCAGTGATCCGTAACAGTGAGTGCTTTAGACCACTCGGCCACTCGGGGCCCCCTGTTACTTCATGTTGCTGCCGCAACAAGGAACAGATATATCTAGTCCTCCAAAGCTATCCTTTACTGGTAACTTCAATAACACGTGCACAATTAATCAAAGAAAGCTGACTACAATCTTCAATAAAATAATTAACCTTTCATCAAAGGAAGTCAGCACCAAAGTTAAATAAAAACAATGGAATTTGATAGAATGTTGCATTTTCCAAAGTGACTGGAAGACATTTGTTGTACCATGAAAGTTTCACTTTTGCAGGAAAAAAAATGATTATGGTAGCTATCAATGGTGGTATAAAATGCAATTAAATTTCTCATCTTTTGAAATCATATACATATGGCTGTCAATTTAGCTGAAGATGCGCTATCTCACAAAGATATTTGTTAAACTTTTTTAATTTGTTCAGGTTTTCATTTCCCCATCAATCACCTCATCCCCTGGGTAGCCTTGGCAAGAGGTTGCAGTCTCCAGCTGGCCACAATCTAGGCCAATTAAGAACATGTACATGTCAACAGCTACAGCCATGTGCTTCTTGTGACAAATTTAGTGAATTGTTATATGACATAGATCAAAATGAGGACAACCATTTTTTTTATACATACATGTTATTTTTATGGATTTGAGTCATATATAAAGTTTACAACATGTAATCTATACTCAAATTCATGGATTTATTATATGCATGTACAGTACTTAATGGATTATGGATTGTACTACACAAATGTACGTTGTCTATATACAAGTGTTTTTCAGACTAGTTTTTTGTCTTCATTTAATCAAATACACATATTTTGCACCCACTTTTATTACCCCCATTCCCCTGCCCGCCATATTTTAGGTAAATGCATCATTTTCATCAGCTGACTGACTCGGTTGGTTATAACATGGTTTGGTCTATAACACTGGGGGATTCTATGGACCCCAACTACCATGCTACAGCTGGGTCACACTATATTGACTTCTTGCAAGAAAATGAATTGTCCTTTTCATACTAAACATATCATAAGCTTATTAAATGTTTTACAAACCCAATGTCAGGAGTTTCTATTCTGGTAGTGCCTGCTATTTCACAGTTTTTGTCTTTCTCCTAGAAAAATAACATTTAAGTTATCACAACAGGAAAATAGATTTGATTCCTAGAATTCAAAAAGTTCAAATAAAAAATTTAAAATTGAATATTATAAATCAACAATACTTAAAGTATCTACATCTTTCTGATTATCAAAAGCAAACCATAAGCTAAGCAAAACAAAATATCTATAATTCTGAATGAACATATAGAATTTTAAAGTACCTGAGGTAAATTAAAATGATGAGATACAGTGAAGTTTATCCCCTCTTAAGCTAACTAATTATTAAAAACATATGTTTCCCTAACTAAACTTGGTAAAATCATAATTTATTTTGAAATGTAACATAATGCCAAACTAGAGCCATTAGCAGTGAGTCTTAAACAGAGAAAATTTGAGGAAGGGTTGGGTATCCAACAATAATGGACCATAACTTGAAAAAATTAAAATTTACAATCTGTTTATCAACATGCAGAAAGTCAGGAGATAAACTTGAAACTAATGGTTTCTCATACAATTGGTGGACAAAAACAAAAGTATGAAAAAATGGGTCATCACTCACTGGTGATTTTGTACTTCCACCTAATTCCTCAGTCTTCATAGGCCCTCCTTTAACTGATTCAGTACTTCCAACTGATTTCTCAGTCTTCATAGGCCCTCCTTTAACTGATTCTGTACTTCCACCTGATTCCTCAGTCTTCATAGGCCCTCCTTTAACTGATTCTGTACTTCCACCTGATTTCTCAGTCTTCATAGGCCCTCCTTTAACTGATTCTGTACTTCCACCTGATTCCTCTGTCTTCATAGGCCCTCCTTTAACTGATTCTGTACTTCCACCTGATTTCTCAGTCTTCATAGGCCCTTGTCTAATCGATTCTATTCTTTGATCTGATTCCACAGTCTTCACAGGCCCTCTTTTAATTGATTCTGTACTTCCACCTGATTCCTCAGTCTTCACATGCCCTCTTTTAATTGATTCTGTACTTCCACCTGATTCATCAGTCTTTATAGGCCCTCCTTTAACTGATTCTGTACTTCCACCTAATTTCTCAGTCTTCACAGGCCCTCCTTTAATTGATTTAGTACTTACACCTGATTCATCAGTCTTCATAGGCCCTCTTTTAATCAATTCTGTACTTCCACCTGATTCCTCAGTCTTTATAGGCATTCCTTTAATTGACTTTGTTCTTCCACCTGATCCTTCAATTTTCCTTGGCCCTCCTTTAATTGATTCTGTTCTTCCACCTAATTTATCAGTCTTCAAAGGCCCTCCTTTAATTGATTCTGTTCTTCCACCTAATTTCTCAGTCTTCATAGGCCCTCCTTTAATTGATTCTGTACTTCCACCTAATGTCTCAGTCTTAATAGGCCCTTCTTTAACTGATTCTGTCCTTCCACCTAATTTCTCAGTCTTCATAGGCCCTCCTTTAATTGATTCTGTACTTCCACCTAATTTCTCAGTCTTCATAGGCCCTTCTTTAATTGATTCTGTACTTCCACCTAATTTCTCAGTCTTAATAAGCCCTTCTTTAACTGATTCTGTACTTCCACCTAATTTCTCAGTCTTCATAGGCCCTCCTTTAATTGATTCTGTACTTCCACCTGATTCCTCAGTCTTCATAGGCCCTCCTTTAATTGATTCTGTACTTCCACCTAATTTCTCAGTCTTCATAGACCCTTCTTTAATTGATTCTGTACTTCCACCTAATATCTCAGTCTTAATAAGCCCTCCTTTAATTGATTCTGTACTTCCACCTAATTTATCAGTCTTCATAGGCCCTCCTTTAATTGATTCTGTTCTTCCACCTAATTTCTCAGTCTTCACAGGCTCTCCTTTAATTGATTCTGTACTTCCACCTGATTCATCAGTCTTTATAGGCCCTCCTTTAATTGATTCTGTTCTTTCACCTAATTTCTCAGTCTTCATAGGCCCTTCTTTAATTGATTCAGTACTTACACCTGATTCCTCAGTCTTCGCAGGCCCTCTTTTAATTGATTCTGTACTTCCACCTGATTCCTCAGTCTTTATAGGTCCTCCTTTAATTGATTCTGTATTTCCACCTAATTCCTCAGTCTTCAAAGGCCCTCCTTTAATTGATTCTGTTCTTCCACCTAATTTCTCAATCTTTATAGGCCCTCTTTTAATTGATCCTGTTCTTCCACTTGATTCCTCAGTCTTCACAGGCCCTCCTTTGATTGATGTATCTAGTTCATTCCATGCTTCTGCTGTAATTTCTGAAATAAACGCTTCTCCATTTTGATCATCTATTTTCTCTCCTAGGTCTTGAACTGATAGTTTATATTTTAGAACAGGTCTTTCTTTCAAATTTGATTCATGGGACTTTCTACTGAGATCATCATCATCATTCTTAGCATCTTGCACTTTCTTGTCTGCAAAAGACGAGAATATATGCAAATTATGCATCCTTTCAATTACATCTTCCATTTCAACATCATTACTGTTTCTTTGACTACTTTCTCTTAACTCCAGATGCAAATTTATCATCTCTGTCTTCACATTCCATGATGCCTGCCACTTAACTAACAAGTATAAGCATTTTAAAATTAGATGTTGCAGACATAATGCTGTTTTGGCAGCTTGGTCTGCTTTTTCATTACCTTTAATACCAATATGGATGTGTAACCAGGAGTATACTATAATGTGATAGGTATACTGCCTGGTATGTTTAATAGTAAGGCAGGTCAATACTGGGTTTTCAAACTAACTAACTTTTGTGGAGTGACTGATGTATTGATAGTGAATCAGAGAGGATGATAGAGTTTAAAACATTTTTGGTATTTCAAGGCAAGGTCAGTATTGACATTAATTTTGTAAAAATACAGATGCAACATTTGTCAAACAAAGTTTTGTAGTGTGATTTCCACTAATGAAGGCTGCAGCAACCTTTTCACCATCCTTTAAACCATTTGGTAAAATTCTTATGTAGTTCTTAAATTTGGAGAGACATTCCTTATAAGAGGTACAAAAAATGGACAGATTTGGGTTGCTTTAAAAGCCAAGAAGGTTTTACTGAAACAAAGAAGTTTTGGACTTTTTAATGATTTTTTTTGTCCAGGCAGGAAGATGTTCTAATGCGAAACATAGGACAAACATTTCGTTTATTTTGGTAAAATGTTTTGTATATGGGTTCAAAAAAAAGACACAGAAGCAGGGTTTAAAGGGTTGGATCTATAATTTAAGGCATACTGACAAGATAATTTTTCTTTCAGATGTGATAGAGTGGCTCGTTTGCTTCAGCCAAAAAGATTTCACATGGGGATGTCCTAAACACTCCCAAAGATAGTTGTACTGCCTGATAATTAATTTGGTCAAGCATCTTTGAATATGACTTTCTGAACCATAACAATTCAACCACAGTTGAAAGTTTCAAACATGCTTGAATCCTGAATGGCATCAATCCTATTCCATGCTTTGGGAGTCTGATCATGTTTTGTATACGATACACTTTGACATGGCCAGTATTCAAGTTTTAAAAGCCACTTGCCAAGATACATGCACCTTGGATTAACTATTATGCTTGTCAATAAACAAAATCACAAATGTCAAGTGGAGAATCTTAAAATCAAACCCTGATTTTCTATTCATGGAAACACAGAAAGACAAAAGAACAGAGTTTGTCACTTGATGGGCTGGAGAGGGAAGAGTTTTGAGACAGAGGCAAGCAGACCTGGAGGAGTAGGGAGCCACTTTGCGAGAAAGGTGCATACATATTATACAGGTGGATAGAAAAATTGTTTTAGAGAGATAGATAACCTGTTTCTCCAGTAGGCTTTGGAGTTCCACATACAGTGTACTCCTTGTCAAGTGTGCTGCCACATAGAGATCCATCTGTTCTCTTGCTACAGCAAGTAACCCACTGCAGATCCACTTTGATGTCACATTTCTTACATAACTTGAAATCATTTTGATTTTCTGCCCTGCAGGGACTTCCATCTTTCAATTTTCCTTGACAAAGAATGATGTTTTCCTTGACCTTAAATTTATGTCTACATTGGGAGCAGAAGGAAATGTCTTCCCCTGTCACATATTCTGCACCACACTGATCACAGCGCATCTTTCACTTATAAAAATGTCATATTTAAAAGGTGTTAGGTAATGTCCACTCATAAATTTCAGTATCCTCTACTAAGTACTGTTATACAACAGTACTCTGAAGTATAGTCTGCATTCACTGAAAAAAAACAAGAAAGAATATGTAAAGTATAAAATAACTATATCAGATGTCCCCTGCCCCTTTGGGTTACAGAATAAGCCAAGATACACCATCCCACATGTCATAAGAGGTGACTAATATAGACAGGGGCCACAGTGGCTGATTGGCTAATGTCCAGATGAAGAGGTGACTTGTCATCGGTGAGTCAGAATTGCATTTTGGAAAAATAAATAAGCCCAACTAGATTAATAGATTGACAGATAGATTGATAGATAGGAAGATAGGAAAATTAACAGTATAACTGAAAAAATATACTTGTATTACTGAGAGGAATATGGTGCAAATAAATTGACAACTTACAATTTGTTCTAATTAAATCCAGAATACCTGACATTTGGAAACCATTTATATGATAACTCCATGAATTCAATCATAGGTCACAGAGTGGTATAAAAATAGATCAGTATGATCTGATTCACAATTAATTCCACACATCTTACCAAAAAAAAGCAATGAAAGCTAAGTCCACATTTTTTTAAATTCCGATTATTCTATATAACTGTCCCTAAATAATGTCTCCTGTACAAAGTCCAAGAATTCCTCCTCATAGTCTGATAAAGTTTTGAAATCCTCCATCGTCATCTAGTAAACTTTTGTAGTCTAGTCATCATAAATACCACTGACTCCCTTTCCTTGGCCTCATATATATTTACTTATGTAGAGACTGAGTTTGGTTTTCATAAGTAAAACTTTGATTGCACAGTTTATGAAACCTATTCAAGGTTACCACTGAACACATGCCAACTGTGTGGCAAGATCAAATACACACCTTCTGTTACTTACCACAGAACAAGTATCACTCATGGCTCAAACAAAGGGTTATCATAAGAAGCAAAGATATTAAGGTCAAACATTTTAGGAAGAGGTAGAACTCAAGGCACTAAACAAGTACATATTATAAGCGAGGCTTGATCAAAAGGATTGCCAACTTAAAACCAAAATTAGTGCCACTTTTACTGAAGCCAAGGGCTTATTGGGCACCGGTAGAAAATTGCATATGGTAAATGGCTACCTAATAACTCATGTTATTATCCAGGTTATTATCAATGGGTGGGTACCTAAATAATTGGGTACCCTTTCACAGCTCTATTAAGTGAAGAGTGGAAGTCTACTTCTGGATGGTATCTGAAAAGGTCATTTTGTCAGCAATGATAATCAGTCCCAAGGAGAAAATGCCTTCACTCTGGTGAGTTAACAAATAAATGTAAATGGAGGAGAAGGTAATGTGAGAATGCCAACTGTGGCTTTCATCACATCCTACATAGACAAATGATGTGATGTGATTTGATTTTTAACGTAACTTTAACAATTTTTCAGTCATATCGCTATGATGTCTGCAATGTGGCAGTTTATAGTGATGTCTAGCACTGGGGCATCATGCCGCAGACATGTAGCATGATGTCCCACCCAGTCACATTATCCTGACACCGGGCCGACCAGTCCTAATACTAACCTCTTAATGCTGAGCGCCAAGTGAGGCAGCTGTTAGTACCGTTTTTGTAAGTCTTTGGTATGACTTGGCCGGGGATTGAACCCACGACCTCCTGCATCCGAGGAGGACGCTCTAACCACTAGGCCACCGGAGCGGTTTTGACAAATGAATTAGACAGGATCAAGAGGAAGCATTAATCACTCAAACCTCATGGGCATTACTGTTCATGAATGAAAGGTACCTATCAGGAAGGGACTGGTAAGCTCTCTTGATAGTTATTGCAATCCACCTTGAAATAGTGGAAGCTGAATCATTAGTTGAACCTTTAATGGAAAGTAAAAGATACTTTCTACCATTTCTTCTCTCTTTAGAGGCTGCTTGATAAAAATATAAAGCCCAAGCTGGACAAAAAGGTCTATCCTGATCATCCACAGAACAGATACAACTAAGGCACTCAATTTTACCTATCACACACATCTCACCTCTATCATCCACAGAACAGATACAACTAAGGCACTCAATTTTACCTATCACACACATCTCACCTCTATCATCCACAGAACAGATACAACTAAGGCACTCAATTTTACCTATCACACACATCTCACCTCTATCATCCACAGAACAGATACAACTAAGGCACTCAATGTTACCTATCACACACATATCACCTTCTATCATCCACAGAACAGATACAACTAAGGCACTCAATTTTACATATCACACACATATCACCTCTATCATCCACAGAACAGATACAACTAAGGCACTCAATTTTACCTATCACACACATCTCACCTCTATCATCCACAGAACAGATACAACTAAGGCACTCAATTTTACCTATCACACACATATCACCTCTATCATCCACAGAACAGATACAACTAAGGCACTCAATTTTACCTATCACACACATCTCACCTCTATCATCCACAGAACAGATACAACTAAGGCACTCAATTGTACCTATCACACACATCTCACCTCTATCATCCACAGAACAGATACAACTAAGGCACTCAATTTTACCTATCACACACATATCACCTCTATCATTCATAGAACAGATAAAACTAAGGCACTCAATTTTACCTATCACACACATCTCACCTCTATCATCCACAGTACAGATAAAACTAAGGCACTCAATTTTACCTATCACACACATATCACCTCTATCATCCACAGAAGAGGTACAACTAAGGCACTCAATTTTACCTATCACACACATATCACCTCTATCATCCACAGAACAGATACAACTAAGGCACTCAATTTTACCTATCACACACATCTCACCTCTATCATCCACAGTACAGATAAAACTAAGGCACTCAATTTTACCTATCACACACATATCACCTCTATCATCCACAGAAGAGGTACAACTAAGGCACTCAATTTTACCTATCACACACATATCACCTCTATCATCCACAGAACAGATACAACTAAGGCACTCAATTTTACCTATCACACACATCTCACCTCTATCATCCACAGAACAGATACAACTAAGGCACTCAATTGTACCTATCACACACATCTCACCTCTATCATCCACAGAACAGATACAACTAAGGCACTCAATTTTACCTATCACACACATATCACCTCTATCATTCATAGAACAGATACAACTAAGGCACTCAATTTTACCTATCACACACATCTCACCTCTATCATCCACAGTACAGATAAAACTAAGGCACTCAATTTTACCTATCACACACATATCACCTCTATCATCCACAGAAGAGGTACAACTAAGGCACTCAATTTTACCTATCACACACATATCACCTCTATCATCCACAGAAGAGGTACAACTAAGGCACTCAATTTTACCTATCACACACATATCACCTCTATCCACGTGTGTTCAAGTCTCAGCTCAGTCAACATGGGTATTGTGAGAATGCATGATAGTAACTTTCTGTGGGTGGTTCTTCCTGGGTTCTTGCACCACCAAATATAATGGCCATGATACACAACCTATCATATGCTAAAAAATGGTGTTAACCCCTTAAAACATACAGGCCTAGATAGGTAACATCTTGCCGTTATCATACTTAACGCAGACTTAGTTATTTCATTTTTTTTAAATATATACTTGCAAAGTGCTTGAATAAATCTCCTTGTCAGTATTCTTTTACAGCAATATCTGATCAGTGTGTGGGTAGGTGTGGTCACATCAAAACCTTATGGAACACATACTGAGAGAGAAAATAGATGGTTAATAGATGGTTGTCCTTTGGCTGGATGAAGTATGTGACCTGACTGGCCATATACATACCTGTATTATCCATGGCCTTGTCAGCAGAGCTTCTCCACCCACCCCCCACCCTGCAGGAATGATGCTCTGGGCATATATGCCTTATATTTCTTGTCAAAGAAATATATATATATATATATATATATATATATATATATATATATATATATATATATATATATATCAGCTTGCACTGCAAGTAATATTAGGGTGAACATTTTCATTCTTTCACTCACTCCTCTGATCTACCTACTTAAATATACATATATGTGCTATATGGGATGACATCTACTAAACGTATTATACTACACATAGTAATGCACAGTCCCACAGGCTGTACACTGTAAACATATAATGGCAAGATAACACATACAACAGATATAACATTTATGTCCAACATAACACTGGCAACATGAAGTTATCCAAACTTAATCAAAACCTAGGGATGACTAAATTAGCCAAAAACTAGTTGATAAGATAATTCTAATAAAAAAGGATAATATCAAGGAAGACAATCTGATTTTCAATAAACACACAATATCAAGGGAAAAAGTGTTAGTGACCTGCTTTTCCACATATAAAAATAGCACACAATTCACAACAAATATGAGTTATGACATATCATAATGTCATAATGAAAAATAAAATTAATGAAAATGAGTCTGCAGACCAAATTAGGCAAACTGAGGAACATTTCAACAAAATACCTACTACAGCTATTAATAATTCACAACAAAGTTTGTGAAGTGTGAAAAATACAATGCAAAGTAGTAAACAACATGTAGCAGAACTCAGCTAATAACTCTAAAAATAGCTTAATTTAAACTTAGAAAATTCTTAGGAGAAATTCCAAACAACAAAGACAATGCACATAACCAATACAGTAAAATTGTTATGTTAACCCATGAAGTGAAGAAAATTTTTCAGTCCTGAAAACATAGGTGAAATTACAGCCATGCGACCAAAACTGAATGAAGGACAATGCACTTAGGCAAGGTATCTAGAGGGTGGACGAGAGGCGACCTAATATTATGGAAGCTAGAGGTTCACCCTAATGGAAGTACACATTCTCTTCATTCATTCAGGGTATTTTCCATCTGAAACAATAGCTATTACAATGTCAACAGCCATGTAATTGCTGATGTAAAATATAAAAATCAATAACTTTTCATTTCTGAATACTGGTGATCAAACCCATATTTATCAGTATAGACCCATCGTTGATGCAAGTTTGTGTGTGAAAAAAGCCATATGTCCCATGGCATTTATTTGACATACATGCATCTAAAACAGGTTTTCAACTGCACACTTAAAGAATCAATGCTAATTTCAGCAATACTACTACTATTACTACTACTAATAATAATAATAATAAAGACTATATTTAATAATTCAATTAGTTACATAACAGAACTAAACTTGACTCTGGGGCCCTCAAAGATATATGTACAGATACATACAGAATGCAGTCAATTACTACCCATCTCACATAGCCATACATTATAGTAACTTCATACAGGTCATGTAAACACCGATTGTTTCAGTAATGTGTGTCTTTTTATAAAATTTGATTTTACATACCTATAAACAGCAACTATTCACTTTACTTCATCTTCTTTTCAGATTCTTCACATCTGTTGCCTTGCTACAGATCCTAGGAAGAAATGGACTTTATGAAACAATTAAACAAAATTCTGAGGGTTGATTTTTAGCTTATTTAATTAATATACAAAAGTTTTATCATTGCTCAATCGTCCTAGCTTCAATTTTTTTAATCACGTCTGTTTTTGATCATATGCAGTAACCTATTCCACACAACTTGTACATACATCCTGTGAAATCAATTATGCTATACATTTTTCTTTTATTTAAAATATTCATGATGTCCTAAGTAATATGATCTTTTATCAATAAATCTCTAATGTGTAATATAGCTATGATATAACATGACATTGTTTCTGGCTAATGTACTTGTCGATCATCCACACTGGCTTGGTTTGGTGTTTTACAGCACAACAAAACAAATAGGTTACTTAGTGCATAGGCAATTGGAGTATAAAGTGCCTTGCCCAAGGACACACCATGGTAGCTGTCCTCATTTCATGCTTTTGAATTTCTTCACTTTCCCATCATATTCTACACTTATTTCACATTTTTTACTTCCCTGTCATAGTCTGCTTTTGTTCAATTTATGACACCAATGCTGGCAATTTAAGTTTTTCTACTTAATACAGGTATTTATGTTTGGAAGGATGTCTTTGTGTACACAACTTTGAGAATTGTTTCAACGTGATACCTTTAAATCAAATCACCACTAAAAAATTTGTCACATTAACTTGTGTTGATTTTCATATCAGAATGACAATCTTATTAAAATCAGATCTCCACTGTCCTATATGGAGATCTGAGCACAACTGCTTAGAGGTCATGTTCTAGTGAATTTTGGGGCCCCAAGTGGCCAAGTGGTCTAAAGCGCTCTCCGTTATGGATCACCGCCATCTCACCTCTGTCTGTGTAGGTTCGAGCCTCGGATTCAGCCAATGTGGGTATGTGAGAAAGCCTGCCAGTAGCTTCTCGAGGGTTGCAGGTTCTTTCCGGGGATATCCCGGGTTCTTCCTCCACCATTAATACTGGCCACCATGTATAACCTATCATATGCTTTAAAAATGGCGTTAAACCCTACAACAACAACAAATGGTGAACTTTGAATTAGCCAACGGAAATGCAGCTTTCAGAAATATGAAAGTGAATCAAAATCGTTTGGCACACATTAATGCTTTTCAGCCATACTGCTCAGTCTTCCAAACACAAAGATATAAGACTTCATCTGATTGGCTGATAAAATTAATGATAATGGTAATAACATAGGTCATCAGAACAAGATCCCTATGTGGTTGCTGTCAGATCTTCCCATAGGATAGTGGAGATCTGACTTTAATCAGATTGGTCATAATGGTTTCCATGGTAACATAACATCCTGATAATCACAAACATGATTTATGCAAATACTTACATGATTTCAAGAAATATAAGGTACAAGTAATTTCATAAATTGATTTAAAAATAAGAATTGGTCTCAATCTTTTCATACATTGTATCAGAAAGATCTGAAAATAATCTTATTTTATATCAGTTTCTTTACAGCTTTGGTAAAATTTCCACTTTGATGTACCTGCTGAATGACCTAAATATGTGCATCATATGAAATATATTTGAAGATGTGTAAAAAAGAAGCACTATATTACTATACTGCCAAAAATTATGAAAAATTAAAAAAGCTAGAAATCGGTAATTTAGTGATATTTTTCTGTATTTGTGAAAAATATAAATTATATGGTGTTGTGTATGGCATCTGAACACTGGGAAAATTAGTTTTTAAATATTGTACAGTATAACCATGTGGTGCTGTAGAAAGCATGATACAAAGCAGAAGCTCATGTGGCTGGTGGTCCACATAAAGAGGAAATATTAGACCAATGTCTAACATTTTGTACATTCTGCCTTGAACCCATTACTAGGATACCAAGAAAGTGTTGAGAGAATTAAACTCCTGATTCATACAATAACAAAGTATAAAAAGCTTGATTACCAATTGTGGTAGAATTTATAGACAAATGTATTAGGCAGTACAAAAGACGTGTGAGCAGAGAAGATGAAAATAATCCAGAATTGGTTCAATTCGGGGATCATCATAATTTTTAGGACTAAAAACTGTCATTATTTGTATTACCAAAATGCATAGAGAACTGTGTCATTATTTGTATTACCGAAATACATAGAGAACTGTGTCATTATTTGTATTACCGAAATACATAGAGAACTGTGTTATTGTCATCATAAAATGCTGCTTATGGCCAAGACAGACATTTTTAGGAACTACCGTCAACATTGTTCAGGTCAGATTAGAATCCATTTTATTTGCAAATACGGTAGTATATGACAAAAAATAAACCAGCTCATGTTCAGTTTCTCCCTGTTTTATATCCTTGCCACTAAAAGTACTAATCATAAGTGTCGGTGGATTTCATTTTCACACACACAGGCTCAATAATGCTGTGTATATATATATATATATATATATATATATATATATATATATATATATACGATGCTGTCTGGCATTTATGTGCACCTAAGGTTTCTGTCTACAATATCGAAGCAAAACACATACCGAATTTGACCGATTAATGAAAATAAAATACTGCAATGCTTACCATTTGAAAAGAGGCTACTGTCACCTGAATATTCTGTTCAAAATAATATTACTTTTAGACACACAGGATACACACAACCCCGTGATTTCATGACTTACAAATATATGTCAGCCTATTTTGCGCATGGCTTTTAAAAGATGTAATGTTTATCCATCGGGCTGCAGAAATGAAATACATTACTTTGGACTGTTTCTGTCAGCATTTCAGTCAAGTAATTAGGTCAGGTTTATAGCTAGTTTTACTAAATTCAACGTAACAATGCCAATAAAAAAAAGCTATTATGTGGAAGAGAAACAACAATGAATAGGATGTAATATTAAAGTGTGACCATTCTTTTACAAAACTGATTTTTTTCCCAAAATAGCACATGATCCAATGCTTACAGAAATAACGTATCATTGCGCAGAATTACCAGACGCACAGAATTGATCGACAGGGTGATATTGGTGTATGTTATGGTTTTTGTTACATCATTTGTTTGTTTTCTTCTACATATACCAGTCTAGGCAGTCTAGGTATCTCACTGCCTTTGATAGATTTATGCAGATCTTGTTAATATTTATTGTCAGTTAATGTTTGAAATGCAATAATTCAACAGTGTTAGGGTCCCATTGGCGACAATCAGATTAGAAATTATAAATCAATGAAAGAAATTACTGTTTTGTCCATTTTTTAAAAAATTACATCATTGATTCACTTCGGTTTTAATATCGGTTTGTGCACAGGAGTCTGACGTTTTAGCAATAAAGTACGATGAAATCACAGGAGACTGACGTTTTATCAATAAAATACGGCGAAATTTCTGACAACATGAAATCACCTTATCGGTAATATAAAAGAACACTCCTTGTGTTCATTTATATTACCGATAAGGTGATTTCTAGTCCTACATGTAAGACCCTGACGCCGATATTTATGTTTTGGGCAGCACTAAAACAAAACCAACATGTGCTATGTCTTGCATTGTTGTACTAAGGTGATTTCATGTTGTCAGAGATTTCGCTGTACTTTACTGATAAACGTTAGACTCCTGTGGAAGAAATCTCTGACAGCACGAAATCACCTTATTGGTGTTTTAAATCATTTATATTATCGATAAGGTGATTTCGTGTTGTCAGAGATTTCATCGTACTTTATTGATAAAATGTCAGACTCCTGTCGTTTGTGGGGTACAATTATATCCGAACACTAGTATCTCGTTTGCCATCCTGTTTTGTTCAATCTTACCTTCTTTTGACATGCGAAAAGTACTATAAAATATCAATTAAACACATATTAAAACGATAAATATGAGAATGTTTGGTATAATTTGTGTTGCCACTTCTCATGGTTGTTTTCCTTCGACGTCTGAGTTCCAGGAATGTAGAAACTGAAAGTATACAACCCATTGATTTCAAGGGACTTAACTTCTACATGCCAATTCAACACTGCGACACTAAGAGCGAGAGATTGGGCACCAAGAACATAGTAAAGTATTAATTAACCCCTCCACCCACCCACCCCAAAAAAACAACCTCAAAAAAAAAGAAAAGAAAAGAAAAGAAAAATATAACTATAAAGGGTACTAAAATAAATTGATAAATATTGTTAAGACGGGTTGTAACAGATACAAACATATTTTAGAGTTGCAGGAAAGACAACTCTGTCAAGGCTATGTTCCAGGAGTGCTTGGAGTAAATGTATGCTTGCTATTCTGCGACAATGGAATTTAACATTGGAGAAAGGAAAAAAAAAGGAAATATCCATTTTAGCGACAAAGGCATTCGAACAATGGAAAAAAAATATCGATTCTAGGGACAAAGGCAATTGAACATGGGGAATAGAGTTTGGGTTTGTCTAGGGACAAAGGGGAATTGAACATGTTAGAAAAAAAAAACTACTTTAGGGACAAGGGGAATTGAACATGGGATTTTTTTTTTTTTTTTAAATTTTTTTTATAAAGGGGTAGGCAATCGAAAGGCTATCTCTTTTCGAGAAATGTGGGTGGCCCTGAAAAGGGCCTTTGGGTTTATGTTAATATTAATATTAACATAGACGGCATCTGTCACATCTTCTTCTTCTTAAACTCCTTCTAACTGCAGGTCCATACACAAGTACCCTCTTGAGGCATCCTTGTCTTTCTATGTAAACTCTTCTCATCCATAGACTAGTATCTGTCCTATCAACAACAGTCTACTTGGACCGGACATACATGAGCACGTCCGTCCTAAACATCATTGAAGACACAAGGGTGGATGATTCAACTGTGGTCCACATCGTGAGGCGACGAGAACAGGTGAATCAATGCAGTGAACTGCGCTTATTTGTAGGTAGAGGAAGGATTGAAACGGATTGAGTTCATTCACCAATCCGAACACGCGTTACAAAATTCAGTCAGTCCGCATCCAATCCGAAGAGAGCAGTCTGTGACATCATGTGGTCTATATAGATTCGCTAGCGCCTGTGTGCTGTCAATCTATGCGACAGTGATTCAACATGACGGAAACTCAGAAAACGATCCATTGGGGTGCACCAGCAGTGGAGACCGCCCAAGGGAACCCGGACTTACTTTCAGAAGAGGTACATTGGGATTTTGTGGATTGTCTTACCTCGCAAGAATTTGTTCCCGAACCTTCGTCTCATTCTTCATTACCGCAAGTGGAGAATTTTAGACAGAGACAGAAAGAAGAATTGGAGAAATTTATGCAACGACAAAAGGAAGCGGAACAAGCTTTTCTCCTACAGCAACAGCAACAGCAACAAGAAGAGGTAAGAAAAAAACAACAAGAAAAAGAAGTAGCAGCAAAGAAACAAGAGGGTGAAAATCAAACGGCTACGGTACTGTTGGACATTTTAGCGGAGTTAAGAAGTCTGAAACAAATGTATCAGACTTCTTTATCACGACCGAAGAGAATACGACCTTCCCGAGCTAAACACGCCAACCCTGTGACTAAGCCTATCGTACCACCCTTAGTGATTTCAACCCAATCATCATCATCAGAAGTAGGCCTCGGCCGTGGCAAAGGCTTCAGGCAGTTAAAGTTGGTTGCTTAAACTCACCCCTACACCAAAAAAGGCCCTTTTCAGGGCCACCCACTTCTCTCGAAAAGAGATAGCCTTTCAATTTGCCAATAACTCAAAAATCAACAACAAAAAAACTCATTTTACCCTTATAGTACATGTCTGTGTATGAGTGCGTGAGTGTAGCTTCTTATTTTAAAATCAAAACTCAAAGACACTTACCTTATATAATTAATGTATTCTTTTCTCCATAGTTACAATCCAATTCACAACAGAACACTTTATAAATTACATTCACTTCTTCTGTTTCTTTTTTTACTCTCTCTTTTTTTCAATTTCTTCACCGTCACGGTCTTTTCCTCCTCTTCCTCCTCACTTTCTTCCCTTCTTCTTTTCTTCTCCTGTTTCTTTTTCTTCACCTGGCTGCTTTCATCCTCTGAAGAATCTCTCTCTTCTTCTGAAGAATCCCTCTTTTCTTCCGGCTCCTCTTGTTTCTTTTTTGGGCAATCTGGAGACCAATGTCCTTTTTCTTGACAATAATAACAGGTATCTTGACTTTTGTCTTTTCTAGCCCCTGTTTTTGTTCTTTTTTGACGGTCTGGACACTCTGAAGACCAATGCCCTTTCTTCTGACAGATATAGCAAGTATCTTGACTTTTATCTCGAAAGGAAGGAGAGTAGTCCGTCGGCTGGTCTGAAGAGAATTTTCTAATGACCCCTCGCAAAGCTTTGATGAAACGTTCCATCTGGGTAGTCTCTTCCATCGTTGTGCTCGGTTTCAGAGTGAAATGAATAGTGAAAGGACAAGACACACACCCTTTTTATATACGCTGGTTTGCCATGACTATAAATTAGTCTATGGTGTTTAAACTTGAGTCATTTGACGTTTTGCACTCAAGATGAAACGATCCTATTCATTCGAGAAGAAAGAAGAAGAAGAAAGTAAGAGGCAGAAACGTGATCTATCGCCTCGTACCAGAGCCGAAGTCTTGGCACAAATTCATGCCAGTGATTTTGAAGAGGACATGAGTGAACCAGAATCCGAAGCCTCTAAACAAAGTTCACCACCCTTAGTCAACCCTGAGAAGTACTATTCCATTCGAGAGACGGAAAAGCGCTCCTCTAGAAAATTTAGAACCACGGCTTACACCTACACAGTGAAGTTTAAAGATTTCAAGTCCGACGTACCATTGGAGAAAGCAGAAGGGTTTATCACCGAGATGTGGGATTCTTTGCTCACCGCACTCAAGCGACAATGTCAACCCAAAGAAGACGATCGCTTGACACTATCCATAGATCACGACAGCTTGAAATCCCCTGTTTGGATCGAGTTTAGCAGACTGCAGAACTAACCCCTTCCAAACTCATGGACAAGATTCAACACGTACAACAATCTAATGACCAGTTTCATATCACCGATGGTAAAGCCACATTGAAAATGGCCCACGTCTCTCCTCCTCAAGGGACCGGACAACGCAATAAGGTGTTATTGGTGAACGACCTTCGCAACACCAAAAAGAGTCTCGTCCAAATTCACAATTCTCAAGACCAGATGTGTTTAGCCCGAGCCATCGTTGTGGGACGAACCTATGCCAACAAGAACGACATGGTAGAATGGAAAAGAGCCTGGAAAACTATTCAACGATCCGACCGAGCCAAACAACAAAACGAAGCAGAACTCCTGTTACAACAAGCCGGACTGTCCAAAGACACACCCTGTGGCATTCTTGAGATGCAGAAATTGCAAGATGTCCTAGCTCCACTCTACACCTTGAAAGTGCACCCTCAAGAAATGCGCGGACCTCTGTTGTTTCGAGGGAAAGACTTTAAGGACGGAAAATACGTTCATGTCTATTATCACGATGACCATTTCGATACCATTACCAGTATCACTGGATTCCTGGGATACAGTTATTACTGTGAGAAATGTGACTATGGCTATAACAATCGAGAGCAACACAAACATTGCGGATGGAAATGCTCAGGATGTTTGGCCTCTCCACCCTGTCTGAGCGAAGGACAAGAAAGAGTACATTGTCCTGCTTGTCTGCGCACGTATGTCAGCCCTGCCTGTTACCAACAACATCTGAAGACGCAAGGTTCACAGCAGAAATGTGCTTGTCAACTGATGAGATTGTGCCCTACGTGTCGACAAGGCCTACGTACCAATAACACCAAGGCACACGTATGTTCAGGAAAGAAAAAATGTCACATTTGTCACCACATCGTGGACTTGGAACACGAATGCTACGTGCAAAAATACCAACCCCCACCAGAGAAAGAGGACGGTCACAAGAAGAAAGGCAATTTCATCTTTTTCGATTTAGAATGCATGCAAGAGACTGGCATTCACATTCCTAATTTCTGCGTGGCTCATCGAGCGTGCGAGAAGTGCATTCAAGAACCTATCTTCAGTCATTGCCCTCACTGCAGCAAGATTCCCGGAGGGCGTGAAAAAATCTTTCGAGGACCGAACACGTCAGCCGATTTTGCCCAATGGGTCTTAGATCCCATCGACAAGACGTGGAGCCAAGAGGACATCGAACGTTACGGAGATTGTCATCGTCATGCCACAGTGATGGCTCACAATTTCTCCGGATACGATGGACAGTTTCTTCTCAGATACTATACGGAACAAGGCACCGAACGTCCTAAAGTGACTTTGAACGGAGCCAAAATCATTTTCATGCAAGTGGGACAAGTGCAGTTTAAAGATTCGATGAGCTATTTGGCCATGCCTTTAAGTCGAATGCCTAAAACGTTTGGAATGACAGAAATGGCTAAAGGGTACTTTCCACACTTTTTCAATACGGAAGCCAATCAACACGCCATTCTACCCCATTTGCCTGAGGCTCACTATTACGACCCCGACAACATGCGTACCGAACAACGAGAAGCTTTCTACGCTTGGTACCAGACTCACGCCTCCGACCCTTTCGACTTTCAGGAAGAAATGCTAAAGTATTGTCGTTCTGACGTGGACATTTTACGGCGTTGCTGTGGAAAATTTCGAGAACTGTTCATGGAACACGGAGGGGTCGATCCTTTGAAAGAAGCTTGCACCATTGCCAAAGCGTGTTCTTTAGTGTACAGACAACGATTCATGCCTGAAAACACCGTGGCTGTCATCAGTCCTCAAACGACCAACTATGTCAAACGTCAATACTCGGTCAAAGCCCCACGCTGGTTACATTACTTGTGCGACAAGGAAGACAAATGGATTCAGCATGCCCGCAACGGAGGAGGCGAAAAGACCATCGGAACGTATTCGGTCGATGGCTGGGACTTAGAAAACCCCAAGATCGTGTACGAGTTTAACGGCTGCTTATTTCACGGATGTCCCGTCTGTTACCCTGATCGTAGCACTAAAAATCAGTTTTTACAACGAACCATGGAAGACTTGTACCAGGACACTTGTCAGCGACGCCTAAAGTTAGAACAGCAAGGATACCAAGTGGTGGAAATGTGGGAAAACGAGTATGATCACCGTATGAAAACCGATCCCGAGTTTAAACGTGCCGTGGAAAGTTACAAGCTGATGGACCCACTAAACCCGAGGGATAGTTTGTACGGAGGAAGGACCAATGCCACCTGTTTGCTGTACCAAGCCGACGAAGAGAAAGGAGAAGAAATCAAATACTTGGACGTGTGTTCTCTGTATCCTTACGTGTGCAAATATTGTCCCTTTCCTGCAGGGCACCCACAATTGTTCACGGAACACATCGACCTGAAAAACATTCGACAATACGAAGGCTTGATCAAGTGTAAAGTTTTGCCTCCCACGAACCTATACCATCCCGTCTTACCTCACCATTGTCAAGGCAAACTGATGTTTCCTTTGTGCCGTACTTGTGCAGAAACGTGCAACCAAGACCAACCTTGTCAGCACACCCAGGAAGAACGGGCCTTGACGGGAACCTGGGTCAGCGTAGAATTGTTCAAAGCTCTGGACATGGGATACCAACTGTTAGAAGTGTACGAAATTTGCCACTTTCCCAAGACACAACAATACCACAAGGGTGACCCCAGTCAGAAAGGCATTTTCGCCGACTACGTGGATGCCTTTTTGAAACTGAAGCAAGAAGCCAGCGGCTATCCTTCCTGGTGTCACACTTCCGAAGACGAAAAGACATTCAAAGAGAAATACTATGAACAAGAAGGCATCTCTTTAGACAACATCGAGAAAAACGAAGGCAGGCGATCGTTTGCCAAAGTGATGTTAAATTGCTTGTGGGGTAAAATGGCACAACGACCGTGTTTACCCAAGACGGAATATTTGACAGAACCTTCCCGCTACTTTCAGATGATTCACGACAAAACCAAATACATGAAACACGTGGACGTCGTTCGCGAGGATTTGATCTTGGTCAATTACGAAGAAGATCTGGCCTTTGTACAAGACGACCCCTTTGGAAATGTCATCATTGCGGCTTACGTGACAGCTCATGCTCGCTTAAAATTGTACGAAGCTTTAGAACTGTTAGGGGAAGGTGTCCTGTACTTTGACACGTACAGTTGCATTTACATCCATCACCCGAGTCAACAGCACCCTGACATCGAAGGAGACCGTTTAGGAGCCTGGACAGACGAACATCCCGACGACAAGATTCTAAGTTTCGTCAGTGGCGGTCCCAAAAATTACGGCTACGAATACCGGGACCCACAAGGAGAATTGCACACGACGTGTAAAGTGAAAGGATTGACTCTGAATTATCGTACCAGTCGTGTGGTGAACTTTGGGGTATTGAAAGAAGCCTTGCAATCGGGAGAGGATGCAAACTTTAAAGTGACCACCTATCAACCGAACAAAATTGTACGTTTACCCACTCACGACATCGTCAGTCGACCCTTGGAAAAAGTCTATCAAATCGTGTACCAGAAGCGAGTGCGACTTCCCAATCATTTCACCTTACCGTATGGACACGTCGGTATTGGTCTGTATATAAAAAGGAACCCTAGGCAAGATCGATAGTTCATTGTGACTACCAAGACCAAGCGAACAAGATGAATACTTTCAGAGAAACACAAAACAAGTTTAGACAGGCACAATTCAAGTGTGGGGCTTCTAAAGTGGAATGCGATTGTGAGACTTGTGACTTTTCAACCTGTGTTAGTGACGGTGCCAGAAGAACCCGTCACCCAGGACGGGACTGTCGTGGACAGGCCTGAAAGACCCTTTCGGGAGGACACTTGTGTGACCTTACCCCCTACTATAGAACTGGTTAGAACATTACCCAAAACATGTTGTACAGACACTTGTGTTTATTCCACGTTAATGGTTATCATGTGCCTTTTATCCTTATACTTAAGCCTTTGGCTTTTATGTATTTTTGTCTTTCGTATTCATGTTTGAAACATTCAATAAACGTGTTCTGAAAAAAAGTATATAAATTCTTGTCTTGTTTGTTTTCGTGTCACAAGTGACATTTCTCACACTATGGCCACCTCTGCTGTCTCTGCTCCCTCTTCCTCTACTGTCAAAGTCATCGACGAACACTTAGATCGTGCCAGTTGGGAGGCTTTGTATCTTCGCCATCCCTTTAACATGCTCATTGCTGGACCTAGCGGTTCAGGCAAAACCGAATTCGTCAAACGTTTGATCGAACATAAACATCATTTGATCGATCGGCCACCTCAACGGATCGTGTGGTGTTACAAAGAGTGGCAATCGGCGTACAGCCTCTTGCAAGAAAGTCAAGGCGATTCCATCGTGTTTGTGGAAGGCATTCCTAAAGAAGACGACGGCATCGTCTCTGACTCCCGTCAAACCCATTTGGTCATTTTCGACGACATGTTAGGAGAAGACGAAGAAGAAATTAAACTGTGGTTCACGCGCAAAGGGCATCACCGTAATGCCAGTGTCGTTTACATCACCCAAAATTTGTTTCAACAAAGTAAAGCCCATCGCACCATCAGTCTCAATGCGCATTACGTGGTCTTGTTTAAAAGCCCTCGAGATAAATCGCAAGTGCAAGTCTTAGCCAAACAGTTAGGAACGCCTTGGCTGACTCAGGGGTACGACGATGCCACTCAAACTCCACACGCCTATTTACTGTCGATTTGAAACCTACGACCCCCGAGGATTTGCAATTGTTTCACCACTGGTGCCAAGACGGAGGGCCTGTCCTGTACACGTCTCCGTCCTCGACTTAATTTCACTCCACAAAAAAATCTATAAAAACCTCAGACACTTTTCGTCTGTTTCACACAGCGTCAACATGACGTCCCTTCAGTCGCATCTTCCCGTCAAATTGATTCGTGCCTTGTACGGCATCAGTCGAGAAAAAAATCCACAAATACGAGCTCGTGTCTTAGAAGCTAGTCTCAGAGAAGTCTTACGATGGTTCACGGTGACGGCACGTCAATTACTCCAAGGAATCATTCAGATTCCTCATCAAACCAAACGCTTTTTCGATCGAAACAAAGTCGCTTTGGTCCAACTGGCCGATCCCCGCATCGACACTCAAAAAAAACAACAAATCATTTTGAAACCTGGAGGGAGCGGTACTCTAGGAGGGGTCATCATTCGCTCTCTCTTAAGATGGGATCCTAATGCCCCCAAACTTCTCCCCAAGAAAAAAGTCCAACGAAGCCCCAAGAAGAAGAAAAAGACCAGGTCCCAAAGAAGAACTTCTCCAGTGGCGGGACCCTCCTCTTACCAGACACCACCCCAGAAAAAGAAAAGAAGCCCCCAGGAAAAGAAACAGAGAAAAAGTCCCCAGAAAAAGAAAAGTCCACAGAAGAAAACTAGTCGCAGGAGAGGCACTTCGGCCAGGACGCAACTTTACACTCGCAAACCACGACCTGCCACGGCGATGACCGCATCTCCGGCAGCCTCACGTTCATCCACTTCTCCGTTGATGACACCAAGAACTGAAGAGTACTTGGAGACGTTGATCACACCAAGAACTTCTCCGTTGATGACCCCAAAAATTACTTCCCCAGTGGCAGGACCCTCCAATTTAGTGGCAGTGGCTGCTGCTCACAAAGTACCTTCTCCCAAAATCAAAGTTCAAGAAAGATCGGGCATATTACAAAGTTTACTGGATTTGTCCAAGCAAGAACTGGCTCGATTTAGTCCGCTACGTACCCCTGCACGACGTGTCATGCCTGTCCTCAAATTGATACGACGTAAAGACAATCAGTGGCGACGCGTTCCAGTATAAAAAAGGCCTGTGACCAAGTAGGGTATCAGTGTTTTTTTGGTGCTCCTGAAGACTCAAAGATGTCATCCTCCAGAAAACCCCAAGGAAAGAAAAGGAAAGGACTACCACCACGTTTAGTCAAACATGGGGACATGTTATCTCTCCTGTCCAAAGCTTCTCCACCTCTACGAAAAAAACTCATTCAATCGGCCTCCAAAGAGGTCATCGATACCGTGTGCGAATGTTGTTTGAACGTCTTGAAAGGCACGATCCCTTTGTCCAAACACCAGAAACAATGCTTAAGCAAACATTGTCACGTTCTTCGCCAAGTGGTTCAAAAGAAAATTCCGATTCGTCAAAAAAAGAAGATGTTGGTCCAACGTGGAGGCATTTTACCTCTCTTGTTAGGCCCCATACTGAAAGGAGTCTTGGGAACCATGTTGGGAGGACTGGTGGGAGCAAGATAAAAAGGCCCTCGGAAGTCCCAAGATTTCAGAATCGACCCCTGACAACCCCATGGAAGGACGAAAACTAGCTTTAGTACCTTACAAACGATGGATGGAATACCATCGGTGGCAAGAACAACGCACCCCACATTTACCTCCCAATCCCCATTTGAGCGAGATGTCCCAGTTACAACACGAATTGCAGTCCTTGATGGATCGCCAAGATTTGTCCGAAACAGAAAAATCGCAAAAGTACGGTCAACTCTTGCAACGACTGCAACTCTTTCACCAGAAAGCTTTAGACGAAACAGCTCTAAACACTCTGAAAGATTTTAAGACCTTGATGAAAAGTCCAGCACCATCACCAGTACCAGTACCAGTACCAGTACCACCACTACCAGTGACCAAGACAGAAAAAGGAGAAGAAGAAGAAGAAGAAGGGTTTCAAACTCCACCAGAAAAAGTACGCAAGTTAACAACACCACCTACCTCCAGAATTGGATGGATTAAAAAGATGATGGCCACCCCTTCTTCATCACAAGAGAAAAAGAAAGTGAAGACAGAAGTGAAGACAGAAGTGAAACAAGAACCGATATCCCCTGCTCAGACATCCTCCTCTTCAACACCTATTGCCGGTCGCACACGCAAAGCATTGCAATCCAAGAAAATACCCCAAGAGAAAAAGAGTAGCATCCTCCAAGAGTGGGTGTCTTATTAACACACCAACCAACACAAAAAATGGAAAAAGTCTTAGCCAGCATTTACTACGATCCCTCGCATCCTGCAGGTTACGCAGGAGTTCAAAAATTGTATCGTGCTGCCAAAACTCGACTGAAAAGTCTCCGTTTACCTCAAGTGCAACGATGGTTACAAGAACAAGCTACCTACATTTTACACAGACCCATTCGACGCAAGTTTGCCAGAAGTCGCACCCGAGTGGAAGGCATCGATCATCAATGGCAAGCCGATTTAGCCGATGTCTCTCATTTGGCCAGCTACAATCGTGGCTACAAATATTTGTTTTGTGTCATCAACGTCTTTTCCAAATTTGCCTGGGTCGTGCCCTTGACTTCCAAATTCAGCAGCGAGTTAGTGCGAGCCCTGCAACGGGTGTTGAAACAAAGCGGTCGTCACCCTCTTCGATGGCAAACGGACAAAGGCACCGAATTTCTGAACCAAACTTTCCAAAAAGAATTAAAGAAACGTGACATTCATTTTTTTTACCACCGAGAATCCCGAAACCAAAGCCAGCATCGTGGAACGTTTTCAACGTGCTTTGAAAGAACGCATGTGGAAATATTTTACGCATCACCACACTCTGAAGTACATCGACATCTTACCGCACCTGGTACAAGCGTACAACCAATCTTACCATCGAAGCATCGGACGTGCCCCGCAAGACGTGACTCCCGACAACGAAGTGCTGGTGTTTGAGCGCCTGTTTGGTACGTCCCCGACGAGGGCTGTCCCCAAGAAAAGTGGAGAGTTGGCCGTAGGAGATTGGGTGCGCATTGGCAAAACCAAACGCACTTTCGACAAAGGTTACTTAAATAACTGGACGACCGAACTGTTTCGCGTCACTGGACGAGTGCATGGCCGTCATCCTACCGTCTATAAACTGGAAGACATGAACGGAGAAGTGCTCAAAGGAACGTTTTATTTGCCCGAGTTACAACGTGTCACCAAAAAAGAAGACGACGTGTACGACATCGAAAGCATTCTCGAACGCAGAACCCGTAAAGTGGGCAAACGACGTGTCACAGAAGTCAAAGTACGTTGGAAAGGATATCCACCCAGTTTTGATTCTTGGATCGACGCTTCGCAAGTCATCGACTATAAAAAGAAGTGACCATCATGCCCTTTCACACAGACGCAGCTACGTCGACCACTCCTCCTTCACCTAGTTCTTCTGTGCAAGATTTGCAAAAACAACCTTTGTGGGTGTGGTGTGGAGACCGTGTGCCTAAAACGCAAATCGTCTTTTTCTGCCAAATCTTCGTGGTGTATTGTGTCATCGGGGCAGCCATTGCCAATTTGAGTTTGCAACAAGGAGACAAACAATTGTGGACCATTTTATTGAGCAGTTGCATCGGTTACCTGCTTCCCAATCCCTCCCTGAAATTCTCTTCCAACGGGAACCATGGGAACCTTGTGTCCAGTGCCAGTGCCAGTCACCACTCCAATAACAACCACAACCAGAACCCCATTTTGGGCGGAGACACGCCTCTGACGTCCAGTAACCCCTCGGACAGCCACAGAACTCTGGAATTATGAGTCACCAAGACCAATTTTACTTAACCTTACCCAGTGACAGTTCCATGGAGGTGTTTCCCCACAACACGTTGTGCTGTTACACGGCCAAATTACCTCAAGCCATCCAGTTAGATCACGAAGCCCATTGGGAAGTGGCTTTGGTAGAAATGATTCACCCTACACAAATCCAAAACATCACCGAAAAGCAAAACACTTTTGAGGTCGAAATCCTGAAGCAACAATTACAAGAAGCCATGAATGACATCGGGTTTTCAGGGGACACAAGACCAGCCAACAATCCAGCCTTCAGTATCTACACCTTGAAAATTCCGGTAGGGTTTTATTTTAGTGGCCAACATTTGGTGGATACCATTGCTTCCAGGTTCGAGTTAGCCTTTGGCAAAGCCCTGAAAAAAATCAAAAAAAGTGTCACCCTGGAGTACCATAAAGTGGCTCGTCGCTTACTGATGAAATTTCAGGACACCCAAACGTTGTCCATCAGTTTTAATCGTGACTTGTTTGATATTTTAGGTGGAGACACAAAAATGGCTCCAAATTTTAAACCGAAGATCAACAGCAATATGGAATTTTACAAGTTTTTTCGATTCCCTGTAGAACTGAACCAAGGACTGAATTTGATGTTCGTGTACTCCGATGTGGTGGAGTACAACGTGGTGGGACACACCTCCGTGCCGTTACTGCGTGTCATTCCTTTCAAAGTGGATAGTACCGCGACCAGTGACGAGGAAGGTGGAAACACTTACCACGTCCACCGGGAATTTGTCCATCCTCATTATTTGCCTGTCAGCAAGTCTTATTTGGACACGGTCAACATTGCTATAAAAGGAGATCTGGGACAAAATATTCCATTCACCAAAGGAAAAGTCACGGTGAAACTCCATTTTCGAAAACGGTTCTCTCACGACTCGTAAGTCATGTATCCAGTGTACCGAGGGGTTGCTCGACAGCGAGGACACGGTTTAGGAGATATGTTAAAATCGGCCTTTCGTTCGGTGGCCCCGGTGTTGAAACCGATGGTGACACGCGGATTGCACGCCTTGAAAGATGCGGCACTGACGCAAGGCAAAGAATTTCTCCAAAATGTCATCATCGACAAACAAAACCCTAAAGAAGCCTTCATGAGGGCTGGCAAAAATGTCTTGCTGCAAACAGGCAAAGACATTTTGGGCCAACGAGACACACCTATAAATGCCCTGCACGCTACCGAGTCAGGCATTCAGCAAGGACAAGGCAGAAAGAGACGACGAAGAACACACCCTTTCACCAGACTTCACACGTCTAAAGCGAGAAATATCAAGAAAAGAAGAACCGTTCGAGACTTAGACGTTTTCGATTATTGAGACACAGAGAAAAAATGATGCACCGAGAATCTTGCGCTTGTTCCAAGACGGAACTGGACCTGTTTGCCATGCCCCCCACGATGATGAAGATGCACGAATCCCAATGGGTGGAATTTCACCCCGTCTCCTCATTGACCGATTCCGCTCCCATCGAGTTTGAAATCAAGGGACAGCCCGAAGATTACATCGATCTGAATAGCAGTTACTTGTACTTAAAAGTCAAAGTTCTAGATAAGGATAATGGTGCAGGGAAAAATACTGAGAATATAGCTCCCGTCAACAATTTCATGCATTCCTTGTTCAGCTCAGTGGACTTGTACTTGAATAACAAACTGGTCAGCAGCAGCGTGGATACTTACCCTTACCGTGCCTACCTGGAAAATCTCTTGACGTACGAAATAGATGCCAAGAATACTCATCTCAATGCTTGTGTGCTGTGGGAACCTGACGAAGCGAAGAAGTTTGAAACATTTGACAATGACGGCTTTGAGGAAAGACGAAGCAAAATCACAGGTGGGCAGAGTTTAGAACTGATGGATCGTTTGCATTTGGACATGTTGTTGCAAGAGAAATATTTGCTGAACGGGGTAAATGTCCGCTTGAGAGTGAATCGCAGCAGTGCCACTTTCCATTTGTTGGCTGATGATGATGCTACTAAGACTGGCACTCCTAAAAGCAAAATAGAGGAGGCCAAACTCTACGTACGACGCGTGGAAGTGTTACCCAAAGTGGGAAACGACATCAGTCAGACGTTGAGCAGAACGACCGCCAAGTATCCCATACGACGCGTGGAAGTGAAAACTTTCACTATTCCCAATGGGCAACGATCCATGATCGAAGATCATCTGTTCCAAGGACAGCTACCCAAACGTTTAATCCTTGGTATGGTCGAGAATGAAGCCTTCAACGGAGACTTCAATAAAAATCCTTTCAACTTTAAATACTTCAACGTGTCCAAGATCGAAGTCAGTCGCGATGGCAAGACCTTGTGTACCCGACCTTTCGAACCCAACTTTGAGAAGAAGAATTACTTGAGATCGTACTTGTCCTTGTACGAAGCCACCGGACAGTTAGTAACCAACACCAGTCACGGCATTACGTACGAAGATCACGCAGAAGGCTATGCTTTGTGGGCTTTCGATTTCACTCCAGACCAGGGCAGCGACGAGGGACATTTCCACCCTATAAAATCCGGCCAGATTCGTGTGGAACTTCAGTTTACGGAACCACTGAAAGAGACAGTGAACGTCATCCTGTATGCAGAATTCGATAATACCATAGAAATCAACAGTTTGAGAGAAGTGATTCTAGACTATTAGAAGCTATGGAAGACTGTTCTCCCTCTTTACCTAGTGGAGAAGCTTTGAAGATGGAATGTGAGGAGACCGTGGAAGGAGAATCCCAACACAAAGACGAAAAGGACATCGTGATCAAGTCGAGATGTCCAGAACAAGAACAGCAATTGGTCTCCTACTGTGCTACATACCTGGCAGACACAATTAGGATATGGATGAAGCATGATTACTATGGATGTCAAAACATCAGTCAAGAAGAAAAATTCAACGAATATCTGGACGAAGCTTGGAGTCTGTTTAAAAAAGACGTGTTACGTTGGTGGTATAAAGACTTGCGTGAACATTTCTGTCCTCCATTAACGACTCGAGACATCCATTACATCAATGCCCTCTTTGACAAATTCAAAGAGAAAGTCGTGATCGAAATTGATCACTTATTATCAGCAAAAGAACATTTAGTGACTTATTTTGATCGTGATTTTTCTAGAAACGATGAGAAAGTAAATCGTTGATTTTGTGACTAGTATGCTTATTTTGTTGTCTTCAGCTAGGAAACGTAGTGTCCATCCATGACTCAATGACTTGCAACAGTGGAAATCACAATTTCATTCACAACGTTGCCAACCCTGTTTAAAGTAGAGTGTAAATTGAAAAAAAATGTTTGTCATTTGAAAAAAATGTTTGATGTTATATTGTTGGATTATTGTTAAAAAATGTTAGAGTTGTTGGTTAATGTTAAGTGATTTTGAATAAAAAATGTTGTGTTTTGAAAAAAATGCCTTTGTGGTTTGTTTGGCTATAAGAATGTTGATTTATGCTCTTTGACTTCTTACTATCCCTCTCATGACACTCATTGAACGTTGCGGCTCGAAAACCGTGGAGGGATGTTTTCCTTCACGTCCGCGCTTTGACTTTAAGAACCGGGTTGTTTCCAGTCTAACCATCCATTGTCGACTCATCCTCCTACGAAGATGTGCTCCAAACTAGCTAAGTTAAACGAAGCCTACGTGAATTTGCATAGGGTCAGACACAGTCTGATACCGAAGCCAGAAGAGATAGAGAATGTGAGAATGTTAAAAGTTACTGAAGACCTGATAGAAGAGCTCTTCAGAGAAGAAGTGAACAGGGAGAAAGAAGAATGGACAGAGAAGTACAGACTTCAGAGACAGCAGCAGCAACAGCAACAACAACAGCAACAGCAGCAGCAGCAGCAACCTGAAGCTGACAGAGGCTTTGTCGATTGTCGTATCGACACCAAAGAGTTCTTCTTCTCTTTCCGAAGAAGCAGACCTATTGCCAGAAAGTCTATCCTCAGAGGACATCGCATTCTTAGAAACTAAAAGATTGCCATTGCAAACAAAAAAAAGACAAAAAAAACCCAGCCCTTTTCAGGGCTACCCAATACTCTAGAAAAGAAATGACCATCAATTTGCCAACGTGTGTAGGTAGAGTAGTGTGAATATAAACACTAACTCTTTTTTAATAGTGCGAGTGAATGTGTTTGTGTGTTTGTGTTTGTAACATCTCACGTACGTTGGTGTGGAAGGTAGATTAAGATCATTTTTTTGGCTGTTTGAGGTGTGGGGAGAGTAGATTTGGGGGGTTTGATTGGATTGCTTTGCGTATGTGAATAGTATATTGAAGTGATTAATGAAAAAAAATTTAGAATAGGAATGGGTAGTATAAAAAAGTGAGTGAGTGTTTCTTTTAGGTCCGCGCGTTGTTTGGTCATGATCTAGTTAAGATCAATTTTATGTTTTTAGGGGGATGTTTTCCTTCACGTCCACGCTTTCACTATAAATTGAAACTCGCTGGACAGTCTAGCTACCCTTGTTGATTGATCAACAATAAAAATGAGTAGCAGACTTGAAAAACTTTTTGAACTCCAGATGCACCTGGAATATGCCAGATGCCTCCTGAACGAGCTGGCTGCGGAGGCCCTTGTGGAAGAAACCAGGATAGAACAAGAGGAGGAAGAGAGAAAAATGAAAGAAGAGGAGGAAGGAAAGAGAGAGATCAGGTGTCACCCTATGATGAACCCTGTGTGCAAGGTGACACCTAAGGCAAGAACATCTCCCCACCTGTAGCTACACCACATTTACAACAGGAGGTAAGGATGCCAATTCATCCTCGAATAAGAAATAGAAGAAGAGAAAGGGAAGTATTCACTATTCTAGAGACAGAAGATTGGAATAGTGAAGCCACTCAACCCGCCTCTGCGCTTACAGCAACAAGGTTGAATTGGCAAGGAGACTGGAGTCGAAGATGTGTGTGCGGTGCCAGACCAGGAAGGTGCCAGCATTAGATAGGTGCATCTGGAGTTAAAAAACAGCCCTTTTCAGGGCTACCCCAATCTCTAGAAAAGATATAACAATCGATTTGCCAATGTGTGTAGGTAGAGTAGTGTGAATATAAACACTGACTCTTTTTTTCTTGTGTGTGTGTGTGTGTGTATGTGTGTGTGTGTGTGTGTTTGTTTGTAAGCACTCACGTATGTTTGTGTGGATAGTAGATTTGGGTTTGTTTATTGTTTCTTAGCGTATGTGGAGAGTATAGTTTGGGTTTTGTAACCGCTCACGTACGATTGTGTTGATAGTAGATTATGGATTTTGTTTTAATGATTTGCGTGTGTAAATAGTAGATTTGGGGTTTGTTTATTGTTTCTTAGCGTATGTGGAGAGTATAGTTAGGGTTTTGTAACCGATCACGTACGACTGTGTGGATAGTAAATTTGGGGTTAGTTTATTGCTGATTCACTTATGTGAATAATATATTATATGAAATGAGAAAGTAGGGCGATGTTTTCCTTCACGTCCGCGCTTTCACTATAAGAACCCACAGTATTCGTGGTTCAAACCATTCTACAAAGAATAAAAAAAGAAGATGGCTTCGAACCAGCTCGATAAAATGAAAACATTGCAAGACGTCCTGGACAATTTAGGTATGATGGAGCTAATGTTAGTGAGGTTAAACGAGGATCACTATTCTTATAGCCCACATAGAGTGAAGATGGAGATTAACAACTTAAGAAAAGTAAAGGAAATGATACGTGCTGTGATGAAAGAAATAAAGGAGGAGAAGGAGGATGAAGAGGAAAGGATAAGGATGAGAGTATGGAACAAGAAAATTGAAAAGGAAGAAGAAAATGAGAAGAGGAAGAAAGAAGAGGAGGAGAAGCAGAAAGAAGAGAAAAAGAAGGAAGAAAAGAAAGAAAAGAAGAGAAAGAGTGTAGGAGAGAAAATAAGAAGTTGGTGGAGAAATAGAAGAAATTAGAAGAAGAAGAACCCCAAAGGCCCTTTTCAGGGCCACCCACATTTCTCGAAAAGAGATAGCCTTTCGATTGCCTACACCTTTATAAAAAAAATTTAAAAAAAAAAATCCCATGTTCAATTCCCCTTGTCCCTAAAGTAGTTTTTTTTTCTAACATGTTCAATTCCCCTTTGTCCCTAGACAAACCCAAACTCTATTCCCCATGTTCAATTGCCTTTGTCCCTAGAATCGATATTTTTTTTCCATTGTTCGAATGCCTTTGTCGCTAAAATGGATATTTCCTTTTTTTTCCTTTCTCCAATGTTAAATTCCATTGTCGCTAATCTTACCCAGGGTTTTTTGCCCATGTTAAATTTCCATTGTCGCTAATCTTACCCAGGGTGGTTAATGTTAAATTTCCATTGTCGCTAATCTTACCCAGGGGGTGTTTTTAATGCTAATTCCCATTGTTGCTAATCTCACCCCTTATACTACTAACCTACGTGAGCGCTTACAAACACACACATACACACACACACACACACACACACACGGAAAAAAAGAGTCAGTGTTTATATTCACACTACTCTACTTACACACATTGGCAAATCGATTACTATTTCTTTTCTAAATGTTTGGGTAGCCCTGAAAAGGGCTGTTTGTTTTTAACTCCAGGGCACCTGGTTAATGATGGCACCTTCCAGGCCTGGCACCACACACATCTTCTTCCCCAGTCTCCTTATACTTTTTTTCTTGGAAGTGCAGAGGCGGGATAAGTGGCTTCGGAATCCCAATCCTCTGTCTCTGGTATCTTGTAAGCCATCCTCTCTCCTATTTTGTTTTCCTCCTCTTCTTTTTTTCTTCTTTCCTCCTCTTTCATCCTTCCCTCTTCGACGATGGCCTCCGCGGCCAGTTCATTTAGTATGCGCCTGGCATATTCCAGGTGCATCTGGAGTTCTAGAAGTTTAGCTAGTCTGGTGTTCATTCTGGTGGTGTTGATCAATCAATAAGGGTAGCTAGACTGCCGAGCGATTTTCAATTTATACTAAAAGTGCGGACGTGAAGGAAAACATCCCCCTAAAACAAAATTTATATTACCTAGATCATGACCAAACAACGCGCGGACTTAAAAGAAACACTCACTGACGTTTTTATACTACCCATCACTATTCTAAAAAATTTCATTAAACAAATAATTTACTATCTACAAACGCAAAGCAGTCAAATCAAACCCAAAATCTACTATCCACCCACGTCAAACACCAAAAAAACATGATCATAATCTACTATCCACACGAACCTACTTTGGCGCTTACAAACACAAACACGTACACTCACACTGGAAAAAAAAAAGAGTCAATGTTTATATTCACACTACTCTACATACACACATTGGCAAATCGATTGTTATTTCTTTTCTAGAGATTTGGGGTAGCCCTGAAAAGAGCTGGTTTTTTTTTGCTTGCGTGAAGTTGAAGCTAGGGCAATCTTTTAGTTTCTAAGAATGCGACGTCCTCTGACGATAGACTTTCTGACGATAGGTCTGCTTCTTCGGAAAGAGAAGAAGAACTCTTTGGTATCGATACGACAATCGACAAAGCCTCTGTCAGGTTCAGGTTGCTGCTGCTGTTGTTGCTGCTGCTGTTGTTGTTGTTGTTGTTGCTGCTGTCTCTGAAGTCTGTGCTTCTCTGTCCATTCTTCTATCTCCCTGGTAATTTCTTCTCTGAAGAGCTCTTCTATTAGGTCTTCACTGACTTTTAACATTCTCACATTCTCTATCTCTTCAGGCTTCGGTATCAGACTGTGTCTGCCCCTATGCAAATTCACGTTGGCTTCGTTTAACTTAGCTAGTCTGGAGCACATGTTCGTAGGAGGATGAGTCGACAATGAATGTTTAGACTGGAAACTACCCCGGTTCTTAAAGTCAAAGCGCGGACGTGAAGGAAAACATCCCTACACTGTTTTCGAGCCGGAACGTTCAATGAGTGTCATGAGAGAGATAGTAAGAAGTCAAAGAGCATGAATCAAAATTCCTATAGCCAAACAAAAGACAAAGGCATTTTTTTTCAAAACACAACATTTTTTATTCAAAATTACTTAACACTAACAAACAACTCTAACATTTTTAACAATAATCCAACAATATAACATCAAACATTTTTTTCAAATACCAAACATGTTTTTTCAACTCACACATTATTTTGCACAGGACTGACAACATTGTGAATGAAATTGCGATTTCCACCGCTGGAAGTCATTAGGCCATTGATGGACACTACGTTTCCTAGCTTAAGACAAAAGACCAGTATAATGGTCACAAAACCATCGATCTACTTTCACATCGTTTCTAGAAGAAGAACGAGGATCAAACTGATTCACTAAATGTTCAAAGGAATAGCCCTGACTGCGATGATGCAGAAAATACAAGCAATATTGTCCACACACCAAGGAATCTGTGCCTTGTAATTTCACATTATTGAATCGGGTGGTCTGAGCATTTCTTCTCATAAAGTTAATGATATCGTCTTCCAAAGGAGGCAATCCATACGAATCGAAATATTCCACACATCCGTCTTGAGGAAAGTAGACGGCTACCCAGTGGGTTCCTGGGAGGTGACTGTCGTCCGTGTTGATCACATAAGCTTGATGGTCTTGAGGTTTGCGATGAGGGAGTTCATCTTTAGCACAGACGACAGGATTCCAAGAAGCAGTGTACGAACTGTAGTTCAGAAGGTAATAAAGTTCCCAGGTATCCATGTTTTGTGTGATTTTTTCTTCTTCTTCTTCACAGGTAATAACACTGGACAACAAATTTTTACAAAAGTCATGTTACTGAAATAAAATTAGTCAATTCTTATCAATTTTTATGTGCTGAACACGAATATGACAGTCAAATTGCAAAATTGGCTCTAGTTTTTTTGTAATCTGCAAGAAATTAATGTTTACATAACGAAATGCATTCCAATAGTAAAAGGTCAACTGTAATAGCCTACCTATAAAAAATCAAGTCATTGACTACATCTTAGATTTCTTCGCCTGTCTCTTGTACAGCTGTTCGGGAGCATCTCTGAGGAGTGTCCAGCAGTAGTCAGCCAGCATTGTAGTGGACCATTTTCCCTGGTATCTTTGTTCCATTGTTGCGATATCTTGATGAAAACGTTCGCCGTGTTCATCACTAACAATACCACAGTTGCTAGGAAAGAAATCCAAATGGGAATGAAGGAAGTGAATCTTTAGAGACATATTGCAGCCAAGTTTCTTATACTTCATCAACATGTCTTCTACTAGTTCCTTATAGTTTTCTGCCCTAACATTTCCGAGGAAGTTTGTAGAAACTAGGCGAAAAGCATTCCATGCTTGTTTCGCGTCACCTTCCAGCAAGTTGTTGAACCGGTCATCTTTGAAAAGCTCTCGAATCTGAGGACCCACAAAAACTCCCTCTTTAATCTTTGCTTCGCTGAGTCGAGGGAATTTTTCATGCAGGTATCGGAATGCTGGCAAAGTCCGGTCAATGGCTTTCACGAAGTTCTTCATCAAACCTAGTTTGATGTGAAGGGGTGGTAGCAAGATTTTCTGAGCCTCAACCAGAGCTGGGTGTTGGATATTCTTCTCTCCAATGGCTACATTCTGCCTGTGAGTCCATTCCTTCCTCATGTAGTGCATTTCCCTTGCTCGGCTATCCCACTCGCATAAGAAACACATGTATTGTGTATATCCTTGCTGCAGTCCCATTAAAAGGGCAACTACCTTCAAATCACCACAGAGGTGCCAGCTGTACTTGTTATACTCAATGGAATTCAGTAGCTGCCTTAAGTTATCGTATGTCTCTTTCATGTGGACAGCATACGCTACTGGAATAGATGGAAGAATGTTTCCATTGTGCAAAAGCACAGCCTTGAGACTCAGTTTCGAAGAGTCCACAAATAGTCTCCATTCTTGTGGGTCATGAGTGATTTTTAAAGCATTCATGAGGCCCTCAATATCGGAACAGAATATCAGATTACTTTCCTTTCTGAAGAAAGGCTCCAATTGCTGGTGGCGCTTTCGATATGCAGTAATTGTGACATCTTCTTCTAGAAGATTCCATTGTTGGAGTCTTGATCCTAGCAATTCTGCCTTGTTCTTTGATAAGTCCAAATCACGAATCAGGTCATTTAGTTCTTCCTGTGTTATTCTGTGTGGGGTTGATGATGCACCACAGTGAAAATCTGGATCACTGCATGCTGATGGACCAGGAGAAGAACAGGTCGACTCACCTTTGTCTTCGTCAGATGAATCAAGAGAATATTCTGCTGGAGGTTCTGGAATAGGAAGTCCCTCACCATGTGGAACTGGTCTCAATGCAGACGGAATGTTTGGGTAGACTATTCTCGACTTCTTTCGCTTCGTTATTCCGCCGGAAAGAGGAGGAACCAAGCAGAAGTAACAGTCATTTAGGTGGTTGCTTGGCTCTCTCCACACCATTGGGACTGCAAACGGCATTGATGACCTTTTGCAATTCAACCACTGTGAAAGCTGTGTTGTACATGTAGCACAGCATATATGCGGAGCCCAAGGCTTGTCTTGGTCACCAACCTTGCATCCGAAGTAAAGATGATATGCCTTCTTCACTTGAGAATTGATACTTTTCTTCTGGTTGGCAAATGTCACTTCCCCACAAATATAGCAAAAATTGTCCGCGGTATTAATACACTTTCGAGGCATTACTGTTCTTTATTGTACGTAAATGGATAAAATAATAAGTTTTATGTAACAGTAGCTTGAACTGTCTCGCACAACGTCTAAAATATTTTAAATGCTGAACCTATCTGATTGGGCTTTATATAGTACACTGCTTACGTCAGCTTCAGCAGCCGCCTGGCATTAGTATAATAGGCCTACACATGTATAGTACACTGCTGACGTCAACTTACTTCAGCAGCCGCATGGCATTAGTATTGCATTACATCAGAAAATGATGCAATCAACTGTGGATGATGTGAGCATGATGGTATTATGCAATGTTACATCATTATTCCGGATGTTGCTGCAGTCCTACTGGAGAAATTTACACAGTGAAACATAGAAAATGAGGTATATGAATATCTTCAAAACGAGAGCCAATACAAATTTTTCACGGTTATATTCGTGTTCGGCACACCAAAATACTACAGATTAGGGCCTTTTCAAGTCAGTAATGATTTCACTGTTGACCAGTGTAATAAGTGATCAATTCGATCCTGACTTTTTGCTTGAAAATGTCTGACAAATAACCGTTTCTTCGCTTTGTCTCCTCACTCTGATTCAGGAGAGCTTCGATGCGATGGATCTCTTGAGTGGTTAATGGTGGACAAGAACGTTCACGCAAGTCTTTATACCACTGCTGCAACACGACTTCGTCCGAGATGAGACTCCAAGCTTCGTCCAGATACTCATCCAATTTTTCTTCTTGACTCAGCATCAGGCATTTGTCGTGTTGAATTTGACTGGGATGATCGTTTTGACATCCATAGCAATCTTTCTTGATCAATTCCGTCATTTTTTCGACCAAGTGTTTGGCAAAACAGGAGACTAAATGGGCTTCTTGTTCTGGTCATCTCGACTTCATCATGACAACTTCTTCGTCTTTGTCTTGGGATTCCTCTTCCACGGTCTCCTCACATTTCATGTCCAAAGTTTCTCCACTAGGTAAAGAGGGATAACAGTCTTCCATGGCTTCTAATAAGCTAGAATGACTTCTCTTAAACTGTTGATTTCTATGGTATTATCGAATTCGGCATACGGGATGACGTTCACTGTGTTATCTGGGGGTAGTGGACCCGCAAACTGAAGTTCCACACGAATCTGGCCGGATTTTATAGGGTGGAAATGTCCCTGGTCGCTGCCTTGGTCTGGAGTAAAATCAAACGCCCACAAAGTATAGCCTTCTGCGTAATCGTCGTACGAAATGCCGTGACTGGTGTTGGTTTCTAACTGTCCCGTGGCTTCGTACACGGACAAGTATGATCTCAAATAATTCTTCTGGGTAAAGTTAGGCTCAAAGGGTCGGGTACATAAGGTCTTGCCGTCGCGACTGACTTCGATTTTGGACACTTTGTAGTTTTGAAACTGGAAAGGATTTTCGTTGTAGGCTCCGTTAAAGGCTGAATTCTTGACGATACCAACGATCAAACATTTGGGTAACTGTCCTTGAAAGAGATGATCTTCGATCATGGATCGCTGTCCAGCAGGAATGGTGAAGGTTTTCACTTCCACTCGTCGGATCGGATACTTGGTGGTCGTTCTGCTCAACGTCTGACTGATGTCGTTTCCCACTTTAGGCAACACTTCCACACGACGCACGTAGAGTCTGGCTTCTTGAATGATAGTTTTGTAAGTGGCATCAGCAGCAGCCATCAGATGGAAAGCGGCACTGCTACGGTTCAGTTTCAGGCTGATATCCACTCCGTTCAGCAAATACTTTTCTTGCAACTTAGTCGGTCTGTCAGGTTTCCATACCACGCAAGCATCCAGATGATTGTTCTTAGCTTCTTTTCCGTATGTCAAGAGATTTTCCAAGTACGCTCGGTAAGGGTAAGTATCCATGCTGCTGCTGACCAGTTTGTTATTCAAGTACAAATCCACTTCACTAAACAAGGAATGCATGAAATTATTGACGGGAGCTACTGCCTCATCAACGACTAGGTTAGCGTTGGGTGGTTCGATCACTTTCACTTTCAAGTACAGGTAACTGCTATTCAGATCGATGTAATCTTCGGGTTGTCCTTTGATTTCAAACTCGATGGGAGCGGAATCCGTCAAAGAGGAGACGGGATGAAATTCCACCCACTGGGATTCTTGCATCGTCATCATGGTGGGTGGCATGGCAAACAGATCTAGTTCCGACTTGGAACAAGCGCAAGACTCTCGGTGCATCATTTTCGTCTCTTTCTCAATAATCGAAAACGTCTAAGTCTCGAACGGTTCTTCTTTTCTTTGCCTTTCTAGCTTTAGACGTGTGAAGTCTGGTAAAAGGGTGTTTTCTTCGTCGTCTCTTTCTGCCTTGTCCTTGCTGAATGCCTGACTCAGTAGCGTGCAGGGCATTTATAGGCGTTTCTCGTCGACCCAAAAGGTCTTTACCCGTTTGTAGCAAGACATTTTTGCCTGCCCTCAAGAACGCTTCTTTGGGGTTTTGTTTGTCGATGATGACATTTCGGAGAAATTCTTTACCGTGTGTCAATGCCGCATCTTTCAAGGCGTACAATCCACGTGTCACCATCGGCTTCAACACGGGGGCCACCGAACGAAAGGCCGATTTTAACATATCTCCTAAACCGTGTCCTCGCTGTCGAGCAACCCCTCGGTACACTGGATACATGACTTACGAGTCGTGAGAGAACCGTTTTCGAAAATGGAGTTTCACCGTGACTTTCCCTTTGGTGAATGGAATATTTTGTCCCAGATCTCCTTTCATAGCAATGTTGACCGTGTCCAAATACGACTTCCTGACGGGCAAATAGTGAGGGTGTACAAATTCGCGGTGGACGTGATAGGTGTTTCCACCTTCCTCGTCAGCGGCCGTGACAGAATCCACTTTTAAAGGAATGACACGCAGTAACGGTACGGAGGTGTGTCCCACCACGTTATACTCCACGACATCGGAGTACACAAACATCAAATTCAGTCCTTGGTTCAGTTCTACCGGGGTACGAAAATACTTGGCAAAAGTTTCGTTGTCGTAAATGACTGCTGATTGTTTTAGTTCTTGTTCTACGTGCTTCCTCAGTTCTATGTCCCCACCCAACATGACAAACAATTCGGGACAAAATAAGAAACCCATGATTTTACCCCCGTCAGATTTCATCAGGAGGCGACGAGCTACTTTGTGGTACTCCACGGTGACAGTTTTTTTGGTAATCTTCATAGCTTTCCCAAACACGACATTAAACCTGGAAGCGATGGTGCTGACCAAATGTTGACCACTAAAATAATATGGACAAGACATAGGTGGTATACTTTACATCTTTTAGGCGATGGGCTTTTTTATGTTATATTTAAGTTGGGTATCCAAGTACTGTTGAATTTGTTCGTCATGAACTTCCACCTCAAAAACATTTTGATTGGGAAGGACATTGAGAACTTGGGTCGGGTGAATGATTTCTACTAAAGCCACTTCACAATGGGCTTCGTGATCTAATAGGATGGCTTGAGGTAATTTGGCCGTGTAACAGCACAACGTGTTGTTGGGAAACACCTCCATAGAACTGTCACTAGGTAAGGTTAAGTAAAATTGGTTGTTATTGTTCATAATTCCAGAGTTCTGTGGCTGTCCGAGGGGTTGCTAGACGTCAGAGGCGTGTCTCCGCCCAAAATAGGGTTGTTGTTGTTGTTGTTGTTGTTGTTGGAGTGGTGACTGGCACTGGCACTGGACACAAGGTTCCCGTTGTTCCCGTTCGAGGAGAATTTCAGGGAGGGATTGGGAAGCAGGTAACCGATGCAACTGCTCAATAAAATGGTCCACAATTGTTTGTCTCCTTGTTGCAAACTTAAATTGGCAATGGCTGCCCCGATGACACAATACACCACGAAGATTTGGCAGAAAAGGACGATGTGCGTTTTAGGCACACGTTCTTCACACCACACCCACAAGGGTTGTTTCTGTAAATCTTGCAGAGAAGAACTGGGTGAAGGAGTGGTCGACGTAGCTGCGTCTGTGTGAAAGGGCATGATGGTCACTTCTTTTCACAGCCGATGACTTGCGAAGCGTCGATCCAAGAATCAAAATCCTTTCCAACATACTTTGACTTCTGTGACACGTCGTTTGCCCACTTTACGCGTTCTGCGTTCGAGAATGCTTTCGATGTCGCACACGTCGTCTTCTTTTTTGTTGACACGTTGTAACTCGGGCAAATTAAACGTTCCTTTGAGTACTTCTCCGTTCATGTCTTCCAATTTATGGACGTTAGGATCACGACCATGCACTCTTCCAGTGACACGAAACAATTCGGTGGTCCAGTTAGGTAAGTAACCTTTGTCGAAAGTGCGTTTGGTTTTGCCAATGCGCACCCAATCTCCTACGGTCAACACTCCACTTTTCTTGGGGACAGCTCTCGTCGGGGACGTACCAAACAGGCGTTCAAACACTAGCACTTCGTTCTCGGGAGTCACCTCTTGCGGGGCACGTCCAATGCTTCGATGGTAAGATTGGTTGTACGCTTGCACCAGGTGCGGTAAGATGTCGATGTACTTTAGAGTGTGGTGATGCGTAAAATATTTCCACATGCGTTCTTTCAAAGCACGTTAAAAACGTTCCATGATGCTGGCTTTGGTTTCGGATTCTCGATGGCAAAAAAATGAATGTCACGTTTCTTTAATTCTTTTTGGAAAGCTTGGTTCAGTAATTCTGTACCTTTGTCCGTTTGCCATCGAAGAGGGTGACGACCGCTTTGTTTCCACACCCGTTGCAGGGCTCGCACTAACTCGCTGCTCGATTTGGAAGTCAAGGGCACGACCCAGGCAAATTTGGAAAAGACGTCGATGACACAAAACAAATATTTGTAGCCACAATTGTAGCTGGCCAAATGAGAGACATCGGCTAAGTCGGCTTGCCATTGATGATCGATGCCTTCCGCTTGGGTGCGACTTCTGGAAAACTTGCGTCGAATGGGTTTGTGTAAAGTGTACAGGTAACTTGTTCTTGTAACCATCGTTGCACTTGAGGTAAACGGAGACTTTTCAGTCGCGTTTTGGCAGCACGATACAATTTTTGAACTCCTGCGTAACCTGCAGGATGGGACGGATCGTAATAAATGCTGGCCTACACCGTCTCCATTTGTGTGTGTGTGTGTGTGTGTGTGTGTGTGTGTGTGTGTGTGTGTGTGTGTGTGTGTTAATAAGTCACCTACTCTTCGGTGATGCTACTTTGGGTGGGACGAAAGGTTTGGAAACGGATTTACGTGTCCGATGGGCTACGGGAGTAGAAGTCGAAGGTAGTGGTGGAGGTGGCAATGGAATGGCTTTGGTCTTCTTTTCTTTTTTCACTTCTGGTTTCCCTTCTTTCTTTTTCACTTCTGTCGAAGGAGGAGTGGACATCATCTTTTTAACCCAAGCTTTCATTTCTTCTCGTTGGGGTGTGGGGGACGGGGTCAGCAAGGATGCTGGAATCTTACTAGACATGGGAGCTGCTGACGGTGTTTGAAACAGTTCTCGCATCTCTTCTTCCTCAGGCCTTCGTGGGATAGCATCTCTGGTGACCCCTGGGGATGGTAGTAGTGGTGGTGGTAGTGGTGATGATGTGGGGGATGGACTTTTCATCAAGGTCTTAAAATCTTTCAGAGTGGGAAGAGGTGTTTCGTCTAAAGCTTTTTGGTGAAAGAGTTTCAGTCGTTGCAAGAGTTGGCCGTACTTTTGCGATTTTTCTGTTTCGGACAAATCTTGGAGATCCATCAAGGACTGCAATTCGTGTTGTAACTGGGATATCTCGCTCAAATTGGGATTGGGAGGTAAATGCGGGGTGCGTTGTTCTTGCCAACGATGGTATTGTATCCATCGTTTGTAAGGCACTAAAGCTAGTTTTCGTCCTTCCATGGGATGTCAGGGGTCGATTCTGAGATCTTGGGACTCCAGAGGTCCTTTTTATCTTGCTCCCATCAGTCCTCCCAACACGGTTCCCAAGACTCCTTTCAGTAATGTGCCTAGCAAGAGGGGTAAAATTCCTCCACGTTGGACCAACATCTTCTTCTTTTGTCCGATGGGGATATTTTTTTGAACCATTTGGCGCAGAACGTGACGATGTTTGCCTAAGCATTGTTTCTGGTGTTTGGACAAAGAGATCGTGCCTTTCAACACGTTCAAATAACATTCGCACACGGTATCGATGACCTCTTTGGAGGCCGTTTGAATGAGTTTTTTTCGTAGGGGTGGAGAAGCTTTGGGCAGGACAGATAACATGTCCCCATGTTTGACTAAACGTGGAGGCAGTCCTTTCCTTTTCTTTCCTTGGGGTTTAGAAGAGCAATGTTTTCTGGAGGGGGACATCTTTGCTTGTGCGTTCCGGGACATTCAGCAAACAGACACTAACATCGATGACTTAAGACACGCCCTTTTATCTTTTTTGGGGGACTATCGCTTAGTCATAAAGGTGACAACGTTTTTTCCAAAATCGCCAAGGAATCCTCCCCTTTGTTGGCGCCTCATTTTCTTGGAACGACTGTGTCTTTTCTTAGGGTAACGTCGATGCTTGGCTAAGTGCTTTCTCGGATGACGAGTCTGCCTTTGTCTCTTTCTTTTTTGACTTCTTGACTTCTTGGAGGTGATATCTTTTGGAAGTTCACTGATACCCCTACTTTGTCGGAGGCCATTTTTTATACTGGAACGCGTCGCCACTGATTGTCTTTACGTCGTATCAACTTGAGGACAGGCATGACACGTCGTGTAGGGGTACGCAACGGACTAAATCGAGTCAGTTCTTGCTTGGACAAATCCAGTAAACTTTGTAACATGCCCGATCTCTCTTGGACTTTGATTTTGGGAGCAGGTACTTTGTGAGCCGCGGCCACTGCTGCTAAACTGGAGGGTCCTGCCACTGGGGAAGTTCTTGGGGTCATCAACGGAGAAGTTCTTGGTGTGATCAACGTCTCCAAATACTTCTCAGTTCTTGGTGTCATCAACGGAGAAGTGACTGAACCTGAGGATACCGGCTACCGCCGTGGCAGGTCGTGGTTTGCGAGTGTAAGGTTGCGTCCTGGCTGAAGTGCCTCTCTTGCGACTAGTTTTCTTCTGTGGGCTTTTCTTTTTCTGGGGACTTTTTCTCTGTTTCTTTTTCTGGGGGCTTTTCTTTTTCCGGGGTGGTGTCTGGTAAGAGGAGGGCCCCGCCACTGGAGAAGTTCTTGGAGACACGGGTCTCTTTGGGGGCCTGGTCTTTTTCTTCTTCTTGGAGCTTCGGTTGACTTCTTTTTTCTTGGGGAGAACTTTGGGAGCATTAGGATCCCATCTTAAGAGAGAGCGAATGATGACCCCTCCTAGAGTACCGCTCCCTCCAGGTTTCAAATCGACGAGTAAATAGGCGTGTGGAGTGTGAGTGGCATCGTCAGCCAAGGCGTCCCTAACTGTTTGGCTAAGACTTGCACTTGCGATTTATCTCGAGGGCTTTCAAACAAGACCACGTAATGCGCATTGAGACTGATGGTGCGATGGGCTTTACTTTGTTGAAACAAATTTTGAGTGATGTAAACGACACTGGCATTACGGTGATGCCATTTGCGCGTGAACCACAGTTTAATTTCTTCTTCGTCTTCTCCTAACATGTCGTCGAAAATGACCAAATGGGTTTGACGGGAGTCAGAGACGATGCCGTCGTCTTCTTTAGGAATGCCTTCCACAAACACGATGGAATCGCCTTGACTTTCTCGCAAGAGGTTGTAGGCCGATTGCCACTCTTTGTAACACCACACGATGCGTTGAGGTGGACGATCGATCAAATGATGTTTATGTTCGATCAAACGTTTGACGAATTCGGTTTTGTCTAACCGCTAGGTCCAGCAATGAGCATGTTAAAAGGATGGCGAAGATACAAAGCCTCCCAACTGGCACGATCTAAGTGTTCGTCGATGACTTTGACAGCAGAGGAAGAGGGAGCGGGGACAGCAGAAGTAGACATAGTGTTAGGAATGTCACTTGTGACACGTAAATAGACAAGACAAGAGTTTATATACTTTTTCAGGACACGTTTATTGAATGTTTTAAACATGAACACGAAAGACAAAAATACATAAAAGCCAAAGGGGGCTTAAGTACAACGATAAAAGGCACATCGAAATTATCAACGTGGAATAGAAACAAGTGTCTGTACAACATGTTTTGGGTAATGTTCTGACCAGTTCTATAGGGGGTAAGGTCACACAAGTGTACTTCCGAAAGGGTCTTTCAGGAATGTTCACGACAGTCCTCTCCTGGTTGACGATTTCTTCTTCTGGCACTGTCACTAACACAGGTTGAAAAGTGACTTTTTTCCTTGAACAACTCTCGTGCATACTGGGCCACCTCTTGGGTCCAAGCCTCAAAATCCCATTCTTTCCAGGCACGGACATCTGTCCAATGGGGGTGTAAGTCACAAGCTACACACACATCGTCATACACGTCTTGGGTAGTTAAAAGTTGACGAATCTTTTTTTCCCGTAGAGGTCGAGAAGTATCCAGATGAAAACGCAAGGCTTTGAGCAAAAGGAGTCTTTCGTGACCATTTAAGGCCATTGGGGTGGTAAGTATTGATCGTAAAGAGTCCACAAGGAATCGGCTGGTAAACGAAATCCTAGAAAACAAGTCACTAAGACACACACCACTTGTCGACCCAAATTGAATGGATACAGTTCCTGCAATAATTGATGGTAATGATCCACGGTTTGAATATGGTCATTGAGTTCCTTCTACGGAATCTGTTCAATCACATGTGACATAAGCCGTGGCATGGATTTATGATTTTATAGTCTCTTTATTTCGGAAGCAATAAAGGTACTTTCTAACTACACATCTTCGTTCTTCAAATCTTGCATACTGTAACCTACACTTCAGAGTTTGTTTAGATGTTTCCTCTTCCGCTAAGCAGATTCCACGTAAAATATGTTGGTAATCCTTTAACGTGTCTTCCTCAATACGTTGCTCTAGGTGAATCTCGAAGTAACCAAAATGATGAACATTTCGTTCATTCACTAACTCAAAGTGTTGGACAAGGTCTGACCACTGAAACAATTTGTGACGAATCAGTTCTTTTATACCATTCAGGTACCAGTGGTTAAAGACCTGGTGACGTAACGGATGCAACTGTTCTTTACGTTTCACTTGTATTTTAACCAGCTCTCGGTAAATGCGTTCTCTCAACTCCACAGGCAAAGCACGAATGTTCTCTTGTAAAGTATCCATAAACAGGTTAGTCAGTACAATTCACAATCTTCTCCTAGAGCGAAAGTAATTCACATAGTGAGTAATTTCTGGCCACTGCCATTCATTGAACTCTTTTGATGTAAACGGTTTAGAGTGATATAATAAGATGAATGCACACTTGACCCAGAGAAATCTAACACATTGATTAATTTTTTTCACTTTCCTCTTGTGAATTTCTCGGCACAAAGTTCTACAGTTACCAATTGAAATTTCACTCTGGCAAGTCCCTGCCAAACTTCCTTGTAAATCTTCTCTTGCAGTTCTTTAGGTAATGATTCAATATCGTTTTTGAAATGACGTTTAAATACTGGTCTCGGTGACGTCCAACATTTGATTCCTAACCAGTCTGGTTTCTTCTTCAACGACATGGTAAGTTACTTCAATGTCTCGGTCCCACTAAGGGTAAGTAATGACAATTCGGTGACCATCGAGCATGTTCTACGTAGGCCGAATCTTGTGGTTCCCAGTGATGAAGTGACACACCTCAACTGAAGCACTTGACTATATCCCCTTCGCCCAAGTAGTAAAATTGGGCTCTGGCTCCCAGATACTTAGGCCATTTTCCTTTGAACGATTGAAGACGATTTTCAAAGTCGCAGTATTCCAACAAACGCACAAGAAACAAATATTCGTCTTTCACAGGTTCGTTTCGACGAGGGTTGGGTGCCATGGATAGGAGTTTCCTCAGGGCTGGATGACGTCAGTAGGGGGGTAAACGTGAAGGTGAACATCCACCTTTAAAATGAAACCCAGTAAAGTGTCCAAGAGAACGAGCGGCATAACTTTCGCATCCCTCAGGTTTGACACGCACAGCATCACTTTCCATGATAGGGGTAGTGAGAGCAAAGTTCCCATGATGCTTTACGGCATCGCTAAGGTCACAGCGTACAGCATCGTTCCCATCGCAAGGCTCACAATCGTATTCTACTTTAGAGTCCCCAAACTTGAATTGTACCTGTCTGAACTTGTTTTGTGTTTCTCTCAAAGTATTAATCTTGTTCGCTTGGTCTTGGTAGTCACAATGAACTATCGATCTTGACCATAACCCCTTTTTATACTAATCGCAATGCAGTCTCAAGCTTGTACATCGTTCCTTTTTTATGTCTTGTTTTGGAAGGTACCGTCTCTAAGGTACCGTCATCATTGTACCGTAGTGTCATGGGCGGAAAGGCCATAGAAAGGTAAGGGCAGTGCGGAGACCATCGAGTATGTTCCAGAATAGCTGAATCTTTATAGATACATAGATCCATTCGTAATATCAGGCCACAACTGAAACACTGTACTTCGTATCACAATCCAGTCTTAGGTCCCAAGTAGACAAATCCTGTTCTAGCTAAAACATTCGAAGTAGTAATCCTTTCCTATCCGTAGGCCATTTTTGAAACGTTTCCAATCGACGGACACAATCACAATAGTCAGGCAAGAAGACAGCAAAATGGTGCGGTTTGAAATTGGAGTTCTTCTCGGGTTTCTCACTCGATTCTTGCTGTGGCGAAGTCATTCTTCTGGTGAGTGGCTATCCTCTTACAACCAATGTTTTATACCAACGTGTCCATACGGCAAGGTAAAGTGATTGGGAAGTCGCACTCGCTTCTGGTACACGATTTGATAGACTTTTTCCAAGGGTCGACTGACGATGTCGTGAGTGGGTAAACGTACAATCTTGTTGGGTTGATAGGTGGTCACTTTAAAGTGTTCATCTTCTCTAGACTGCAAAGCTTCTTTCAATACCCCAAAGTTGACCACACGACTGGTACGATAATTCAGAGTCAGTCCTTTCACTTTACACGTTGTGTGCACTTCTCCTTGTTTGTCCCGGTATTCGTAGCCGTAATTTTTGGGGCCGCCACTGACGAAACTTAGAATCTTGTCGTCGGGGTGCTCGTCTGTCCAGGCTCCTAAACGGTCTCCTTCGATGTCAGGGTGCTGTTGACTCGGGTGATGGCTGTAAATGCAACTGTCCGTGTCAAAGTACAGGACACGTTCCCCTAACAGTTCTAAAGCTTCGTACAATTTTAAGCGAGCATGAGCTGTCACGTAAGCCGCAATGATGACATTTCCAAAGGGGTCGTCTTGTACAAAGGCCAGATCTTCTTCGAATTTGACCAAGATCAAATTCTCGTGAACGACGTCCACGTGTTTCGTGAATTTGGTTTTGTCGTGAATCATCTGAAATAGCAGGAAGGTTGGGTCAAATATTCCGTCTTGGGTAAACACGGTCGTTGTGCCATTTTGCCCCACAAACAATTTAACATCACTTTGGCAAACGATCGCCTGCCTTCGTTTTTCTCGATGTGATCTGAAGTGATGCCTTCTTGTGCCCAGTATTTCTCTTTGAATGTCTTTTGGTCTTCGAGAGTGTGACACCAGGAAGGATAGCCGCTGGCTTCTTGTTTCAGTTTCAAAAAGGCATCCACGTAGTCTGCGAAAATGCCTTCCTGCGTGGGGTCACCCTTGTGGTATTGTTGTGTCTTGGGAAAAAGACAAATTTCGTACACTTCTAACAGTTGGTATCCCATGTCCAGAGCTTTGAACAATTCTACGCTGACCCAGCTTCCCGTCAAGGCCCGTTCTTCCTGGGTGTGCTGACAAGTCTGGTCTTGGTTGCACGTTTCTGCACAAGTACGGCACAAAGGAAACATCAGTTTGCCTTGGCAATGGTGAGGTAAGACGGGATGGTACAAGTCCGTGGGAGGCAAAACTTTACACTTGATCAGACCTTCGTATTGTCGAATGTTTTTCAGGTCGATGTGTTCGTCAACAATTGTGGGAGCCCTGCAGGAAAGCGACAATATTTGCACACGTAGGGATACAGCGAACACACGTCCAAGTATTTCATTTCTTCTCCTTTCTCTTCGTCGGCTTGGTACAGCAAACAGGTGGCATTGGTCCTTCCTCCGTACAAACTATCCCTCGGGTTCAGCGGGTCCATGAACTGGTAACTTTCCACGAGACGTTTAAACTAGGGATCGGTTTTCAAACGGTGATCGTGCTCGTGTTCCCACAGTTCCACCACTTGGTATCCTTCCTGTTCTAACTTTAGACGTCGCTGACAAGTGGCCTGGTACAAGTCTTCCATGGTTCGTTGTAACAACTGATTTTTAGTGCTGCGGTCAGGGTAACAGACGTGGCATCCGTGAAATAAGCAACCGTTAAACTCGTACACGATCTTGGGGTTTTCTAAGTCCCAGCCATCGACCGAATGCGTTCCGATTCTTTTCGCCCCCTCCGTTGCGGGCATGCTGAATCCATTTGTCTTCCTTGTCGCACAAGTAATGTAACCAGCGTAATGCTTTGACCGAGTATTGACGTTTGACATAGTTGGTCGTTTGAGGACTGATGACAGCCACGGTGCTTTCAGGCATGAATCTTTGCCGGTAGACTAAGGAACACGCTTTGGCAATGGTGCAAGCTTCTTTCAAAGGATCGACCCCTCCGTGTTCCATGAACAGTTCTCGAAATTTTCCACAGCAACGCCGTAAAATGTCCACGTCGGAACGACAATACTTTAACATTTCTTCCTGAAAGTTGAAAGGGTCCGAGGCGTGAGCCTGGTACCAAGCGTAGAAAGCTTCTCGTTGTTCGGTACGCATGTTGTCGGGGTCGTAGTCTTTATCCTCAGGCAAATGGGGTAGAACGGCATGTTGATTGGCTTCCGTATCGAAAAAGTGAGGAAAATAACCTTTAGCCATTTTTGTCATTCCAAACGTTTTAGACATTCGACTCAAAGGCATGGCCAAGTAACTCATCGAATTTTTAAACTGTACTTGTCCCACTTGCATGAAAATTATTTTGGCTCCGTTCAAAGTGACTTTAGGACGTTCGGTTCCTTGTTCCGTATAGTATCTGAGAAGAAACTGTCCATTGTATCCGGAGAAATTGTGAGCCATCACTGTGGCATGACGATGACAATCTCCGTAACGTTCGATGTCCTCTTAGCTCCACGTCTTGTCGATGGGGTCTAAGACCCATCGGGCGAAATCGGCTAGCGTGTTCGGTCCCCGAAAGATTTTTTCACGTCCTCCAGGAATCTTGCTGCAGTGAGGGCAATGACTGAAAATAGGTTCTTGAATGCACTTCTCGCACGCTCGATGAGTCACGCAGAAATTAGGAATGTGAATGCCAGTCTCTTGCATGCATTCGAAATCGAAAAAGATGAAATTGCCTTTTTTATTCTTGTGACCGTCCTCTTGCTCTGGTTGGAATTGGTATTTTTGCACGTAGCATTGGTGTTCCAAGTCCACAAAGTGGTGACAAATGTGACATTTTTTCTTTCCTGAACATACGTGTGCCTTGGCATTATTGGTACGTATGCCTTATCCACACGTAGGGCACAATCTCATCAGTTGACAAGTACATTTCTGCTGTGAACCTTGCGTTTTCAGATGTTGTTGGTAACAGGCAGGGCTGACAAACGTGCGCAGACAAGTTGAACAATGCACTGGTTCTTGCCCTTCGCTCAGACAGGGTGGAGAGGCCAAACATCCTGAGCATTTCGATCAGCAATGCTTGTATTGCTCTCGATTGTTATAGCCATAGTCACATTTCTCACAGTAATATCTGTATCCCAGGAATCCGGTGATGGCAGTAATGGTATCGAAATGTTCATCGTGATGATAGAGGTGAATGTATTTTCCATCCTTCAAGTCTTTCCCTCGAAACAACAGTGGTCCGCGCAGTTCTTGAGGGTGTACTTTCAAGGTGTAGCGTGGAGCTAGGACATCTTGCAATTTTTGCATTTCGGGTATGCCACAGGGTGTCTCTTTGGACATGCCGGCTTGTTGTAACAGGAGTTCTGCTTCGTAGTTTGGCTCGGTCCGATTGTCGAATAGTTTTCCAGGCTCTTTTCCATTCTCCCGTGTCGTTCTTGTTGACATAGGTTCGTCCCACCACGATAGCCCTGGCTAAACACATCTGGTCTTGAGGGTTGTCAATTCGGACGAGACTTGTTTTGGTGCTGCGAAGCTCCTCCACCAATAACATCTTTTTGCGTCCAGTCCCTTGAGGAGGAGAGACGTGGGTCATGTCCAGTGTGGCTTTTCCATCGGTGATGTCAAACTGGTCATTTGATTGTTGCACGTGTTGAATCTTGTCCATGACTTTGGAAGCGGTCAATTCTGCAGGGCTGCTAAATTCGATCCAAACAGGGGATTTCAAGCCGTCGTGTTCTTTGGAAAGTCTCAAGCGATCGTCTTCTTTGGGTTGACATTGTCGCTTGAGTGTGGTGAGTAAAGAATCCCACACCCCGGTGATGAACCCTTCTGCTTTCTCCAACGGTACTTCGGACTTGAAATCTTTAATCTTCACCGTGTATTTGTAAGCCGTGCTTCTAAATTTTCTAGAGGAGCGCTTTTCTGTCTCTCGAATGGAATAGTATTTTTCAGGGTTAACTAAGGGTGGTGAACTTTGTTTAGAGGGCTTGGATTCTGGTTCACTCATGTCCTCTTCAAAATCACTGGCATGAATTTGTGCCAAGACTTTAGCCCTGGTACGAGGCGACAGATCACGTTTCTGCTTCTTACTTTCTTCTTCTTTCTTCTTATATGAATTGGATCGTTTCATCTTGATAGCAAAAAGTCAAATGACTGAAGTTTAAACACCATGGGCTACTTTATAGTCATGGCAGACCAGCGTATATAAAGGGTATGTGTCTTGTCCTTTCACTATTCATTTCAGTCTCAAAGCTAGCACAACGATGGAAGAGACTACCCAGATCGAACGTTTCATCAAAGCTTTGCGATGGGTTATTAGAATTTTTTTTCAGACCAGCCGACGGACTACTCTCCTTCTTTTCGAGATAAAAGTGAAGGTACTTGCTATATCTGTCAAAAGAAAGGGCATTGGTCTTCAGAGTGTCCAGACCGTCAAAAAAGAAAAAAAAAAGGGGTTAGAAAAGACAAAAGTCAAGATACCTGTTATCATTGTCAAGAAAAAGGACACTGGTTTCCAGATTGCCCAAAAAAGAAACAAGAGGAGTCAGAAGAAGAGAGGGATTCTTCAGAGAAAGAAGACGAAATGGAAGAAGAGGAGGAAGAAAGCAGACAGGTAAAGAAAAAAAAAACAGGAGAAGAAAAGAAGAAGGGAAGAAAGTGAGGAGGAAGAAGAGGAAAAGACTGTGACTGTGAAGAAATTCAAAAAACAGAGAGAGTAAATAATGAGACAGAAGAAGTCTATGAACTTTTTTTAGATTGTTTTGTTGTGAATTGTGAATTGTATTGTAAATATTTATAAAAGAATAAATTAATTATAAAAGGTAAGTGTCTTTGGGTTTTTGATTTTAAAATAAGAACCTACACTCACGCACTCATACACAGACACGTACTATAGGGGTAAAATGATTTATTTTTGGGGGTTTTTTTTGAGTTATTGGCAATTGAAAGTCTATCTCTTTTCGAGAGACGTGGGTGGCTCTGAAAAGGGCCTTTTTTTTTTTGGTGCAGGGGTGAGTTTAAGCAATCAACTTTAACTGCCTTAAACCTTTGCCAAGACCGAGGCCTACTTCTGATGATGATGATGATTTGGTTGAAATCACTAAGGGTGGTACGGTAGGCTTAGTCACAGGGCTGGAGTGTTTAGCTCGGGAAGGTCGTATTCTCTTCGGTCGTGATAAAGAAGTCTGATACATTTGTTTCAGACTTCTTAACTCCGCTAAAATGTCTAACAGTACCGTGACCGTTTGACTTTCACATCCTTGTTTCTTTGCTGCTTCTTCTTCTTCTTGTTTTTTTTCTTACCTCTTCTTCTTGTTGCTGTTGCTGTAGAAGAAAAGCTTGTTCTGCTTCCTTTTGCTGCTGTATAAATTTCTCCAGTTCTTCTTTCTGTCTCTGTCTAAAATACTCCACGTGTGGTAATGAGGGCGACGAAGGTTCTGGAACAAATTCTTGCGAGGTAAGAAAATCCACAAAATCCCATTTCGCCTCTTCTGAAAGTATGTCCGGGTTCCCTTGTGTAGTCTCCACCGTCGGTGCACCCCAATTGATCATTTTCTGAGTTTCCGTCATGTTGAAAAACTGTCGCATGGATTGACTGTGCACAGGCGCTAGCGAATCTATATAGACTACGTGACGTCACAGACTGCTCTCTTCGGATTGGATGTGGGCTGACTGAATTTTGTAACGCGTGTTTGGATTGGTCAATGAACTCAATCCGTTTCAATCCTTTCTCTCCCTATAAATAAGTGCAGTTCACCGCATTCATTTACCTGTTACTATGCGCCTCAAGATGTGGACCGATGTGCAATCTTCTACGCTTGTGTCAACGATGAAGTTCAGGACGGACATACCCATGTATGTCCGATCCAAGTGGACAGTTGTCCATAGGACCGCCACAAGTCTATGGATACGTAGGATTTACGTGGAGAGGCAAGGATGCCTGAAAAGAGTTTTAGTCTATGGATCTACCATTAGACGAAGCCTAAGACGAAGAAGATGTTGCAGATGCCCTTTATGTTAAGGGCATATTAACATAAACCCAAAGGCCCTTTTCAGGGCCACTCCAATCTCTCGAAAAGAGATAGACGTTCAATTGCCTACCCCATTTTTTATTTTTTATTTTTTATTTTTTTTAAAAAAATAGAGACCCCTCGCTGTTTCACTTTTTGTATGTTCCATTTCCATAGACCCATCAGGTCGGGACCGTATTAAAATAGGGTCCCGACCCTGTTCCACTTTCCCTTGTCGCTCAACAGTCCCAAGATTGTTTTTTTCATGCTAAATTCCCCTTGAGGCTAGAGTGGCCCAAGACTTTTTCCCCATGTTAAATTCCCCTTGAGGCTAGAGTGGCCCAAGACTTTTTCCCATGTTAAATTCCCCTTGAGGTTAGAGTGGCCCATGATTTTTCCCCATGTTAAATTTCCATTGAGGCTAGAGTGGCCCAAGGGGTTCTGTAATGCTAATTTCCCTTGAGGCTAGGGTGGCCCACTTCACTACTCTTGTCTAGCGACAATGGGAATTGAATATGGATGGGCTTGTCTAGCGACAGTGGGAATTCAACATGGATGGACTTGTCTAGCGACAATGGGAATTTAACATGGATGGGCTTGTCTAGTGACAATGGGAATTGAACGTGGATGGGCCTGTATAGCGTCAAGGGAAAATGAACATGGGAGATGAATATATCACAGACAAGAGACAAGAGACGGTTGGGGCTGCAGCGGCTATCAACGCTGATATTTCTGCCAGAAGTGGAAATATAACGCCTGTCTTAGCAGTATATTTGATGGCAACGGCGGAAAGTTCAAGTCGTATTCCAGTTTTGGATTGTTTGGCTTTATTAAGATGTTTAAGGTGACGTTCTGTCAATGACAACTTGTCATTGCCATAATCAAACTCTTTAATAGGATATGGGATAAAGGCCAACTACTCACCAAATGGAAACAGGCCGTAGTAATACCAATCCCGAAGCTAGGTAAAGATTCCAACAACATAAATTCGTACCGACCCATCTCCCTTACAAACAATATTTGCAAAATAATGGAGATAATAATCGCAAATAGGTTAAAACACCACCTAGAAACCAATAACATACTCTCCATAAATCGATGTGGCTTTCGGAACAAACGGTCCACTACTGACCAGCTTCTCAGAATGGAAACAGACATCAAACTCGCTTTTAACGCACATAGGAAAACGAATCGCAACCTCATAGCCGTTTTTGTAGACCTAGAAAAAGCGTTCGACCTAGTATGGACCAATGGACTAATGGCCAAGTTAAACCAATTTGGAATAACTGGACGCTTGTTTAACTGGATTGGCGATTTTCTCACAGGCAGGAAAATTACCACAAGAATAGGCAACACCCATTTGGAAGAATTTTCACTTGAAAATGGAACACGGCAAGGCAGTGTAATAAGTCCCTTACTATTTAACCTAATGGTAAACGACCTTGACCTCAATGCAGCCTCCGCAAAAATAAACTTGTCACAGTTTGCAGATGATAGTGGCATATGGAGGAATGGAAACCCTGCCAATAACACAGTAGTTAAAGAAATCCAGCAGAGCCTAGACAACATCTGGAGATGGGAGGACAAATAGAGTTCCAAAATATATAATGAAAAAACTGTGGCAATCATGATCACCCCCAAACGAAATAACAACCTAGTCTATCCAAACTTCTATATACAAAATCAATTAATCAAATACGTAAAAGTAGTAAAATTCCTAGGAATGTTCTTTGACAACCACCTCACATGGAAACAGCACATTGAACAACTCACCCAGAATTGTAACAAAGGTCTCAATTTACTCAGGAACATCACAGGACTGACTGGGGATCCAACCAGGAAACCCTCCACACGATATATAAAACACTAATTAGATCAAAACTGGATTACGGTTGCCAAGCATATAACTCGGCTAAGCAACCTGTACTACAAAAACTTGACACTATCCAGAGAAAAGCCTTACTATTATGCACAGGAACATTCCACTCAACATCATTAGAAGAACTACAAACACTAACAGGAGAACTACCCTTAAAATTACGTAGACAAGAACTGCTCATCCGATACTCCATTCGATTAGATACCCACCCACACAACCGTCCCTCCAAAATAGCTATAAATAAGTGTAAAGTTGTCTTTCAACACAAAATCATACCCACCACACCAAGTGGCAAAGTAATCCTTGAACTAAGAGAAAAGATACCTCTACTAAAAAGAAACAGGTAACAAACAATACAGACCAGAACAAATCACCATGGTTACAAAATCCACCAAGGATTAACATTGAAGCTACCAAATTAGGCAATAAAGAATGACAAGAAAACTTACTAAAACCTGTACTGGTAAACGAAATCAACCAAAAATACCCCGACTATTTTAAAATATATACCGATAGATCAAAAACAAACAACTCACCAAGAACAGCAGCAGCAACAGTCATCCCTGAATTCAATATACAAACGGGATCCAGATTACCTGACTATTGCTCCATTTACACCACTGAATTCTGGGCTATACTTGGATAACTACAATGGATCAAAGACAACCAAATATCTAAAACAGTCATTATAAGAGTAGTTAAGTGGGCCACCATAGGGACAATGGGACTTAGCATTAAAAACACCCCTGGGCAACTCTAGGGACAATGGAAATTTAACATGGAGAAAAACGCTGGGCCACTCTAGGGACAATGGGAATTTAACATAGAGTTTGGGCTTGTCTAGGGACAAGGGAAATTAACATGAGGAATAGAGTTTGGGCTTGTCTAGGGACAAGGGGAATGGAACAGGGGACTATAGTGTGGGTCTGTCTAGGGACAATGGGAATTTAACATGGGGAATAGATCGTGGGACTGTCTAGGGACAATGGGAAATTTAACATGGGGAATAGATCGTGGGACTGTCTAGGGACAATGGGAAATTTAACATTACGGAAACCCCTGGGGGATATAGCCTCAAGGGAATTTAACATATGGAAATTGAACATGGTGGATCTGTATAGCGTCAAGGGGAATTGAACATGGTGGGACTATCTAGGGACAATGATGGTAGAGGGTCAAACACAACAGAGACAGAAACATACATACACTAGTACAAGCGTGGGATTTATATATAAAGCATTACCAAGACCTGAAATCTTGCTGGGGTGTTCAAAAATTTGCATAATTGTAATGATGCTATAAATAGCTATAATCAAGGAAATGCTCAACGACAAAATGGATGTGACTAAAAGTAACGCTAAAATGACGAAATTGTCCCAGAATTTAAAGGAAAATAAACATATCCCCGAAAATTAAGTTACAATGGTTTAGACTAAAATGGATAAAATTAGTAACTACTTACAATATCAACTTCTGTGACGATCGTGAATAAATACCTATGTATCTATAATCAGCTGAAATTCCTATGAAATCCCACTATCTATTTATAGCTCCAACTTGTGGGTTTTTCCTTTGGAAAATCCCACTATCTTTTTATAGCCTCAGCTTGAGTGACGTTCCTGTTTATGAATTCTAGTATATATGTATAGCTACAAAATGTGGAAATCCCCAAGTCGATATTTATAGTCTCAAAATTTCCAGCGTCAGTGACGTCACTGTACTGAACACTAGGGGATAAATGTCAACAGTGTTGCAAGTGGCTGACCTGAATACACGCTACTGCAGGTAGGTAGGTAGAGTGTATCTGATAGGGATAAAGTGAGTTTTTATAGGGACAAACAGAGACCAATACACACATACACACACACACACACAACGTACGCGCGCAGACATACGCGCACACACACACACACACACACACACACACACACACACACACACACACACACAGAGGGAAGAGGAAAAAACAAACCCCAAATATACTATCAATACAGAAGGGAGATAACACAAACCCCAAATAAACTATCAACACAAACGTACGCCAACGCATACAAACCCCAAATATACTATTCACACAACGTCGCTAACGCATACAAACCCCAAATATGCTATCCACACTCGGGAGGAAGAAGAAAAAACAACCAAATATACGATATACACAACGTACGCGAACACACACACACATACACACACACACACACACACACACACACACACACACACACACACACACTCACACACAGAGGGAAGAGGAAAAAACAAACCCCAAATATACTATCAACACAGAAGGGAGATAATACAAACCCCAAATAAACTATCCACACAAACGTACGCGAACGCATACAAACCACAAATATACTATCAACACAGAAGGGAGATAATACAAACCCCAAATAAACTATCCACACAAACGTACGCGAACGCATACAAACCCCAAATATACTATCAACACAGAAGGGAGATAATACAAACCCCAAATAAACTATCCACACAAACGTACGCGAACGCATACAAACCCCAAATATGCTATCCACACTCGGGAGGAAGAAGAAAAAAACAACCAAATATACGATCTACACAACGTACGCGAACAAACACACACACACATACACACACACACACACACAGAGGGAAGAGTCAAAAACAAACCCCAAATATACTATCAACACAGAAGGGAGATAATACAAACCCCAAATAAACTATCAACACAAACGTACGCGAACGCATACAAACCCCAAATATACTATTCACACAACGTCGCTAACGCATACAAACCCCAAATATGCTATCCACACTCGGGAGGAAGAAGAAAAAAAACAACCAAATATACGATCTACACAACGTACGCGAACAAACACACACACACACATACACACACACAGAGGGAAGAGGCAAAAACAAACCCCAAATATACTATCAACACAGAAGGGAGATAATACAAACCCCAAATAAACTATCCACACAAACGTACGCGAACGCATACAAACCCCAAATATACTATCAACACAGAAGGGAGATAATACAAACCCCAAATAAACTATCCACACAAACGTACGCGAACGCATACAAACCCCAAATATGCTATCCACACTCGGGAGGAAGAAGAAAAAAACAACCAAATATACGATCTACACAACGTACGCGAACAAACACACACACACATACTCACACACACACACAGAGGGAAGAGTCAAAAACAAACCCCAAATATACTATCAACACAGAAGGGAGATAATACAAACCCCAAATAAACTATCAACACAAACGTACGCGAACGCATACAAACCCCAAATATACTATTCACACAACGTCGCTAACGCATACAAACCCCAAATATGCTATCCACACTCGGGAGGAAGAAGAAAAAAAAACAACCAAATATACGATCTACACAACGTACGCGAACAAACACACACACACACACACACACACACACACACACACAGAGGGAAGAGGCAAAAACAAACCCCAAATATACTATCAACACAGAAGGGAGATAATACAAACCCCAAATAAACTATCCACACAAACGTACGCGAACGCATACAAACCCCAAATATACTATCAACATAGAGTGAAGAAGAAAAAGTTTTTTGAAAGCACCTAAGCCCTCACCTGCAATGACCAACTCTGTCAAACACCTACACCCCACCCCCACTCCCAACACTACAAAACCCATTTAACCCGTTATTTTATGGCATCAGTGTGTGATTTAGGAAACATCAAGACACAAAATGATGGATGAATAGACTGACTATTGTTTACCGACTTGCATGCCTAAAGAGCGTGCGTGAAGGAAAACATCCTTCCATTTCAATTCTAACTAAAACATGATCCAGAGGGATAGAGAGAGGTGAAAGAGCACAATTTCATAAAGTGTGAGTAAAAACAAAACACGCCATCCTTATTATACAATGTCAAGACCAAGAGACACTTACGTTTTCTTTCTGGTCTATTCTCTTTTAGAAGGTAGTATGAAATTTCACATCAGGGCCAACGCATCGGCTCACATTGTCAATTTTTCTTTACTGGCACAAGTTCTTCATCATCTTCAATTTCTTCTTCTTCTGAATCCCTCTTCTCTGTTTCGTCTTGTTTTTGTTTCTTCTCTTTTCTCGTAGGGCACTCTGAATTCCAGTGTCCTTTCTCCTGACAACGATATTAGGTATCTTGACTTTTGTCTCTCTTTCTTAGACGAAGCAGGTATTCTGGAGACAAATACCCATTTACCTTTGCAGATATAGCAAACTTCATTAGCACTTACACACTTTCGTATGACTCTCATCAAATCAACGATCAAAAGAGTAAGTTTTGTTGCCACTTTCGCATGTGAATTATGCTTTCGTATGACTTTTAGCAAATATTTGACCAGCAGGTCGATCTGTGCTGACTCTTCCATCTTCTTGATCGTTTGAGAGCGGAATGAATACTCTGACGCTAAGACACTCTCCTTATATACAGAGACATGCTGCGTATGAAACCTAGTCAAATGTAATTTTGCAATAAGATGAAACGATTTCATTGAGGAAGTAAAAGGCAACGATGTACCGTATCGCCTCACACAAAACCTGAAGTGTTAGTTCAAATCCGTGTCAGCGATTTCGAAGACGACATAACTGAGCTTTAATCAATGCTCTCCAAATATGCCACAAAACCACGAGTCCTGATTCACGCCAAAAGAAATTTCGTTCGGTCCATAAAATATAGTATCATATCTGAGAAACGCAAAAAGGAACTTCCAGAAAACTGAGAAAGACGGCTTACACCTACAACGTAAATGTATGAGTTCAAGTAGTGCGTAAAACTTAGTCAAATTAAATTTTTATAGTCAAGACGAAACGATCTCTTTTCGAACAAGAAAGCAGACACCAAGCGACAATGGCGAGCCGTGTCACACAACACTTTTCAAAATGTATATTATCAGAGGTTTGTTCTAGCGATCTGCACGGTTAAATTAAATGTTGATGTATTTTGCAATAAGACGGACACAATTTCCATGGGATCGCCCATGGTACGAATGTTCGTGCATTAGTTTAATTTTTAAAAATATTTTTTTTATATAAATCGCCTATAGGATAGACCCAGTAAAGCATGGCCATTCTCGTCACTGTCTGAATAGCTACTCAAGTCAATTCGAAGCGAACGCGGTAAGAAAATAAGTATAGCCAATGAAATGGCTTACAACGGGTGATGCATTGTTTTGTTCTAGGACTGTGTGGCATAATAATCCCTATGTTCTTGCGTTGTTACCATTACAGTGCAGACAGACTGAAATGTGAACTTACAAGCCCTCTTTGTGTGTGTTGTACCATTTCCTCTTACCACATCAAAATACTGAGCGTCACAGTATTGGTTCGCGTTTTCAAACTGACCATTTTTTTTATATCTCACTTAAACATTTCGACATAAACACTCACACTCACATCGGTAGAGTCAGAACAGACGTGTTACAGTATTGAGGGGCATGTTATCTTTTCGTTTTCAAACTAATACATTTGGGGCTTGTATGAAGTAAAGAACCGAAAGTACAGTGAAACTCAAGGATGATGACCCAATCTGTCTGTCTATTGATGCGTGTATTTACTTAAGAAGAAATATGACCTCTAAAACACAAAGAGATACGGCAAGCATGATTAGATCAAACACAACGATGTTTTCCTTCACGCCCGTGTAATTTAGAGTTTCAATCGTCTTTGAAGACAAACTTGGTCTCCTTTTATAGGGCTTGAAATAATAAAAGAAACTGAAAAATCTTAAGCACTTTGCTATAGATAATTTCATCAACAGACTAAACAACATAAATACCGTTACAACAATAGAAAGCCTTAAATCTTCTATCAAAAAGAAATGCATGAAAAAAATTAAAGATTAACGATAACTAACCAATGAAACCGAATTTAACAAAGGCAATGACATGTGAAGAAATGCCTCTCACTTTGGAAAGGTAGGCGAATGTACTCTGTCATGCACCATCAACTTGAAAAAAATTATAAACAGAGAGAAACCTGAATTCAAAATTCAGTTGTTTCTTTTTCTTCAAAATTGTTTCGTTTCTTTTTTCTTTTTTTTGGAACAAATCTAAGCACTAATATAGAGTGGAAAAGGGAAAATGCACATACAAGCTTTGATATTTCTGAAAAAATGAGGGGATATTCCTAACGTTCATAACCACCTATATATGCTTGGACTTGTCTGTGACTTATCCACAAAACAAGATGTACATATTTCTGGTCAAGCTGCAAGTGTGTGCGTGTTTTTGAAAATGGTAAAAATGGGATATACAATTTTCTCGTGACACTTATAAAGTGAAGAGTCTGTGCAAGTGTCAAAAGCCAAAGTCATATAAGTTTTGTATTTTGTACGGCTTGTAAAGATTTCCACTTTAGAAAATGTGAAGTATCACAAGTTATTATCACAAACAGAAATGGAACATAGGGGCTTGCAAGAAAGAAAATAACCCAGACAGTTGGTGTCATCGAGTGCTAGACACGGTACCCGAACTTGCTTGCTTGCTTACTTGAATTAAAGTGATTTTCGCTCTAATGGAGCATGTATCACTGGTTTAATAACGCACTGAGTGATTTTTAATTACTCCTGGGAAGGACAGAGAGCCTCCAAACGAACAACTTAGAGTCACATTTTTTGGGGGAATTTTAAAAACAATTTGGGGAACTTGAAGCTATGGCGATCGCTTCAAGTTCCCCCCAAAAATTTCAGGGCTACCCCATACTCTCGAAAAGAAATAACATTCCATTGCCTATGATATGTTAGTCAGTTAGAAGAAAAAATACAGAAGTGAGTCTATCAGCACATGATTTCTTTATCTTGGTTAGAAAGTGGGACTCTAAGTTGTTCGTTTCCGTCGCTTATCAAAATTTTAAAAATAGTAATGTTCTGTAAAAAGTGAGTGAGTGTTTCTTTTAGGTCTGTGCGGTTTTTTTTTTTTTGGTTTTTTTTTTTGTTGGTGATAATATGGATAATGTAAGTTCGGGTACAACGAAATTTAAAGAATTAGGCCCAGAACTCGGTGTGGAGGGAAGAAATATACGCAACAGCAGCGGGAGCAAGAAATGCAGACCTAGCCAGTTAGCACTGAAGCATTCTGCGTTTGACAATGCCTTTGATGTCGTACGCGTCGTCTTTTTTGGTGACACGACTTGATTTGAAATAAGTACGGGCTAGCGTTTTGGTGAGTACTTAACATCCATGGCTGTCTTGCTGAGCACCTTTTTCCTCCTTTACCACGCTCGGACAGAAAAATGAGTGTGTGGTGAGACAATTCCCACTCATGTTTAAAGCCTTTCAGTCAGGTTGTTAAGGACTAGTTAGTCCTACACCTGATTGGCTAAATTTAAAAGTAGTCTGTGAGTACATAAAAGCCTGGGGGGATGAGGCTCTCTTTCCTTCCCAGGAGTAATTAAAAATCACGCGGTGCGTTATTAAACCAGTGATACATGCTCCATTAGAGCGAAAATCACTTTAATTCAAGTAAGCAAGCAAGCAAGTTCGGGTACCGTGTCTAGCACTCGATGACACCAACTGTCTGGGTTATTTTCTTTCTTGCAAGCCCCTATGTTCCACTTCTGTTTGTGATAATAACTTGTGATACTTCACATTTTCTAAAGTGGAAATCTTTACAAGCCGTACAAAATACAAAACTTATATGACTTTGGCTTTTGACACTTGCACAGACTCTTCACTTTATAAGTGTCACGAGAAAATTGTATATCCCATTTTTACCATTTTCAAAAACACGCACACACTTGCAGCTTGACCAGAAATATGTACATCTTGTTTTGTGGATAAGTCACAGACAAGTCCAAGCATATATAGGTGGTTATGAACGTTAGGAATATCCCCTCATTTTTTCAGAAATATCAAAGCTTGTATGTGCATTTTCCCTTTTCCACTCTATATTAGTGCTTAGATTTGTTCCAAAAAAAAAGAAAAAAGAAACGAAACAATTTTGAAGAAAAAGAAACAACTGAATTTTGAATTCAGGTTTCTCTCTGTTTATAATTTTTTTCAAGTTGATGGTGCATGACAGAGTACATTCGCCTACCTTTCCAAAGTGAGAGGCATTTCTTCACATGTCATTGCCTTTGTTAAATTCGGTTTCATTGGTTAGTTATCGTTAATCTTTAATTTTTTTCATGCATTTCTTTTTGATAGAAGATTTAAGGCTTTCTATTGTTGTAACGGTATTTATGTTGTTTAGTCTGTTGATGAAATTATCTATAGCAAAGTGCTTAAGATTTTTCAGTTTCTTTTATTATTTCAAGCCCTATAAAAGGAGACCAAGTTTGTCTTCAAAGACGATTGAAACTCTAAATTACACGGGCGTGAAGGAAAACATCGTTGTGTTTGATCTAATCATGCTTGCCGTATCTCTTTGTGTTTTAGAGGTCATATTTCTTCTTAAGTAAATACACGCATCAATAGACAGACAGATTGGGTCATCATCCTTGAGTTTCACTGTACTTTCGGTTCTTTACTTCATACAAGCCCCAAATGTATTAGTTTGAAAACGAAAAGATAACATGCCCCTCAATACTGTAACACGTCTGTTCTGACTCTACCGATGTGAGTGTGAGTGTTTATGTCGAAATGTTTAAGTGAGATATAAAAAAAATGGTCAGTTTGAAAACGCGAACCAATACTGTGACGCTCAGTATTTTGATGTGGTAAGAGGAAATGGTACAACACACACAAAGAGGGCTTGTAAGTTCACATTTCAGTCTGTCTGCACTGTAATGGTAACAACGCAAGAACATAGGGATTATTATGCCACACAGTCCTAGAACAAAACAATGCATCACCCGTTGTAAGCCATTTCATTGGCTATACTTATTTTCTTACCGCGTTCGCTTCGAATTGACTTGAGTAGCTATTCAGACAGTGACGAGAATGGCCATGCTTTACTGGGTCTATCCTATAGGCGATTTATATAAAAAAAAATATTTTTAAAAATTAAACTAATGCACGAACATTCGTACCATGGGCGATCCCATGGAAATTGTGTCCGTCTTATTGCAAAATACATCAACATTTAATTTAACCATGCAGATCGCTAGAACAAACCTCTGATAATATACATTTTGAAAAGTGTTGTGTGACACGGATCGCCATTGTCGCTTGGTGTCTGCTTTCTTGTTCGAAAAGAGATCGTTTCGTCTTGACTATAAAAATTTAATTTGACTAAGTTTTACGCACTACTTGAACTCATACATTTACGTTGTAGGTGTAAGCCATCTTTCTCAGTTTTCTGGAAGTTCCTTTTTGCGTTTCTCAGATATGATACTATTTTTTATGGACCGAACGAAATTTCTTTTGGCGTGAATCAGGACTCGTGGTTTTGTGGCATATTTGGAGAGCATTGATTAAAGCTCAGTTATGTCGTCTTCGAAATCGCTGACACGGATTTGAACTAACACTTCAGGTTTTGTGTGAGGCGATACGGTACATCGTTGCTTTTTACTTCCTCAATGAAATCGTTTCATCTTATTGCAAAATTACATTTGACTAGGTTTCATACGCAGCATGTCTCTGTATATAAGGAGAGTATCTTAGCGTCAGAGTATTCATTCCGCTCTCAAACGATCAAGAAGATGGAAGAGTCAGCACAGATCGACCTGCTGGTCAAATATTTGCTAAAAGTCATACGAAAGCATAATTCACATGCGAAAGTGGCAACAAAACTTACTCTTTTGATCGTTGATTTGATGAGAGTCATACGAAAGTGTGTAAGTGCTAATGAAGTTTGCTATATCTGCAAAGGTAAATGGGTATTTGTCTCCAGAATACCTGCTTCGTCTAAGAAAGAGAGACAAAAGTCAAGATACCTAATATCGTTGTCAGGAGAAAGGACACTGGAATTCAGAGTGCCCTACGAGAAAAGAGAAGAAACAAAAACAAGACGAAACAGAGAAGAGGGATTCAGAAGAAGAAGAAATTGAAGATGATGAAGAACTTGTGCCAGTAAAGAAAAATTGACAATGTGAGCCGATGCGTTGGCCCTGATGTGAAATTTCATACTACCTTCTAAAAGAGAATAGACCAGAAAGAAAACGTAAGTGTCTCTTGGTCTTGACATTGTATAATAAGGATGGCGTGTTTTGTTTTTACTCACACTTTATGAAATTGTGCTCTTTCACCTCTCTCTATCCCTCTGGATCATGTTTTAGTTAGAATTGAAATGGAAGGATGTTTTCCTTCACGCACGCTCTTTAGGCATGCAAGTCGGTAAACAATAGTCAGTCTATTCATCCATCATTTTGTGTCTTGATGTTTCCTAAATCACACACTGATGCCATAAAATAACGGGTTAAATGGGTTTTGTAGTGTTGGGAGTGGGGGTGGGGTGTAGGTGTTTGACAGAGTTGGTCATTGCAGGTGAGGGCTTAGGTGCTTTCAAAAAACTTTTTCTTCTTCACTCTATGTTGATAGTATATTTGGGGTTTGTATGCGTTCGCGTACGTTTGTGTGGATAGTTTATTTGGGGTTTGTATTATCTCCCTTCTGTGTTGATAGTATATTTGGGGTTTGTTTTTGCCTCTTCCCTCTGTGTGTGTGTATGTGTGTGTGTGTGTTTGTTCGCGTACGTTGTGTAGATCGTATATTTGGTTGTTTTTTTTCTTCTTCCTCCCGAGTGTGGATAGCATATTTGGGGTTTGTATGCGTTAGCGACGTTGTGTGAATAGTATATTTGGGGTTTGTATGCGTTCGCGTACGTTTGTGTTGATAGTTTATTTGGGGTTTGTATTATCTCCCTTCTGTGTTGATAGTATATTTGGGGTTTGTTTTTGACTCTTCCCTCTGTGTGTGTGTGTGTGTATGTGTGTGTGTGTTTGTTCGCGTACGTTGTGTAGATCGTATATTTGGTTGTTTTTTTCTTCTTCCTCCCGAGTGTGGATAGCATATTTGGGGTTTGTATGCGTTCGCGTACGTTTGTGTGGATAGTTTATTTGGGGTTTGTATTATCTACCTTCTGTGTTGATAGCATATTTGGGGTTTGTATGCGTTCGCGTACGTTTGTGTGGATAGTTTATTTGGGGTTTGTATTATCTCCCTTCTGTGTTGATAGTATATTTGTGGTTTGTATGCGTTCGCGTACGTTTGTGTGGATAGTTTATTTGGGGTTTGTATTATCTCCCTTCTGTGTTGATAGTATATTTGGGGCTTGTTTTTTCCTCTTCCCTCTGTGTGTGAGAGTGTGTGTGTGTGTGTGTGTGTGTGTGTGTGTGTGTGTGTATGTGTGTGTGTGTGTTCGCGTACGTTGTGTAGATCGTATATTTGGTTGTTTTTTCTTCTTCCTCCCGAGTGTGGATAGCATATTTGGGGTTTGTATGCGTTAGCGACGTTGTGTGAATAGTATATTTGGGGTTTGTATGCGTTGGCGTACGTTTGTGTTGATAGTTTATTTGGGGTTTGTGTTATCTCCCTTCTGTATTGATAGTATATTTGGGGTTTGTTTTTTCCTCTTCCCTCTGTGTGTGTGTGTGTGTGTGTGTGTGTGTGTGTGTGTGCGTGCGTATGTCTGCGCGCGTACGTTGTGTGTGTGTGTGTGTGTGTGTATTGGTCTCTGTTTGTCCCTATAAAAACTCACTTTATCCCTATCAGATACACTCTACCTACCTACCTGCAGTAGCGTGTATTCAGGTCAGCCACTTGCAACACTGTTGACATTTATCCCCTAGTGTTCAGTACAGTGACGTCACTGACGCTGGAAATTTTGAGACTATAAATATCGACTTGGGGATTTCCACATTTTGTAGCTATACATATATACTAGAATTCATAAACAGGAACGTCACTCAAGCTGAGGCTATAAAAAGATAGTGGGATTTTCCAAAGGAAAAACCCACAAGTTGGAGCTATAAATAGATAGTGGGATTTCATAGGAATTTCAGCTGATTATAGATACATAGGTATTTATTCACGATCGTCACAGAAGTTGATATTGTAAGTAGTTACTAATTTTATCCATTTTAGTCTAAACCATTGTAACTTAATTTTCGGGGATATGTTTATTTTCCTTTAAATTCTGGGACAATTTCGTCATTTTAGCGTTACTTTTAGTCACATCCATTTTGTCGTTGAGCATTTCCTTGATTATAGCTGTTTATAGCATCATTACAATTATGCAAAGTTTTGAACACCCCAGCAAGATTTCAGGTCTTGGTAATGCTTTATATATAAATCCCACGCTTGTACTAGTGTATGTATGTTTCTGTCTCTGTTGTGTTTGACCCTCTACCATCATTGTCCCTAGATAGTCCCACCATGTTCAATTCCCCTTGACGCTATACAGATCCACCATGTTCAATTTCCATATGTTAAATTCCCTTGAGGCTATATCCTCCAGGGGTTTCCGTAATGTTAAATTTCCCATTGTCCCTAGACAATCCCACGATCTATTCCCCATGTTAACTTTCCCATTGTCCCTAGACAGTCCCACGATCTATTCCCCATGTTAAATTCCCATTGTCCCTAGACAGACCCACACTATAGTCCCCTGTTCCATTCCCCTTGTCCCTAGACAAGCCCAAACTCTATTCCTCATAATAAAATAAAAAATGGGGTAGGCAATTGAACGTCTATCTCTTTTCGAGAGATTGAAGTGGCCCTGAAAAGGGCCTTTGGGTTTATGTTAATATGCCCTTAACATAAAGGGCATCTGCAACATCTTCTTCGTCTTAGGCTTCGTCTAATGGTAGATCCATAGACTAAAACTCTTTTCAGGCATCCTTGCCTCTCCACGTAAATCCTACGTATCCATAGACTTGTGGCGGTCCTATGGACAACTGTCCACTTGGATCGGACATACATGGGTATGTCCGTCCTGAACTTCATCGTTGACACAAGCGTAGAAGATTGCACATCGGTCCACATCTTGAGGCGCATAGTAACAGGTAAATGAATGCGGTGAACTGCACTTATTTATAGGGAGAGAAAGGATTGAAACGGATTGAGTTCATTGACCAATCCAAACACGCGTTACAAAATTCAGTCAGCCCACATCCAATCCGAAGAGAGCAGTCTGTGACGTCACGTAGTCTATATAGATTCGCTAGCGCCTGTGCACAGTCAATCCATGCGACAGTTTTTCAACATGACGGAAACTCAGAAAATGATCAATTGGGGTGCACCGACGGTGGAGACTACACAAGGGAACCCGGACATACTTTCAGAAGAGGCGAAATGGGATTTTGTGGATTTTCTTACCTCGCAAGAATTTGTTCCAGAACCTTCGTCGCCCTCATTACCACACGTGGAGTATTTTAGACAGAGACAGAAAGAAGAACTGGAGAAATTTATACAGCAGCAAAAGGAAGCAGAACAAGCTTTTCTTCTACAGCAACAGCAACAAGAAGAAGAGGTAAGAAAAAAAACAAGAAGAAGAAGAAGCAGCAAAGAAACAAGGATGTGAAAGTCAAACGGTCACGGTACTGTTAGACATTTTAGCGGAGTTAAGAAGTCTGAAACAAATGTATCAGACTTCTTTATCACGACCGAAGAGAATACGACCTTCCCGAGCTAAACACTCCAGCCCTGTGACTAAGCCTACCGTACCACCCTTAGTGATTTCAACCAAATCATCATCATCATCAGAAGTAGGCCTCGGTCTTGGCAAAGGTTTAAGGCAGTTAAAGTTGATTGCTTAAACTCACCCCTGCACCAAAAAAAAAAGGCCCTTTTCAGAGCCACCCACGTCTCTCGAAAAGAGATAGACTTTCAATTGCCAATAACTCAAAAAAAAACCCCAAAAATAAATCATTTTACCCCTATAGTACGTGTCTGTGTATGAGTGCGTGAGTGTAGGTTCTTATTTTAAAATCAAAAACCCAAAGACACTTACCTTTTATAATTAATTTATTCTTTTATAAATATTTACAATACAATTCACAATTCACAACAAAACAATCTAAAAAAAGTTCATAGACTTCTTCTGTCTCATTATTTACTCTCTCTGTTTTTTGAATTTCTTCACAGTCACAGTCTTTTCCTCTTCTTCCTCCTCACTTTCTTCCCTTCTTCTTTTCTTCTCCTGTTTTTTTTTTCTTTACCTGTCTGCTTTCTTCCTCCTCTTCTTCCATTTCGTCTTCTTTCTCTGAAGAATCCCTCTCTTCTTCTGACTCCTCTTGTTTCTTTTTTGGGCAATCTGGAAACCAGTGTCCTTTTTCTTGACAATGATAACAGGTATCTTGACTTTTGTCTTTTCTAACCCCTTTTTTTTTTCTTTTTTGACGGTCTGGACACTCTGAAGACCAATGCCCTTTCTTTTGACAGATATAGCAAGTACCTTCACTTTTATCTCGAAAAGAAGGAGAGTAGTCCGTCGGCTGGTCTGAAAAAAAATTCTAATAACCCATCGCAAAGCTTTGATGAAACGTTCGATCTGGGTAGTCTCTTCCATCGTTGTGCTAGCTTTGAGACTGAAATGAATAGTGAAAGGACAAGACACATACCCTTTATATACGCTGGTCTGCCATGACTATAAAGTAGCCCATGGTGTTTAAACTTCAGTCATTTGACTTTCTGCTATCAAGATGAAACGATCCAATTCATATAAGAAGAAAGAAGAAGAAAGTAAGAAGCAGAAACGTGATCTGTCGCCTCGTACCAGGGCTAAAGTCTTGGCACAAATTCATGCCAGTGATTTTGAAGAGGACATGAGTGAACCAGAATCCAAGCCCTCTAAACAAAGTTCACCACCCTTAGTTAACCCTGAAAAATACTATTCCATTCGAGAGACAGAAAAGCGCTCCTCTAGAAAATTTAGAAGCACGGCTTACAAATACACGGTGAAGATTAAAGATTTCAAGTCCGAAGTACCGTTGGAGAAAGCAGAAGGGTTCATCACCGGGGTGTGGGATTCTTTACTCACCACACTCAAGCGACAATGTCAACCCAAAGAAGACGATCGCTTGAGACTTTCCAAAGAACACGACGGCTTGAAATCCCCTGTTTGGATCGAATTTAGCAGCCCTGCAGAATTGACCGCTTCCAAAGTCATGGACAAGATTCAACACGTGCAACAATCAAATGACCAGTTTGACATCACCGATGGAAAAGCCACACTGGACATGACCCACGTCTCTCCTCCTCAAGGGACTGGACGCAAAAAGATGTTATTGGTGGAGGAGCTTCGCAGCACCAAAACAAGTCTCGTCCGAATTGACAACCCTCAAGACCAGATGTGTTTAGCCAGGGCTATCGTGGTGGGACGAACCTATGTCAACAAGAACGACACGGGAGAATGGAAAAGAGCCTGGAAAACTATTCGACAATCGGACCGAGCCAAACTACGAAGCAGAACTCCTGTTACAACAAGCCGGCATGTCCAAAGAGACACCCTGTGGCATACCCGAAATGCAAAAATTGCAAGATGTCCTAGCTCCACGCTACACCTTGAAAGTACACCCTCAAGAACTGCGCGGACCACTGTTGTTTCGAGGGAAAGACTTGAAGGATGGAAAATACATTCACCTCTATCATCACGATGAACATTTCGATACCATTACTGCCATCACCGGATTCCTAGGATACAGATATTACTGTGAGAAATGTGACTATGGCTATAACAATCGAGAGCAATACAAGCATTGCTGATCGAAATGCTCAGGATGTTTGGCCTCTCCACCCTGTCTGAGCGAAGGGCAAGAACCAGTGCATTGTTCAACTTGTCTGCGCACGTTTGTCAGCCCTGCCTGTTACCAACAACATCTGAAAACGCAAGGTTCACAGCAGAAATGTACTTGTCAACTGATGAGATTGTGCCCTACGTGTGGATAAGGCATACGTACCAATAATGCCAAGGCACACGTATGTTCAGGAAAGAAAAAATGTCACATTTGTCACCACTTTGTGGACTTGGAACACCAATGTACGTGCAAAAATACCAATTCCAACCAGAGCAAGAGGACGGTCACAAGAATAAAAAAGGCAATTTCATCTTTTTCGATTTCGAATGCATGCAAGAGACTGGCATTCACATTCCTAATTTCTGCGTGACTCATCGAGCGTGCGAGAAGTGCATTCAAGAACCTATTTTCAGTCATTGCCCTCACTGCAGCAAGATTCCTGGAGGACGTGAAAAAATCTTTCGGGGACCGAACACGCTAGCCGATTTCGCCCGATGGGTCTTAGACCCCATCGACAAGACGTGGAGCTAAGAGGACATCGAACGTTACGGAGATTGTCATCGTCATGCCACAGTGATGGCTCACAATTTCTCCGGATACAATGGACAGTTTCTTCTCAGATACTATACGGAACAAGGAACCGAACGTCCTAAAGTCACTTTGAACGGAGCCAAAATAATTTTCATGCAAGTGGGACAAGTACAGTTTAAAGATTCGATGAGTTACTTGGCCATGCCTTTGAGTCGAATGTCTAAAACGTTTGGAATGACAAAAATGGCTAAAGGTTATTTTCCTCACTTTTTCGATACGGAAGCCAATCAACATGCCGTTCTACCCCATTTGCCTGAGGATAAAGACTACGACCCCGACAACATGCGTACCGAACAACGAGAAGCTTTCTACGCTTGGTACCAGGCTCACGCCTCGGACCCTTTCAACTTTCAGGAAGAAATGCTAAAGTATTGTCGTTCCGACGTGGACATTTTACGGCGTTGCTGTGGAAAATTTCGAGAACTGTTCATGGAACACGGAGGGGTCGATCCTTTGAAAGAAGCTTGCACCATTGCCAAAGCGTGTTCCTTAGTCTACCGGCAAAGATTCATGCCTGAAAGCACCGTGGCTGTCATCAGTCCTCAAACGACCAACTATGTCAAACGTCAATACTCGGTCAAAGCATTACGCTGGTTACATTACTTGTGCGACAAGGAAGACAAATGGATTCAGCATGCCCGCAACGGAGGGGGCGAAAAGAATCGGAACGCATTCGGTCGATGGCTGGGACTTAGAAAACCCCAAGATCGTGTACGAGTTTAACGGTTGCTTATTTCACGGATGCCACGTCTGTTACCCTGACCGCAGCACTAAAAATCAGTTGTTACAACGAACCATGGAAGACTTGTACCAGGCCACTTGTCAGCGACGTCTAAAGTTAGAACAGGAAGGATACCAAGTGGTGGAACTGTGGGAACACGAGCACGATCACCGTTTGAAAACCGATCCCTAGTTTAAACGTCTCGTGGAAAGTTACCAGTTCATGGACCCGCTGAACCCGAGGGATAGTTTGTACGGAGGAAGGACCAATGCCACCTGTTTGCTGTACCAAGCCGACGAAGAGAAAGGAGAAGAAATGAAATACTTGGACGTGTGTTCGCTGTATCCCTACGTGTGCAAATATTGTCGCTTTCCTGCAGGGCTCCCACAATTGTTGACGAACACATCGACCTGAAAAACATTCGACAATACGAAGGTCTGATCAAGTGTAAAGTTTTGCCTCCCACGGACTTGTACCATCCCGTCTTACCTCACCATTGCCAAGGCAAACTGATGTTTCCTTTGTGCCGTACTTGTGCAGAAACGTGCAACCAAGACCAGACTTGTCAGCACACCCAGGAAGAACGGGCCTTGACGGGAAGCTGGGTCAGCGTAGAATTGTTCAAAGCTCTGGACATGGGATACCAACTGTTAGAAGTGTACGAAATTTGTCTTTTTCCCAAGACACAACAATACCACAAGGGTGACCCCACGCAGGAAGGCATTTTTGCAGACTACGTGGATGCCTTTTTGAAACTGAAACAAGAAGCCAGCGGCTATCCTTCCTGGTGTCACACTCTCGAAGACCAAAAGACATTCAAAGAGAAATACTGGGCACAAGAAGGCATCACTTCAGATCACATCGAGAAAAACGAAGGCAGGCGATCGTTTGCCAAAGTGATGTTAAATTGTTTGTGGGGCAAAATGGCACAACGACCGTGTTTACCCAAGACGGAATATTTGACCCAACCTTCCTGCTATTTCAGATGATTCACGACAAAACCAAATTCACGAAACACGTGGACGTCGTTCACGAGAATTTGATCTTGGTCAAATTCGAAGAAGATCTGGCCTTTGTACAAGACGACCCCTTTGGAAATGTCATCATTGCGGCTTACGTGACAGCTCATGCTCGCTTAAAATTGTACGAAGCTTTAGAACTGTTAGGGGAACGTGTCCTGTACTTTGACACGGACAGTTGCATTTACAGCCATCACCCGAGTCAACAGCACCCTGACATCGAAGGAGACCGTTTAGGAGCCTGGACAGACGAGCACCCCGACGACAAGATTCTAAGTTTCGTCAGTGGCGGCCCCAAAAATTACGGCTACGAATACCGGGACAAACAAGGAGAAGTGCACACAACGTGTAAAGTGAAAGGACTGACTCTGAATTATCGTACCAGTCGTGTGGTCAACTTTGGGGTATTGAAAGAAGCTTTGCAGTCTAGAGAAGATGAACACTTTAAAGTGACCACCTATCAACCCAACAAGATTGTACGTTTACCCACTCACGACATCGTCAGTCGACCCTTGGAAAAAGTCTATCAAATCGTGTACCAGAAGCGAGTGCGACTTCCCAATCACTTTACCTTGCCGTATGGACACGTTGGTATAAAACATTGGTTGTAAGAGGATAGCCACTCACCAGAAGAATGACTTCGCCACAGCAAGAATCGAGTGAGAAACCCGAGAAGAACTCCAATTTCAAACCGCACCATTTTGCTGTCTTCTTGCCTGACTATTGTGATTGTGTCCGTCGATTGGAAACGTTTCAAAAATGGCCTACGGATAGGAAAGGATTACTACTTCGAATGTTTTAGCTAGAACAGGATTTGTCTACTTGGGACCTAAGACTGGATTGTGATACGAAGTACAGTGTTTCAGTTGTGGCCTGATATTACGAATGGATCTATGTATCTATAAAGATTCAGCTATTCTGGAACATACTCGATGGTCTCCGCACTGCCCTTACCTTTCTATGGCCTTTCCGCCCATGACACTACGGTACAATGATGACGGTACCTTAGAGACGGTACCTTCCAAAACAAGACATAAAAAAGGAACGATGTACAAGCTTGAGACTGCATTGCGACTAGTATAAAAAGGGGTTATGGTCAAGATCGATAGTTCATTGTGACTACCAAGACCAAGCGAACAAGATTAATACTTTGAGAGAAACACAAAACAAGTTCAGACAGGTACAATTCAAGTTTGGGGACTCTAAAGTAGAATGCGATTGTGAGCCTTGCGATGGGAACGATGCTGTACGCTGTGACCTTAGCGATGCCGTAAAGCATCATGGGAACTTTGCTCTCACTACCCCTATCATGGAAAGTGATGCTGTGCGTGTCAAACCTGAGGGATGCGAAAGTTATGCCGCTCGTTCTCTTGGACACTTTACTGGGTTTCATTTTAAAGGTGGATGTTCACCTTCACGTTTACCCCCCTACTGACGTCATCCAGCCCTGAGGAAACTCCTATCCATGGCACCCAACCCTCGTCGAAACGAACCTGTGAAAGACGAATATTTGTTTCTTGTGCGTTTGTTGGAATACTGCGACTTTGAAAATCGTCTTCAATCGTTCAAAGGAAAATGGCCTAAGTATCTGGGAGCCAGAGCCCAATTTTACTACTTGGGCGAAGGGGATATAGTCAAGTGCTTCAGTTGAGGTGTGTCACTTCATCACTGGGAACCACAAGATTCGGCCTACGTAGAACATGCTCGATGGTCACCGAATTGTCATTACTTACCCTTAGTGGGACCGAGACATTGAAGTAACTTACCATGTCGTTGAAGAAGAAACCAGACTGGTTAGGAATCAAATGTTGGACGTCACCGAGACCAGTATTTAAACGTCATTTCAAAAACGATATTGAATCATTACCTAAAGAACTGCAAGAGAAGATTTACAAGGAAGTTTGGCAGGGACTTGCCAGAGTGAAATTTCAATTGGTAACTGTAGAACTTTGTGCCGAGAAATTCACAAGAGGAAAGTGAAAAAAATTAATCAATGTGTTAGATTTCTCTGGGTCAAGTGTGCATTCATCTTATTATATCACTCTAAACCGTTTACATCAAAAGAGTTCAATGAATGGCAGTGGCCAGAAATTACTCACTATGTGAATTACTTTCGCTCTAGGAGAAGATTGTGAATTGTACTGACTAACCTGTTTATGGATACTTTACAAGAGAACATTCGTGCTTTGCCTGTGGAGTTGAGAGAACGCATTTACCGAGAGCTGGTTAAAATACAAGTGAAACGTAAAGAACAGTTGCATCCGTTACGTCACCAGGTCTTTAACCACTGGTACCTGAATGGTATAAAAGAACTGATTCGTCACAAATTGTTTCAGTGGTCAGACCTTGTCCAACACTTTGAGTTAGTGAATGAACGAAATGTTCATCATTTTGGTTACTTCGAGATTCACCTAGAGCAACGTATTGAGGAAGACACGTTAAAGGATTACCAACATATTTTACGTGGAATCTGCTTAGCGGAAGAGGAAACATCTAAACAAACTCTGAAGTGTAGGTTACAGTATGCAAGATTTGAAGAACGAAGATGTGTAGTTAGAAAGTACCTTTATTGCTTCCGAAATAAAGAGACTATAAAATCATAAATCCATGCCACGGCTTATGTCACATGTGATTGAACAGATTCCGTAGAAGGAACTCAATGACCATATTCAAACCGTGGATCATTACCATCAATTATTACAAGAACTGTATCCATTCAATTTGGGTCGACAAGTGGTGTGTGTCTTAGTGACTTGTTTTCTAGGATTTCGTTTACCAGCCGATTCCTTGTGGACTCTTTACGATCAATACTTACCACCCCAATGGCCTTAAATGGTCACGAAAGACTCCTTTTGCTCAAAGCCTTGCGTTTTCATCTGGATACTTCTCGACCTCTACGGGAAAAAAAGATTCGTCAACTTTTAGCTACCCAAGACGTGTATGACGATGTGTGTGTAGCTTGTGACTTACACCCCCATTGGACAGATGTCCGTGCCTGGAAAGAATGGGATTTTGAGGCTTGGACCCAAGAGGTGGCCCAGTATGCACGAGAGTTGTTCAAGGAAAAAAGTCACTTTTCAACCTGTGTTAGTGACAGTGCCAGAAGAAGAAATCGTCAACCAGGAGAGGACTGTCGTGAACATTCCTGAAAGACCCTTTCGGAAGTACACTTGTGTGACCTTACCCCCTATAGAACTGGTCAGAACATTACCCAAAACATGTTGTACAGACACTTGTTTCTATTCCACGTTGATAATTTCGATGTGCCTTTTATCGTTGTACTTAAGCCCCCTTTGGCTTTTATGTATTTTTGTCTTTCGTGTTCATGTTTAAAACATTCAATAAACGTGTCCTGAAAAAGTATATAAACTCTTGTCTTGTCTATTTACGTGTCACAAGTGACATTCCTAACACTATGTCTACTTCTGCTGTCCCCGCTCCCTCTTCCTCTACTGTCAAAGTCATCGACGAACACTTAGATCGTGCCAGTTGGGAGGCTTTGTATCTTCGCCATCCTTTTAACATGCTCATTGCTGGACCTAGCGGTTAGACAAAACCGAATTCGTCAAACGTTTGATCGAACATAAACATCATTTGATCGATCGTCCACCTCAACGCATCGTGTGGTGTTACAAAGAGTGGCAATCGGCCTACAGCCTCTTGCGAGAAAGTCAAGGCGATTCCATCGTGTTTGTGGAAGGCATTCCTAAAGAAGACGACGGCATCGTCTCTGACTCCCGTCAAACCCATTTGGTCATTTTCGACGACATGTTAGGAGAAGACGAAGAAGAAATTAAACTGTGGTTCACGCGCAAATGGCATCACCGTAATGCCAGTGTCGTTTACATCACTCAAAATTTGTTTCAACAAAGTAAAGCCCATCGCACCATCAGTCTCAATGCGCATTACGTGGTCTTGTTTGAAAGCCCTCGAGATAAATCGCAAGTGCAAGTCTTAGCCAAACAGTTAGGGACGCCTTGGCTGACGATGCCACTCACACTCCACACGCCTATTTACTCGTCGATTTGAAACCTGGAGGGAGCGGTACTCTAGGAGGGGTCATCATTCGCTCTCTCTTAAGATGGGATCCTAATGCTCCCAAAGTTCTCCCCAAGAAAAAAGAAGTCAACCGAAGCTCCAAGAAGAAGAAAAAGACCAGGCCCCCAAAGAGACCCGTGTCTCCAAGAACTTCTCCAGTGGCGGGGCCCTCCTCTTACCAGACACCACCCCGGAAAAAGAAAAGCCCCCAGAAAAAGAAACAGAGAAAAAGTCCCCAGAAAAAGAAAAGCCCACAGAAGAAAACTAGTCGCAAGAGAGGCACTTCAGCCAGGACGCAACCTTACACTCGCAAACCACGACCTGCCACGGCGGTAGCCGGTATCCTCAGGTTCAGTCACTTCTCCGTTGATGACACCAAGAACTGAGAAGTATTTGGAGACGTTGATCACACCAAGAACTTCTCCGTTGATGACCCCAAGAACTTCCCCAGTGGCAGGACCCTCCAGTTTGGCAGCAGTGGCCGCGGCTCACAAAGTACCTGCTCCCAAAATCAAAGTCCAAGAGAGATCGGGCATGTTACAAAGTTTACTGGATTTGTCCAAGCAAGAACTGACTCGATTTAGTCCGTTGCGTACCCCTACACGACGTGTCATGCCTGTCCTCAAGTTGATACGACGTAAAGACAATCAGTGGCGACGCGTTCCAGTATAAAAAATGGCCTCCGACAAAGTAGGGGTATCAGTGAACTTCCAAAAGATATCACCTCCAAGAAGTCAAGAAGTCAAAAAAGAAAGAGACAAAGGCAGACTCGTCATCCGAGAAAGCGCTTAGCCAAGCATCGACGTTACCCTAAGAAAAGACACAGTCCGTTCCAAGAAAATGAGGCGCCAACAAAGGGGAGGATTCCTTGGCGATTTTGGAAAAAACGTTGTCACCTTTATGACTAAGCGATAGTCCCCCAAAAAAGATAAAAGGGCGTGTCTTAAGTCATCGATGTTAGTGTCTGTTTGCTGAATGTCCCGGAACGCACAAGCAAAGATGTCCCCCTCCAGAAAACATTGCTCTTCTAAACCCCAAGGAAAGAAAAGGAAAGGACTGCCTCCACGTTTAGTCAAACATGGGGACATGTTATCTGTCCTGCCCAAAGCTTCTCCACCCCTACGAAAAAAACTCATTCAAACGGCCTCCAAAGAGGTCATCGATACCGTGTGCGAATGTTATTTGAACGTGTTGAAAGGCACGATCTCTTTGTCCAAACACCAGAAACAATGCTTAGGCAAACATCGTCACGTTCTGCGCCAAATGGTTCAAAAAAATATCCCCATCGGACAAAAGAAAAAGATGTTGGTCCAACGTGGAGGAATTTTACCCCTCTTGCTAGGCCCATTACTGAAAGGAGTCTTGGGAACCGTGTTGGGAGGACTGATGGGAGCAAGATAAAAAGGACCTCTGGAGTCCCAAGATCTCAGAATCGACCCCTGACATCCCATGGAAGGACGAAAACTAGCTTTAGTGCCTTACAAACGATGGATACAATACCATCGTTGGCAAGAACAACGCACCCCGCATTTACCTCCCAATCCCAATTTGAGCGAGATATCCCAGTTACAACACGAATTGCAGTCCTTGATGGATCTCCAAGATTTGTCCGAAACAGAAAAATCGCAAAAGTACGGCCAACTCTTGCAACGACTGAAACTCTTTCACCAAAAAGCTTTAGACGAAACACCTCTTCCCACTCTGAAAGATTTTAAGACCTTGATGAAAAGTCCATCCCCCACATCATCACCACTACCACCACCACTACTACCATCCTCAGGGGTCACCAGAGATGCTATCCCACGAAGGCCTGAGGAAGAAGAGATGCGAGAACTGTTTCAAACACCGTCAGCAGCTCCCATGTCTAGTAAGATTCCAGCATCCTTGCTGACCCCGTCCCCCACACCCCAACGAGAAGAAATGAAAGCTTGGGTTAAAAAGATGATGTCCACTCCTCCTTCGACAGAAGTGAAAAAGAAAGAAGGGAAACCAGAAGTGAAAAAAGAAAAGAAGACCAAAGCCATTCCATTGCCACCTCCACCACTACCTTCGACTTCTACTCCCGTAGCCCATCGGACACGTAAATCCGTTTCCAAACCTTTCGTCCCACCCAAAGTAGCATCACCGAAGAGTAGGTGACTTATTAACACACACACACACACACACACACACACACACACACAAATGGAGACGATGTAGGCCAGCATTTATTACGATCCGTCCCATCCTGCAGGTTACGCAGGAGTTCAAAAATTGTATCGTGCTGCCAAAACGCGACTGAAAAGTCTCCGTTTACCTCAAGTGCAACGATGGTTACAAGAACAAGTTACCTGTACACGTTACACAAACCCATTCGACGCAAGTTTTCCAGAAGTCGCACCCAAGCGGAAGGCATCGATCATCAATGGCAAGCCGACTTAGCCGATGTCTCTCATTTGGCCAGCTACAATCGTGGCTACAAATATTTGTTTTGTGTCATCGACGTCTTTTCCAAATTTGCCTGGGTCGTGCCCTTGACTTCCAAATCGAGCAGCGAGTTAGTGCGAGCCCTGCAACGGGTGTGGAAACAAAGCGGTCGTCACCCTCTTCGATGGCAAACGGACAAAGGTACAGAATTACTGAACCAAGCTTTCCAAAAAGAATTAAAGAAACGTGACATTCATTTTTTTGCCATCGAGAATCCGAAACCAAAGCCAGCATCATGGAACGTTTTTAACGTGCTTTGAAAGAACGCATGTGGAAATATTTTACGCATCACCACACTCTAAAGTACATCGACATCTTACCGCACCTGGTGCAAGCGTACAACCAATCTTACCATCGAAGCATTGGACGTGCCCCGCAAGAGGTGACTCCCGAGAACGAAGTGCTAGTGTTTGAACGCCTGTTTGGTACGTCCCCGACGAGAGCTGTCCCCAAGAAAAGTGGAGTGTTGACCGTAGGAGATTGGGTGCGCATTGGCAAAACCAAACGCACTTTCGACAAAGGTTACTTACCTAACTGGACCACCGAATTGTTTCGTGTCACTGGAAGAGTGCATGGTCGTGATCCTAACGTCCATAAATTGGAAGACATGAACGGAGAAGTACTCAAAGGAACGTTTAATTTGCCCGAGTTACAACGTGTCAACAAAAAAGAAGACGACGTGTGCGACATCGAAAGCATTCTCGAACGCAGAACGCGTAAAGTGGGCAAACGACGTGTCACAGAAGTCAAAGTATGTTGGAAAGGATTTTGATTCTTGGATCGACGCTTCGCAAGTCATCGGCTGTGAAAAGAAGTGACCATCATGCCCTTTCACACAGACGCAGCTACGTCGACCACTCCTTCACCCAGTTCTTCTCTGCAAGATTTACAGAAACAACCCTTGTGGGTGTGGTGTGAAGAACGTGTGCCTAAAACGCACATCGTCCTTTTCTGCCAAATCTTCGTGGTGTATTGTGTCATCGGGGCAGCCATTGCCAATTTAAGTTTGCAACAAGGAGACAAACAATTGTGGACCATTTTATTGAGCAGTTGCATCGGTTACCTGCTTCCCAATCCCTCCCTGAAATTCTCCTCGAACGGGAACAACGGGAACCTTGTGTCCAGTGCCAGTGCCAGTAGCAGCAGAGGGGGCGAATCCGACATTTTGTCCAATCGTTATTTTGCTTAATTATTACTTTCTGCACTCAACGATCTAGTGTCGTCAGCGCCTGGTAAAAAAAAAACGACGACGTCGTTGGGGGATCGTCCAATCGTCATTTGGTTTAATTAACACCTTCTGCGCGTCGATCCCCAGCGTCGTCAGCGTCCGGTAAGCACATCGACGACCGCGTCGATGTCATCGCCCCCTCTGCTGCTAAGAAGTTATTTACAATGATCTTACAAACAGAGTGATCACTAACTCCTCCTCCTGTAGATCAATTAGGTTATTTGACTGATCGGTGAGTTTAAAATTAATTCTCGTTAAAAACCGATCATGGCATCGCATATAGACCGGATTAATCGGATTCTCAACGATTAAAAATCCCGGAGGGGCTGTTGGTGAAAATGAATAAAGGATATATCCCTGTTGAGCTTGATTTGATTGATTGGTATCTACCTGGTAACTCCCTTCGATAACATCACACACTAGATTGATTGCTATCACCGATGCGATATTTACGTTGTATGGAGCAATATGCATACCATCATCCCCGTTATCGTGTCTGAGGATATAAGTTGATGGACTGAGAAAATCATTAAGAGACTTTCTTAGTTCTGGCGCGTTGTATCCTGGAAACTTGAAATCGGGTAAATCGGCTTCTGTGATATTATACCCGGTTAGGAATTTTTGTTTATTATCATCGCTGCTATCGGATATTGTCTTAACGATTCGCTCATTAATATATTCCATGTCTGATATAAGTTGATTTAACACCTCAACGTGTTTTCGTGCTTTTGTTTTCCGTAGCTGTTCTAGTTGTGATTGGTAATTACGATTAATCTCGGCAAACGCACCAGTGATATCATCTAAACGAACTGTGACCTTGGCTGACAATTCAGGAGTTTTCTTATACGGAAAAAACCATTGCATGGTATTCCTGTCTTGAAATATAAACTCGCTGGGTAATAACGTGTTTCTTATAATAGACAAATCATTCAGATAACTGGGATTAATCTCATGATACGATTGCACATTTGTGTGCAAATCCGCGGGTGGATTCTTAGGCCATCCTAGTATGGTTCTTATTGAACTGTTATAAATATCAACCATATACCCCGGTGTGCTTATTTCAATCGTCGACGATAACGTCGGTTCATGAACCGTAATAGCGATTTTTGATTCCTTTCCTGTGATCGATTTTATTCTGCGTTGAAATTCTTTATTGATTTGCTCTATTTGGTATGACCCAGTTGGTATTGTAACCTCCTCCCAGTCTGGGGTCCCATCGGGTTTATTTTTCCGTGCAAAAACCAGCGAGTTATTAGGTTGTTGTCCGTTAAATGCGTCCGCTCGGATATTAGGCCAACTGTGATATACTCGCAATTTTGCCAGCGCTATTTCCTTTACTGGAACCGGTGATGGAAAGTTTACACTGAATTCGGGTTTCGTTGATGTTATCGATATCATATTTGTTTGTACCGGAGTGGTATTCTCCGCGATCCGCTGAAGTAATTGAGACCCTTCGGGGTTCAGCGACATTATTATTATTCGTTGTTTTTAGTGTCTAATTTTAACAACCAGGTGGTTTCGGCTTCCAGTTGAAAATCCTCGATTTTTGACATCGCGGAGCTATATAACTGGACCATCGTGGAGAATTCAACATCGGATACGAACAAATTATCAATCGATAACGAGATCAACCCGGATAATTTCGAGTATGCGTCGGATACTATTTGATGTTTTACTGTATACTCGTTGAGTTTTTTCTGAAAACACGATGATATCTTCCTAGTGATTGCGTTGGCAACTCCAGCAACTGTTGTCATTGCGCAGACAGCGATTGGAACAGCGATCGGGGCTATCGTGGTCACCGTGGATAAAATAACACCGGCGCCAGCTACTATACCCGATACCGAGTACACGACCGCGTCGATGGTGGTTATTTTTCTGCGGTATTTTTTTATTTTTGCACGGTATTGTTCGGAAAGCGTTTTCAAGTTCGCGGAAAATTCTTTTGCGGTATCGAATCGATATTGATGTGACGTCGGTGATACCTCTGATTCAATTTCCTTGGTGGTCATTTTTATTTTAAAAGAGCTAGTGTTTTTAATTACTTAGATTCGCTGCAAATTCCACATACCATGTAATGTTTGCCCGGGCTAGATTTCTATCAACGGCATAAATTGTAAACTGTTCAGTTGCGTTCCTGTCTATAATTGTTGATATTGTATTGTTAAACCCGGATGAACTCGACGATAATATATTAAACTGCATCATTGAAACCAGTGTCAATCGATAAATACCCTTAACAGTTGCGGTAATATTTACTGTATTCTGTGTAGGAGTCCAATCGAATGATCCATGCCGAATTGTGTATACTGTGTTGATGATGTTCTCATGAGGGATTTTTATTTTTTCGAATTGCTCTGCTACTCTCGGTAGTCCGTCTTTAATCGCTTCAACATCAGTTTTAATCGTTCCTATTTCCTGTATATGCGTGTCCACATCTTTTTTGTTCGCTGCAACCCTAGTAATGAGTGTATTTATTTCCTGTATATGCGTGTCTATACTTTTTTTGTTCGCTATAACATTAATTTTGAGTACTTCTATTTCCCCTTCATGCACGTCTATACTTTTTTTGCTCGCTATAGCATTAGTGTTAATTGTTTCTATTCTCTGTCCATGCGCGTCTACATTATTTATGATCGTTACAACATTAGTTTTGATTGTTTCTATTTCCCGTGTATTCTCGGTCATACTTTTTTTGTTCGCTGCAACATCAAGTTTGATTGTTCCTATTTCCTGTGTATGCGCGTCCACACTCTTTTTGTTCGCTTCAATATCAGTTTTGATTGTTCCTATTTCCTGTGTATGTGCGTCCATATTATTTATGATCGTTGTAACATCAGTTTTGATTGTTTCTATTTTCCGTCCATGCGAGTCTACATTATTTATGATCGTTGCAACATTAGCGCCGATTATTTCTATTTCCCGTTCATGCGCGTCTACACTCCTTTTGTTTGTTGCAACATCAGTTTTGATTGTTTTTATTTCCTGTCCATACGCAGTGATATCATTTATAGTTATTGTAATCTCATCCGGCTTGGTATTTTTTTTACCAAAGAATTTATCAAAGTTGTCATCGATCCTGTTAACATTTTTTCGCAACGGGGGTAAATTGGCCGACATCTCCATAAGATCCGAAATAGCATTTTTTATTTTTACAAGATTTGGTTCGTCTGCCGTCGTGGATCCCCGAAAAAATCTTTCGACAATGTGTTGCACATCGTCGAAATGCGTTAGCGTCAACACGATCCGTTCTTCATATAATTTAATTTCACTACGTAAACCCTTTAACGAATTTGACATGGTTATATAATTGTCGCCAAGTGTACTTATTTTTCCATTTATCGTCAAGATGGATTCACCCGGTTTGATTCGTCCGTCGCTGGTATACAGCGCGATAGTGTCCTCGGCGGCATCGCGCTGTCGTATTAAAACATCATCCAGTGACACATTACTGGATTTCAATTTACCCTGGCGGTCTTGAAATACAACTATTTCATCTGGGTCAACACTGGTTAAATTCAACGTATCAGCGATTTCATCCTCAATTAGTTTTTTTATGTCATCGGTGGCGGGCGTTTCCGTGGGCTTTTTCAGCGCCGAAACCGGTCGTCCCCAAATATCAATCATTATTATTGTAAATGTTATTCTCTAAAATCCGTTGAGCTTCTACGACTCCACTAGTGTATTCGTTTACAACCACATGAGGTGGTTTTCGCGATGATGAAATCGCCGCAAGTACGTTTAATACCTCGCGGCCACATATCGGTGGGTCACTTAATTGCTGTGTTGGCAGCGTGGAATAAAAAACCCGGGCTGAACACGCCCGGATATACCGCATAAACTCTTTCGGCGGAGCTAACCCGTATGAATCAAAATAGACGATCGCACGCGGATCAATCGCGTATGCAACCCAATGAGTTCCCGCTCCGGAGGACCCATCGAGGTTAATTATGCCGGTTTCAATATTCCTTGGTGCCGCCGGTAATTGATCCCTCATAAAAACACCTCTGAAGTTTTTTATCGCTAGCGCGTTTGCGGCGTCTATTAAATCAAAATTAGACATGGGAGTCATTAAACGGTTCCCGGTAGTCTTAGACCCTTTCCCGAGTACCATGAATACGGGGTTCCCGGTAGTCTTAGACCCTTTCCGGCCACGGGTCGTTTTTTTTTGTAGCCTTTCCCGGTTGCCTTCTTCAATGCCATCCCCGCCGCGGTACCAACGGCTCCTAACGCCGCCGCCTTAGCCACTGCTGGTGCGGCCGCGGCAATCAATGCCGGAATCGCAGCTAACAGCGGAAATATCCCACCGGTCTTTTCCATGTTTTTAATTGCTGCGGCTGAAAAATCTATTTGAACACCCTTTTTATTCTTCATCGCATCATTGAAATGTTTTATTTGACGCGCCGTCAACGATATCTTATGATTACCACCCGCCATCTGTGACGGCTTCAGCGTTATTGTGATCCCGCATTGTTTAGCCGACTTTGATCGTAATTTCTTGACTTGACCATCAGTCAACTCTACATTGACGACACTATACGACATTTTATTGTAAACGCGTTTTGTGCTTTCAATTACATGTTTTCCACTGGCGCATCAACGATTCTCATTCGTCCACCAACACCTTCTAGCAGCATTGATTTATCGCTGAGAATGACAGCGACCGCTCTGTAATTAACACCAGCTGGGGCTATACGAGCTCGGAAGTGTATATCAACGACGGATTGTCTCGTTAAATCAAGATGTTCCAACGAAAAGTAATAAATCGGATACAGGTTTTTAAAATCAAGTTGTGATATTTGCAAACCAGTGTCGACGTTCTGATCACGACCCATATATGACAGCAATCGATGATACACACGTGCGACATGGTTGTCACCGTAATTAAGCTGTATATCCTCGGATGGTTCCTGTTGTCCGTTTATTCTCAGCGAAACCTCCATGACTCCTAATCGATCAAATATCATATGGCTGCGTTCTTGATTACCCAATCGTTCCCTATTCTGTAGCGCTATGAATATATGACGCGGGGCTGAAACACCCTGTTTTGATGCTAGGTGCCATGTAAACGTATCGGCGACGTTATCCTCTTTAGCATCAGTTGTTACCGCTAGCCAACTCAACAACGATTTCCCTCCCTGTTCCATAAATGCTAACAATCGTGCTTCCGTGGTAACTGACGGAGTCAGCACCGGCATCCACAATGCCATTTTAGTTAAAATGACTTTACCGGCAGCGACGCCAGCAGCATGCCATATTGCATTGTTATCATCGCCCCTTCGCGTCAGCGCGATTGTATGCTTAGCCCCATAGACAACTTTTCTAACATTTCTGCAGAATCCAAATATGTGATGGAGTGGAATCGCGCATGAAAACTTTCGGCGTGGTCCTTGCAACATTCCTATTCGTGTTGCAAACCCTAGATTAAAATTATCGTTAGTACTTTTTATGATATTGAACTCAGCACCCGGTCTTGTTCTGCGGTCTGGGTTGGCTGCTTCAGCTTGATTAGGAACTGAAGTATCTCTTTCCACCAGCACGTTAATGTACTGAATATGATCAGCGTTATCGGTGGAGTCTTTTGCGAACATTATAGATGGGCCCGCCGATCTTGTATAATCATCCGAGTATCTCGCCAACCCAATTATCGTCGTTGCAACATCAACCTCGCGTTCTATTGATTCAATTTCTCGCCCGTCAATAAGATATCTGGCGCTCTCAAATAACGCCATGATACCGTTGTTGACGAAGCCAACTCGAACACGATGGTCATCTGCGTATGGTGCATTATCGGCGGCATTTGTCACGAGTTCTCCCTCAATTTCGATAAACGCTTCACACGGCAGAAAGTATTTACTGGTATCTTGGACCTGAAGTTCAATTCGCGATCGTAGGTCAGGTTGCGCTGCATAATAAGAATAATATTGATAATCACGGACAGAATCATCCCTGCGCACTGGGGCGTCCATATCAAACGCGGGGTCAGCGGTACGCGCAAACATTCTATTATTTATCATGTTGATGTTTTCAATTGCGATTTTTTCGTCGTAAATTCTTTGAATTTAAACCACTCCCCGCTATCGCGTTCATGAGCGCGTTGGTTGCCGCATCGGCGGATGGCGAAGTCGTCGCCAACGACTCTAATTTTTCTTCCACGGCGTTATTTATTACTTTACTGACATTTGCAGGCATCACTGTCGTTGATGGCATTACCGGTGGTTTCTGTTTTTTTCTCCTGAATTTCACCAATGACATTAGTTTGTCCCGCGCGGCTGAAAACGCCCTTCCGGCAACATCTCCAATGGCACTAATACCCTTATCACGAATAACATCAATAGCCTTCATTCCTAATTGTTTGGCTAACGGCGCTACTTTTGGAGCCATTCTTGTAAATAACCCCGCAATGGTGCTACCGAGACCATCTCCATAGTACGCGCGGTAAACAGGCAATCGCGAGTTTACCACGTAGACGAGTACTGGTTTATCATGGTTGTAGTGTATGATCATCCTTATTAAAAACACCAGTTTTCCAATTAATCATCCACGAGTTCGTCTATGAGCGTTCGATATACATTAATGTCCATAATACCGCCTGCAAATAACCGCTTGCAAATATCAGCGGCCTCATTGATTATTTCCGTAGAGTTATTTCCGGCTCGTTTTCCTCCGATTAGTACTTCCAGCCGTGATATATCACTGAGAACACTATTAGGACAGGTAACGCCGTAGGATTCTTTACCAACAGAGTATCCTTTTCCTTTTTTTGGTGTTATACTCTTAACTTCCTTGTGGAATGCGTCGTAATCGGATTTACTACGATGTGGTAATGCATCTTTATGTTTACTCGCTAAATACACTATTCTTGCCCAGTCCTTTAACGACTTTATATTTTTCTCGTAACCGCTATTGATATGCTTCTTATCTCGTATGTTCTTAGCAAAATTGTTGGCAGTAAAATTAATTAATTCTTCCCTGTTGCTGAAGCCTCTAATTTCATCTATTGTGCTCTTCTTGAGTACAATACGGGGTATATTCCCCTCTTTTTCTTCCGGTATTTCTTCTTCTGGTATTTCTTCTTCTGGTATTTCTTCTTCTGGTTCTTTCGCAGTAGCGCCTAGTTCTTCCTCGTCGGCCATTGTAACATAAGGTTCTTGTGGTTCGGTTATAGCGAGTGGTGGTGGCCTCCGTGTTGTAGCAGCCGCTATTTTTGCAGGGAGTGTTTCTAAAGACCTTTTTGTTTGTTTTGTCTCTGCCGCTATCTTTTCAAGCGCACCAAGAACGGGTACAGTTGCCGCCGTAACATCCTTAGTCGCTTTAGTTACCGGGGCAAATAACTGTTCACTTCCAACAGCAAAATCAGTTTGCATTTGTTGTCGCGTTTGAAGTTTCTCTCTCACTCTGTCTCGTAACGGTATAAACTTTCTAAGCGCTGCTAGCCGCTCTCTGGCTAGCCGAGTAGTAAGTGATTCACCTACCATTATTGCAAATTACTCCGCAAATTTCTAATTTTCCGCCGAGTGTACCATCGGGGGCTCCACGGAGTTTTCGTCTATAATCCTTCTAATGTTTTTGATCTTACTAGAAATCTCCCGGCGTCGTTCATAAACACGTCCGAGTTTTTTTCGTATTATTTCAACGGCAGTGAATAGTCCAATGAATGCATTTGCGTCATTGTGGTACAGGTTCTCATTAATCGTATGTTGTAATCGTTTTATAAAAAAATACTCGCGGGCCAGGGTAAAACGCCCCCGTTTCGACTGTTCGTTAATAATCTCATAATCGGATAATATTTTTTCACTGTCGAGACCATCAGATAATTCAATTCCTTGATTTTTTAATTTTGAAATCTCAGTTAATATATTATTGATGTCTTCGATATTCATTATTCTTATAAAACATCTTATTTCTAATATCAAAAATTTTAATAAAATTATTGGGGCCATTTTTGACCCCGTTTTTTGTATGGACAGTACAATGCCGTAGATCTCCACTCGAGTGTTGTGGCAGATTGCAGGCATACATGGACAGTACAATGCCGTAGATCTCCACTCGAGTGTTGTGGCAGATTGCAGGCATACATGGACAGTACAATGCCGTAGATCTCCACTCGAGTGTTGTGGCAGATTACAGGCATATACATATACTTAATTAAGGACATTCACATCTTGGAACCCCAAAGCATACATCTCCGGGAGGGAGGCCTAGGGTGACAAACGTCATCGTAGACCGCCCAGAAGATATGCTTGGGGGACATCACTACATGGATGAATATATTTACAATGAAATGATTGATGGATGATGGGACGGCACAAGACAGCACAAACATAAAACGGCGGGGCGGAACTCTACGGCCAATTCAACCAATCAAAAGCAACCCAATTAAATTAACCCGGTTGCATGATTGTGAACAAAAGACAACCACACGCCCGGGTCAAGAGCGTGGGGTAGTTTTGATTAGTTGAATTGGCTTTCGAAAGCCCCAGGCTTATAACGAGTCATCTTATATATAAAGTGACTAATACAGCGGCGTCAGTCACAAGGTGTGTGTTAATTTGAATTCCCTTGAATCGTTTGAATCCTTAAATACTTATTAATGGTGTTTCACGGCATTTAAATGAAACCAAATACTTGAATAAAACATTAAAAAAAAGAATACAGCTGTTAGATAATAGCGTGTATTTCATTAGTTTTCATCGTAAAATGATTAATTAATCGCAACATTAATTGGACTTCAAGGGACGCAACATTAATTAGACTTCAAGGGACGTAACTCTTGTCATGCGACGCTATCACAAAACGAGTTATCTCCCTTTGATGTTATATATGAAAATCGAATTCTATGACCCGTCTTTTTTGAGATCGCTGTTTGATATATTCGTTCTGCAACAAATTGTATTGAGGCGATACAAATGTCAAAATATTTTCCTGCCTCATTCATCGACTGAAATATTTTTTCCTCGTGAGTTGTTGTATCAAATGACTTTACGGGTTTTGCTTTCTTTGAGTATTTACCAGTTTGGCCTTTTTTACTATTTTCACTCTGAGAGATGGCTTGCAGATTACACAGTCTATTATTTTGATAATTAGAATCAATGTGATCAATAACGAGACTATCTTTGATCAATCCGTGGAAACATTCATAGATGATTCTGTGACAGAGATATTTTTTCCCTCCAGCAGTAAACATCAAATATCCGTGATTGTTTTTCCATCCAACCGGCTTCTTCAGTCTACGATTTCTAACAATACCGTCGCGAGATGCCTCGTAATTGACGAGCAGGGGGTGCGGCTGAAATTCTTGGTCCATTTGTATAATAATACTACTTGTCTAATTTATTATTTGGTTTAATTATGAATCTTTCAACGTAGTCTTGGGGGGTTTTGATGACGAAGTCGGCGGTGGGGTCAATGACGGCGTTTTTAATTCGCTTGTCATAATAGCGTTTTAGTTCCCTGTATCGCTTTTCGCCACAATTGATACACAACTGTGATTTTCCTCTTACACCGACGTGGCAAACCAAGCACGGGAGGGGGCCAAGAGAACCATTACGAACGCTTTGTAAATGATACCCGCAGAATTCACCTCTACATGATTTATTGCACGGGGTTGTCGACCCAATCATCAACCATTTGCAGTGATTCATTATACTATATTCTTTCATTTAAATACTTGTTTTAATTATATGGATGAGTTCGAGAGATTGGCAGCAATTAAGCCCCGGAAAAATATTAGGTTTAATCTCGATAGAGTCCTCAAGGACACACCAAAAGCGTTAATAAACGATAAAACCCTGTTGAGTAAAATACGCGATTGTATCAATGAATTCAAGCGTGATGGCGCATCTCACAGTTGGTCAACATTTCGAATTGATGGCATTGTTGATGCTACCATGAACGACAACCGCGCAGCAATGATAATATCACAACTTGACGGTAAAAGGTATTTCTTCAGAGTAAAATTCATTGTCCGGGTGGAATCAGGCGATTGGATCATGCGTGATAAATTTGAACCAGTTCTCAGCGACAAGAAAACAGTCACTGTCAGCCGCGACTCCAAGCCGGGGTTGTTAACCGGAATTGACAAACCATACTATGAACGAGCGTATCCTGAAACAGCAGTTGTTTATGGAATATACCCGTTAAATAAGAAACCTGATATCGGAAAACTGAAACCGATGAAACAGTCAACTGGGATAAATTGTGTAGCAGAACGAATAATAGAGCATTTTACAAATGCATGTCGAGGAAACAAATTGACTGATTTACGACGTAGCAAAATCAACCAGTGGGAACTAACCGTAAAAGAGCGTGGAGCAACCATCAGCGACATAGCGAGATTAGAAACGTCGTTGAGATTTCCAATAACCGTTACAACGATAACCGGTGAAGTATTATACGAATCAAAGTACAAATCAAATGGGGCCCCAATCAAAATTATTGATCATAACGAACACGCATGGACGCCCGCGATCACAATATTTCCACGGGATAGAACAGTAAAGTATATCCCGGGGGAATTTTTAGGAGAGGACGGTTTTCTCGCGGAGAGGAAACTATTTGATGCTATTGCTTGCTTGTGTAAAAATGACCCTGTATCAGTGTGGTTACTTCGCAGCGCTGAAAACGACATGGATACCTTTGATCAGTTTGTAAGACCAAACGGCGAATTATATCGCACTGAAGCATTTCACAACAGGATGAAAAAAACCGCCATGGAATTTGAAGAGCATGATGAACAACTGCTAACAAATTGTTTTACGATTCCATCGGTTGTAGCTCATGTTGCAGCAAGGAAAAATGCGTGGAGACCAACGCGCAAGGAATTTCTACCGGATGTACAATCCAGTTGTTTGGAATACTATCACGGTGGACTATGGAACACTGAATACAACCGCGACGCTATGATTTCGGTTGATATGGTTGCCTGTTATCCAGCGAGTTTTCTCGGGTATGGATCCGCCGCTGAGTATTTCAAACGATTTGGACACCCCAGACATGAAATGACTCGTGTTGCTATTAATGGACCACTGCCTGATTTTGATTTAACCGGATTCGCTCACATAGTATCATTTGAGTTCGCGGCAGGACTTCATCGCTGTTGCTATATTTGGATCGGTAGACACATGGCTGAAAAGAAGTGGTTGCCAATAGTGCTGCTACGGTATATGATTGATTGTAGCATGCTAGTTTCGTTGATTGTCAGTGACGCGATTATATCATACCGGGCGCAGACTGAAGTCTGGTTACCAGAACCGGAGCGTCTAGACAGTATAATTGACGAGTCCAGAAAAAACATTGATGCCGACGAGGAATATATCATCGAATGGTCCAGGAGGATATTCAACCAACGAAACCACGAGGCAAAAGATCTCGGTAGAAGAATAATTGGTAAGTTTACACAAGGTGGAAAAAACTGCGATTACAAACGATATTGCTCACGGCTGATTATAGATGACGCAGAATATGATTTCGTAATCAAGGACGCAGTGGCGAAAAATAGATACGTGAACTGCAAAACAGCTTTCTTGTCCAATGGAACAAGGTTGGGTACAGTTGTTACCTACAGCGATGGAGACAGCCCGGCATACCCGCATTTGAGGGCGTCTATGCTGGGTTATGCCGCTATTAATTTATTCTCGATGATAAATAGATTTCCTGACACCGCGGTTAGAGTAGCCGTTGATTCATTTTATATTGACGTAGCGTATAAGGGAAACGTAGCCGAGTTTACTAGTCCGGACGAGAGTTGGGGTACATGGAGAATTAAAAATGAAATACGACGCGATTATTCCCCGTCAGCAGATGTCACCGTTGAGAACGACTACTTACGCGGTGATAAATTATCAGAATGGTCTAATGCACCACCGTGTTCTGATCCAATTTGTAGACATAAAACAGTTTATTTAAGCGGCTGTGGCGGGTCAGGAAAGACGACTCGGGCAATTGAATTATTTCGAACGCGGGCAAGTATAATCGTGCTTACACCGACCCATAGACTAGCGCGAGAGATAAAACAACGAAATGTTGACGCCGTTACTTATCACAGCTTTTTTCGATACAGCGGCGGTGAGTGGACTCCTGATCGAATGGGTGAAAAATTTATTCCCGACATTATCATCTGGGATGAGATATGTACTGTTTCGTTAGATACTTTACAAATGTTTCTTGAGTGGTTGCTGCGCGCGAATACAGCGGTAATCATGTGTGGGGATCATGGCCAACCACCACCATTTGTCGGCGAGGGTCCACATGATTGGTTAAGGGGTTTTGTGGACTATTATGAAGAAACCGATACTGATTACCGAGCACTTGATGAACAACTGCGCGAGGTTAAAAAACTAATCAGATTACAGCCGGATAGAGTTCAGTGTGAAATAATCCGCGAGGTAATTCCGGAAACGCCGTTGAATGAATTCTGGGAAACATGGAGACCAAACGATTTGATTGTAGCGAGTAGAAAGATAGTCAGAGACACACTTCAGCGGAAGTTGTTTACGTTGCATAAGGAAAAGTTTCCAACGCGTCCAGTGCCGTTATGTTATAGACCCGCGGACACACGGCGGCAGAACATTGAAGTTGAAATTCCAGGCCGGACAGAAAAACAAATTCTCGTGCTGAATGATATCGTGCTCGTTGATATCAGCGTCGTCGAGGACGCGCTACGTGCTGATAAATCCCCGTGGACGCTAGGATACGCAACAACAATACATTCCTCGCAGGGACTAACCATCACGGACACAATTGTTTGGATAGTTGATAATCGCATCGAATGGTCAAATCTAGTCTATCTTGCAGTGTCCAGAGTACGAAGGATAAATCAGCTTCGAAGAATTGTTATTGACGAAGCCACCGACGAAGCCGGCGACAAAGTCACCATCGATGCAAGCGTCATTGATAGAAAACTCTCGGGTTACCGCCAACAGGATAAAAAAAAACAGCGGCGTTTTGATATTGATGCCGAATTAATAATCTCGCTACGACAACAACAGAATAATCACTGCGCGAGTTGCAATTGTATAATGAGTTGGCGTTATTCGGATAAAGACACTCGCCAATTTACCGTGGATAGGATCGATAACAGTCTCGGTCATGTCAAAAACAATGTGAGGTTGACCTGTCTTGAGTGCAATAGACGCAACGGCGCTAGTTAAGACCACGTGGGGGTAATTGAGTATCGTTAGGTATCACTTGTAGTTGCTCGCGTGTAAATCCGCGCTGAGGAGCAGTTGAATCCAGTCTATAGATCGGTGGTCTACCAGTTGATCGTGTTATCGTTGATATGTTATGTGTGGTAACACTCCAAATAGGATCGGTAGCCCTTTTTTTACCGCCTTCAAGCTCTCCTGGTTCATATAGATATCTAACAGTGACATCGCCAAGAATCGGCTTAGAAACGCTATTTATTTTTAATTTTCCGGGTATATACTCGTATTTAATCGCGTCGCTGGGCTTCATGTTGATTACTCGGGTAATCTCGTTATTTAACGCTGCAATTACACCTGGCAACCTTTTGACCCATTCACGAGATCGTTTTTCTTGAATGAATTCCTTCGCGTATTGATATCCAAATAACCGTTCAGCGAGAGTCCGATTGAATCGTTCAACAATTGCCTGATCACGATGTAGCGCAGTATGACCTCGTCGTATCGCGACGCTATGATGTTTTAGCGTTGATAAAACAGCGCCGCGAAATTCACTACCAGGATCAACTTGTAATAGATTTGGCCAGCGCAGAGGGCCTCTTCGATAAATTCTTTCAAACGCAGCGGCTACTTCAGTTGCCGACTTTGTTTTTAACGGCTCCGCTTGTTTGTATCGACTCGCAACATCAACTACGGTTAGCGCGTATTTGTAACCGTTGTCATGCGGCAAAAATAGTATATCAGCCTGATGAACTTCATTAGGTACGCTGACATCAAAGCGCGAGAAGTTGATTTGTTTAGGCGGTGGTAGATAGATTTGCCATATAGCCTGTTTGGATAACCAATTAGCCGCAGTGGTCTTTGTTACCTTTGCAGCGCTTGCAAGCTTACCAATTGCGGCCTTCCCCTTCCAGTATCCTCTCGGAGAATAATAGATGGATTCCATGTTGTTATTATAAACGCTATCGTTTTCAATTACCAGCGCCAGAAGCTCCGCTTCCAATCATTAATTTACCTTTCATAGCCGATTTTACCAACCATGAGGCCAATTTTTCTTTGACGGATTTATTAGGAATAGCATTTAGCGCGTGAATTAATTTTACATCCGCGATATGACGCTGTTGAAGATCGCTACTTTTGTAAGCAACATCATGAGCATGACACGCCTTATCGATAGCGTTTATTGGATACTCACCGGGTTTGGGCTGATTTTGATCATCGAGTCTAATATCTAATCGTGTTCCGGGGCCACAGTAGTTATATCCTGGGAGGTGTTTTTCTCCTGGATACTTTGCCCACGGTGTTCCGGGGAGTTTTGCCAATTTGGCTGCGATGTCACCTCCTCGCTTTTTTTTAAAACATCTCCGGGTCTAATAGAAATAAATCTAAATTTCTTTGTACCGCATTGTACACACTTGCCAGTAAGCGCCGATCTGTTATTTCTTGTCGTAACGGTTGTCATATCATTTGTGCCAGTACGTACTCTACACTTCACACAATATAGATCCATAATTTATGTATAGAGATATGAATATAATTGATTTTTCGGCGACTAAAACAAGAGAACCAGTTAAGCATGTTGCAGCGTTACCAAACTCGATCCGGATGATTATCATCGGACCATCTGGATCCGGCAAGACGCAATTGTTACTCAATTTAATAATGAGATGGATGAAGTGGGATAAGTTGTATTTGGTTGCTCCTAGCGTAGATGATCAACGATGCTACGAGGTGTTGAAAGATTTCAACGAGAATGCATCAGCGATCGCTAAAAAGAATGTTATTGAGTTTATTACGGATATCAATGATGCACCGGGTATTGATGATATTGATGGCGACGTTAACAATCTAGTCGTGTACGATGATGTTATGTTAGACAATCAAAAGAACCCAGCTAGGATATTTTCCAGAGGCAGGCATAAAAACACTGACGTGATATATGTCACTCAACGATACACTCAGATTCCAAAAGTAATCAGAGATAACTGCAATATTCTTGCTCTATTCAACGGCGTTGATACACACACGCTACGAAATATTTGGCAGACATGGTGCGGCGGTGACATGGACTTTAATGTTTTTCGAAACTTTTTTAGTCATGCTCAGTCGACCCCACATGGATTCATAACGATAAATTTACATGATCCTCGGACACGATATCGTATCGGACTTGACCAAATATTCGGTTAGTTGTAAATAATTTTCATTGTAAATAACCACTTAGCAGCAGAGGGGGCGATGACATCGACGCGGTCGTCGATGTGCTTACCGGACGCTGACGACGCTGGGATCGGCGCGCAGAAGGTGTTAATTAAACCAAATGACGATTGGACGATCCCCCAACGACGTCGTCGTTTTTTTTTTACCAGGCGCTGACGACACTAGATCGTTGAGTGCAGAAAGTAATAATTAAGCAAAATAACGATTGGACAAAATGTCGGATTCGCCCCCTCTGCTGCTCCAGTCACCACTCCAACAACAACAACAACAACAACAACAACCCTATTTTGGGCGGAGACACGCCTCTGACGTCTAGCAACCCCTCGGACAGCCACAGAACTCTGGAATTATGAACAATAACAACCAATTTTACTTAACCTTACCTAGTGACAGTTCTATGGAGGTGTTTCCCAACAACACGTTGTGCTGTTACACGGCCAAATTACCTCAAGCCATCCTATTAGATCACGAAGCCCATTGTGAAGTGGCTTTAGTAGAAATCATTCACCCGACCCAAGTTCTCAATGTCCTTCCCAATCAAAATGTTTTTGAGGTGGAAGTTCATGACGAACAAATTCAACAGTACTTGGATACCCAACTTAAATATAACATAAAAAAGCCCATCGCCTAAAAGATGTAAAGTATACCACCTATGTCTTGTCCATATTATTTTAGTGGTCAACATTTGGTCAGCACCATCGCTTCCAGGTTTAATGTCGTGTTTGGGAAAGCTATGAAGATTACCAAAAAAACTGTCACCGTGGAGTACCACAAAGTAGCTCGTCGCCTCCTGATGAAATCTGACGGGGGTAAAATCATGGGTTTCTTATTTTGTCCCGAATTGTTTGTCATGTTGGGTGGGGACATGGAACTGAGGAAGCACGTAGAACAAGAACTAAAACAATCAGCAGTCATTTACGACAACGAAACTTTTGCCAAGTATTTTCGTACCCCGGTAGAACTGAACCAAGGACTGAATTTGATGTTTGTGTACTCCGATGTCGTGGAGTATAACGTGGTGGGACACACCTCCGTACCGTTACTGCGTGTCATTCCTTTAAAAGTGGATTCTGTCACGGCCGCTGACGAGGAAGGTGGAAACACCTATCACGTCCACCGCGAATTTGTACACCCTCACTATTTGCCCGTCAGGAAGTCGTATTTGGACACGGTCAACATTGCTATGAAAGGAGATCTGGGACAAAATATTCCATTCACCAAAGGGAAAGTCACGGTGAAACTCCATTTTCGAAAACGGTTCTCTCACGACTCGTAAGTCATGTATCCAGTGTACCGAGGGGTTGCTCGACAGCGAGGACACGGTTTAGGAGATATGTTAAAATCGGCCTTTCGTTCGGTGGCCCCCGTGTTGAAGCCGATGGTGACACGTGGATTGTACGCCTTGAAAGATGCGGCATTGACACACGGTAAAGAATTTCTCCGAAATGTCATCATCGACAAACAAAACCCCAAAGAAGCGTTCTTGAGGGCAGGCAAAAATGTCTTGCTACAAACGGGTAAAGACCTTTTGGGTCGACGAGAAACGCCTATAAATGCCCTGCACGCTACTGAGTCAGGCATTCAGCAAGGACAAGGCAGAAAGAGACGACGAAGAAAACACCCTTTTACCAGACTTCACACTTCTAAAGCTAGAAAGGCAAAGAAAAGAAGAACCGTTCGAGACTTAGACGTTTTCGATTATTGAGAAAGAGACGAAAATGATGCACCGAGAGTCTTGCGCTTGTTCCAAGTCGGAACTAGATCTGTTTGCCATGCCACCCACCATGATGACGATGCAAGAATCCCAGTGGGTGGAATTTCATCCCGTCTCCTCTTTGACGGATTCCGCTCCCATCGAGTTTGAAATCAAAGGACAACCCGAAGATTACATCGATCTGAATAGCAGTTACCTGTACTTGAAAGTGAAAGTGATCGAACCACCCAACGCTAACCTAGTCGTTGATGAGGCAGTAGCTCCCGTCAATAATTTCATGCATTCCTTGTTTAGTGAAGTGGATTTGTACTTGAATAACAAACTGGTCAGCAGCAGCATGGATACTTACCCTTACCGAGCGTACTTGGAAAATCTCTTGACATACGGAAAAGAAGCTAAGAACAATCATCTGGATGCTTGCGTGGTATGGAAACCTGACAGACCGACTAAGTTGCAAGAAAAGTATTTGCTGAACGGAGTGGATATCAGCCTGAAACTGAACCGTAGCAGTGCCGCTTTCCATCTGATGGCTGCTGCTGATGCCACTTACAAAACTATCATTCAAGAAGCCAGACTCTACGTGCGTCGTGTGGAAGTGTTGCCTAAAGTGGGAAACGACATCAGTCAGACGTTGAGCAGAACGACCACCAAGTATCCGATCCGACGAGTGGAAGTGCAAACCTTCACCATTCCTGCTGGACAGCGATCCATGATCGAAGATCATCTCTTTCAAGGACAGTTACCCAAATGTTTGATCGTTGGTATCGTCAAGAATTCAGCCTTTAACGGAGCCTACAACGAAAATCCTTTCCAGTTTCAAAACTACAAAGTGTCCAAAATCGAAGTCAGTCGCGACGGCAAGACCTTATGTACCCGACCCTTTGAGCCTAACTTTACCCAGAAGAATTATTTGAGATCATACTTGTCCCTGTACGAAGCCACGGGACAGTTAGAAACCAACACCAGTCACGGCATTTCGTACGACGATTACGCAGAAGGCTATACTTTGTGGGCGTTTGATTTTACTCCAGACCAAGGCAGCGACCAGGGACATTTCCACCCTATAAAATCCGGCCAGATTCGTGTGGAACTTCAGTTTGCGGGTCCACTACCCCCAGATAACACAGTGAACGTCATCCCGTATGCCGAATTCGATAATACCATAGAAATCAACAGTTTAAGAGAAGTCATTCTAGCTTATTAGAAGCCATGGAAGACTGTTATCCCTCTTTACCTAGTGGAGAAACTTTGGACATGAAATGTGAGGAGACCGTGGAAGAGGAATCCCAAGACAAAGACGAAGAAGTTGTCATGATGAAGTCGAGATGACCAGAACAAGAAGCCCATTTAGTCTCCTGTTTTGCCAAACACTTGGTCGAAAAAATGACGGAATTGATCAAGAAAGATTGCTATGGATGTCAAAACGATCATCCCAGTCAAATTCAACACGACAAATGCCTGATGCTGAGTCAAGAAGAAAAATTGGATGAGTATCTGGACGAAGCTTGGAGTCTCATCTCGGACGAAGTCGTGTTGCAGCAGTGGTATAAAGACTTGCGTGAACATTCTTGTCCACCATTAACCACTCAAGAGATCCATCGCATCGAAGCTCTCCTGAATCAGAGTGAGGAGACAAAGCGAAGAAACGGTTATTTGTCAGACATTTTCAAGCAAAAAGTCAGGATCGAATTGATCACTTATTATTACCTGTGAAGAAGAAGAAGAAAAAATCACACAAAACATGGATACCTGGGAACTTTATTACCTTCTGAACTACAGTTCGTACACTGCTTCTTGGAATCCTGTCGTCTGTGCTAAAGATGAACTCCCTCATCGCAAACCTCAAGACCATCAAGCTTATGTGATCAACACGGACGACAGTCACCTCCCAGGAACCCACTGGGTAGCCGTCTACTTTCCTCAAGACGGATGTGTGGAATATTTCGATTCGTATGGATTGCCTCCTTTGGAAGACGATATCATTAACTTTATGAGAAGAAATGCTCAGACCACCCGATTCAATAATGTGAAATTACAAGGCACAGATTCCTTGGTGTGTGGACAATATTGCTTGTATTTTCTGCATCATCGCAGTCAGGGCTATTCCTTTGAACATTTAGTGAATCAGTTTGATCCTCGTTCTTCTTCTAGAAACGATGTGAAAGTAGATCGATGGTTTTGTGACCATTATACTGGTCTTTTGTCTTAAGCTAGGAAACGTAGTGTCCATCAATGGCCTAATGACTTCCAGCGGTGGAAATCGCAATTTCATTCACAATGTTGTCAGTCCTGTGCAAAATAATGTGTGAGTTGAAAAAACATGTTTGGTATTTGAAAAAAATGTTTGATGTTATATTGTTGGATTATTGTTAAAAATGTTAGAGTTGTTTGTTAGTGTTAAGTAATTTTGAATAAAAAATGTTGTGTTTTGAAAAAAAATGCCTTTGTCTTTTGTTTGGCTATAGGAATTTTGATTCATGCTCTTTGACTTCTTACTATCTCTCTCATGACACTCATTGAACGTTCCGGCTCGAAAACAGTGTAGGGATGTTTTCCTTCACGTCCGCGCTTTGACTTTAAGAACCGGGGTAGTTTCCAGTCTAAACATTCATTGTCGACTCATCCTCCTACGAACATGTGCTCCAGACTAGCTAAGTTAAACGAAGCCAACGTGAATTTGCATAGGGGCAGACACAGTCTGATACCGAAGCCTGAAGAGATAGAGAATGTGAGAATGTTAAAAGTCAGTGAAGACCTAATAGAAGAGCTCTTCAGAGAAGAAATTACCAGGGAGATAGAAGAATGGACAGAGAAGCACAGACTTCAGAGACAGCAGCAACAACAACAACAACAACAGCAGCAGCAACAACAGCAGCAGCAACCTGAACCTGACAGAGGCTTTGTCGATTGTCGTATCGATACCAAAGAGTTCTTCTTCTCTTTCCGAAGAAGCAGACCTATCGTCAGAAAGTCTATCGTCAGAGGACGTCGCATTCTTAGAAACTAAAAGATTGCCCTAGCTTCAACTTCACGCAAGCAAAAAAAACCCAGCTCTTTTCAGGGCTACCCCAAATCTCTAGAAAAGAAATAACAATCGATTTGCCAATGTGTGTATGTAGAGTAGTGTGAATATAAACATTGACTCTTTTTTTTTTCCAGTGTGAGTGTACGTGTTTGTGTTTGTAAGCGCCAAAGTAGGTTCGTGTGGATAGTAGATTATGATCATGTTTTTTTGGTGTTTGACGTGGGTGGATAGTAGATTTTGGGTTTGATTTGACTGCTTTGCGTTTGTAGATAGTAAATTATTTGTTTAATGAAATTTTTTAGAATAGTGATGGGTAGTATAAAAACGTCAGTGAGTGTTTCTTTTAAGTCCGCGCGTTGTTTGGTCATGATCTAGGTAATATAAATTTTGTTTTAGGGGGATGTTTTCCTTCACGTCCGCACTTTTAGTATAAATTGAAAATCGCTCGGCAGTCTAGCTACCCTTATTGATTGATCAACACCACCAGAATGAACACCAGACTAGCTAAACTTCTAGAACTCCAGATGCACCTGGAATATGCCAGGCGCATACTAAATGAACTGGCCGCGGAGGCCATCGTCGAAGAGGGAAGGATGAAAGAGGAGGAAAGAAGAAAAAAAGAAGAGGAGGAAAACAAAATAGGAGAGAGGATGGCTTACAAGATACCAGAGACAGAGGATTGGGATTCCGAAGCCACTTATCCCGCCTCTGCACTTCCAAGAAAAAAAGTATAAGGAGACTGGGGAAGAAGATGTGTGTGGTGCCAGGCCTGGAAGGTGCCATCATTAACCAGGTGCCCTGGAGTTAAAAACAAACAGCCCTTTTCAGGGCTACCCAAACATTTAGAAAAGAAATAGTAATCGATTTGCCAGTGTGTGTAAGTAGAGTAGTGTGAATATAAACACTGACTCTTTTTTTCCGTGTGTGTGTGTGTGTGTGTGTGTGTGTGTGTGTATGTGTGTGTTTGTAAGCGCTCACGTAGGTTAGTAGTATACGGGGTGAGATTAGCAACAATGGGAATTAGCATTAAAAACACCCCCTGGGTAAGATTAGCGACAATGGAAATTTAACATTAACCACCCTGGGTAAGATTAGCGACAATGGAAATTTAACATGGGCAAAAAACCCTGGGTAAGATTAGCGACAATGGAATTTAACATTGGAGAAAGGAAAAAATAGGAAATATTGAGATTAGCGACAAAGGCATTCGAACAATGGAAAAAAAATATCGATTCTAGGGACAAAGGCAATTGAACATGGGGAATAGAGTTTGGGTCTGTCTAGGGACAAGGGGAATTGAACATGGGAATAGAGTTTGGGTTTGTCTAGGGACAAAGGGGAATTGAACATGTTAGAAAAAAAAAACTACTTTAGGGACAAGGGGAATTGAACATGGGATTTTTTTTTTTTAAAAAAATTTTTTTTATAAAGGGGTAGGTAATCGAAAGGCTATCTCTTTTCGAGAAATGTGGGTGGCCCTGAAAAGGGCCTTTGGGTTTCTTCTTCTTCTTCTATTTCCTCCACTTCTTCCACCAAGTTCTCACTTTTCCCATTATTCCATTCTTCTTCCTCTTCCTCCTCCTCTGGTGACCAGTCAGGATGGCCCAACTCTCTAAACTTCGTCTGTATCTTTATCCAATTGTTATTTAGCCTCTCAAACTCTGCCTGTTTCTTTTTGTTTTCCACATCTTTTCTTTCTTCCCTCCATTTCTCTTTAATCTTCTCTACTTCTTCCTCCATTACTTTTCTCATCAGAGCTTCCCCTTTCTTCACCTTGTCCAACCCCCATTTTACAGTTCTCCACTCTGTCCAGTACAATATTTTTTCTAGGAAGCACCGGACTTGGATGACATGATCCAGTGCTTCCTTCAAACTTCCCAGTCTGAAGTAAGGTGGGTTAATAAAGCCTCTTGACTTACTGACTTCTTCTTCAATCATCCCTGCTATAATATCTCTTGCTGTCTTTAGGCCTTGAACTTGACTGGTTACAAAGTCTTTCATATCTCTATGCCTCCATTCCTCTTCTATTCTTCCTACAATATATTCTACATCCATTATGCAAAAATAGATGTCTCTCAATAGATTAAATAGAACTGATACTTGAGTCATTTTGTCACAGTTATTCCTTAGAATGGTTCCAACATCAAACTTTGTGGGTTCTTATAGTGAAAGCGCGGACGTGATGGAAAACATCCCCCTAAAAACATAAAATTGATCTTACCTAGATCATGACCAAAGAAAACGCAAACGTGAAGGAAAACATCCCCCCCCCACTTTTCTCATTTCATATGATCTAAACAAACCCAAATCTACTATTTACACACCCAAATCATTAAAACTAAATCTATAATCTACTATCCATACAATCGTACGTCAGCCGTTACAAAACCCAATCTATACTCTCCACATACGCTAAGAAACAATCAAGAAACCCATAATCTACTATTCACACAAACTTACGTGAACGGTTACAAACACAATCACTAACACACAAACACATACACTCGCACTATGAAAAAGAGTTAGTGTTTATATTCACACTACTCTACCTACACACACACACATTGGCAAATTGATGGTTATTTCTTTTCTTGAGTACTGGGTAGCCCTGAAAAGGGCTGTTTTTTTTTGAACTTCATGGACACCTGGTTAATGGTGGCACCTTCCAGGCCTGGCGCCACATACACATTTTGTTCCCCAGTTGCTTTTTACTTTTTTGGGGAGAGAGCAGAGGCAGGATATGTGGCTTCAGAATCCCAATTTTCGGTTTCTGGGATTCTGAAATTTCTTCTTCTCTCCTTTTCCTCCTCTTCTTTGTATCTTCTCTCCTCTTCTTTGTATCTTCTTTCCTCCTCTTCTTTGTATCTTCTCTCCTCCTCTTCTTTGTTTCTTCTTTCCTCCTCCTCTCTCATCCTTCCTTCTTCCACAATGGCCTCCGCGGCCAGTTCGTTCAACAGGCGCCTTGCATATTCCAGGTGCACATGAAGTTCCAACAGTTTCGCCAGTCTCGTGTTCATTCTGGTGTTGATCAATCAACAAGGGTAGCTGGACTGCCGAACGAGTTTCAATTTATACTAAAACTGCGGACGTGAAGGAAAACATCCCCCTAGAAACATAAAATTGATCTTACCTAGATCATGACCAAACAACGCGCGGACCTAAAAAAAACACTCACTCACTTTTTTATACTACCCATTACTATTCTAAAAAAATGTCATTAATCACTTCAATAGACTATCCACATACGCAAAGCAATCCAATCCAACCCCCAAAATCTACTCTCCCCCACCTCAAACAGCCAAAAAAAACCATGATCTTAATCTACTATCCACACCAACGTACGTGAGATGTTACAAACACAAACACACAAACACATACACTCGCACTATTAAAAAAAGAGTTAGTGTTTATATTCACACTACTCTACCTACACACATTGGCAAATGGATGGTTATTTCTTTTCTAGAGTATTGGGTAGCCCTGAAAGGGGCTGGTTTTTTGGGGTTTTTTTGTTTGCTATGGCAATCTTTTAGTTTCTAAGAATGCGATGTCCTCTTAGGATAGACTTTCTGGCGATAGGTCTGCTTCTTCGGAAAGAGAAGAAGAACTCTTTGGTGTCGATACGACAATCGACAAAGCCTCTGTCAGCTTCAGGTTGCTGCTGATGCTGTTGCTGTTGTTGTTGCTGTTGCTGCTGCTGTCTCTGAAGTCTGTACTTCTCTGTCCATTCTTCTTTCTCCCTGTTCACTTCTTCTCTGAAGAGCTCTTCTATCAGGTCTTCAGTAACTTTTAACATTCTCACATTGTCTATCTCTTCTGGCTTCGGTATCAGACTGTGTCTGACCCTATGCAAATTCACGTAGGCTTCGTTTAACTTAGCTAGTTTGGAGCACATCTTCGTAGGAGGATGAGTCGACAATGGATGGTTAGACTGGAAACAACCCGGTTCTTAAAGTCAAAGCGCGGACGTGAAGGAAAACATCCCTCTACGGTTTTCGAGCCGCAACGTTTAATGAGTGTCATGAGAGGGATAGTAAGAAGCCAAAGAGCATAAATCAACATTCTTATAGCCAAACAATCCACAAAGGCATTTTTTTCAAAACACAACATTTTTTATTCAAAATCACTTAACATGAACCAACAACTCTAACATTTTTTAACAATAATCCAAGAATATAACATCAAACATTTTTTTCAATTTACACTCTACTTTAAACAGGGTTGGCAAAGTTGTGAATGAAATTGTGATTTCCACTGTTGCAAGTCATTGAGTCATGGATGGACACTACGTTTCCTAGCTGAAGACAACAAAATAAGCATACTAGTCACAAAATCAACGATTTACTTTCTCATCGTTTCTAGAAAAATTACGATCAAAATAAGTCACTAAATGTTCTTTTGCTGATAATAAGTGATCAATTTCGATCTCGACTTTCTCTTCGAATTTGTCAAAGAGGGCTTTGATGTAATGGATGTCTCGAGTCCTTAATGGAGGACAGAAATGTTCACGCAAGTCTTTATACCACCAACGTAACACGTCTTTTTTAAACAGACTCCAAGCTTCGTCCAGATTTTCGTTGAATTCTTCTTCTTGACTGATGTTTTGACATTCATAGTAATCATGCTTCATCCATATCGTAAGTGTGTCTGCCAGGTATGTAGCACAGTAGGAGACCAATTGCTGTTCTTGTTCTGGACATCTCGACTTGATCACGATGTCCTTTTCGTCTCTGTGTTGGGATTCTCCTTCCACGGTCTCCTCACATTCCATCTTCAAAGTTTCTCCACTAGGTAAAGAGGGAGAACAGTCTTTCATGGCTTCTAATAATCTAGAATGACTTCTCTCAAACTGTTGATTTCTATCGTATTATCAAATTCTGCATACAGGATGACGTTCACTGTCTTGTCCAGTGGTTCTGCAAACTGAAGTTCCACACGAATCTGGCCGGATTTTATAGGGTGAAAATGTCCCTCGTCGCTGCCTTGGTCTGGAGTGAAATCGAAAGCCCACAAAGCATAGCCTCCTGCGTAATCTTCGTACGTAATGCCGTGACTGGTGTTGGTTCCTAACTGGCCGGTGGCTTCGTACAAGGACAAGTACGATCTCAAGTAATTCATCTTCGTGTCACTAAAGTCAGGTTCGAAAGGTCGGGTACACAAGGTCTTGCCATCGCGACTGACTTCGATTTTCTTCACCTTCAAGTGTTGAAAGTTGAAAGGATTTGTTTTGAAGGCTCCGTTGAAGGCTTCATTCTCGACAATACCAAGGATTAAACGCTTGGGTAACTGTCCTTGGAACAGATGATCTTCGATCATGGAATGATGGCTAGCGGGAATGGTGAACGTTTTCACTTCCACCCTTCGTATGGGATACTTGGCGGTCGTTCTGCTCAACGTTTGACTGATGTCGTTTCCCACTTTGGGTAACACTTCCACGCGTCGTACGTAGAGTTTGGCCTCCTCGATTTTGCTTTTAGGATTGCCAGCATCAGTATCAGCCAACAAATGGAAAGCGGCACTGCTACGATTCAGTCTCAAGCGAACATTGACCCCGTTCAGCAAATATTTCTCTTGCAACCACATGTCCAAATGCAAACGATCCATCAGTTCTAAACTCTTTCCATCTAGGATTTTGCTTCCTCTTTCCACAAAGCCGTCATCGTCTTTTTATAATGTGTCAAACTCCTTCGCTTCGTCAGGTTCCCATAGCACACAAGCATTGAGATGAGTATTCTTGGCATCTATTCCGTACGTCAAGAGATTTTCCAGGTAGGCACGGTAAGGGTAAGTATCGATGCTGATGCTGACCAGTTTGTTGTTCAAGTACAAGTCCACTGAGCTGAACAAGGAATGCATGAAATTGTTGACGGGAGCTATATTCTCAGTGTCTCCTACTGCACCATTATCCTTATCTAGAACTTTGACTTTCAAGTACAAGTAACTGCTATTCAGATCGATGCAATCTTCGGGTTGTCCCATGATTTCAAACTCGATGGGAGCGGAATCTGCCAATGAGGAGACGGGATGAAATTCCACCCATTGGGATTCTTGCATGGTCATCATCGTGGGGGGCATGGCAAACAGGTCCAGTTCCGTTTTGGAACAGGCGCAAGATTCTCGGTGCATCATTTTTTCTCTGTGTCTCAATAATCGAAAACGTCTAAGTCTCGAACTGTTCTTCTTTTCTTGGCCTTTCTTCTCTAGACGTGTGAAGTCTGGTGAAAGGGTGTTTTCTTCGTCGTCTCTTTCTGCCTTGTCCTTGCTGAATGCCTGACTCGGTAGCGTGCAGGGCATTTATAGGTGTGTCTCGTTGGCCCAAAAGGTCTTTACCCGTTTGCAGCAAGACATTTTTGCCTGCCCTCATGAAAGCTTCTTTAGGGTTTTGTTTGTCGATGATGACATTTTGGAGAAATTCTTTGCCTTGCGTCAGTGCCGCATCTTTCAAGGCGTGCAATCCGCGTGTCACCATCGGTTTCAACACGGGGGCCACCGAACGAAAGGCGGATTTTAACATATCTCCTAAACCGTGTCCTCGCTGTCGAGCAACCCCTCGGTACACTGGATACATGACTTACGAATCGTGAGAGAACCGTTTTCGAAAATGGAGTTTCACCGTGACTTTTCCTTTGGTGAATGGAATATTTTGTCCCAGATCTCCTTTTATAGCAATGTTGACCGTGTCCAAATACGACTTGCTGACAGGCAAATAATGAGGATGGACAAATTCGCGGTGGACGTGATAAGTGTTTCCACCTTCCTCGTCAGTGGCCGTGGCAGAATTTACTTTGAAAGGAATGACACGCAGTAACGGCACGGAGGTGTGTCCCACCACGTTGTACTCCACCACATCGGAGTACACGAACATCAAATTCAGTCCTTGGTTCAGTTCTACCGGGTAACGAAAATACCTTGCAAAATGCCCGTTGTTGTCAATGTCTGCGATGTGAATCTTTTTGGTCTGCTTATCCGTGACCATATTGAGGTCTCCACCCAAAATGTCATACAATCCAGGGCAAAATTTAATACGTATACTTCTATCCTCACTTTCAAATCTGATGAGTAGACGGTGAGACTGTTTGTGGTACTCCATGGTGACACGTTTATTTAGTTTGGTCAGAACTTTGTCAAAGGCTGCATAGAATTTGTCAGCGATGGCCTCCACCAGATGTTGACCACTAAAATAATGGCCTGAGTTAATTTTAAAGTGATACACGTAAAAAGGAGCAGAAGTGTCACTATTGAGTATTGGGGTCTTGGGAAGTGATTTATGTTGAGAAGTGGTCGACATGGTTTGCTGCACTGTTGGGTCCAGAATTTCGACGTCAAAAGTGTTTTGAGTTTCAGTGATGTTTTTGATTTGTGTTGGGTGAATCATTTCTATCAAAGCCACTTCCCAATGGGCTTCGTGATCTAAGGGGATGGCCTGAGGTAATTTGGCCGTGTAACAGCACAACGTGTTGTGGGGAAACACCTCCATGGAACTGTCACTGGGTAAGGTTAAGTAAAATTGGTTTTGGTGACTCATAATTCCAGAGTTCTGTGGCTGTCCAAGGGGTTACTGGACGTCAGAGGCGTGTCTCCGCTCAAAATGGGGTTCTGGTTGTGGTTGGAGTGGTGACTGGCACTGGTACTGGACACAAGGTTCCCGTGGTTCCCGTTGGAAGAGAATTTCAGGGAGGGATTGGGAAGCAGGTAACCGATGCAACTGCTCAATAAAATGGTCCACAATTGTTTGTCTCCTTGTTGCAAACTCAAATTGGCAATGGCTGCCCCGATGACACAATACACCACGAAGATTTGGCAGAAAAAGACGATTTGCGTTTTAGGCACACGTTCTCCACACCACACCCACAAGGGTTGATTTTGTAAATCTTGCACAGAAGAACTAGGTGAAGGAGTGCTCGACGTAGCTGCGTCTGTGTGAAAAGGCATGATGGTCACTTCTTTTTATAGTCGATGACTTGCGAAGCGTCGATCCAAGAATCAAAACTGGGTGGATATCCTTTCCAACGTACTTTGACTTCTTTGACACGTCGTTTGCCCACTTTACGCGTTCTGCGTTCGAGAATGCTTTCGATGTCGTACACGTCGTCTTCTTTTTTGGTGACACGTTGTAACTCGGTCAAATAAAACGTTCCTTTGAGCATTTCTCCGTTCATGTCTTCCAATTTATAGACGGCAGGATGACGGCCATGCACTCGTCCAGTGACACGAAACAATTCGGTCGTCCAGTTAGGTAAGTAACCTTTGTCGAAAGTGCGTTTGGTTTTGCCAATGCGCACCCAATCTCCTACGGCCAACTCTCCACTTTTCTTGGGGACAGCCCTCGTCGGGGAAGTACCAAACAGGCGCTCAAACACCAACACTTCGTTCTCGGGAGTCACTTCTTGCGGGGCACGTCCGATGCTTCCATGGTAAGATTGGTTGTACGCTTGCACCAGGTGCGGTAAGATGTCGATGTACTTCAGAGTGTGGTGATGCGTAAAATATTTCCACATGCGTTCTTTCAAAGTGCGTTGAAAACGTTCCACGATGCTGGCTTTGGTTTCGGGATTCTCGATGGTAAAAAAATGAATGTCACGTTTCTTTAATTCTTTTTGGAAAGCTTGGTTCAGAAATTCGGTGCCTTTGTCCGTTTGCCATCGAAGAGGGTGACGGCCACTTTGTTTCAACACTCGTTGCAGGGCTCGCACTAACTCGCTGCTCGATTTGGAAGTCAAGGGCACGACCCAGGCAAATTTGGAAAAGACGTCGATGACACAAAACAAATATTTGTAGCCACGATTGTAGCTGGCCAAATGAGAGACATCGGCTAAATCGGCTTGCCATTGATGATCGATGCCTTCCACTCGGGTGCGACTTCTGGCAAACTTGCGTCGAATGGGTTTGTGTAAAGTATAGGTAGCTTGTTCTTGTAACCATCGTTGCACTTGAGGTAAACGGAAACTTTTCAGTCGCGTTTTGGCAGCACGATACAATTTTTGAACTCCTGCGTAACCTGCAGGATGCGAGGGATCGTAGTAAATGCTGGCTAAGACTTTTTCCATTTTTTGTGTTGGTTGGTGTGTTAATAAGACACCCACTCTTGGAGGATGCTACTCTTTTTCTCTTGGGGTATTTTCTTGGATTGCAATGCTTTGCGTGTGCGAACAGCAATAGGTGTTGAAGAGGAGGATGTCTGAGAGGGGGATATCGGTTCTTGTTTCACTTCTGTCTTCACTTCTGTCTTCACTTTATTTTTCTCTTGTGATGAAGAAGGGGTGGCCATCATCTTTTTAATCCATCCAATTCTGGAGGTAGGTGGTGTTGTTAACTTGCGTACTTTTTCTGGTGGAGTTTGAAACCCTTCTTCTTCTTCTTCTCCTTTTTCTGTCTTGGTTACTGGTAGTGGTGGTACTGGTACTGGTACCGGTACTGGTGATGGTGCTGGACTTTTCATCAAGGTCTTAAAATCTTTCAGAGTGGGTAGAGCTGTTTCGTCTAAAGCTTTCTGGTGAAAGAGTTGCAGTCGTTCCAAGAGTTGACCGTACTTTTGCGATTTTTCTGTTTCGGACAAATCTTGGCGATCCATCTCGCTCAAATTGGGATTGGGAGGTAAATGCGGGGTGCGTTGTTCTTGCCACCGATGGTATTCCATCCATCGTTGGTAAGGCACTAAAGCTAGTTTTCGTCCTTCCATGGGGTTGTCAGAGGTGGATTCTGAGATCTTGGGACTTCCGAGGGCCTTTTTATCTTTTTATCTTGCTCCCACCAGTCCTCCCAACATGGTTCCCAAGACTCCTTTCAGTAAGGGGCCTAACAAGAGAGGTAAAATGCCTCCACGTTGGACCAACATCTTCTTTTTTTGACGAATCGGAATTTTCTTTTGAACTATTTGGCGAAGAACGTGACGATGTTTGCTTAAGCATTGTTTCTGGTGTTTGGACAAAGGGATCGTGCCTTTCAAGACGTTCAAACAACATTCGCACACGGTATCGATGACCTCTTTGGAGGCCGATTGAATGAGTTTTTTTCGTAGAGGTGGAGAAGCTTTGGACAGGACAGATAACATGTCCCCATGTTTGACTAAACGTGGTGGTAGTCCTTTTCTTTTCTTTCCTTGGGGTTTTCTGGAGGGTGACATCTTTGAGTCTTCAGGAGCACCAAAAAACACTGATACCCTACTTAGTCACACACCTTTTTTATACTGGAACGCGTCGCCACTGATTGTCTTTACGTCGTATCAATTTGAGGACAGGCATGCTTGGACAAATCCAGTAAACTTTGTAACATGCCCGATCTTTCTTGAACTTTGATTTTGGGAGAAGGTACCTTGTGAGCAGCAGCCACTGCCACTAAATTGGAGGGTCCTGCCACTGGGGAAGTAATTTTTGGGGTCATCAACGGAGAAGTTCTTGGTGTGATCAACGTCTCCAAGTACTCTTCAGTTCTTGGTGTCATCAACGGAGAAGTGGATGAACGTGAGGCTGCCGGAGATGCGGTCACCGCCGTGGCAGGTCGTGGTTTGCGAGTGTAAAGTTGCGTCCTGGCCGAAGTGCCTCTCTTGCGACTAGTTTTCTTCTGTGGACTTTTCTTTTTCTGGGGACTTTTTCTTTGTTTCTTTTTCTGGGGGCTTCTTTTCTTTTTCTGGGGTGGTGTCTGGTCAGAGGAGGGTCCCGCCACTGGAGAAGTTCTTCTTGGGGACCTGGTCTTTTTCTTCTTCTTGGGGCTTCGTTGGACTTTTTTCTTGGGGAGAAGTTTGGGGGCATTAGGATCCCATCTTAAGAGAGAGCGAATGATGACCCCTCCTAGAGTACCGCTCCCTCCAGGTTTCAAAATGATTTGTTTTTTGGTTTGAGTGTCAATGCGGGGATCGGCCAGTTGGACCAAAGCGACTTTGTTTCGATCGAAAAAGAGTTTGGTTTGATGAGGAATCTGAATGATTCCTTGGAGTAATTGACGTGCCGTCACCGTGAACCACCGTAAGACTTCTTTGAGACTAGCTTCTAAGACACGAGCTCGTATTTGTGGATTTTTTTCTCGACTGATGCCATACAAGGCACGAATCAATTTGACGGGAAGATGCGACTGAAGGGACGTCATGTTGATGCTGTGTGAGACAGACGAAAAGGGTCTGAGGTTTTTATAGATTTTTTTTGTGGAGTGAAATTAAGTCGAGGACGGAGACGTGTACAGGACAGGCCCTCCGTCTTGGCACCAGTGGTGAAACAATTGGGTACGAAATCGCAAATCATCGGGGGTCGTAGGTTTCAAATCGACGAGTAAATAGGCGTGTGGAGTTTGAGTGGCATCGTCGTACGCCTGAGTCAGCCAAGGCGTTCCTAACTGTTTGGCTAAGACTTGCACTTGCGATTTATCTCGAGGGCTTTTAAACAAGACCACGTAATGCGCATTGAGACTGATGGTGCGATGGGCTTTACTTTGTTGAAACAAATTTTGGGTGATGTAAACGACACTGGCATTACGGTGATGCCCTTTGCGCGTGAACCACAGTTTAATTTCTTCTTCGTCTTCTCCTAACATGTCGTCAAAAATGACCAAATGGGTTTGACGGGAGTCAGAGACGATGCCGTCGTCTTCTTTAGGAGTGCCTTCCACAAACACGATGGAATCGCCTTGACTTTCTCGCAAGAGGCTGTACGCCGATTGCCACTCTTTGTAACACCACACGATCCGTTGAGGTGGCCGATCGATCAAATGATGTTTATGTTCGATCAAACGTTTGACGAATTCGGTTTTGCCTGAACCGCTAGGTCCAGCAATGAGCATGTTAAAGGGATGGCGAAGATACAAAACCTCCCAACTGGCACGATCTAAGTGTTCGTCGATGACTTTGACAGTAGAGGAAGAGGGAGCAGAGACAGCAGAGGTAGCCATAGTGTGAGAAATGTCACTTGTGACACGAAAACAAACAAGACAAGAGTTTATATACTTTTTTTCAGAACACGTTTATTGAATGTTTCAAACATGAATACGAAATACAAAAATACATAAAAGCCAAAGGCTTAAGTATAAGGATGAAATGCACATGATAACCATTAATGTGGAATAAACACAAGTGTCTGTACAACATGTTTTGGGTAATGTTCTAACCAGTTCTATAGTAGGGGGTAAGGTCACACAAGTGTCCTCCCGAAGGGGTCTTTCAGGCCTGTCCACGACAGTCCCGTCCTGGGTGACGGGTTCTTCTGGCACCGTCGCTAACACAGGTTGAAAAGTCACAAGGCTCACAATCGCATTCCACTTCAGAAGCCCCACACTTGAATTGTGCCTGTCTAAACTTGTTTTGTGTTTCTCTGAAAGTATTCATCTTGTTCGCTTGGTCTTGGTAGTCACAATGAACTATCGATCTTGCCTAGGGTTCCTTTTTATATACAGACCAATACCGACGTGTCCATACGGTAAGGTGAAATGATTGGGAAGTCGCACTCGCTTCTGGTACACGATTTGATAGACTTTTTCCAAGGGTCGACTGACGATGTGGTGAGTGGGTAAACGTACAATTTTGTTCGGTTGATAGGTGGTCACTTTAAAGTTTGCATCCTCTCCCGATTGCAAGGCTTCTTTCAATACCCCAAAGTTCACCACACGACTGGTACGATAATTCAGAGTCAATCCTTTCACTTTACACGTCGTGTGCAATTCTCCTTGTCGGTCCCGGTATTCGTAGCCGTAATTTTTGGGACCGCCACTGACGAAACTTAGAATCTTGTCGTCGGGATGTTCGTCTGTCCAGGCTCCTAAACGGTCTCCTTCGATGTCAGGGTGCTGTTGACTCGGGTGATGGATGTAAATGCAACTGTCCGTGTCAAAGGACAGGACACGTTCCCCTAACAGTTCTAAAGCTTCGTACAATTTTAAGCGAGCATGAGCTGTCACGTAAGCCGCAATGATGACATTTCCAAAGGGGTCGTCTTGTACAAAGTCCAGATCTTCTTCGTAATTGACCAAGATCAAATCCTCGCGAACGACGTCCACGTGCTTCATGTATTTGGTTTTGTCGTGAATCATGTGAAAGTAGCGGGAAGGTTCTGTCAAATATTCCGTCTTGGGTAAACACGGTCGTTGTGCCATTTTGCCCCACAAGCAATTTAACATCACTTTGGCAAACGACCGCCTGCCTTCGTTTTTCTCGATATGGTCTAAAGAGATGCCTTCTTGTTCATAGTATTTCTCTTTGAATGTCTTTTCGTCTTCGGAAGAGTGACACCAGGAAGGATAGCCGCTGGCTTCTTGCTTCAGTTTCAAAAAGGCATCCACGTAGTCTGCGAAAATGCCTTTCTGACTGGGGTCACCCTTGTGGTATTGTTGTGTCTTGGGAAAGTGGCAAATTTCGTACACTTCTAACAGTTGGTATCCCATGTCCAGAGCTTTGAACAATTCTACGCTGATCCAGGTTCCCGTCAAGGCACGTTCTTCCTGGGTGTGCTGACAAGGTTGGTCTTGGTTGCACGTTTCGGCACAAGTACGGCGCAATGGAAACATCAGTTTGCCTTGACAATGGTGAGGTAAGACGGGATGGTATATTTTCGTGGGAGGCAAAACTTTACACTTGATCAAGCCTTCGTATTGTCGAATGTTTTTCAGGTCGATGTGTTCCGTGAACAATTGTGGGTGCCCTGCAGGAAAGGGACAATATTTGCACACGTAAGGATACAGCGAACACACGTCCAAGTATTTCATTTCTTCTCCTTTCTCTTCGTCGGCTTGGTACAGCAAACAGGTGGCATTGGTCCTTCCTCCGTACAAACTATCCCTCGGGTTTAGGGGGTCCATCAGCTTGTAACCTTCCACGGCACGTTTAAACTCGGGATCGGTTTTCATACGGTGATCGTACTCGTGTTCCCACATTTCCACCACTTGGTATCCTTCCTGTTCTAACTTTAGGCGTCGCTGACAAGTGTCCTGGTACAAGTCTTCCATGGTTCGTTGTAAAAACTGATTTTTAGTGCTACGATCAGGGTAACAGACGGGACATCCGTGAAATAAGCAACCGTTAAACTCGTACACGATCTTGGGGTTTTCTAAGTCCCAGCCATCGACCGAATACGTTCCGATGGTCTTTTCGCCTCCTCCGTTGCGGGCATGCTGAATCCATTTGTCTTCCTTGTCGCACAAGTAATGTAACCAACGTAGGGCTTTGACCGAGTTTTGACGTTTGACATAGTTGGTCGTTTGAGGACTGATGACAGCCACGGTGTTTTCAGGCATGAATCGTTGTTGATACAACAAGGAACACGCTATGGCAATGGTGCAAGCTTCTTTCAAAGGATCGACCCCTCCGTGTTCCATGAACAGTTCTCGAAATTTTCCACAGCAACGCCGTAAAATGTCCACGTCGGAACGACAATACTTTAGCATTTCTTCCTGAAAGTCGAAAGGGTCGGAGGCGTGAGCCTGGTACCAAGCGTTGAAAGCTTCTCATTGTTCGGTACGCATGTTGTCGGGGTCGTAATAGTGAGCGTCATACAATTGGCTTCCTTATTGAAAAAGTGAGGAAAAAAACCTTTAGCCATTTCTGTCATTCCAAACGTTTTAGGCATGCGACTCAAAGGCATGGCCAAGTAACTCATCGAATGTTTAAACTGCACTTGTCCCACTTGCATGAAAATGATTTTGGCTCCGTTCAAAGTGACTTTAGGACGTTCGGTGCCATGTTCCGTATAGTACCTCAAAAGAAACTGTCCATCGTATCCGGAGAAATTGTGAGCCATCACCGTGGCATGACGATGACAATCTCCGTAACGTTCGATGTCCTCTTAGCTCCACGTCTTGTCGATGGGATCTAAGACCCATTGTGCAAAATCGGCTAACGTGTTCGGTCCTCGAAAGATTTTTTCACGCCCTCCGGGAATCTTGCTGCAGTGAGGGCAATGACTGAAGATAGGTTCTTGAATGCACTTCTCGCACGCTCGATGAGCCACGCAGAAATTAGGAATGTGAATGCCGGTCTCTTGCATGCATTCGAAACCGAAAAAGATGAAATAACCTTTCTTCTTGTGACCGTCCTCTTTCTCTGGTGGGGGTTGGCATTTTTGCACGTAGCATTGGTGTTGAAGGTCCACGATGTGGTGACAAATGTGACATTTTTTCTTTCCTGAACATACGTGTGCCTTGGTATTATTGGTACGTAGGCCTTTTAGACACGTAGGGCACAATCTCAGGAGTTGACAAGCACATTTCTGCTGTGAACCTTGCGTCTTCAGATGTTGTTGGTAACATGCAGGGCTGACAAACGTGCGCAGACAAGCAGGACATTGTACTCTTTCTTGTCCTTCGCTCAGACAGGGTGGAGAGGCCAAACATCCTGGGCATTTCCATCCGCAATGTTTGTGTTGCTCTCGATTGTTATAGCCATAGTCACATTTCTCACAGTAATAACTGTATCCCAGGAATCCGGTGATAGTGGTAATGGTATCGAAATGGTCATCGTGATAATAGACATGAACGTATTTTCCGTCCTTAAAGTCTTTCCCTCGAAACAACAGAGGTCCGCGCATTTCTTGAGGGTGCACTTTCAAGGTGTAGAGTGGAGCTAGGACATCTTGCAATTTCTGCATCTCAGGAATGCCACATGGTGTGTCTTTGGACAGTCCGGCTTGTTGTAACAGGAGTTCTGCTTCGTTTCGTTGTTTGGCTCGGTCGGATCGTTGAATAGTTTTCCAGGCTCTTTTCCATTCTACCGTGTCGTTCTTGTTGGCATAGGTTCGTCCCACCACGATGGCTCGGGCTAAACACATCTGGTCTTGAGAATTGTGAATTTGGACGAGACTCTTTTTGGTGTTGCGAAGGGCGTTCACCAATAGCACCTTATTGCGTTGTCGGGTCCCTTGAGGAGGAGAGACGTGGGCCATTTTCAGTGTGGCTTTACCATCGGTGATGTCAAACTGGTCATTAGATTGTTGTACGTGTTGAATCTTGTCCATGACTTTGGAAGGGGTTAGTTCTGCGGGTCTGCTAAACTCGATCCAAACAGGGGATTTCAAGCTGTCGTGATCTATGGATAGTGTCAAGCGATCGTCTTCTTTGGGTTGACATTGTCGCTTGAGTGCGGTGAGCAAAGAATCCCACATCTCGGTGATTAACCCTTCTGCTTTCTCCAATGGTACGTCGGACTTGAAATCTTTAAACTTCACTGTGTAGGTATAAGCCGTGGTTCTAAATTTTCTAGAGGAGCGCTTTTCCGTCTCTCGAATGGAATAGTACTTTTCAGGGTTGACTAAGAGTGGTGAACTTGGTTTAGAGGGTTGTTATTCTGGTTCACTCATGTCCTGTTCAAAATCACTGGCATGAATTTGTGCCAAGACTTCAGCTCTGGTACGAGGCGATAGATCACGTTTCTGCCTCTTACTTTCTTCTTCTTCTTCTTTCTTCTCGAATGAATAGGATCGTTTCATCTTGAGTGAAAAAGGTCAAATGACTCAAGTTTAAACACCAGAGACTAATTTATAGTCATGGCAAACCAGCGTATATAAAAAGGGTGTGTGTCTTGTCCTTTCACTATTCATTTCACTCTCAAACCGAGCACAACGATGGAAGAGACTACCCAGATGGAACGTTTCATCAGGGCTTTGCGAGGGGTCATTAGAAAATTCTCTTCAGACCAGCCGACGGACTACTCTCCTTACTTTCGAGATAAAAGTCAAGATACTTGCTATATCTGTCAGAAGAAAGGTCATTGGTCTTCAGAGTGTCCAGACCGTCAAAAAAGAACAAAAACAGGGGCTAGAAAAGACAAAAGTCAAGATACCTGTTATTATTGTAAAGAAAAAGGACATTGGTCTCCAGATTGCCCAAAAAAGAAACAAGAGGAGTCGGAAGAAAAGAGGGATTCTTCAGAAGAAGAGAGAGATTCTTCAGAGGAAGAAAGCAGCCAGGTGAAGAAAAGAAGAAGGGAAGAAAGTGAGGAGGAAGAAGAAGAAAAGACTGTGACGGTGAAGAAATTGAAAATAAAGAGAGAGCAAAAAAAGAAACAGAAGAAGTAAATGTAATTTATAAAGTGTTCTGTTGTGAATTGTGAATTGGATTGTAACTATGGAGAAAAGAATACATTAATTATATAAGGTAAGTGTCTTTGAGTTTTGATTTTAAAATAAGAAGCTACACTCATGCACTCATACACAGACGTGTACTATAAGGGTAAAATGTTTTTTTTTTTTGTTGATTTTTGAGTCATTGGCAAATTGAAAGGCATTCTCTTTTCGAGAGAAGTGGGTGGCCCTGAAAAGAGCCTTTTTGGTGTAAGGGTGAGTTTAAGCAATCAACTTTATCTGTCTTAAGCCTTTGCCACGGCCGAGGCCTACTTCTGATGATGATGATTGGGTTGAAATCACTAAGGGTGGTACGATAGGCTTAGTCACAGGGTTGGCGTGTTTAGCTCGGGAAGGTCGTATTCTCTTCGGTCGTGATAAAGAAGTCTGATACATTTGTTTCAGACTTCTTAACTCCGCTAAAATGTCCAACAGTACCGTAGCCGTTTGATTTTCACCCTCTTGTTTCTTTGCTGCTGCTACTTCTTCTTGTTCTTGTTGCTGTTGCTGTTGCTGTTGCTGTAGGAGAAAAACTTGTTCCGCTTCCTTTTGTCGTTGCATAAATTTCTCCAATTCTTCTTTCTGTCTCTGTCTAAAATTCTCCACTTGCGGTAATGAAGAATGAGACGAAGGTTCGGGAACAAATTCTTGCGAGGTAAGAAAATCCACAAAATCCCAATGTACCTCTTCTGAAAGTAAGTCCGGGTTCCCTTGGGCGGTCTCCGCTGCTGGTGCACCCTAATGGATCGTTTTCTGAGTTTCCGTCATGTTGAATCACTGTCGCATAGATTGACAGCACACAGGCGCTAGCGAATCTATATAGACCACATGACGTCACAGACTGCTCTCTTCGGATTGGATGCGGACTGACTGAATTTTGTAACGCGTGTTCGGATTGGTGAATGAACTCAATCCGTTTCAATCCTTCCTCTACCTATAAATAAGCGCAGTTCACTGCATTGATTCACCTGTTCTCGTCGCCTCACGATGTGGACCACAGTTGAATCATCCACCCTTGTGTCTTCCATGATGTTTAGGACGGACATGCTCATGTATGTCCGGTCCAAGTGGACTGTTGTTGATAGGACAGATACTAGTCTATGGATGAGAAGAGTTTACATAGAAAGACAAGGATGCCTCAAGAGGGTACTTGTGTATGGACCTGCAGTTAGAAGGAGTTTAAGAAGAAGAAGATGTGACAGATGCCGTCTATGTTAATATTAATATTAACATAAAACCAAAGGCCCTTTTCAGGGCCACCCACATTTCTCGAAAAGAGAATGACTTTTCAATTGCCTACCCCTTTATAAAAAAAATTTAAAAAAAAAAAAAACAATCCCATGTTCAATTCCCCTTGTCCCTAAAGTAGTTTTTTTTTTCTAACATGTTCAATTCCCCTTTGTCCCTAGACAAACCCAAACTCTATTCCCATGTTCAATTCCCCTTGTCCCTAGACAGACCCAAACTCTATTCCCCATGTTCAATTGCCTTTGTCCCTAGAATCGATATTTTTTTTCCATTATTCGAATGCTTTTATCGCTAATCTCAATATTTCCTATTTTTTCCTTTCTCCAATGTTAAATTCCATTGTCGCTAATCTTACCCAGGGTTTTTTGCCCATGTTAAATTTCCATTGTCGCTAATCTTACCCAGGGTGGTAAATGTTAAATTTCCATTGTCGCTAATCTTACCCAGGGGGTGTTTTTAATGCTAATTCCCATTGTCGCTAATCTCACCCCTTATACTACTTAGGTTTGTGTGGATAGTAGATTATTGGGTTTTGTAACAGCTTAAGTTGGTTAGTGTGGATAGTAGATTTGGGCTTAATTATAATGCTTTGCGTGTGTGGATAGTAGATTTGGAGTTTGTATATTGCTGCTTCACGTATGTGGATAGTAGATAATATGAAATGAGAAAAGTAGGGGATGTTTTCCTTCACGTCCGCGCTTTTTAAGTGATCTTCTAGGTAATATAAATTTTGTTTTAGGGGAATGTTTTCCTTCACGTCCGCACTTTAACTATAAGTACCCACAAAGTTCGTCGTTCGCACCATTCTAAAGAATAAACAAAGAAGATGGAGGTGACAAAATTATTCAACAATTTGAGAGACAGCTATTTTTGAATCATGGATGGGACTTATGCAGTAGAAAGATTGAATAAGGAAGGAAGATTTGAAGGTAGCCTGAACAATGTGAAGAGTCTTGGAGTAGCAAAAGATCAAATGGGGGAATGATTGAGGAAGAAGTAGAAAGAATCAGAGGATTCATTGACCCACCTTACGTGAGAGTAGGTACTTTAAAGAAAGCCTTGGATCATGTCATAGAAGTTAGGAGCTTCCTAGAAAATAGCTTTCATTGGACTGACTGGTGGTACGTAAAGTGGGGTTGTAACCAGTTGATAAAAGCAGAAGAACTAATTAGAGAGGTAATGAAAGTAGAAGTGATGAAGATAAAAGAAAAATGGAGCAAAGAGAGAAAGGAAGAAGAGAATAAGAAGAAGAAATTAGAGTTTGAAAGATTGAATAACAACTGGATGAAGATCCAACAGAAATTCCGAGCCATGGGTCACCCGGACTGGATACCGGAAAATGAAAAGAGAAAGAAGAAGGGAATTTTGGAAAAAATAAGGGGATGGATAAAGAAGTTAAGGTGTTAGAGGAAGAAGAAGAAAACCAAAGGCCCTTTTCAGGGCCACTCCAATCTCTCGAAAAGAGATAGACTTTCAATTGTCTACCCCATTTTTTATTTTTATTTGTTTTTTTTTTTTTAAAAAAAAGATGTAGAGACCCCTCCCTGTTTCAATTTTCGTATGTTCCCTTTCCATAGACCCATCAGGTCGGGACCGTATTAAAATAGGGTCCCGACCCTGTTCCATTTTCCCTTGTCGCTCAACAGTCCCAAGAATTTTTTTTTCCATGTTAAATTCCCCTTGAGGCTAGAGTGGCCCAAGACTTTTCCCCCATGGTAAATTCCCCTTGAGGCTAGAGTGGCCCAAGACTTTTTCCCATGTTAAATTCCCCTTGAGGCTAGAGTGGCCCATGATTTTTTCCCATGTTAAATTTCCATTGAGGCTAGAGTGGCCCAAGGGGTTCTGTAATGCTAATTTCCCTTGAGGCTAGGGTGGCCCACTTCACTACCGACAAGCCCATCCATGTTCAATTCCGATTGTCGCTAGACAAGCCCATCCATGTTCAATTCCCCAAGACGCTATACAGTCCCATCCATGTTAAAATTCCCCATGTTAAATTCCCATTGTCGCCAGTGTGCATGGACCGTTTTGGCATGGTAAGTCCCATTGTCTCTAGGGTGGCACACTACACTACTTGTGTGCCTTGGCATTATTGCTACGTATAGCTTGTCCACATGTTGGACATAATCTCAGGAGTTGACAAGCACATTTCTGCTGTGACTCTTGTATCTTCAGATGTTGTTGTTAACAGGCTGGGCTGACAAACGTTCGCTGACAAGTTGGGCAATGTACTCGGTTTGGCTTTCGTCAAGACAGGGTTTAGAGGCCAAACATCCCGCACATATTGATTCACAATGCTTGTGTTGCTCTCGATTGTTATACCCATAGTCACATTTCTCACACAAGCAACTATATCCCAGGAATACAGTGATACTGGTAATGACATCGAAATGTTCATCGTCATGAAAGACGCTAATGTATTTTCTGTATATGAATTTTTTTCTTCTTGAAACAACAGAGGTCCTTGTGCTTCTTGAGGGTGAACTTTGAAGGTGTAGCGTGGAGCCAAGCTGTCTTGCAATTTTTGCATTTCTGGAATGCAACAGGGAATGTTTTTGGATAGGCCAGCTTGCTGTAACATGAGTTCTGCTTCTCTGTGCTGTTTGGCTCGATCGGATCGTTGAATAGTTTTCCAGGCTTTTTTTCCATTCTATTCTGTCCTTCTTATCGGCATGCGTTCGTCCCACCACGATGGCTCTGGCTAAACACAGCTGGTCTTGGGGGTTGTTAATTTGGACAGGGCTCTTTTGTGCTACGACAGTCGTCCACCGAAATCACCTTTTTGCATCCGGTCCCATTGGTCCGTCTTCGCAAGGAATTTCTTTTACAAACGAGATGGATTATTCATAACTTTCTTTGAGAACTGTTAAGCCGCTTGCCACTAGAGTACAAGTCACACGGTTCATTTAGGCAATTCAACACCGACTATTTCAGCAATGGGTGTTATTATTTTTTTTTTAAATTTGATTATTTATACCTTTAAGTGGCAAGTATTCACTTAATTTGGATTCGTTTACATCCGTAGTCCTTTGGAAGGACATTATTTATACACCCCAAGAGGTGCATACGACAAAATCAATGTTAAAGTACGTTGACATTTTTGGACCAAATGGACCTAAAAGTGTCATCGCGCGCTGTGATGTCACAATGAAAGCTACGCATATGGATTACAAAAATTTGCACTACACTCCATTGTGACGAGTCCACTCGACGTGCTCCTATTTTGTTCCAAGTTGAGTGCATGGCCACCATTGTAAAAGTCTATAACGATAGATAATTTTCGTCTGGAAGTTTCTTGGTGATTGTTAAGGTGTAGAGCATTCAATATTCAGGATAAAATTGGTTAAAGAAAATTAGTTTTACAATTTGAAAGAACAATTTATATTTAATTTGAAACGAGTAAATGCGCCTACATGACCCATGTGACATAGTCAATATAGGTATATTCGCTCGCCATGCTGCTTGAACCTGTAAACATATACGTATTATTTCTTGATACTGACATTATTGCTTTTATATTAAACTTAGGAAATATTTCAGTCACCTCCCTAAACACCATCGAATTAATCACATCGTAGCTTTGTGTCATTGTTTTATGTTGTTTAGGCATAAATATATGCTTAAATATATATTTTTTATAGTGTTTAAAACATAAATCGATTTAATTTTTTGTTGCTAAAAATAGGAAAGGTCAGTGACTTTGAAGAGTAGTTTATTAACAGAGAGTGCTTAAATTAGACTTGATTCATGTATTCAATATTATATTCATGCAACAAAAAAATATTTATTAAAAGTTTCAAGCGGTCCATCATTTGGTTACTTACGAAAGTAGTAAAGTGGGACGGTATAGGGTCTATGGGAATTAGCATTAAAAACACCCCTAGGCCACTATAGGGTCTATGTAAATTTAACATGGACAAAACCCCTGGGCCGATATAGGGTCTATGGGAATTAACATGGACAAAAATCTTGGGCTGGTCTAGGGTCTATGTAAATTTAACATTAATCACTCTGGGCCACTCTAGGGTCTATGGAAATTAACATGGACAAAAACCCCTGGGCCGATATAGGGTCTATGGGAATTAACACGGACAAAAATCTTGGGCTGGTATAGGGTCTATGTAAATTTAACATTAATCACCCTGGGCCTGTCTAGGGACTAGGGGAAATGGAACAGGGTCGGGACCCTATTTTAATACGGTCCCGACCTGATGGGTCTATGGAAATGGAACATACCAAAATTGAAACAGGGAGGGGTCTCTATTTTTTTTTTAAACAAAAAAAATAAAATAAAAAAAGGGGTAGAGAACTGAAAGTCTATCTCTTTTCGAGAGATTGGAGTGGCCCTGAAAAGGGCCTTTGGGTTTATGTTAATGTATCCATTAACATAAAGGGCACTGCATTGGTCTTCGTCTTGTCCTTAGGCTGCGTCTCACTGTAGGACCGTAAATCAGAACTCTTTTGAGACATCCTTGACGTTCTACATAGATTCTACGTATCCACAGACTGGTGTCTGTCCTGTGGACAACTGTCCACTTGGATCGGACATACATCGGTATGTCCGTCCTGAACAACATCGAAGATACAAGGGTGGAAGATTCAACGTCGGTCCACATGTTGAGGCGCCGAGAACAGATGAATCAATGCAGTGAACTGCGCTTATTTATAGGTAGAGGAAGGATTGAAACGGATTGAGTTCATTGACCAATCCAAACACGCGTTACAAAATTCAGTCAGCCCGCATCCAATCGGAAGAGAGCAGTCTGTGACGTCACGTGGTCTATATAGATTCGCTAGCGCCTGTGCGCAGTCAATTTATGCAACAGTTATTCAACATGACGGAAACTCAGAAAACGATCAATTGGGGTGCACCAGCAGTGGAGACCACCCAAGGGAACCCGGATTTACTTTCAGAAGAGGCGAATTGGGATTTTGTGGATTTTCTTACCTCGCAAGAATTTGTTCCGAAACTTTCGCCACCTTCTCCTTCATTACCACACGTAGAGAATTTTAGACAGAGACAGAAAGAAGAATTGGAGAAATTTATACAACAGCAAAAGGAAGCGGAACAAGCTTTTCTCCTACAGCAACAGCAGCAAGAAGAAGAGGTAAGAAAAAAACAAGAAGAAGAAGAAGCAGTAAAGAAACAAGGATGTGAAAGTCAAACGGTCACGGTACTGTTAGACATTTTAGCGGAGTTAAGAAGTCTGAAACAAATGTATCAGACTTCTTTATCACGACCGAAGAGAATACGACCTTCCCGAGCTAAACACTCCATCCCTGTGACTAAGCCTACCGTACCACCCTTAGTGATTTCAACCAAATCATTATCATCATCATCAGAAGTAGGCCTTGGCCGTGGCAAAGGCTTAAGGCAGTTAAAGCTGATTGCTTAAACTCACCCCTACACCAAAAAAAGGCCCTTTTCAGGGCCACCCACGTCTTTCGAAAAGAGATAAACTTTCAATTGCCAATACGTGTCTGTGTATGAGTGCATGAGTGTAGGTTCTTATTTTAAAATAAAAAACCCAAAGACACTTCCCTTTTATAATTAATTTATTCTTTTATTAATATTTACAATACAATTCACAATTCACAACAAATCACTTTAAAAAGTTCATACACTTCTTCTGTCTCATTATTTACTATCTCTGTTTTTTTCAATTTCTTCACCGTCACAGTCTTTTCCTTTTCTTCCTCCTCACTTTCTTCCCTTCTTCTTTTCTTCTCCTGTTTCTTTTTCTTTACCTGTCTGCTTTCTTCCGCCTCTTCTTCCTCTTCGTCTTCTTTCTCTGAAGAATCCCTCTCTTCTTCTGACTCCTCTTGTTTCTTTTTTGGGCAATCTGGAGACCAGTGTCCTTCTTCTTGACAATGTTAACAGGTATCTTGACTTTTGTCTTTTCTAACCCCTTTTTTTTTTTTTTGACGGTCTGGACACTCTGAAGACCAATGCACTTTCTTTTGACAGATATAGCAAGTATCTTCACTTTTATCTCGCAAGGAAGGAGAGTAGTCCGTCGGCTGGTCTGAAGAAAATTTTCTAATGACCCCTCGCAAAGCTCTGATGATATGTTCGATTTGGGTAGTCTCTTCCATCGTTGTGCTCGGTTTGAGAGTGAAATGAATAGTGAAAGGACAAGACACACACCCTTTTATATACGCTGGTCTGCTAGGACTATAAATTAGCCGATGGTGTTTAAACTGTAGTCATTTGACGTTTTTCACTCAAGATGAAACGATCCAATTCATTTGAGAAGAAAGAAGAAGAAAGTAAGAGGCAAAAACGTGATCTATCGAGTCGTACCAGGGCTGAAGTCTTGGCACTAATTCATGCCAGTGATTTTGAAGAGGACATGAGTGAACCAGAATTCAAGCCCAGAGAGTTTTCCTCTAAACAAAGTTCACCACCCTTAGTCAACCCTGAAAAGTACTATGACATTCTAAAGACAGAAAAGCGCTCCTCTAGAAAATTTAGAACCATGGCTAACACGTACAGGGTGAAGTTTAAAAATTTCAAGTCCCACGTACCGTTAGAGAAAGCAGAAGGGTTCATCACCGAAAAGTGGGATTCTTTGCTCACCACACTCAAGCGACAATGTCAAGCCAAAGAAGACGATCCCTTGAGACTTTCCATACAACACGACGGCTTGAAATCCCCTGTTTGGATCGAGTTTAGCAGCCCTGCAGAATTGACCCCTTCCAAAGTCATGGACAAAATTCAACACGTGCAACAATCCAATGACTAGTTTGTCATCACCGATGGTAAAGCCACACTGTTTATGACCCACGTCTCTCCTCCTCAAGGGACCGGACAACGCAGAAAGGTCTTATTGGTGAACGACCTTCGCAGAATTAAGCGTAGCCTCGTCCAAATTCACAATTCTCAAGACCAGATGTGTTTAGCCAGGGCTATCGTGGTGGGACGAACCGATGTCAACAAGAACGACACGGTAGAATGGAAAAGAGACTGGGAGAACATTCGACAATCGGACCGAGCCAAACAACGAAGTGAAGCAGAACTCCTGTTACAACAAGCCGGCCTGTCAACAGACACACCCTGTGGCATTCCTGAGATGCAAACATTGCAAGATATTTTAGCTCCACGTTACACCTTGAAAGTGCACCCTCAAGAAATGCGTGGGCCTCTGCTGTTTCGAGGGAAAGACTTTAAGGATGGAAAATACATTCATGTCTATCATCACGATGACCATTTCGATACCATTACCACTATCACCGGATTCCTGGGATACAGATATTACTGTGAGAAATGTGACTATGGCTATAACAATCGAGAGCAACACAAGAATTGCTGATCGAAATGCTCAGGATGTTTGGCCTCTCCACCCTGTCTGAGCGAAGGGCAAGAACCAGCGCATTGTTCAACTTGTCAGCGCACGTTTGTCAGCCCTGCCTGTTACCAACAACATTTGAAGACGCAAGGTTCACAGAAGAAATGTGCTTGTCAACTCCTGAGATTGTGCCCTACCTCTGGACAAGGCATGCATACCAATAATGCCAAGGCACACGTATGTCGAGGAAAGAAAAAATGTCACATTTGTCACCACATCGTGGACTTGGAACACCAATGCTACGTGCAAAAATACCAATTCCAACCAGAGAAAGAGGATGGACAGAACAAGAAAGGCAATTTCATCTTTTTCGATTTCGAATGCGTGCAAGAGACCGGTATTCACATTCCTAATTTCTGCGTGGCTCATCGAGCGTGCGAAAAGTGCATTCAAGAACCTATCTTGAGTTATTGCCTTCACTGCAGTAAAATTCCTGGAGGACGTGAAAAAATCTTTCGAGGGCCGAACACGCTAGCCGATTTCGCCCCATGGGTCTTAGACCCCATCGACAAGACGTGGAGCTAAGAGGACATCGAACGTTACGGAGATTGGCATCGCCATGCCACGGTGATGGCTCACAATTTCTCCGGATACGATGGACAGTTTCTATTGAGGTACTATACGGAACAAGGCACCGAACGTCCTAAAGTCACTTTGAACGGAGCCAAAATCATTTTCATGCAAGTGGGACAAGTGCAGTTTAAAGATTCGATGAGTTACTTGGCCATGCCTTTGAGTCGAATGCCTAAAACGTTTGGAATGACAGAAATGGCTAAAGGGTACTTTCCTCACTTTTTCAATACGGAAGCCAACCAACACGCCGTTCTACCCCATTTGCCTGAGGCTCACTATTACGACCCCGACAACATGCGTACCGAACAATGAGAAGCTTTCTACGCTTGGTACCAGGCTCACGCCTCGGACCCTTTCGAATTTCAGGAAGAAATGCTAAAGTATTGTCGTTCCGACGTGGACATTTTACGGCGTTGCTGTGGAAAATTTCGAGAACTGTTCATGGAACACGGAGGGGTCGATCCTTTGAAAGAAGTTTGCACCACTGCCAAAGCGTGTTCCTTAGTGTACCGGCAAAAATTCGTGCCTGAAAACGCCGTGGCTGTCATCAGTCCTCAAACGACCAACTATGTCAAACGTCAATACTCGGTCAAAGCCCTACGCTGGTTACATTACTTGTGCGACAAGGAAGACAAATGGATTCAGCATGCCCGCAACGGAGGGGGCGAAAAGAATCGGAACGCATTCGGTCGATGGCTGGGACTTAGAAAACCCCAAGATCGTGTACGAATTTAACGGTTGCTTATTTCACGGATGCCACGTCTGTTACCCTGACCGCGGCACTAAAAATCAGTTTTTACAACGAACCATGGAAGACTTGTACCAGGCCACTTGTCAGCGACGTCTAAAGTTAGAACAGGAAGGATACCATGTGGTGGAACTGTGGGAACACGAGTACGATCACCGTTTGAAAACCGATCCCGAGTTTAAACGTCTCGTGGAAAGTTACCAGTTCATGGACCCGCTGAACCCGAAGGATACTTTGTACGGAGGAAGGACCAATGCCACCTGTTTGTTGTACCAAGCCGACGAAGAGAAAGGAGAAGAAATGAAATACTTGGACGTGTGTTCGCTGTATCCTTACGTGTGCAAATATTGTCGCTTTCCTGCAGGGCACCCACAATTGTTGACGAACACATCGACCTGAAAAACATTCGACAATACGAAGGTCTGATCAAGTGTAAAGTTTTGCCTCCCACGGACTTGTACCATCCCGTTTTACCTCACCATTGCCAAGGCAAACTGATGTTTCCTTTGTGCCGTACTTGTGCAGAAACGTGCAACCAAGACCAGACTTGTCAGCACAACCAGGAAGAACGGGCCTTGACGGGAAGCTGGGTCAGCGTAGAATTGTTCAAAGCTCTGGACATGGGATACCAACTGTTAGAAGTGTACGAAATTTGTCACTTTCCCAAGACACAACAATACCACAAGGGTGACCCCAGTCAGAAAGGCATTTTCGCAGACTACGTGGATGCCTTTTTGAAACTGAAACAAGAAGCCAGCGGCTATCCGTCCTGGTGTCACACTCCCGAAGACCAAAATACATTCAAAGAGAAATACTGGGCACAAGAAGGCATTACTTTAGATGACATCGAGAAAAACGAAGGCAGGCGATCGTTTGCCAAAGTGATGTTAAATTGTTTGTGGGGTAAAATGGCACAACGACCGTGTTTACCCAAGACGGAATATTTGACCCAACCTTCCCGCTCTTTCCAGATGATTCACGACAGAACCAAATTCATGAAACACGTGGACGTCGTTCGCGAGAATTTGATCTTGGTCAATTACGAAGAAGATCTGGACTTTGTACAAGACGACCCCTTTGGAAATGTCATCATTGCGGCTTACGTGACAGCTCATGCTCGCTTAAAATTGTACGAAGCTTTAGAACTGTTAGGGGAACGTGTCCTGTACTTTGACACGGACAGTTGCATTTACATCCACCACCCGAGTCAACAGCACCCTGACATCGAAGGAGACCGTTTAGGAGCCTGGACAGACGAGCACCCCGACGACAAGATTCTAAGTTTCGTCAGTGGCGGCCCCAAAAATTACGGCTACGAATACCGGGACAAACAAGGAGAAGTGCACACAACGTGTAAAGTGAAAGGACTGACTCTGAATTATCGTACCAGTCGTGTGGTCAACTTTGTGGTATTGAAAGAAGCCTTGCAGTCTAGAGAAGATGAACACTTTAAAGTGATCACCTACCAAACCAACAAGATTGTACGTTTACCCACTCACGACATCGTCAGTCGACCCTTGGAAAAAGTCTATCAAATCGTGTACCAGAAGCGAGTGCGACTTCCCAATCATTTTACCTTACCGTATTGACATGTCGGTAGAAAACATTGGCTGTAAGAGGATAGTCACCAGAAGGATGACTTCACCACAGCAAGAATCCAGTGAGAACTCCAAGTTCAAACCCTACCATTTTCCGGTCTTCTTACCTGACTATTGTGATTGTGCCCGTCGATTGGACACGTTTCAAAAATGGCCTATGGATAGGGAAGGATTACCTTCTTCGCATGTTTTAGCTAGAACAGGATTTGTCTACTTGGGACCAGAGACTGGATTGGGATAAGAATTACAGTGTTTCGCTTGCGGACTGAAGTTACGAATGGATCTATGCATCTATAAAGACTCAGCTATTCTGGAACATACTCGATGGTCTCCGCACTGCCCTTACCTTTCTATGGCCTTTCCACCCATCACACTACTGTAAAATTATGATGGTACCTTAGAGACGGTACCTTCCAAAACTAGACACAAAAAGGAACGATGTACAAGCTTGAAACTGCATTGCGACTAGTATAAAAAGGGGTTATGGTCAAGATCGATAGTTCATTGTGACTACCAAGACCAAGCGAGCAAGATGAATGCTTTGAGAGAAACACAAAACACGTTCAGAAAGGCACAATTCAAGCTTGGGGCTTCTGAAGTGGAATGTGATTGTGAGCCTTGCGATGGGAACGATGCTGTACGCTGTGACCTTAGCGATACCGTAAAGCATCATGGGAACTTTGTTCTCACTACTCCTATCATGGGAAGTGATGTTGTGCGTGTCAAACCTGAGGGATGCGAAAGCGATGCCACTCGTCCTCTTGGACACTTTACTGGGTTTCGTTTTAAAGGTGGATGTCCACCTTCACGTCTACCTCCCTACGGATGTCATCCAGCCCTGAGCAAACTCCTGTCCATGTAACCCACCCCTCATCGAAACTAACCTGTGAAAGACGAATATTCGTTCCCTGTGCGTTTGTCGGAATACTGCAACTTTGAAAATCGTTTTCAATCGTTCAAAGAAAAATGGCCTAAGTATCTGGGAGGACCGACCCCCGAAGAATTAGCCAGAGCCGGATTTTACTACTTGGGCGAAGGGAATAAAGTCAAGTGCTTCAGTTGCGGTGTGTCACTTCACCACTGGGAACCGCAAGATTCGGCCTACCTGGAACATGCTCGATGGTCTCCCAGTTGTCATTACTTACCCTTAGTAGGACAATATATTTAAATGGATACTTTACAAGAGAACATTCCTGCTTTTCCTGTGGAGTTGAGAGAACGCATTTACCGAGAACTGATCAAAATACAAGTGAAACGCAAACGCAAAGTTATTCATCCGTTTTTAAATTATGCTCTGTTCCAAAGTATAAGAAGACTGATTATGAGTGGATATTACATCAGGCACAAAGGTAAACGAGGCTATTGGCCACCACCCAAGGATTACAAAAACAGTGTATATACTTATGGATACTTTACAAGAGAACATTGTGGGGTTGCCTGTGGAGTTGAGAGAACGCATTTACCGAGAGCTGGTCAAAATACAAGTCAAACGTAAAGAACAGTTCCATCCGTTAGGTCACCGGTTTTTGAACCACTGGTACCTGAATGATATAAAAGAACTGATTCGTCAGAAATTGTTTCAGTGGTCAGACATTGTTCAAAACTTTGAGGTCGCCAATGATAGACATGTTCATAATTTTGGTTACTTCGAGATTCACCTAGAGCAACGCATTGAGGAAGACAAGTTAAAGGATTACCAACATAGTTTACGTGGAATCTACTTAGCGGAAAAGGAAACTCCTAAACGAACTCTGAAGTGTAGGTTACAGTATGCAAGATTTACATTTCCTACTGGAGAACGAAGATGTCTGGGTAGAAGGTACTTGTATTTCATCCGAAAAAAAGAGAGTATAAAAACAGGCTGTCATGCCGAGGTTTTTATCACATGTGACAGAACACATTCCGTGGAAGGAACTCAATGACCATATTCAAACCGTGGATCATTACCATCAATTATTACAAGAACTGTATCCATTCAGTTTGGGACGACGCATAGTGTGTGTCTTAGTGACTTGTTTTCTGGGATTTCGTTTACCAGCCGATTCCTTGTGGACTTTTTACGAACAGTATTTACCATCCCATTCAACATGAAAGTGGTGCCTTTAAATGTTCACTAGAGACTCATTTTGCTCAAAGCCTTACGTTTTCATCTGGATACTTCTCGACCTCTACCGGAAAAAAAGATTCGTCAACTTTTAGCTACCCAAGACGTGTATGACGATGTGTGTGTAGCTTGTGACTTGTGACTTACACCCCCATTGGACAGATGTCCGTGCCTGAAAAAAATGGGATTTTGAGGCTTGGACCCAAGAAGTGGCCCAGTATGCTCGAGAGTTGTGATCCTTCATTTCAACGTCCAAATAAAAAAGTTACTTTCAACCTGTGTTAGTGACGATACCAGAAGAACTCGTCACGTGACAGTACCAGAAGAACCCTTCACCCAGGACAGGACTGTCGTGGACATGCCTGAAAGACCCCTTCGGGAGGACACTTGTGTGACCTTACCCCCTATAGAACTGGTCAGAACATCACCCAAAACATGTTGTACAGACACTTGTTTCTGTTCCACGTTGATATTTTCGATGTGCCTTTTATCGTTGTACTTAAGCCTTTGGCTTTTATGTATTTTTGTCTTTCGTGTTCATGTTTAAAACATTCAATAAACGTGTTCTGAAAAAAGTATATAAACTCTTGTCTTGTCTGTTCTCGTGTCACAAGTGACATTCCTAACACTATGTCTACTGCTGTCCCTGCTCCCTCTTCCTCTACTGTCAAAGTCATCGACGAACACTTAGATCGTGCCAGTTGGGAGGTTTTGTATCTTCGCCATCCCTTTAACATGCTCATTGCTGGACCTAGCGGTTCAGGCAAAACCGAATTCGTCAAACGTTTGATCGAACATAAACATCATTTGATCGATCGACCACCTCAGCGCATCGTGTGGTGTTACAAAGAGTGGCAATCGGCGAACAGCCTCTTGCGAGAAAGTCAAGGCGATTCCATCGTGTTTGCGGAAGGCATTCCTAAAGAAGACGATGGCATCGTCTCTGACTCCCGTCAAAACCATTTGGTCATTTTCGACGAAATGTTAGGAGAAGACGAAGAAGAAATTAAACTGTGGTTTACGCGCAAATGGCATCATCGTAATGCCAGTGTCGTTTACATTACCCAAAATTTGTTTCAACAAAGTAAAGCCCATCGCACCATCAGTCTCAATGCGCATTACGTGGTCTTGTTTAAAAGCCCTCGAGATAAATCGCAAGTGCAAGTCTTAGCCAAACAGTTAGGGACGCCTTGGCTGACTCAGGCGTACGACGATGCCACTCAAACTCCACACGCCTATTTACTCGTCGATTTGAAACCTACGACCCCCGATGATTTGCGATTTTGTACCCAATTGTTTCACCACTGGGGCCAAGACGGAGGGCCTGTCCTGTACACGTCTCCGTCCTCGACTTAACTTCACTCAACAAAAAAATCTATAAAAACCTCAGACACTTTTTGTCTGTCTTACACAGCATCAACATGACTTCCCTTCAATCACATCTTCCCGTCAAATTGATTCGTGCCTTGTACGGCATCAGTCGAGAAAAAAATCCACAAATACGGGCTCGTGTCTTAGAAGCTAGTCTCAAAGAAGTCTTACGATGGTTCACCGTGACAGCACGTCAGTTACTACAAGGGATCATTCAGATTCCTCATCAAACCAAACGCTTTTTCGATCGAAACAAAGTCGCTTTGACCCAACTGGCCGATCCTCGCATCGACACTCAAACCAAAAAACAAATCATTTTGAAACCTGGAGGGAACGGTACTCTAGGAGGGGTCATCATTCGCTCTCTCTTAAGATGGGATCCTAATGCCCCCAAAGTTCTCACCAAGAAAAAAGTCAAACGAAGCTCCAAGAAGAAGAAAAAGACCAGGTCCCCAAGGAGACCCGTGTCTCCAAGAACTTCTCCAGTGGCGGGGCCCTCCTCGTACCAGACACCACCCCGGAAAAAGAAAAGAAGCCCCCAGAAAAAGAAGCAGAGAAAAAGTCCCCAGAAAAAGAAAAGTCCACAGAAGAAAACTAGTCGCAAGAGAGGTACTTCGGCCAGGACGCAACCTTACACTCGCAAACCACGACCTGCAACGGCGGTGACCGCGTGTCCGGTAGCCTCAGGTTCATTCACTTCCCCGTTGATGTCACCAAGAACTGAAGAGTACTTGGAGACGTTGATCACACCAAGAACTTCTCCGTTGATAACCCCAAGAACTTCCGCAGTGGCAGAACCCTCCAATTTAGTGACAGTGGCCCCTGCTCACAAAGTACCTGCTCCTAAAATCAAAGTTCAAGAAAGATCGGGCATGTTACAAAGTTTACTGGATTTGTCCAAGCAAGAACTGGCTCCATTTAGTCCGTTGCGTACCCCTGCACGACGTGTCATGCCTGTCCTGAAGTTGATACGACGTAAAGACAATCAGTGGCGACGCGTTCCAGTATAAAAAAGCTCTGTGACCAAGTAGGGGTATCAGTGTTTTGGTGCTCCTGAAGATGTCAACCTCCAGAAAACAGCCCCAAGGAAAGAAAAGGAAAGGACTACCTCTTCGTTTAGTCAAACATGGGGACATGTTATCTGTCCTGTCCAAGTCTTCTCCACATCTACGAAAAAAACTCATTCAAACAGCCTCCAAAGAGGTCATCGATACCGTGTGCGAATGTTGTTTGAACGTCTTGAAAGGCACGATCCCTTTGTCCAAACACCAGAAACAATGCTTAGGCAAACATCGTCACGTTCTGCGCCAAATGGTTCAAAAGAAAATCCCCCTTCGCAAAAAGAAGAAGGTGTTGGTCCAACGTGGAGGAATTTTACCCCTCTTGTTAGGCCCATTACTGAAAGGAGTCTTGGGAACCATGTTGGGAGGACTGATGGGAGCAAGATAAAAAGGACCTCTGGAGTCCCAATATCTCAGAATCGACCCCTGACATCCCATGGAAGGACGAAAACTAGCTTTAGTGCCTTACAAACGATGAATGGAATGCCATCGTTGACAAGAACAACGCACCCCGCATTTACCTCCCAATCCCCATTTGAGCGAGATGTCCCAGTTACAACACGAATTGCAGTCCTTGATGGATCGCCAAGATTTGTCCGAAACAGAAAAATCGCAAAAGTACGGTCAAGTCTTGCAATGACTGCAACTCTTTCACCAGAAAGCTTTAGACGAAACAGCTCTTCAAACTCTGAAAGATTTTAAGACCTTGATGAAAAGTCCAGCACCATAACCAGTACCACTACCGCCACTACCAGTGACTAAGACAGAAAAAGGAGAAGAAGAGGAAGGGTTTCAAACTCCATCAGAAAAAGTACGCAAGTTAACAACACCACCTACCTCCAGAATTGGATGGATTAAAAAGATGATGACCACCCCTTCTTCATCAGAAGAGAAAAAGAAGGTGAAGACAGAAATGAAACAAGAAAAAATATCCCCTATTCAGACATCCTCCTTCTCCTCCTCGACACCTATTGCCGATGGCACACGCAAAGCATTACAATCCAAGAAAGTACCCCAAGAGAAAAAGAGTAGCATCTTCCAAGAGTGGGTGCCTTATTAACACACAAACAAAAAATGGAAAAAGTCTTAGCCAGCATTTTCTACGATCCCTCCCATCCTGCAGGTTACGCTGGAGTTCAAAAATTGTATCGTGCTGCCAAAACTCGACTGAAAAGTCTCCGCTTACCTCAAGTGCAACGATGGTTACAAGAACAAGCTACTTACACTTTACACAAACCCATTCGACGCAAGTTTTCCAGAAGTCACACCCTAGTGGAAGGCATCGATCATCAATGGCAAGCCGGTTTAGCCAATGTCTCTCATTTGGCCAACTACAATATCGGCTACAAATATTTGTTTTGTGTCATCGACGTCTTTTCCAAATTTGCCTGGGTCGTACCCTTGACTTCCAAATCGAGCAATGTGTTAGTGCGAGCCCTGCAACGAGTGTTGAAACAAAGCGGTCGTCACCGTCTTCGATGGCAAACGGACAAAGGTACCGAATTTCTGAACCAAGCTTTCCAAAAAGAATTAAAGAAAAGTGACATTCATTTTTTTACCACCGAGAATCCTGAAACCAAAGCCAGCATCGTGGAGCGTTTTCTACGCACTTTGAAAGAACGCATGTGGAAATATTTTACGCATCACCACAGTCTGAAGTACATCGACATCTTACTGCACCTGGTGCAAGCGTACAACCAATCTTACCATCGAAGCATCGGACGTGCCCCGCAAGAGGTGACTCCCGAGAACGAAGAGCTAGTGTTTGAGCGCCTGTTTAGTACGTCCCCGACGACGGCTGTCCCCAAGAAAAGCGGAGTGATGGCCGTAGGAGATTGGGTGCGCATTGGCAAAACTAAACGCACTTTCGACAAAGGTTACTTACCTAACTGGACCACCGAATTGTTTCGTGTCACTGGACGAGTGCATGGCCGTCATCCTGCCGTCTATAAATTAGAAGACATGAACGGAGAAGTGCTCAAAGGAACGTTTTATTTGCCCGAGTTACAACGTGTGACCAAAAAAGAAGACGACGTGTACGACATCGAAAGCATTCTCGAACGCAGAACCCGTAAAGTGGGCTAACGACGTGTCAAAGAAGTCAAAGGACGTTGGAAATGATATTCGCCCAGTTTTGATTCTTGGATGGACGCTTCGCAAGTCATCGACTATAAAAAGAAGTGACCATCATGCCCTTTCAAACAGACGCAGCTACGTCGACCACTCCTTCACCCAGTTCTTCTCTGCAAGATTTACAGAAACAACCCTTGTGGGTGTGGTGTGGAGAACGTGTGCCTAAAACACATATCGTTTTTTTCTGCCAAATCTTCGTGGTGTATTGTGTCATCGGGGCAGCCATTGCCAATTTAAGTTTGCAACAAGGAGACAAACAATTGTGGACCATTTTATTGAGCAGTTTCATCGGTTACCTGCTTTCCAATCCCTCCCTGAAATTCCCCTCGAACGGGAACAACGGGAACCTTGTGTCCAGTGCCAGAGTCAGTCACCACTCCAACAACAACAAGCCTGTTTTGGGCGGAGACACGCCTCTGACGTCCAATAACCCCTCGGACAACCACAGAACTCTGGAATTATGAGTCACACTAACCAATTTTACTCAACCTTACCCAGTGAAAGTTCCATGGAGGTGTTTCCCAACAACACCTAGTGCTGTTACAAGGCCAAATTGCCTCAAGCCATCCCATTAGATCACGAAGCCCATTGGGAAGTGGCTTTGGTGGAAATGATTCACCCAACACAAATCAAAAACATCACTGAAACTCAAAACACTTTTCAGGTCGAAATCCTGAACGAACAATTGCAACTAACCATGAATGAGATCGGATTTTCAGGCGACGTAAAACCAGCCAACAATCCACTCTTCAGTATCTACACCTTGAAAATTTCATCAGGGTTTTATTTTAGTGGCCAACATTTGGTGGATACCATTGCTTACAGGTTCGAGTTAGCCTTTGGCAAAGCCCTGAACAGAATCAAAAAAAGTGTCACCCTGGAGTACCATAGAGTGGCTCGTCGCTTACTGATGAAATTTCAGGATACGGACACGTTGTCCCTCAGGTTCAATGGTAGTTTGTTTGTAATTTTGGGTGGACGTGCAGGAATGGTCGCAAACAACTGGAGCCCCAAGATCAACAGTAATATGGATTTTTACAGAGCTTTTGGAAACCCGGTAGAACTGAACCACGGACTGAATTTGATCTTTGTATATTCCGATGTGGTGGAGTACAACGTGGTGGGACACACCTCTGTGCCATTACTGCGTGTGATTCCTTTCAAAGTGGATTCTACCACGTTAGCTGACGAGGAAGGTGGAAACACCTATCACGTCCACCGCGAATTTGTACATCCTCACTATTTGCCTGTCAGCAAGTCGTATTTGGACACGGTCAACATTGCTATGAAAGGAGATTTGGGACAAAATATTCCATTCACCAAAGGAAAAGTCACGGTGAAACTCCATTTTCGAAAACGGTTCTCTCACGACTCGTAAGTCATGTATCCAGTGTACAGAGGGGTTGCTCGACATCGTGGACACGGTTTAGGAGATATGTTGAAATCGGCTTTTCGTTCGGTGGCCCCCGTGTTGAAACCGATGGTGACACGTGGATTGCACGCCTTGAAAGATGCGGCACTGACACACGGTAAAGAATTTCCTCAAAATGTCATCATCGACAAACAAAACCCCAAAGAAGCTTTCTTGAAGGCAGGCAAAAGTGTCTTGTTGCAAAGGGGTAAAGACCTTTTGGGCCGACGAGACACACCTATAAATGCCCTGCACTCTACCGAGTCAGGCATTCAGCAAGGACAAGGTAGAAAGAGACGACGAAGAAAACACCCTTTCACCAGACTTCACACTTCTAAAGCTAGAAAGGCAAAGAAAAGAAGAACCGTTCGAGACTTAGACGTTTTCGATTATTGAGAAAGAGACAAAAATGATGCACCGAGAGTCTTGCGCTTGTTCCAAGTCGGAACTAGATCTGTTTGCCATGCCACCCACCATGATGACGATGCAAGAATCCCAGTGGGTGGAATTTCATCCCGTCTCCTCTTTGACGCATTCTGCTCCCATCGAGTTTGAAATCAAAGGACAACCCGAAGATTACATCGATCTGAATAGCAGTTACCTGTACTTGAAAGTGAAAGTGATCGAACCACCCAACGCTAATCTAGACGTTGATGAGGCAGTAGCTCCCGTCAATAATTTCATGCATTCCTTGTTTAGTGAAGTGGATTTGTACTTGAATAACAAACTGGTCAGCAGCAACATGGATACTTACCCTTACCGAGCGTACTTGGAAAATCTCTTGACGTACGGAAAAGAAACCAAGAACACTCATCTGGATGCTTGCGTGGTATGGAAACCTGACAGACCGACTAAGTTCGACAGCATTGCAATTGCTGGGAATGATTCAAATTCAGCGGGATTTGTAGAACGACGAACGAAAATTGCACTAAGTCGTAGTTTAGAACTGATGGATCGCTTGCATTTGGACATGTGGTTGCAAGAAAAGTATTTGCTGAACGGAGTGGATATCAGCCTGAGACTGAACCGTAGCAGTGCCGCTTTCCATTTGATGGCTGCTGCTAATGCCACTTACAAAACTATCATTCAAGAAGCCAGACTCTAAGTGCGTCGTGTGGAAGTGTTGCCTAAAGTGGGAAACGACATCAGTCAGACGTTGAGCAGAACGACCGCGAAGTATCCGATCCGACGAGTGGAAGTGAAAACCTTCACCATTCCTGCTGGACAGCGATCCATGATCGAAGATCATCTTTTTCAAGGACAGTTACCCAAACGTTTGATCGTTGGTATCGTCAAGAATTCAGCCTTTAACGGAGCCTACCATGAAAATCCTTTCAACTTTCATCATTACAAAGTGTCCAAGATCGAAGTCAGTCGCGATGGCAAGACCTTGTGTACCCGACCTTTCGAGGCTAAATTTGAGCCCGAGAAGAATTACTTGAGATCGTACTTGTCGCTGTACGAAGCCACGGGACAGTTAGGAACCAACACCAGTCACGGCATTTCGTACGACGATTATGCAGGAGGCTACGCTTTGTGGGCTTTTGATTTCACTCCAGACCAAGGCAGCGACGAGGGACATTTCCACCCTATAAAATCCGGCAAGATTCGTGTGGAAATTCAGTTTGCAGAAGCTTTACGCCCAGATAATACGGTGAACGTCATCCTGTATGCCGAATTCGACAATACGATTGAAATCAACAGTTTAAGAAAAGTCATTCTAGATTATTAGAAGCTATGGAAGGCTGTTATCCCTCTTTACAAAGTGGAGAAACTTTGGAGATGGAATGTGAGGAGACTGTGGAAGAAGAAGAAGAAGAAGCCCAAGACGAAGAAGTTATCATGATGAAGTCAAGATGGCCAGAACAAGAAGCCCATTTAGTCTCCTGTTTTGCTACAATCCTGCAGATATAATGAAAGAATTGATCAAGGAAGAGTGCTATGGATCTCAAAACGATCATCCCAGTCAAATTCAACACGACAAAAATGTCTGATGTTGAGTCAAGAAGAAAAATTTGTCGAATATCTGGACAAAGCTTGGGATCACATCGAGATAGAATTCGTGTTGAACGAGTTTTATAAAGGCCTGGATAAACATTCTTTTCCTCCATTAACGTCTCTGGAGTGCCGTCGCATCGAATCTCTCTTGGACCAGAGTAAGAAGTCGGACCTAAACGCCTTTTACTTGGAGTGCCGTCGCATCGAATCTCTCTTGGACCAGAGTAAGAAGTCGGACCTAAACGCCTTTTACTTGTCAGACATTTTCAAGCAAAAAGTCAGGAACGAATTGATCACTTATCATTACCTGTGAAGAAAAAAAACACACAAATCAATGGATACCTGGGAACTTTATTGCCTTTTGAACCACAGCTCGTACACGGCTTCTTGGAATCCTGTCGTCTGTGCTAAAGATGAACTCCCTCATCGCAAACCTCAAGACCATCAAGCTTATGTGATCAACACGGACGACAGTCACCTCCTAGGAACCCACTGGGTAGCCGTCTACTTTCCTCAAGAAGGATGTGTGGAATATTTTGATTCCTATGGATTGCCTCCTTTGGAAGACGATATCATTGACTTTATGAGAAGAAATGCTCAGACCACCCGATTCAATAATGTGAAATTACAAGGCACATATTCCTTGGTGTGTGGACAGTACTGTGTGTATTTTCTGCATCATCGCAGCCTGGGTTATTCCTTAGAACATTTAGTGACTCATTTTGATCCTCGTTCTTGTTCTAGAAACGAAAGTAAATCAATCGTTCTGTGTCCATTATGCTTATCTTTTGTCTCAAGCTAGGAAACGTAGTCTCCATCAATGGCCTAATGACTTCCAACAGTGAAAATCACAATTTCATTCACAAAGTTGTCAACCCTGTCCAAAAGAAAGTGTGAGTTGAAAAAATATTTGTAATTTGAAAAAATGTTTGATGTTATATTGTTCGATTATTGTTAAAAATGTTAGAGTTGTTTGTCTGTGTTAAGTGATTTTGAATTAAAAAAATGTGTTTTGAAAAGAAATGCCTTTGTGGTTTGTTTGGCTATAGGTATCCTGATCCATGATCTTTGACTTCTTACTATCCCTCTCATGACACTCATTGAACGGTCCGACTCGAAAACCGTGTGGGGATGTTTTCCTTCACGTCCGCGCTTTGACTTTAAAAACCGGAGCAGTTTCCAGTCTAACCATCCATTGCCGACTCATCCTCCAACGAAGATGTGCTCCAAACTAGCTAAGCTAAACGAAGCCTACGTGAATTTGCATAGGGTCAGACATAGTCTGATACCGAAGCCAGAAGAGACAGAGAATGTGAGAATGTTAAAAGTCACAGAAGACCTGATAGAAGAGTTCTTCAGAGAAGAAGTGAACAGGGAGAAAGAAGTATGGACAGAGAAGTACAGACTTCAGAAACAGCAGAGAGAGCAGCAACAGCAGCAACAACAGCAGCAACAGAAACCTGAACCTGACAGAGGCTTTATCGACTGTCGTATCGACACCAAAGAGTTCTTCTTGTCTTTCCGAAGAAGCAGACCTATCGTCAGAAAGTCTATCGTCAGAGGACGTCCCATTCTTAGAAACTAAAAGATCGCCCGAGCTTCAACTTCGCACACAAAAAAACAAACCTTTTCAGGGCTAACCAATACTCTAGAAAAGAAATAACAAATAGATTTGCCAATGTAGAGTAGTGTGAATATAAACACTGACTCTTTTCTGGTGTGATTGTATGTGTTTGTGTTTGTGTTTGTAAGCATTCAAGTACGTTTGTGTGGATAGTAGATAATGATAATGTTTTTTTGTTGTTTGAAGTGTGGGAATAGTAAATTTGGGTTTGATTTAACTGATTTAAGTATGTGGATAGTAGATTATTTGTTTAATAAATTTTTTTAGAATAGTGATGGGTAGTATAAAAAAGTGAGTGAGTGTTTCTTTAAGGTCCGCGCGTTGTTTGGTTATGATCTAGGCAAGATAAATTTTGTTTTAGGGGATGTTTTCCTTCACGTCCGCGCTTTTAGTATAAATTGAAAATCGCTTGGCAGTCTAGCTACCCTGTTCATTCTTTAACGAGACAATGAATACCAGAATAAGCAAACTTCTTGAACTCCAGATACATCTGGAATATGTCAGGCGCCTGTTAAATGAACTGGCAGCGGAGGCCATAGTAGAAGAGGGAAGAATAAAGAAGGAAGAGGGGGAGAGAAGACAGAGGGAAGAGGAGGAAAAGAAAATAGGAGAGAGGATGACTTACAAGATACCAGAGACAGAGGATTGGGGTGCTTAAGCCAATCATCCTCCCTCTGCGTTCTCAAGAAAAAAAGTAAAAGGAGACTGGGGAAGAAGATGTGTGTGTGGTGCCAGGCCTAGAAGGTGCCATCATTAACCAGGTGTCACTGGAGTTCAAAAACAAACAGCCCTTTTCAGGGCTACCCAAACCTTTAGAAAAGAAATAACAATCGATTTGCCAATGTGTGTATGTAGAGTAGTGTGAATATAAACACTGACTCTTTTTTCTTGTGTGTGTGTGTGTGTGTGTGTGTGTGTGTGTGTGTGTGTGTGTGTGTGTGTGTGTAAGCGCTCACGTACGTTTGTGTGGATAGTAGATTATTGGGTTTAATTTTAATGCCTTGCGTGTGAATAGTAGATTTGGGGGTTTGTTTATTGCTGCTTCACATATGTGGATAGTATATAATATGAGATGAGAAAAGTAGGGGATGTTTTCCTTCACGTCCGCGCGTTTTAAGTGATAATCTAGGTAATATCAATTTTGTTTTAGGGGGATGTTTTCCTTCACGTCCGCACTTTAACTATAAGAACCCATAAAGTTCGTCGTTCGCACCATTCTAAGGAATAAAAAACGAAGATGGAAGTGTCCCAACTGTTCAATGATTTAAGGCATGTTTATTTTTGGATGGTGGATGGTGAATATGGAGTTGAAAGGATTGAAAGAGATTGGAGGTTAAGAACAAGTCTGCACTAAGTGAACGAACTAAAATTAGCCAGGGAGATGATAGAGGGATTAATTGAAGAAGAAGTGAAGTTATTGAGAGGGCTGATAAATCCCCCTTATGTCAGAGTGGAGACAATAAAAGAGGCCATGGAGAAGGTAAAAGAAGTAAGAAGGTTCTTGGAAGAGATAGAACAAAAGGTCAGAGTGGCCCTTTGTCAAAAGGAGTGTTGAACAATTGAAAAAAGGGGATGAAAAGATGAGAAAGGTGATAGATGAAGACGTGGAGAAAATAAAGGACAGGTGGGCAAAAGATAGAAAAGAAGAAGAAAATAGAAAGAAAAAGGAAGAACTAGAGAAACTAAACGCTAACTGGATGAAAATCCAACAGAAGTTCCGAGCCATGGGTCACCCAGACTGGATACCGGAAACAGAAAAGAAGAAGAAAGGAATGATGGAAAAAATAAGGGGATGGATAAAGAAGTTAAGGAGTCAGAAGAAGAAGAAGAAACCCAAAGGCCCTTTTCAGGGCCACTCCAATCTCTCGAAAAGAGATAGACTTTCAATTGCCTACCCCTTTTTTTATTTTTATTTTTTTGTTTAAAAAAAAAATAGAGACCCCTCCTTGTTTCAATTTTCGTATGTTCCATTTCCATAAACCCATCAGGTCGGGACCGTATTAAAATAGGGTCCCGACCCTGTTCCATTTCCCCTAGTCCCTAGACAGGCCCAGGGTGATTAATGTTAAATTTACATAGACCCTATACCAGCCCAAGATTTGTGTCCATGTTAATTCCCATAGACCCTATATCGGCCCAGGGGTTTTGTCCATGTTAAATTTACATAGACCCTATAGTGGCCCAGAGGCGTTTTTAATGCTAATTCCCATAGACCCTATACCGTCCCACTTTACTACTTACGAAGCAAGTTTCGTTCTGTCTGTAAATCTTAAGATACTTACCGTACCATGTCTGAGGATTGATGTTTATTCCTATATTTGGTGTTGCTGTGAAAATGGAAATTTAGGTATACCTTTTTTTTACATGAATGGATACATTGTACGACGCTTTTAATATGTCATTCATGGTAAATGCACATAAATAATTAACAACGGGCATTAATATCTATAAGTAAAAAATGGAAAACGATAAATTGATAACAGTTGAGAGAAGGATAGGCCTAGTGGGTGTTGTCAATAGTTTTCGGTCGGTCCGACTAAGGACCCCAAGATACCGAAGGACTGTCCCAAAACACTCACCTACTCATAATACACATATACAATTAAATAAAATAAAAAGTGATTAGTATAATTATGCATTTTATATTTATGGAGTATTAACATCAGTAGGTGTTTTTTTTTTTTCTAATTCTCCCCATGATGGTCATTGTCAAAAGAAAGACCCCAGACATTGCAAGACTCTTGGAAACATCCGAAGACAACCTCAAATTATGTTTTATAGCTAAGATTCTGTTATCACTTGATCACAGTATATCGTTTTATTTAATCTTACATACCCCACAATATATCGTTTTATTTAATCTTACATACCCCACAATATATCGTTTTATTTATTCTTACATACCCCACAATATATCGTTTTATTTAATCTTACATACCCCAAAATTGAAGAAAAAAAAAATCCAAGAAATTTAATATGACTATCTCTTGAACCACAGTGGTGAAGTGTTATCGTTCGTGTTTATTATCATCAGTTTGTCTAGGATTCCAGACATTCAGTCGAAATTTTTAAACTGTTCATGATGAACTCTGTGTTGTTATTGGTTCAGTGTTTATTTTCATTGTTCTGCTGATTCAGTTCAAACACAAAGTTTCTAAGTCTTGGTTTTAGATTATTCACTTCAATGTATTGTTTTAAAGTGCGGCTTAATCAAACTCCATAGCTGTATTGGAATCCACAATACCTTTGCTTCCAAAGAGAGACCTTATAACTGTATCGTGCTCGACCTTTTCCATTCCTACCTTGTTTTATAATTGAAACTTAATATTGTCTTTTAGATGTTTTGTGTACAAATATCATCATACAGAAGGAACCCATGTTCAGTAGCCATGGTCAGAGCTTTCTCGTTGTCCATACCAAATTCCATATCCTCTAATATTCGCATTTCAATAGTCTCCACATCACTATCAATTTCTTTTGCCACATGTTCCAGGAATGCTTTGTACATTTTATATGACACTTCTTTGTGCAGAAATAGAGGACCAAGAAAGATAGGATGGTCATTTGTATTTTTCCTCATAAATCTGATTTTTTTTTTTTCCCAACAATGTCACATAAAAGTTTCCAAGGCCGATTGTTCGGTCAATGCCAATTGGTTGATTCTTTGTGTTTGTCAGAAAGTGCTTCGGTTCCTTTATTTGTTCCTGAGTAGATAACTAATGGCACTTGTAATTAGTTGTGTATCACAGTTTGTACGTATGGTATTCCTTTAAAATGCCCAATGCATCAGAAATCTACATTGGTACTTCATCATACCCCTCTTTGTCAAAGAAAAAGATTTTAACAAAAGCTTGAAAAGAATTTCTGAAATAATTATATTTTTCACTTTTTTATTTGATTTCTCTAATTCTATATATGTAACCTGAGTAGGTGAGGGTGTTTTGGGACAGTCTGATGGTGTTTTGTTTTAATATTGGGATGTCTTGGGGTCTTTCCCTTGATGATTACTGACAAAGGAAAAAAACTTTACTGATGTTAATCAATAATTATACAATGCATAATTATACTGATCACTTTTTTTATTTGACGTTATTTAATTGTATATATCTGTTCTGGGTAGGTGGAAGTGTTTTGGGACAGTCTTGATGTCTCTTGGGGTAGCCTTGGGGTCATTTCTTTGGTGATTACCAACAAAGGTAAAAGCTCTACTGATGTTACTCGATAATTATGCAATGCATAATTATCCTGATCACTTTTTATTTGACTTTATTTTACTGTATATATGTATCCTGGGTAATTAAGAGTGTTCTGGGACAGTCTGGTGGTGTATTGGGGTGTCTTTGGGTTTTCCTTTGGCGATTGCCAACAGGGGAAAAAACAGACTCAACTGATCTTACTCTGTAATTATATATTGCATAATTATACTGGTCACTTTTTTTATTTGACTTCATTTAATTGTATATATGTATACTGGGTAGGTGAGAGTGTTTTCGGATAGTATTGGGATGTCTTGGTGGTGATAAGTCACTGTATAGATGTATCCTGGGTAGTTAAGAGTGTTCTGGGACAGTCTGGTGGTGTATTGGGGTGTCTTGGTTTTTTTTTCCTTTGGCGATTACCAACAAGGGAAAAAACAGACTCAACTGATTACTCTGTAATTATACATTGCATGATTATACTGATCACTTTTTTTATTTGACTTCATTTAATTGTATACATGTATACTGGGTAGGGGAGAGTGTTCTGGGACAGTCTGGTGGTGTATTGGGGTGTCTTTGGGTTTTCCTTTGGCGAGTACTAACAGGGACAAAAATAGACTCAACTGATCTTACTCTGTAATTATACAATGCATAATTATACTGATCACTTTTTTTATTTGACTTCATTTAATTGTATATGTGTATACTGGGTAGGTGAGAGTGTCTTGGGATGTCTTGGTGGTGATAAGTTGCCCCCATTTTTGGTTTATTTTAACAGAAAGCTACTTAGTAAACCATCAAAGTGCTCTCCATCTCTTTTTCTGTATTTTTCTGCTCATTAGATTAAAGGATGGAGTTTGAAGAATCGTAAATTGTTATTAAGTCCAAAAGGCGCTATTATTACAGGTCTATGTTTGACGGGCCATTAGTTTACTTTCCATATAGTTATACCACATATATTAAAAATAACATGGCTTTTAAAGTGTTGGTATAAAGCAATTTGATATACTAGTACTTTTGGTGTATCAAATTTTGATCTGCCCATGGTGCATTAATACACATATAATTAAAGTTTCAACATTTGGTTATGTTTCGACAGTAGGCTGTCACTTGGATAGTCTCTAACTATGTGATGAAATTCCAACGATTAATCATTAGTGTTGTAACAACAAATAATAATCACTGTCTTCTAAATGATTAAACATGGTGCAGAATTTCATTGAAATCCACTCTCAAGCATAAGGGAGATAATATGGGCTGTGGAGTGAGAGCAAAAAAGAAAACTAAACTTGCACCAAGTAACCTACAGGAACCTGAATGTTTGTAATGGTTAGGTGTAAATGTTCCATTGGATTTTAATATAGTGTTCACAGTACCAATGATACAAATTTGCAATAGCCTGTCAAGACTTGTATGGTGTATTTATTTGTAAGAAGGAATAAACATACTGTAATCTATTTAATCTTTTGTTTATTTTTTTTTTAAAAATTGTGTTTTATAAAACATTAATAAAGGTCTAAAACATATTTTAACTGCCTTCAACCGTTCTCTAACATTGTTTGGGCTGGGTTTGGTAAAGCAGCAGGCTAATCAACCAATAAAGAAACATTGAACATCAGTGAATAAATGCTTTTATGGTAAGTCTGTCTAACCCCACCACCACATATCTCTCTCTCTCTCTTGATCAGTCTGTCATCATGTTTTACCACAGTTTCTCTCTCAACCTTCATAGAATGATACCAGTGAAAATCCGTTAAAAAATCAGTATGGCAGATTTTCGTCGATGTCATGCGACGATATCTCTAGACCTATGAAAGATGGACAAATGTAGTGACATGAAACAACGAAAAAGGGGAAAGTTAGAAATGGGAGATAGAAACAATAGTGTGGTTGGTAGCAATGTTAATTATAATCATAATAATGATTTAGATGAACTGTAAATATGTTTAAATGTTTTGAATAACCTCTTGCTGGTTCCTCATTTCACTTAGTTTATATTTCCAACTTGTTTAAATATGCTAGCTGGTATGTGATAGCCAGCACATTCAATATTTCAAGTAGATTTTAAACATGCTATGTTCATAGTGCTCTACTTTCTTCATTTAAACCAGTTTTCTTATTTAATCAATGTGAATGAAAATAGAAGTTCAAAAATGAAAAGAAGCAACTTCTCAATTTGAAAAAGACATTGCAATTGTTCTACATTTTCTAGTGGACACACTGGACAGGCTGTGCAGATTTCATTCATTCCATCAATACACAGTTGCATATAATCAGTTGTAACTGTGTTGGAAATGCAAGTATGTGTATTTGTATGTGATATGAATACAGTATATGTATAGTATGTAGATTGTATCTCTGATATACCACTTATTGTATAAATGCTTAATTAAAAGGAAACTGGGCAAGCTTCATCTCATGGTATATAAATAATGAAACATACATATTATATATATATATATATATATATATATATATATATATATATATATATATATATATATATATATATATATATATATTGGACTGACAAAGTGTTATTTGTCCAGTTGTTGCAAATTTTGTACCAAAAGATTGATAAGTTATAAAACATTTCTTATTTCAACCTGTGAAAATACAGTAAGAAGAGGGAATTTTTGTCCTAGAGTGCAGTATACATCACCTATTTTCGAGGTTGTGCTCTTTTGCAAAAGCAGTGTTATGACTCTTGGTTTTAAATTAAGTCACAGAAAGAAGTGAAACCAGCAATTTAAGTATAATCAATAAACAATTTATTTATCTAAGTTACAAAGTTTAAATTTAAGAGACATTTAAATTTAACATTTTAAATTTAAGTATAAATTGTAAATTTTAAATTTAAGTTTTGTGAATAAAGTCCAAATAATCCTAAATGTTCTTTCTGAGGTCCAAAAGTATAGAGTGTCCCAAATTAATTCCATTAGTCTTGAATACCTTGATGTACCACATTGATGCAATTCAGAATATCTTTGAATGAGTTCACAATGATTTTAAAATAAATTATGTGTTAATCAAAGTCAGTGAGCACTTCATAATTTTAATGAATAATTTAAATAATTCCTCTTGATTTATATTGGAACACAACTGTAAACTCTGATAGCAAATATATACCAGCGATGGTCTTAAGATATGAATTATTTATTTACCAAGCCCCAAGTTATACTCTTTTTCACTTGACCTAGATGTGAGTCATTCTAATGGAAACTTCCATTCAAACTATAAGCAAGTCTGTTTCTAGAATATTCTGAACTCAAAATGCTATGTCAAGATCTTATTTACAGTTTAAAGTCATGGACAAGAGATAGTTATGTAAACAAATGACCATTAAAGTACAATGTACAATCACTGGCAAAAGTTGAACACAGTATCAACATTCATAACAGTAGTAAAACAAAACTTTTGCTGAATGAAGCAACTGGGAACAATGGTAAAAAAATTTGCAAAGTTTAATGGGTGTTTCTTCTTTTTTTATATTATTTGGTTCAAAGGTTTATTAAAACCGAAATTATAAATGACTGTTTTTAACATTGTAAGTTTGGACCTATTTGCACTCCTAACACTGCTTCACAGTATTCTGGCAGAGAAAAAAATTCAATTAGAGACAAATGTTAACCCAGCAGTTTATTAAATGAGGGATATGTCTAATCAGTATCACCACAGATTTGTATAAATCATGTCATGCTGAAAAAAGTTATTTTGCATTCCTTTCACTAGGCAGATTTCTCAAAACTAAACACTTCACCAGCAAGTTTTTCTTTACCAGTGTGTATTATTTTCGGACATGGCACAACAAGAATTGCCAAAGATAATCAAAATTGGTGGAGAATAACCTTTCACTTAATACATCAAAGATAGCAAGCTTAGGTTCTAGCATTCACATTTTAAAAACAAAAGAACTGAATATATACATATGAACCTACTACATGGGAGGGTTTTTCATCCAAGTTTAGCAATGTCTCCCATCACTTCCTGAAATCTCCTGCATACTTAAAATGATTAGTGAGAAAAAAAATTACCCCATTTTTTCATATTTTGATTGCAATGTGGTATATTTACAGTAATCATGATTACTTGTCATAAAACATTAAACACTACTTTGAATCTCACATCAGGATATGTTCTCCTTCAGTGCTTAAAGTTGTCAAAATGGATTGAGAGTCTGTACTATGTAATTTGTAGAGGATTAAATGTTTTAATTAATTGTGGTTAGATTACTCATGAACTCAAGTGACATAAAATTGGGGCTGTTTGACTCAGTGTTTGTCAAGACATCCAAGTGTGCTCATGTCAAAACACCAAAATCCAAGCAACCAGAATATCACAAAATCCATTGATGGTTGGAAATAGGAAGTTCAGTGGTTGCAGTCTTGTTCAGACAGACAAGAATATACATTCTGCTGTTCCTGTAATACTGATATCATTTGTCATACAGAATTCCAATCTCATAAAACATTATCTGCAAAAACAATTACCATATTGCTAAAATCCATGTTTGCGAAATCTGCATTGAATGTCATTAAAGTTTGACATGTTATGACACTATTTGCCAACTTTGAGCTTAACATGATCTCTCGTGAGTGACTATCTGGAGAATGCAACCAGTGAGTTTTAGGCAAAATATGTGCTAGCACTATGAATGATTGCATTACAAAAACTGATATAAACACCATGGAACTTGACTTTATCCTTTGTAAACAAGAATGTAAACCAAGCTAAAGTATATGTCACTAATTGCCATTTTAATCCATAACACCAGGGATTAATGGGGTCATTGACTCAGATTATAAACCGCATTAGTATGTGATAATCATTTTCTGGATTTTATGGACATCAAGAGTGGTAATAGTGCTGATAATAATATCAATAAAGGTGTCTGCAAATTCGATTTAAAATTACAAAGGGTGTGATGGTATAATGTATGTGTTAGTGCTCGATGTAGAGAATCTTGCTGACATTAAAACAGTATTGGAACTCGACCCAGACAATGCCAATCTTGAGCAGTTCTGGCAGGCAGCCGTCAATCTGAATCTGACCTCAGGCTGGAAACATTTTAAACTTCTTGGCGGAATCAGCAGAGTTGTACTGACATTGCCACATTCCACTGCAAACACTAAAAAGAACATTGTCCATTCTGACTAAAATTCAGGCAGATTGTTGAGGAAATGTAACATCTCCTAATTGCTAGGATCGACAATGATCAGGACTCCCACCTGTATAATCCAGTAATGATCAAAGAATTAATGATCAGAGAAATGCTAAAAATGGTCAAGAGATTATGGATGAAAACAAGGACGCTGTATGATCACAGTACTTAATGTTTTTATCACTTCATAACAAAACTCTTTTGCTGCTTATAATTTGTAAAGTTCCTTTGACTTTCCCTCTTTCAGTTCCTTTAAAAAAATCTTTGTCAGTCGAAGAGAGTAAATGTAAATAAAACAGCATATGGTGGCTAACCCAGATTAATGTACCATGGAGGAATAACTATATTATTGCAGTATTTGCTTAACTTAGGTATGGTAGCATGCAGGTATTATAATAAACATAAATTGCAACATGCCAATGAGAAGGAATTTGTCCTTTTAAAAGTATAGATTGTAAATTTAACGATGTGGACAAGTTCATTGAGTCAGAAACAAAACTTTCAAACAAGCACATGAATGAACGTGATATTTGCAATGACCCATGGGATAAAATGTAAACGTGCATGAGTTGTGAAAATAATGTAACTCTAGTGGATTGGTGTATTGAACAAGTTTTGAAAATGTAACAGTATGATTCAGGCAGTTTGTCTTGTCTTATTTGCACAAAAATTTTCAGAGTTGGATTTTTTTTACTGATGTTGCAGGTAAAGTCTGAGTATGTGCATACTGTATTTACCATATATGTTGGGACACCATAAATTAATTTCAAAAGTAATTTTTGTGTGCTCTGTATGTTCTGGGACACATCATTGTTTCAAGTTGTAAGTTATGGGATACCTTTTAAATCATTTGAAAATTACATGTCGGAAAATGCACTCCAACTGAAATTTTATTAAAAAAATATAAAACTGTGTAATTGAGATAAAGCTCTTTATCCACTGTAGCATTATCTCATCAACACATCCTTTCTTCTCCATTCTTTTGATGCATGAATATTTTGTTAGCTTTCTCATATCGTGAAAAATTATCATTAAAGACAACACATCACCTGAAGCAAAAACTGCAAGGACTAAAGTCAGATTTTTTCAAATCTGCACCAGTTGTGCTAATTCTCACACTTTTGACTACCATCTTATCATTAGTCCATCCAGGAATGAGATCAAAGTACACTAGAATTTTATCCATTTTAATGATCATATTGTTGGCGAAATCATCTGATTCTCTTCTGGCCCTCATGAATTCATCAAATGTTTTTATTTTCTCCAAATCTTCTGGGCAACTCTGGGTGATCAATGTCCTTGCATGAAGCACTATACTCTGTCACTTTCAAAATTGTTTCATGGTTTCAATTTATTATGAAAATTCCCATAATTATCAGTGAAAAGTTTGCTTCCATATCTCGGCTGTCTTTGTATATTAAAAAAAGAAAATCAGCACACTTTAAAGAATCCAAAGTCAGCTTCCAAGGTCAGCTTGCTTTAGGATAAAAATAAACTTTGTCTTTGATGTCCTGTCAGTAAGTTCAAATAATGAGTTTACTGCTTGCTGCCAGTTGTGTTTATTCACCACCTGGGCTTCTATGTGCTTGACATCTGTAGTTATAATTAATACAAACAGGCATTGATGTTTGCAGGTAAATAGTGTACACAGGAATAACTTGCTTTAATGATACTTTTTTAACCTGTGCTAGCAAAAAGATTGTCACTTGCACTCAAGTGAATGTGTTTTCAAATAATAATTTTTATTTGTGAGATATTGTCATACATTAGAGGTGGATATAATTCAGTCTTGGTTATTTTGCACCAAACACCGTGTCATGTGTGAATGACAGTTGTTTTCAAGATATCGGTTGATTATTTCCTACTTGTTTGTGATGTTGTTGGATCTAGTTTTCAGTCAGATAACATATTCAAACCTTTAAGCACAACTAAACACGATTTGTTTCTCAATGTTCGTGCCATTGAACAATGTGTCATGTGTTATTGGACATAAGCAATACATGCTACAGTATGTAAGGCAATGCTACACATATGGAGTTTGTGGTTATATTTTATTCTTTAATGTTCATGATGAAAAAAAGGAATAAATAATAACACTACTCGGTTGGTTCTTTCGTTTTATTATAAAATGAGCATTTTGTTTATCTATTATATTGCAACATGCAGTTGGGCTGCACAAATTCAGTACAAATTTATTTTGTTTCTTAAGTCTTGGAACATATGAGTTAGGTGAAAAAAGTTTCACCATTAATTCGTGTCCCAATATATATGGTAAATATGGTAGTTAACTGATACACACACACACACACACACACATATATATATATATATATATATATATATATATATATATATATATATATATATATATATATATATATATATGTTTTAAGGATGACAACAGAAAAAGTTATGAAAAGGTCGGATAATATTCTTAGATTTTAGAAATGCAGTGGGTATAGAGAGAGAGAGAGCTCACAATTGGACATCAAAATTATTTCCTCAGCATTCTAGGTCCCACTCATACATAACTAAACAGTCTCACCAGTAATTTGCTTGTCATAGAATTTGCTGTGCAGGACAGAATGATGACATTGAAATAAAGAAAATATTTTTTTTACAGAATCTTCCAATGGCTGACAGTGTCGTAGGGCACTTTATATTCTGATGATGTTTGGAGCAGGTATGGCAGAGATGGAAGTACTAACTGGGGATAGGAGAATGAGGCTTGAGTCACTGAACCATTCATTCCCCAAATATAGACAATCCAACCCTTGGTTGTCACATGATAGCAGCAACTTGGAAGACTTCATCCTTATTGCTGAATTTTCAGAGCGTGAGGGACCGAAACCTGTGGTAATATTGAAATACTGAATAAAATTACTATACATTATAGGAACTGTACCATATGTCATGATTAAGTAAAATTTGAAAGACTATATCTAATACTACATGATTGAGTCAAGTTATTGTACATCTTTGGGACCATACCATAAGCCACATGATTAAATCAAGCTATTGTACATTTTATGGACCGTACCAAATGTCATGATTGAATCAAGTAACTGTACATTATAGGGACTGCAATAAATGACAGGTGATTGAATCAGGTTGCTGTATATTAGAGGCACTGTACCAAATGCAACATGATTGAATCAAGTTACTGTACATTAGAGGGACTGTGCCAAATGCTACATGATTGAATCAAGTTACTTTACATTAGAGGGACTGTACTAAATGCTACATGATTGAATCAAGTTACTGTACATTAGAGGGACTGTACCAAATGCTACATGATTGAATCAAGTTACTGTACATTAGAGGGACTGTACCAAATGCTACATGATTTAATCAAGTTACTGTTCTACCTTGGTAGACTTGGAATTAAAGAAGCTATAACAAGTAACAAATATTTTTTACCCATTTGAGATTTGGTATACCTTCATTGTCATTAGTCTGAGAGCATCTCAGCCAGAATTCCTCAAATTGCAAAAGAATCAGTAGACCACTATCATATGTAACACATCAATATCAAGCTATCAACCTTTTGAAAATACACTTTTCAATCTGTAAATATCAGACATGTCATCGTCCAAAATTCTCATTGATTTGTATTCTTGGTAGCAAAAGCAGAGCACAGGAAGCCAACTGTAAGGACTTGCTAGAGTGTTATTTCTAACCCTGTTTGATGCAGGATATTAAATCCCCATATCAGGGGGAGAGCATCGATTGAGAGAGCCTTCTAAGAGGGAAACTACTGTATTTAATTGTCAGAATTTATTGAACAATCATCATAAACTAAATTGAGATTATTATATTGTAATCTTTATTTCACTGCTTGAAATCTGCAAGTGATATTCCATTAATTTAATGTCTTTATTTTTTTACCATTCTTACAGCTTGTCATTCCCAAAGATGGGGGTCAGGGCCTTGATCAAAATGAATTCAGTGTGAGGATTTTGGCTGTGGACCACCACTCCTCAGTAACAGAGTAGGTTTCAGTGTTATCCCCAGGCCAGTGGCTCCATAATAGCGAGATAGTTATTTACACTGACCAGTTAATACTGTGTACAGTGTGTTGATTGTAACAGGTATCTCTCGGGACAAATACACATGATTATACCTTATCTGTCAGCAAAAGGCAGGTGACCCAGTATTTTATTGGTATTAACATAATTAAATGAACAAATAAAGTAGTATTTCTGGTTCTCTTTGAGAAATGTAAATGATTCTTTCCCAGTTTGATGAATATGCAGCAATTCACAAGAAGAAACCTGAACAAAGGGATAAATAAATTCAACCCAGATTGCATTGTGACCTTTCCACATAACTTAAAGCACAGTCTGAAAAACAGAAGAAACAAATACTGTTTTCTTTACTATCTATTGAGAGAGATGATTGAGAGATAGATGTTTGGTGAACTGAAAGTTTATGCACTGTTTTTACCATTATTTGACATTCATTTTAAGTATGTGTGTGTATATATATATATATATATATATATATATATATATATATATATATATATATATATATATATAATTAAAGGGAGGTTACTCATGTTGCAACTGCATAAATAGAGATAAAACTTTGATTAGTATTTCAATACATGTTCACTGAGAACCAGTAAACAGAAAATGGGGTCAGAGAAGAAAGAGTAAATATAAAATAACAGAATATAAAAAATATTTTTTGTTTAGGGGAAACATAATTTCTGTTTATTTAAAAAATATATATGTTATTTCTGTATGATAATATTAAGAAAGGTCATACTTACAAGATTTTTGTTGAGTCTGTGTTAGTGGAAAGTGAGAAAACAGTCTGATGAGAGCAGCAGTAGCATTGTTATCATCATCAACACTTTGTTAGGGTTTTAATTCAAACTTTTCATTTGCATTTCTTCTACCCTTTCACAGAGTCTCATTACATGGCATAAATCATAAACTTAATTCTGCACCCTGTTGCATTGGACTCAGTGTCTCAGTCATGGAAAATATGCAATTAAGGTTTTGGTTACAATTTTAACTTTACTACTATTTTCTATATTGCACTGAAGGAATGTCATCATGCTCAACATATTGAAATGAAGCTAAGAAAATTCATTCTGTCACATGCTCTCTTATACTGTGACCTTTGGTCAATGCTACTGATAGAAAATTTATTTCCTAAACTCCATGATGGAGTTTCTTCTTATGCAATTCATTGTGTAACAAACTTGCTTACACCTTTGATTAAGGGGTCAAGGTCTGTCATAGAGAATTTGTATTAAGGTTTTGGAAATCCCTTGATGGATTTTGCTCTTATATTAGATAAATTATTTTACAGCAAAGAGATTAAGTCATGCTCACTTAGCTTTTGACCTTGGGGTCAGGGTCACATATTGTACAATAATGCTTTGCACATGGTCTTCACATATGCAGACTCTGTACTTCATGTTACATATATTGGCTGGGACTTTAGTTTGATTAAAACTGAGATCTACTTATCAGTACATATCTCACAGACACTGAAAACAAAATACCGTGCTTTACTGAATTCCAAAAGCCAGCAAAAACTGAGCTTATATCAGTGTCTGTTGGATTTCCATTGTGTTGGAGATCTTGATTTAAATCAGATTGTGATTCCTTCTGTATATGATTCTTATTGTATTACTAAAAATAGAGTTTTTAAATATGTAATTTCCCCATAAACATTCTAAACTATTGGTGTTATATTATGATAATGGCCTTTGTACAAGAATTATAGGTTACTGCATTTGTTTGGGAAAATATGAACTAGTTTTTCTCAGTAATACTGCAAGACCTTGGGAGTGCAGTATTACTCAAAAAAAACAAGTTCCTATTTTCTCATACAAATGCAATAACCTTTTTATTATATGCTCATTTTGTTTTTCTACCTAAGGCTTAATAATAAAAAACATACTACAAGAAACAAAATAATTGAGTTTATGATGTATTTCAAAATAAATACACATTGTAGATTCATCAATACACTGTAACAATATTAATGCATACATATCACTGCCCAGCGACCTTTGAACTTGATTGTTGTTAGTTTAAAAAATAATTTTTGTTTGGTCAACTTAAAATTGAAATTTACATATATATTGTAAATGAAAACATATTGAAACAACTTTTCCAGTCGTGAAGGCTTTTGTTTTTGTCAATTCTACTTAGTTCTGCTTGTCTGCTTGCTGTGTAAATTCTGTTTGATGTACATATGATTTGAGCAGTGGATCCACCACTGGAGGGATCAGCCTTGAATCAGCTGCATGTGTGTTTCTGTTCTCTCAGTGATTGTTTGGAATCATGTGGGAAATATATGAATTCTTTCAATGGAAATTATCAAAAGGACATGGAATATCATGTTCATTTCATTTTGAGTGCAGTAAGAAGAATTGTATCGAAAAAGTTGATGTGGAAAATTGCAAACCAGCTGCTTTGTGACAGTCTTTTCCGCCAGTGGAAAGAAGAATTCTTTGTTGTCTTGGCTTGTTGGCTCTGTGGCTCTTACTTTTCTTCTAGCACCGTCAGTTGTATTTTTTTCTCGAATTTAGTACTTTGACTTATAAAATGGTATGTCATTGATAGGTAGTATTGGCTGAATTCTTCTGCTAGCACATATTTTTCCAGATCAGTTTTTCTTTTGGTCAGCTCAGCGCTATATTGATAGCCAAACAAGACAGGTGCAGGTAAGTTGTGGTACATTTATTAGCATTATACTCTCCATATGTTTTGTTGACATTAGACTGCCTGTTATCACTTACTGGGCCAATGCTAAATTTTAGCTCGTGTCAATAGTACATACAAGGTGATAGAGCTAGGCCCCTCATTTATTTTTTCAGCTCATTGTACTTACAGGTTTGAACTATGGGCAAAGCACAGAAGTGGAATTAAAACAAAAGATGATGACATCTTGATGAGCTGACCTTATATCCATACAGGAATTTTTGGCAGGAAATGGGGACAACTCAACCTCTCTCTCTTCAGCCAAAGCACAGGAAAACATCAAGATCACAAAGTGCCCCAGCACCCAAGTCACTTCCTCCAGACCCAATGTTACTGGCGATTCCTATCAGACTTTACTCAATTTCTCTTGCAAAGCAATGAGGGAAAAAGCTTCATGTTGACATACCCAGGGACTGCTCCAACTCATATTCCTCCTCAGGACTCCCTTCCAGTACAGTGCCTCATTTAGCCCCTCAGACTTCTACCGACCAGCTTCCCGACACTGCCATGGGAAGAGCCTTCCTATTCATTGACCGTCTGGAGGTCATGTTTTCTATTTCGGGACGAACTACGAGTTTCATGGGCTACAGATCTCGTCACTCTTCAGACTCACCTCATACCCCTAATGACGATGATGCTTGTTCTCAAGGAATATCATCGATTCTGGGCTTGATGATGTCAGGTGAAGATTCAGCCCTCCACTGAGGAAGTCATCTGCTCTTTCTTTACACAAAAGCACCTTCCATCTCACATCCATCAGTGTTTCTACTTCTGTCACACTCGAGTCTTTCACTTGGAAACCCCAGCAATCGACCGGGATATCACCACTTTGGGGATATCTAAAACCACTCCTTATGTATGGATTGAGTTTGCTTAGAAGATACTCAACAGTTAGTGTGTAATGTCATCTCCGTGGTCACTCTACTGGACTTTGTTTCCATGGCAATTTTCCAACAAGTGGAACACATCCTCTCTCCTACCACTTCAACTTCTACAGGACATGCATGGGAGTCTGTATCATGTCCATATTATAATAGGGCAGCTCAACACACCTTGGCCAATGATGTCACCACCGAGAACCACTAGTGGGACACAAACTTATGAAAACAATCCTACCAGAGATTCCCTCAGCGTAAGCCACAGCAATCACAAACCAAGCTGACTAAACAGAGGGGAGCCTTTCATTCGTCTCGGCGTTTCTCTACATGATATCCCTCTCCCCATCAAATAACTCCATCTCCAATCTGCCATTTCCAGACATCTCAGTAGCAGAAAGGCTTCTTTTCTTCACTTCCAAATGGGACATAATTTGCTACAACAATACCTGGACTCGACAAGTGGTTTATGAGGGACTCTGCATTATGTTTCACATTCCTCCACGGCCATCCAGAGTTCTAACATTCACCAGTGTTCCATCAGATCCACTCAAGGTCACATCATTTCAGCAGGAAATAGACAGCCTTCCTCAGGAAAGGGTGGTAGAACTTATACAAAACACTCTCTCTCTAAGTGCCCTCAATCGCTTCCTTCACTCCTTGGTAAACAATGGAAATACCACAGCACACTTTTAAATGCCATCCAAGAGGGAGACTTAAAAGACGCATACCTCCATGTCCCTATTCAGCAGGCTTCCAGGAAGTTCCTGCAGTTCACTTACAACAACATGGTATACCAATTCAAGGCACTTACAACAGCGTGGTATACCAATTCAAGGCACTTACAACAGCGTGGTATACGAATTCAAGGCACTTACAACAACGTGGTATACCAATTCAAGGCACTTACAACAGCGTGGTATACCAATTCAAGGCACTTACAACAGCGTGGTATACCAATTCAAGGCACTTACAACAGTGTGGTATACCAATTCAAGGCACTTACAACAGTGTGGTATACCAATTCAAGGCACTTACAACAGCGTGGTATACCAATTCAAGGCACTTACAACAGTGTGGTATACCAATTCAAGGCACTTACAACAGCGTGGTATACCAATTCAAGGCACTGCCATTTGGCCTCAATATCAGGGTCTTCAATCATCTCATGAATCAAGTCATCGTGCATGTCTGGACCATTTCTATGTTGGCAACATCAAGTTACCTGGATGACATCATACAAAATCATCAGGTGAGTCCTGTTTTACATCACGACATGATAACCTTTGTCACAGTACTTACCAGTCTGGGCTTTCTCATCAACGAGGACAAATCCAACCTAGTACCATCTCAACAATTTGCTCATCTAGGTATGGAGTTCAATACACAGTAGAACATGGTTTGTCTCCCTCAGGATTGGACATTGAATTCGCAAAATGGTGACTTCTTTACTTTTAAGGAGAACCCTATCAGCATGGTTATTCCTTCGCCTCCTAGGTTTACTCAATGCGGCAGTGGACTTTCTTGTCCTAGGTCGCCTTTCTATGCGCTCATTACAAATGCTTCTTCTATCTCAATGGAGACCCAAGTTTGCCCACTGGATCAACTCTAACCATCTGCAGCCTTGGGGCAACCTTTCTTGGCTCACAGCAGGTATACCTCTGCACCTACCACCTCCTGAGATTTCCATTTGTACCGATGGCCAGTACAGAGGGCTGGGGAGCCCACCTTCTACCATCATTTGGGAAAGCCAGCGGTGCATGGTCTCTCTGTGAACAACTTCTGCACATCAATCTTCTGGACATGATAGTCATTATGAAAGCCTTTCACTGGTGGCAGGAATGCCTTTCTGGCAAGGGAGTCTTGATTCTGTCTGGCAAGTCTCTACCTTAGTGACTTGTCTCAAACAACAGGGAAGAACCAAGTCCCCAGACATTTGCATCATGGTGCAGGGCTCTCTAAAGTGGTGCTTTCAACAACAAATCCACGTACAGGTTCACCATATAACGGGATGACTCATCACAGAACAAAGAACTGATTCAGACTGAATGGTCACTTCATCCCTCAGTTTTCAACCAGAATTGTACCCGATGGGGTTGACCATAAGTGGACCTATTTGTGACAAGGTTAAATACCAAACTCCCAACCTTTGTCTCTCCCATCCTGGATCCAAAAACATAGGTAGTTGACACCCTATCCTTAGATTGGAACAACCTGAACACATACCTAAATCAGAAAATAAAATTGCCTGGCAAAAGTTATGACATGATGATAATTTTATTTAATTTAGAATTTAATAAGGTAATTTAATAATAATATTGATAATAATAATAATAATAATAATAATAATAATAATTTAAAGAAATAGTTCTTTCAGTAAGATCCAACTTCAGAGTGATATCTTGTGCATAAAAAGACTGAAGTGTAAGAAATGTATTGATTTTGTTTAGCACACCTGGCCATAAGGCCATTGTCCTCACATCCTTCATTCATTTTGCATCCATCAGTGAGGTACCACCAGAGACAATCATGGACTTTATAAAAGAATGCACTTTTATGTTACAAATTTTGACCATATATATTATGGACTTTTTTATTAATGTTATTTTTATATACCTTTTAGAGAATTTTAACATCTTTACTTTTTATTTTTTAGCTTGTAGGACTGCATGTTCACATTTATTTGATGGAATGAGTTTATCTTCCTAAAATAATTTCAAATTTGTATGTAACATTTTTAGACTTAAGTTTTAATCAGCATTATCTAGCTGGCATTAAGCTGACTTACTGTTAAACCCAATAGGTACATTTGAAAACAACTGCAATGGATAACATTTCTAGACTGTACCAATAGGGATATTTGCAATCAACAGCATTGGATAACATTTCTAGACTGTACCAATAGGTACTTTTACAATGAACAGCATTCGATAACATTTCTAGACTATCCTATTGACCCATATATTCCAACCAACTTTTCTTCATTTGGCTGTTAGGCATAGTATAGGCTGGTTGTCTTGATATCTTGATAATTTCTCATTCTTGCAGTGGGTTTAATATTGAGTCACTGTCACAGTCTTTTTTCACCTTTTTTACAGTGGTTTCCATCTAACAGAAGATAATCAAGTGGTGATGGAGGATTCTGAAAATGAAATTTATACATTTGTAAGTTATACATGGCATTTTGAAAGAATGCCAGATTTAATAATTGTTTATACACTTATTTCAAATCTAGACTCGTGGGCTATATCTCACATATTGCCACATGAATTTTTTGTGGCTGCCTATTTATATTAAGCATTGTGTCTTTGTGACTATCATTATCTTGGTCCTAAGAATAACTCCACATCAGCGTACCTTCATAGATAAAAGTATGAAACATAAAAATGTGCTTCTAAAGTCAATTTAAAGAATTTAAAAAATCTTTTCTTAGTTATAGTTTTTTAAGAATATTATGAATGATATCTGCATCTATAACTCAGTGAGTTTTCTGGAAATGTAAGTAAAATTATTGATTAATTTTGTGAATGAATGATTTCAATGCCACTCATTCGATCAGTGAGTTTTCTGGAAATGTAAGTAAAATTATTGATTAATTTTGTGAATGAATGATTTCAATGCCACTCATTCGATACATGCTGAAAGAATGATCTGTGTAATCTGCCATGCTGGTAATGGAGCTATGGAAGAGTTCGCTTATGATACATGACTATGCACTTTGTGCAGCTGTTGCATGCCACAGGTAAATATACATCATCTAATAATTTGACAAATCACATCATGAACAGACATTAAGTAGAAATTTAAGACAGTTTAGTGAAAAGTAGATGATGATGACAGCGTTCTTTTACATGTAGCATGTGAAACTCCATAACCATTTAGTTCTGTATCAGAAATGAACTCCTCCACACCTCTAGGGCCAATATGGCAGATTACAGATCTGTCTTTTTGAGTATGTATCTGATGAGATTGGTGTATTTATTTTTTGATAAAAATAATGCTGACTCTTTCAATTTTATTGAAAAAGCACAAAAAATGCAAGTTCTCTATATATAAAAGATGTAAAGGCTCCAAAACTCAGTGATTTTTTACAGATTGATGGCATTTTATTTGCTTTACAGGTTCATCACTTGGTACTGAATGATTTCCTTGCCAGAGGCTATGTGAGACCATTTTGTATTAGCTATATCACAAAGGATTCAAGGTATGAATCAAATGCATATACAATACTGTATAATTTTAGTAGTGAAGAAAACTTAGCAATTTAGCAGTAATAGATTGAGTGGTGACAATAAATCTTCATAACTACCCCTTTAAATAGTATAATCTCTACAAATCTGCAATCACTAAATTATAAGTGCCAAAAATCTGGGTTTTTTTTAAAACAAAGTTTTTAATTTTATGTTACAAAAAATGCCTGCTCTGTGGTATCGATTGTAATGATCCTGTATTTAACAGCCACTATTGGGATGGTTTCCATTATTATTGATGCAACCAATGTTGCAGCATCTTTGTTTGCCAAGGGCCATCTAGTCATTTTGTTCCACATCATCTCTTCGCATAATTGGCTAGCTAAAACAGAATCTGCTGCTTCAGTATCTGGTTGGATGCACATAGCTGCCAAGTGTCCTGTTATTCCCATATTTGTCCTATATTTTGGACCTGAATGTATGTGTATGTTTTTCTTGTTAAAAGTCCTCTTTTTATTAAAAGTTTTTATTAAAAAATTAAATTTTGTTTGCAATTTTCTTTTTAGAACAGGCACCCAGTTCGATTTTGAGAGTATATGTATTGCATATGTATAGGGATATTGAGTTCTAGAATATGATTGGTTCATTTGAAATTGAGGCTACAATGCCAGTCTTTAAGCAGTATATTGGATTGTGCCAAGGAGTTGCCACTATCACTTATCTTTGTAGGATTCAGAATTTTTCCTGGCAAAAAAAGAAAACAGAACTGGAAGGACACTTATGCTGTCATGTTTAAATTTGTGAAACCATCAAGTAAAGGAGAAAACTTTGCATTTTGCAAATTATGTAAATGTGATTTCGCCATTGGTCATCGAGGCACCCATGACATAAAACAGCATGAAAAAGCTAATAAAAATCAGCTTGCTTCTTCAACATCAACAACATATCCTGAACATACAGTATGTATAAATGCCAGAGAGAACCTTGATGTAATTTGCTAGGAAGTTCGTTTGACTAAATTCCTTTTAGAAATGAACCTTCCTCTTTCAGTTACTATTGTTACTGGTGATATATTTTGCACTTTTTCCAGACAGTAAAATCGCAAAGGATTACTCGTGTGCTAGAATGAAAACAGTTCTGTAAAAAAAATGAAACAGAATTCAGATCATCAATGAAGGATGGTACATTGGAATTGATAATGATTGAGAAAACAAGGCGTAGAAAAGGCTCCTATAAACAGCCTGTGTCTGCACCTTCTGAATGGGCACCTGGTGCCTACTCAGAAGGTGCAAGTAGTTACAAATGCATTAAAGTTTTAAACATCAGTATTTGTTCCTGAAAATCAGTATTTTTGCCATAAGCAGTCAGTAATTTTGTACTCAGGGGTTGGCAGCAATGTATGCATCTAAAAGAAAGTGATAAAATCAAATACCTTGTCACATTAAAATGGGATATAGTTTGGAATAATCATATTGTCCTCCACACAGAATGACACATGTCGTGTGTTTTTCCAAGTTAAACATTGTAAGCAGCTTTTAATTTGGAGTCAGTGCCTGTGGACATTGTGTTCATGGCGTTATTGAATACCTTACAATTCATTAAATGAGCTCTGTCATTGTTTAGCTTGTTTTGCTTGCCAAGGCCAGGTACTCTTATCGACTTCACTGCACTTGTTCAAAACAGTTTCACCTATATTAATATGCCAATATTTGTTGCGGGATGAAGTGAATTGACAATCCTTGGTTAGCAAAAATGATGTTACAACACTATAAACAATTTTGGAGGCTGCTTTTTTAAAATTTTTACACATAACAGATATCCTAAACAAAAATATATTTTTTTAATCTAATATGACTGTTGTTATGACCCACCCAAAAATGACTCCTTTCAACCTAAACAAATGTGCTTTTTAAATTAGATGGGTATGTGCACAGAGTGATAATAGAGCTTAAATTAATAGTCTCATTTGTGTGCAAAACTGACCAAAACGTTGCTATCAGTATGTCTGTAACTTTGAAAAGCAACTGGTTCTGTCTATAATTAGCTCAACTTGTCTTTCAACATATTGAAATTAACAACATGTATGTTTGTACTTCAGATAAATTATTATTATAACTGAATATTTCTTACATTATATGTATTAAATAAAAGAAACAGTTAATGATTTGAGTTTATACAACAATATGTAACTTCATTATATCAACAGTGCACTGTTACCTTTCATGTCTTTTGACAAATGGATGTACAAAGTCAAAAATAAATAGTGTAAAACATGACATAAAAATTAGTGTTTGAAAATACGGGCAATAAAATGTGAAAGTAGTTACAATAATTTTATCAATATATGTTGGTGGCGGAGTGGTCTAAAGTATTCACCTTTACTGCCATCTCAGCTCTGTCCATTTTGGTTCGAGTCTTGGGCTTGACCAATATGGGTATGTGAGAAAGTTTGCCACTAGCTTCCCGTGGGTTGGTGGTTCTTTTCAGGGTGTTTTCAGGCTCTTCTTCCACCAGTTATACTAGCTGTCATGTATAGCCTACCATGTGCTGATATATGGCATTAAGCACACAACAACAACAAGAACAACAACAACAATCAATCAATATTTGCAGCTCAAAATTCAGCTGACTGTACAGAGTTGCTGGTCTTTTGATCTTCCTATTGCTCCTCTGTGAAAATTTTTGGCCTAGGATTAGCTGGCAGTGGTAATTTCACACACCGAACATCATATAGTAATCGCCCTCTTATATGGCCACTCTTCTGCACCAGGAAAGTAGCTTTGTAAGACAATTGGCCTTTCCAGAGGGGGGCTATAATTTGTGAGAAGTATGTATTTAGTAAGAAAGCTACATATAGCTTCATAGCATTCAATATCTTCTTTTAAAAGTGACATTAATTATTAAACAGTTCTTGTCTTAAGAACTGACTTATTTCAAGTAAACGTCATTTAAATCTCTGTACATAAATGGCTTGGCATTTCTAATAATTATCTTTCCATTTATTCCATTTTTCCACAGCTGCTGAATATTCTTCTTATCCGTTATGATTTTGTTTATTTGAGTCTTTCTGACATGAAATTTTTTCTGCAAGAACTTTTGAACTCCTGCCATTGCCATTGAGTTGAGTAACTTATACGTTGTCTTCTAAATTAATAATTCTCCATTTACATGCTGACATATTAAAGCTTTGTAATGACTTATTCCTATGTTGCTAATTGTATAGTACTGTAATTTAATTATGCAGATGAAACTTGTAGAGTAGACCAAATGCCTTATTGATAAAGGAAGTGAACCATATGACAACAACAACAACAACTGTATCATACGAATTAAATATTGGTTCAGGACACATTCAAATAAAATATGGCTGCTTATGATGGCTGTATTAACATTTTTGCACTAATATGTTGGCTGCTGGTCGCATTATAGGTGTGGCTGCTCTTGATGGTACTTTTGAACACAAATTTGTTGGTGCCAAGAGATTCTGGCCACAAGAAACGGGTGGCTGCTGGTCAGGGGGCCATTAAGGAGGGTGACCATTCAGGAGGGGGGCCATTCAGGAGAGGGACCATTCAGGAAGGGGACCAATTTATATGTTCTCTATTTAAGTCATCTGTAAAGTACTTACTTAAATGTTTTTCAATCTAAGAGTGGTTTTTAATATGACGAATTTTCATGTATTTAAAGATTCTGTTATTCATGTCATGTGTTTAGCTTTCCATTATTTCTCCAATAATAAGACCAGGAAGCCAGCAGTATAAACTGGCTAAAAAGGGTGGGCTTATTGTCAAATGGAGACATCATTAGGAGCAATTTGCAAACATTTTGTGAAAATGGATGAGTGGGAGCCTTATCACCAAACATGAACTTGACATCAGTAGTGTGATAAGTTTGTTTTAAAAATACCACTCTGTCATTGTTAGGATATGATGTTAGGAACATTAAAATATCTTGAAAATATTGATGAGTTTTCTCTAAGTGCTTCTAATGCAACATGGACATTAAAAGTAGTTCTGGACCCTCAGTGATCAGAGGCTGTTCATCCCATCATTGCCATCATTTACAAACCCATCACTGTCCTTTTTCTGAAACTGAATTCTGGGAATATTTTTTCCTTAACAAAACGATAATTATGTGTGATTTAGATTTTTAGCATAGCTTTAACAATTTTAATCACATCGCTACGATGCCTGCAGTGTTGTAGTTTATGGTGATGTCTAGCACTGGGGTGTCATGTCACAGACATGTAGCATCTTGTCCCACCCAGTCATATTATCCTGACACCAGGCCAACCAATCCTAACACTAACCACTTAATACTGAGTGCCAAGCGAGGCAGTTGCTAATACCATTTTTATGTCTTGGGTTAGACTCAGCCAGGGTTCAAACCTGTGACCTCCCTCATCCAAGTCAGACACTCTAACCAATTAGGTCACCATAGCGATAGAAAAGATAATAACATTAACGGCAATAAAGATTTCTTACAAAAAATGAATAAGATGAAGTGAAAACACAAATGAAATTACAAGCTGTTTGTACAGATTGATGGTAAAAGATGGTTGATAACATAGAATATGATAAAGTTTTATTGGTTTGAATGTAATGATTTTGTGTCCATTGATGGACGTTCCTTTTTCTCACCTAGATTGTCAATTTTCCTATTAGGACCTAAAATATAAGACAAGATGCATTCACTTTTTTTTCTCAGTTTTCTTAGGAAGTCTGAAATACCACTGAATCAGTTTTCTTTTTCTAAGTTACTTTATTCAGATTTTAGGACATGACTCATTCTCATAGTCAGTGGTGAAAGGAGGGTGTATAAAATTCTGCTGTGTCAGGTTAGGGCAGGGCCAGCACCAACTGTGTGCAAACAGTGCTTTTGCTCATGTTGCAGTTTTTAGATGGGCACTAAATTGCATAAGAAGAGGGGTGCAAAATTCAGACAAGGAACATAAAAGGAAACAAAACCTTTGTTTTTTCTTCCTATAAAAATCCTTTTGTTTGGTCACAATGTATATCAATTTCTTGCAAGCTTTCTTATGAGCAAAAATATTTTAAAGATGAGGTGGGGCTAATAAATGTTTGTTTTGCCAGAGTGCAGTATTGCCTTGCATAGGCCCAGGGTTTAGGCATATGTAAGAAAATGGCTCATGAATTAGAAATGGGGAATCAGTGAAGCTACTCTAGTTTGAAAACTTGTCCTTATTTATTATTTGTGAACAGAATAAAAAACAGATTCAAGGCTTGAAAGTTCATAAATATTCTAAAAAATTAGTCCATGTTTGATGTTTTGATGAGTATGTGTCACCATTGTTCATAAAAATGTTTTTGAAAATTTGCCATGTTCTATAGATGCTTTGTATTTTTTATTTCATCAGGAAAATAATGAACTGTTATACAGATTTGTCTCAGCAAATGAATAAGGTAAGTACAGTTTTTGAATTGTTAGTTAAATATTTGATTAAAAGTTTAAAAAAATTGAAGTTGAAACCATAAAGTAAATGTGATGATAATAAAAACTTACTGTCTATTAGTCAAATACATTACCCAAATCACATTGACATTAGGAAATTACTCTCTGCTACCTCCATATACAGCCTGCTCTGAAAACTGGAAAACTTATTTGTTGTTGTTGTTGTTGTTGTGGAGTTTAACGCCATTTTTCAGCACACGATAGGCTATACATGGCAACCATTATTAATTGTGGAGGAAGAACCCGGGAAAGGCCCAGAAAGAACCACCAACCCACGAGAAGCTACTGGCAAGCTTTTTCACATACCTGAATTAGCTAAATCCAAGACTCAAACTGACGCAGACAGAGGTGAGATGGCTAAGATCCATAACGATGAGAACTTTAGACCACTCGGGGCCCTGGAAAATTTATTCCGATTTAGGTATCATATAGACAAATAGAAGATACTCTTATAGACGAACTATATTGCTTCTACCATGGTTCCCATCCATATCCTGAACGTTTACTAGTTCAAACATTTGCTTGCAACTGTAAACATTGTCTCACAACCCATTTCCATTTATGATCAGGTTTGACCATCCAACATTTATTTGCAGAGGTACAACAAGTCAAAGGTTAATATACCTGCTGTATGTAATATTTACTTATTCATGTTTATGCATCTTTTTACTGATCGTTATTGTCCTTGCAATCTTAAACAGAATTTTTCCACTGGGGTAATTCAAGGTCTTTTTGGTGAGTCAGGTGCCTATAACTTACCACACTGGTACAAATCACATACTGACATTTATCATTCAGATGTACTAAGCTTGGACATAGATATTAATTTAAAGCCACATATAGGTTGTCAAGTATATCATGTTAACTTTCTCCAACTGTGCCTGGCATATCTTGCAGTCTTTTGCCAAGCCAAAATGGCTGGAAGTGGCCATGCCTGAAAATCAGTATGCCATATTACCAAGGTAGTCAGTAGGGCTGTTCACCACATAATGGTAAATATCCTGACTGCCTCTTGTAACCTTGACTTCAGAAGAAGATAGACATTCCTGTTATCTCCTCAAAAATCCCACCATGTGACAACCCTGTGCTCCCTCCCATTCATTTCCCTTACCTGTTTTGGGGGTCAAATTGAGAAGGTGAGAAAGCAGGTAGCGCTTGAGTTAGTCTTTAACTCGCCATGCAAGCCACTATGTATGAATCCTTCAGGGGGCATACCAGAGAAGAGATGATCGTCGATAGAAATTCTGTAGGACAACAATGGCAACCTTTCCATGGCCAAGTGAGTTGTAAGTGGCCTTTTATGCACCTAACTTCAACATGCAAGCTGATAGTAGTGAGAGAAAACAAGATTTCTCCTCCTCAAGCTTTCTGCCAAATGTAAGTGACTTGCTGTCCTCCCTGTGTGTCAGCAACTCTTCTGTGTGCACCAGACGTTTTCAGTTCCACCAGACTTAGATCAGCCTATTTTTAATAAATGATTTGGTCATCCGAGTCATTTCAAGGGATTTTAGCTCTTATTCATCCAGCTCAGCCACTTTCATAGTCTCCTTTCATGATTGAACTCCCAAACAGTCCCAGAAAAACCTTTGAATGCAAAGCAATAGCCAGTTGTAGTATTCCACGTGATCACCCTTACATGTGTATAAATGTGCAATCTTTGGTTGTGCTAACTTAATGTTAGCGTTTAATTCTTTCAGTGGAGCAGTCATCATGCTCCAAAATGGTGAGTTGAGATACACAGAGGGTGCTTGCTCAAGCATTTCATGTTCCTCTTGTCTGTTCTCCTGCCGTAAATGTGTTTGAGTAATGTATTTGATGGAAAAGGGAATTTTTTAAAATAAATTATATTTCACCAAAATTACTTGCAAGATAACATTACTGTTGATCTCTCCCACACTTCTTGCAAATACAAGCACCCATTTCTGCTGTATATCATGTACTTATGGCAACATGCAAATTGGAGAGAATATTGGTATACCTATATGCTACTTTCGTGTACTTTGACTGACATTTCTTTACATGTGGTACATGTGGTAACTATGCACTATCTAAAGCAGACGGCTGTCAAAATGGCTGCTTCCATGTACTTGAAAAATGAGTTTAAATTAGTCCAAAGTACACTGATTCTAGCAGTTATTAAAATTTGGTAAATGTAATTTTGCCAGATTAGACGATGCCAGCTTCTGAAAGTGAAATAAATGAGTTATAAATATATAAAAAGTTAAAGAAAGTTAGTGGCTTGGTTTTTGTTCTTCCAATTTACCTTTAAAGTATTGGAAGTGAAAATGACCAAGTTGAGTTAAAAGTCTTTTGAGACATTTGAACTAAAGCCAAGCCTTTTTAAATAACCAGGAAAACCAGTGAGAAGACTTTATAACTTATTTTTTTTAAACTATCAAACATATGCAGCGTGCCAAACTTTTGAGCAGAACCTGTTACAGGTTTTTCTCATACTTAAAAAATAAACATATGGGATACAGGTGGCTGCCAAGCATGAACAAGGTGAGTTAATTTTCAAGAGATACTTCCTCTAATCTATATGACATGTAGACGGAAAGATTTTTTATCTTTCAAGGAGGACTGGAATTGGGTTTTTCACAGGGTAATTCCAAATGGTAACATGATTGGGTTTGCTTGCTAAGTTTTTTTTTTGAGAAATTCAACTTACTTCAGAATTTCTTTATTACATTGCAGGCTGAACAGTTTTTGGTGACAATAACATATTTGTTTACTCATCTAAACTTTACATCACATTTCCCATTGTGACATTGCCTACCTTTGTTTTTTGTTTTTTTAAGATATGAAAGTAGACAGCTATGACATTCAGACCAAGCCATAATGCAGTTTCTCTTCAGACATTGGCTATCTATAGAAACTAATATTTAAGTGTAGATTCTGAGCAGATTACAGGATAACATATATTCCCCTATTGTCTAATTATGAGTGCATTAATGCAACATCATCTTGTTATATTAGATGTCCAGTATTTTGTTAAGGTACACAGTGTTAAAATTTATATTGCTCTCTCTATTAAAATTTCTGTTGTTTTCTCCTCACTATCAACTTTTATTTTTCTGTGGTAATTCTAAATTTAATAGTGACAGCACTTTCAGTATATGTATTTTTGTGTATAATAAGTTGTAGCTTAACTTTGCCTGTAATTTCAGGTAGCTCGGTATATGAAGTATGGAAATAGACTTGTTTTTATGAGAGATTTAGAACAACACTTAGAGGACCTCAGACTGACAAAAGGTATTAGTTTTGGTTCCTTATTCTGTGGAAGGACATATAGCGTTATATTACTTCAAGTCCCATATGCCATGCATTTCTTTTAGTATCTTTTGAAGGATTTGATGGATTGGAACCTTATTTGGTACAAATATTCATATTCATAGGTCATGTTTGATTTTCAACCTTTTCTGCCAAATTTATGATTCCTGTTTCCCCTTTGCATATTGCATAAAGCTATCCTCAATGGACCTTATTGGTCCCCATTGGAAAGCGTCATGGGCAAAATAAATTGGAAGACAAATTGATGTCACTTTTGTGTACATTGATTAAATAAATAGGTGTAATTGGCTTTTCAAACATAACTACAATCGATAAGATGTTCTTTAAAAAAAAAGTAAAATGCATTATTAAATGTTTGATAATTTGTTTTCCATTAATAATTATTGTTCAACTTTTAAGCTAGTAATTGAGCTTTCTGAAAGGTGCAGAGAGAGATATTCTGCATCCTTTGCCAAGAACTTGTTACATTCCGTTTATTTGTTTCAATGTGACCTAATCCAGCACTCCTTATTTTGGCAATATTATGTTTAGAGGATTCACTCTTTAATGAACACCAACATCTTTTTACTTTTCAGTAAAATTGAGTATTTTTTGATACTACAAATGTAAGAAATTATAAAAATTATTAATTGAAACTGAAGTTGAACTAATCCTACAGCAGTGCAGAAGTTTTTAACATAGCAGTGGGAGAAGTTGATTTGATTACCCCTTTTGAAGCACAGAAAGCTGCTCTGATCAGTTTGGGTTACTGGTATAAAGACTGCCTATTTCTTAGGGGAATTAATTTAATTGTTTGAAATGGGCTGATTTCACACAATCACATGCCACTTACTAGATGCACCCTAAATGATAAAAAAAAATAAAAAAATAAAAATGAGAAAGATATAAGGTGTACATATAACATTATATTTTAATTTCAGAAACTCTTCTTAAAGAACATGGTCATGAAGCAGATGGACATGACACAGGAAGTGACCTTTCACCTTCAGACAGCAACCTTTTGGCATCACTCAACTTGATTAGACATGTCAAGGAAGAAGTAGATGAAATTTTATGTGTGATGAGGTCAATAGTGGTAATAATTAAATTTTTGCATCTTATTCAATTTAAACTTCTGAGGTAACTTTTAATAATTGGTTGTCTGTTGTATAATAAATTGAAGTTGGTGCTTTTGTGTTTATTTATTACATTTCAGCATTAGATTTATCCATGTTTATTAAGTGAACTTAAATTATGATTAGTATACTTAGAGCAGATTAGACTCAGTAATTTGATAAATTATCTTAGATGCATTAAGAAGCATGCACACCTCCTCTTGGTCAAAATTTGCACAAAAGTGCTCATGGCTCAGTCCATGTATGTCAGGAACCAAGTTTTTCTTGGTAAATATAGCTGGATCAGAAAGTCATAACCATGTATCCTGTGCATCATAGGCAGAAATGTGATTCACATTGCTCTGGTGGCTTAAGTGGTTAGAGCATCTGCCGCAGATACAGGAGGTTGTGGGTTCGAACTACGGCCGATTCATATCATAGACTTATAAAAATGGTACTAACAGCTGCCTTGCTTGTCGCTCAGGATTAAGAGCTTAGTGTTAGGACTGGTCGGTTTGGTGTCAGGATAATGTGACTGGGTGGGACATTGTGCTACATGTCTGCTGCATGATGCCCCAGAGCTTGACATCACTATAAACTGCCACACTGCAGACATCTTAGTGATATGCCTGAAAAATTGTTAAAGCTGCATTACAAATTCAAATAATACACACACACACACACACACACACACACAAACACACACACTCGGACTCACCTGACCAACATGTATAACAGCTTCTTGTTCCTTGTACATTGAGTATCATGCTTTGTTTATCCTGTCTTCAACACTTGTTATAAACACTTTTTAGAGACTTCTTTTCTGATGAGATTTAGATCATACTTGGTTTGAGAATTAAAATGAACTAGATCTCCTGTTAGTCTCATCATGAGCAATATTCACATTCAATGAAGTGTTCTTGCATCTGATTGGCTGAGACTGTGAAAACTCTAAAGGCCTGATCAGATTTGATCAGACCTGTTATAAGTTGTATCACCAGGATCAGTGATGAGTAACACCCTTGCATATTAATGCAGTGGTAATGTATCTGTTTAGCTGAACTTGTTAACATTCTAACAACCATATTTCTGAACAGATTTCAATCATACTTGCTTTATAAGCTTGTATCATCAGGATCTCAGATAAGATTGACTATGGCTGATATTTGTGCATAAGAATGAGGTGATCTTTTATCTGATTGGTTGAGCTTGTGAACCCTGTAGAGACCACATTTCTGAGCATATTTTTATCAGCTTTGCTTTTGATGCTACTGTTATCAAGATCTTGGATCAGTTCAGATGTGAGCAATATTCACACATATTAATTAGGTGTTCTTACATTTGATTCATTGAGCTTGTTACCACACTATAGGTAATTATATCCGCTAAAAAATTTAATTCATTTTGTATATAAGCTTATATCATCAAAATCAGGTTGCAGTGCATACAGTTACCTGCCAATTTGAGTTTTTGTATGCATGCCATACTGCAGAGGATATTATGATGTCCATTAATTTGAGTTTTCCATCATTTACCAAGGTAAGGAAGAATAATATCAATTTTGGGTTTCAAAGGTCAAAGGTAAGTGTCAGATTGAAAGATGAACAGTTTATGCTTAATAACTTGATGCATCCATCATCTTTGGTTATCGTGCTTAATGGATGGTTTGCACTTGGTGTAAGGAAGAATTCTAATGATTTGGGGTTCAAAGGCCATGGTCGCTGTGTCTGAGTTCTACATCCCAGACCTGGACCAGTGAATGGCATGCACTTGGGGTAATTGATTTGTAGGTCAGGTGGTTTAATTCAAGGTCACTGTGACTGAAAGAAGAAAAAATATTTTCAGCAGAAAAATTTCAGTTATCTAATTAAAAGCTTTTAAACATGGGGCAAGTGTGCATTGTTCTGTTTACAATACTGCTTTTTGAGGAAAACCTCTGCAGGCTTGGAGATGTAGAATATGCACCCTCCAACAATTAATAAGAGGTAATTAATGGAGGCAAGGTTTTTGCTCTGATGTATCCTGTTTGCTATAGGCCACTCCTGGATGTGTCCTGTATGCTGTAGGCCACTCTTGGATGTGACCTGTATGCTATAGACTGCTCTTGGATGTGTCCTGTATGCTACAGACCACTCTTGGATGTGACCTGTATGCTATAGACTGCTCTTGGATGTGTCCTGTATGATATAGACTGCTCTTGGATGTGTCCTGTGTGCTATAGACCACTCTTGGATGTGACCTGTATGCTATAGACTGCTCTTGGATGTGTCCTGTATGATATAGACTGCTCTTGGATGTGTCCTGTGTGCTATAGACCACTCTTGGATGTGTTCTATATGCTATAGACCACTCTTGGATGTGTCCTGTATGATACAGACTGCTCTTGGATGTGTCCTGTATGCTATAGACCACTCTTGGATGTGACCTGTATGCTATAGACTGCTCTTGGATGTGTCCTGTATGATATAGACTGCTCTTGGATGTGTCCTGTGTGCTATAGACCACTCTTGGATGTGTTCTATATGCTATAGACCACTCTTGGATGTGTCCTGTATGCTGTAGGCCACTCTTGGATGTGACCTGTATGCTATAGACTGCTCTTGGATGTGTCCTGTATGCTACAGACCACTCTTGGATGTGTTCTGTTAGCTATAGACTGCTCTTGGATGTGTCCTGTATGCTACAGACCACTCTTGGATGTGACCTGTATGCTACTGACTGCTCTTGGATGTGTCCTGTATGCTATAGACTGCTCTTGGATGTGTCCTGTGTGCTATAGACCACTCTTGGATGTGACCTGTATGCTATAGACTGCTCTTGGATGTGTCCTGTATGATATAGACTGCTCTTGGATGTGTCCTGTGTGCTATAGACCACTCTTGGATGTGTTCTATATGCTATAGACCACTCTTGGATGTGTCCTGTATGATATAGACTGCTCTTGGATGTGTCCTGTATGCTATAGACCACTCTTGGATGTGACCTGTATGCTATAGACTGCTCTTGAATGTGTCCTGTATGATATAGACTGCTCTTGGATGTGTCCTGTGTGCTATAGACCACTCTTGGATGTGTTCTATATGCTATAGACCACTCTTGGATGTGTCCTGTATGCTGTAGGCCACTCTTGGATGTGACCTGTATGCTATAGACTGCTCTTGGATGTGTCCTGTATGCTATAGACTGCTCTTGGATGTGTCCTGTGTGCTATAGACCACTCTTGGATGTGTTCTATATGCTATAGACCACTCTTGGATGTGTCCTGTAGGCTATAGACTGCTCTTGGATGTGTCCTGTATGCTACAGACCACTCTTGGATGTGACCTGTATGCTATTGACTGCTCTTGGATGTGTCCTGTATGCTATAGACTGCTCTTGGATGTGTCCTGTGTGCTAAAGACCACTCTTGGATGTGTTCTGTATGCTATAGACCACTCTTGGATGTGTCCTGTAGGCTATAGACTGCTCTTGGATGTGTCCTGTTTGCTAGAGACTACTCTTGGATGTGTCGTGTATGCAGGAGACCGCTCTTGGATCTGTCCTGTATGCTATAGGCCACTCTTGAATGTGTCCTGTATGCTATAGACTACTCTTGGATGTGTTGTGTATTCTATAGACCACCCATGAATGTGTCCTGTATGCTATAGGCCACTCTTGGATGTGTCCTGTATACTATAGACCACTCTTGGATGTGTCCTGTATGCTATAGGCTACACTTGGATGTGTCCTGTAAGATATAGGCTGCTCTTGGATGTGTCCTGTATGCTATAGGCCACACTTGGATGTGTCCTGTAAGATATAGGCTGCTCTTGGATGTGTCCTGTGTGCTATAGACCACTCTTGGATATGTCCTGTATGCTATAGACCACTCTTGGATGTGTCCTGTATGCTATAGACCACTCTTGAATATGTCCTGTATGCTATAGACCACTCTTGGATGTGTCCTGTATGCTATAGACCACTCTTGGATGTGTCCTGTATGCTATAGACCACTCTTGGATGTGTCCTGTGTGCTATAGACCACTCTTGGATGTGTCCTGTATGCTATAGACCACTCTTGGATGTGTCCTGTGTGCTATAGACCACTCTTGGATGTGTCCTGTATGCTATAGACCACTCTTGGATGTGTCCTGTATGATATAGACCACTCTTGGATGTGTCCTGTATGCTATAGACCACTCTTGGATGTGTCCTGTATGCTATAGACCACTCTTGGATGTGTCCTGTGTGCTATAGACCACTCTTGGATGTGTCCTGTATGCTATAGACCACTCTTGGATGTGTCCTGTATGA